>CAOKZL010001533.1:0-600000 GCA_948472985.1 Iguana delicatissima
TCAAGTTGTTTCTGAGTTACAGTGACCCTAAGGTGAACTTGTGCTGAGAGAAAGATGCGATATAAATACAATAAAATAAATGAATAAACATATCATGGGGTTTTCTAAGCAAGATATGTTCAGAGGAGGGCTGCCATTGTATCTGAGGGAGTATGAGAGGCTGAGAGAGTGTGATTTGCCAAATGAGTTTTCATGGCCAAGTGGAGATTCAAACCCTGGTCTCTTGAGGTCCTAGCCTGAAACTCAAACCACTATTCCATGCTGGTTCTCTTATTGTACTGTCACTAATAATTAGAGTTGAGGAAAGAAATCCGTTTTCAGGCTGGAACTTCCCAAATCTCCCAGCCAGCATAGCCACTAATGTAGCACTTGAAAGAGCTGCTCACTGTTCTGCTTACAGGTTTAGATGAAGCTTGCCTAGAAAAGCACACATTAACCTTATTAATCATTAAGGAGCCACAGGTCACCTCCAACCCATCCTTGGGCCTGTTTGCTCTGGAGTAACCCCACATAGGTACAACAATACCTGTACTTCAACACGTATTTATAGTGATACGGCATTTGTCTTTATTGAGGCCCTACGGCTTGTTTTGCATACACCTGACATGTATACATGCAGTGGCAAGACTGATTGCTGTGTACATTGGCAGTGCTTCCTGACATGTATCTTCATGTGTGACTAGTGATCAAAACGACCCACAGTTAGAGTTAACCCTGCCATGTAGTGGGATGATGCCAACCTGCTTCAGCACCACCATGGAAATGGTAAATTGGGAAAAGATAAAGCAGGAATTGGTGTCAGAACAGAACACTAAGACTATATTTAAAGTGCTTTGGAAGGGGTGGGGGAGGATGGGTGTTTCGCTTTCCTTCAGGTAGCAAAAATGGCATTGGGGCCAGTAGTACCATTAGGCCTGTGAAGTAGCTGCCTTTTGGTAGTTAGTTATTCATTTTTTTTTTATTTCCATTTTAGTGGGGAGAGATAGTTGTTGGATTACCTGTCACATCTGTCAAAACTGCAGGTGGGTACTTTGCATGTTGACTTATGTAGGTGTGGGGGGTACCATTTGGTACTCTTGGTCAGGCAGCAAAAACTCATCCAGCGCCATCCATTGACTCTGCCTCTGGGGTGAGTCCGCTGGCACAACACGAGCAGAGTTGGCTGAGGAAAAGAGCATCAGTTATGCCCATGACACATTACTGTGTGAGGTCTAGCTAGAAGCAAACATGGGTCACATCATGTTGAGACTCTGTGGCAGAACATATGCTTTGGAGGTGGGAGAGATTCATCGGAACTCTAACAGGCAATCTGTTATCCAGAGTCACTTTCACATGTTATGAACCTTACCCACAGAACGAACTTAGTAGTTAGTTGTGTGTGTGTGTGTGTGTGTGTGTGTGTGTGAGACAGAGAGTGAAAGAGAGAGAGAGAATGCACAAGATATGATCTGTAGGCCATTTTCAGGCCTTCCCTTCTGCTGATATGCTTCTAGGGAGTTCTCAGACAGTAAGAGACATTCTCCCTCGGCCCTGCTCTAGCTTGGAATATACAAGCATTCTTACACAAACCAGCTGCTGTAAGGCAAACAAAAGGGTTGTAACATTTATTTTAAAGCTTGAGGAACCTCTTGGGATAAACAGTCTAAATTAAAGATCAAAACCATGGCATGTATGCCAGCAGCATCCCGCTCACTGCGGATAAGCTTTTGCATGCAATGTGCAGATGTCTTGCTCTTGAATTCTAAGCATCCTTCCTGTTGCCCATTTGTGTGCATGTGTGCCCGTCCTACACAGGATGGTTAAAGCTCCCAACCTGACTCTGACCTCTCTCTCTCTCTCTCTGTCTCTCTCAGGAGAAAGTATCTTGACACCTCCAAATGTGATTTCCTCTCCTGTGCCGTTTCACCTGGCAATGTGTTTCCAAATGTCCCACTTTCCGTTTATAGGGCCTCTTGGGAGAATGTTAAATCCAGGCCACTCCTGGATGTATTTAAAGTGATTGTAATTCACATGGATTGGGCCTTAGTTATAAGCTGAATTACATTCTGATTTAGCAGCAGGGATTAAGTCTCTGCATTTTAACTTATTAACCCAACCCCAAGTTGGAAGAATTCTCTTATCGCTACACTAAGCTGCAGAGGACACAGGCAACACCCGGGGAGGGGCGAGGAGAGTCAGTAAGGTTCTGCACTCACTGAAAACTGCTGCTATTCATGGAATCCTTTGCTAACCAATAACAACACAAGAACCAGAATTGGGATTACCCTTTGTTTTGATGGGATGGAGATTTTAAAATGGGGCAGTGATACAGTGCAGTAGCCAGGACCTAAAGCCATTTTTTAAAAATTATAACTCATAGAATCATAGAGTTGGAAGAGAACACAAGGACTCTTCAGTTCTGCCCTGCCATGCAGAAATACATAATCAAAGCACTCCTGACAGATGGCCAACCAGCCTCAGTTTAAAAGCCGCTAAAGATGGAGACTCCACCACACTCCAAGGCAGCATATTCAGCTGTCAAACAGCTCTTACTATCAGGAAGTTCTTCCTAATGTTTAAGTGGAACCTCTTTTTCTGTAGTTTGAAACCATTGCTCCATGTCCTAGTCTTCACAATGCCTGTGCTAGTGGAGGATTCTGGGAATTCTGTAGCGCAAAAGAAGTGATTTCTCCTCCAGTTTGATAGCAACTAGAGTTTGGGAACTAGAGCTCAAGTCTCAAAATTTCTGTTCGTTAGGTGGCCATCTCCTTTCAGCTCTGATTCTATGGGTGGAATTCTGTAAGTGCACTAAGCCAACCCAGTGACATTGGTGGTGGAGGAGGCAGGAGGGAAAAGGCCACACAGACATTGGGGAAATAGGCTGCTCAGAGCTGGCAACTTGTTCCTACGAAAAGTGCAACCACTAGTGCATTGCATTAACAGGATTCTAGCTTGTATCTGTAAAACATATTCTATGACCAATTTGCAGTGTTCATGATATCTTTGTTCTATTCTGGTGTCAATAGCATACTTTCCAACAGTCTCAGTTTGGCAGGGATGGCCCTGGTTAATTATCTGTCTTTGCACTTTCTCAACTGCTTATAAAATGTTTCTCTCTCCTCCTCCCATTTTCTCCCTTCATTGTTGGCTACTTTCAGTTGTTGACAAGTAGAAGAATAATTTGCAAAAATAATTTGCAGAAGGTGCCACTTCCACTGGCCATTTGTTAATTTCCAAGAAACAGGTAAATAATTCAAAAGAACATGCACATCCAATAAAATTAAGGAAATGTCTAAAACCAAATTTATTCATGTGATTACTTCTTCGCAAAATGTAGCTACTATGGGACAACTGCAAAACATATGTGTTAAGGAAGCATTAGTAGCATTACATCATCAAAAATTTGCTGATGTAGAAAACCCTTTCTTGAAGTTTTGGCAACCAATATACTACAAACATCAATTTCTGCTGTATAAGACATAGTCAGGCATCTATAGCCATATTAGTTATAGAAGTTAAAAATCAGGGCCATTGATTAGTTAGAACTAGATATTCCAATTCTTTATTCCATTCTTGCTGTAAATCTCTCATATTTATTTATAGATAAGAGAAATTTATATATCTAAATTGCTGGTTTAGTTGGCCCCAGTTAATGTCTCTATTATTAAGTGGACCTTAGAGGCACTTAAAGCTGCAGGGTCAAATCTAAATTATAACAAATGTAGATATTGCCATTTAGCTGATAGAGGTAGTTCAAACTGCTCTTGTAAAATTGAAAAGGGCAAAAATTAATAATTAACACCACATTTCTGATTCAGGGTAACAATCCCATTGTCAGCCCATATGGTCCATAAAAATGGTTCATTACCAATTTTCAAATCTGGATTCTTCCATAAAGTCAATTTGGCATGACAATATGGGTGAAATTGCAATTGATGAGACAATATTTGCTGCACAGTTCACTGTCCATTTGAATAGAGGTGCCAGAAATCAAAATTCCAAGGCTGACCATGGTGGATTACTTTACAGAAATGCCTAAAAATTAATAAAAGATAACAGATATGCCGAATTGTATGCAAGAATATCTGGAAGGCCAAACCCTGCCTCTTTAATAGGAATTTGCATCATTTCCACTGAAATTCTAGGAGAAAATGAGCTTCCTCATCTCCTAAACAATGCATTTAATTTTTGAAAATATTTGCATAGTGTAAGTAGAGGAATTATACAAACAATTTAAACAATTCTAGTTATAACATTCATTTTAATTGTGTTTATTTTACTTCACAGACTCATCTTTAAGCCCACCCATCTCTCTAAATCTTGTGCCAGTCCTCAAATTTGTAGCACTGTGGTATCTTTTAAAAATTCAGTTGAGCATTTAGAAATGCACTTTAGACATCCAAAGAAGGGAGACAGGCAATGTTACCAAGGCAATGTGAATACAGCAAATGTAAGAGTGTTAGATGTGAATAGTTTTCAATGTCTCACTCTCTGCATGCTAGAAATTTGGAGACTGAAGGAAAATTTCATTTGGAGGAGAAAATTCTTATTTGGATGGGGGAGAAATGTCCTCATTTTATAACCCCTACCCCATAGCTACACTCTTGAGGGCTGCCCATCCAAGGTCTTTCACCTGAAAGGCATTCTCTCAGAAAAAGCTTTTCCTCCTTTATGAGGCAGCCAGGCTCAATGCTCCAGGATTCTTGGGAATGCCAATATGCTTTTTGCTCCTTTATTTATTTTATTTCATGTGGTTCCAATTTGACAATATCAGAAATGAGCTTTTAACCTACTGGCATCCTTTTGCTGGAATCTGACAGCCCACTGAATGAAGCGTTGCCACACTCTGGGGGAAAAATATCACAGTTGTTAATATTTTATTAAAAAAAGGTTGATGTAACTGTCATGTCCTTTCTTGTGTTCATTTCCTTGTCTTGCTGACTGCCAGAGCAGCTGTGTGTAAACAGAGCTTGTTTCCTTTCCTGTTCTGCAGCCACCAGTTTAAGGACCAAATGCAAAAACTTTTATAACAAGAAACACATTTATTTGTCAAACAAGTTGACAGAAATGACCGCAGAGATATATACACGTATGAGGGTGCACATACATACATACAAATGTTTAGACCTAGTACATACACTCCGTTGCTTCACAGATGCAAACTAGGAAGTGTGTGGCCAACCAACATCAAAGTGTGGTGAAGATATCAATTGTTAGTAAAGAGGAAGAACAAACAATCTAGGAGAGGCTTCAGCACTTTCCTTTTGCCTGAACCTACTGAGAAGGATAAGATTCCACAGCCTCCTCTCCTTTTCTCCTTGCTGAGGTAATTGAGTGCAACCTACTTTTGCACTTTGAACTCAATTTGCAGTGGAAGACAAAGGGGGAAAGTTGGAGGATGAGAGGGAAACTGGGACATTTTAAAAGCAGCTGGACGAGTGGGATAGCAGAGGATTAATCAGGACTGTCTCTGCCAGAGAAGGACAGTTGGAAGATATCCTAATAAATAAACATTGACTGTAATATTCTTTGACCACATATGGCCCCCAAATTGTTTTTTTCAGAGGGCCTTCAGCCTCCCCATCCCATTTTTTGCTGTTGGCCAAGAAGTACCACTGCAAAAATACTATTTGCCTGCTTCTTCTCTTCCTACTGGAAAGGAAACAGACACAGACAGTTGGCAATGCATACTGTCAGAGCTCAGTTGTCCAGGAGGGCATTCTGGCACCCTCCTGAACCACAGAGAGTAGCTGCAATTTCTTCAGAATTTCATTTCAGTGGCAAAAATAGAGGTGTTAAAAATGGCAGCACCATCAAATTGTATTACAGTCCCATGTGGCCTTTGGGTGGTCCAACGCATCTGTCAGCCTCTAAAAATTGTCCGTCACTACTAATAACAAATAGTAACACACACACACACAAACCACAAAGCAAAAAAATATCCTCATGCAACACATAATTACAAAATTGAAAACTAGACATAATGGCTGCAAATTATTTTGAAAGGTATTGTTCCATTTAAATACTCATTTAAAAAAATAAACGTATCAGTTTCTTGAAATAGTGAGTAGATTTTGGAAAAGTAGTTGGTAAACACAGAAGTTTTGCTTTGATTATTTTTACACCATTCTTTTACACTTTGCAGTTTCTTCCAATAGTAAGCAATATAGATTCAAGCTGCAATTAACAAGTTGCTATCCTGACGGAGAAGAAATGTTGTTGAATGCCTTCAAGTTAATTCCAATTTATACCGACCCAGACTTATACTGGGTTTTCTTGGCAAGATTTCTTTAGAGGGTGTTTGCTACCCCCTTCCTCTAAGGTGGAGAGAGTGTGATGTGCCCACAGTCGCTCATTCGGTTTCGGTTGCTAAGTGGGGAGTTGCACCCTGGTGTCTTGGAGTTCTAGACCAACATTCAGAGTGTGGTGTTGTTGTTGTATGCTTTCAAGTCATTTCCAATTTATGGTGGCCCTCAGGTGACCCTATCATGGGGTTTTCTAGGGGCTGAGAGTGTGTGATGCACCCAAGGTCATCCAGTCGGTTTCCATGGCTAAAGCGGAATGAACTCTGGTCTCCGGGATCTAGTCCAGCACTCAAACCACTATACCAAGCTGGCTCTACTTAAAAGTGTAGATGGGGCCAAAAATCTCAATGAAAGATATATTTTGAACTCCTAAGACTCATTGGGAGACAAGTTGCTCAATTGTTTCTGTTCAATGATCATAGACATTTGAACACTTGCAAGGCTTATGGTATGGTGGAGAAATAAAATACACACTAAAACTGCACACACAATACAAAAATGCTTAAAACTAAAAATATGTACAACGAGAAGGTTGTTGTTGCTGTTGTTGTTGAATACAGGCATGCTATAGTCAATGGGGAAAATGCATACATCAATGTGTACCAATTTTTTCATGTGAGGAAATAAAAAACCTGGGAGGAATAAAGGATGGGATCAGAATGCAGTGGGGGGTGTTCGGAGAAAAGCAAGAAAATAAAGGGTCTTCCATATCCTCAGGGTACAATGGGAAAGTGAGGCATTTGTTTAACAAGTGATCGTGTCTAAAGAGCAAAAATTATCCCTTTCTACCATACGGCATACAGTGAGTCATTAAGAGGAAGCTGTACATTAGCTGTTGCTAAAAGTAAGGTCAGGTAACTGTAACAGGAAAACTTTTCTTTGTACCCTATAAAGGCTCTTTTAAAAGAAACGGATGCAAAATGAATGTGAAGGAAGAGTGGCAATGAACCCAGCATCCTCTAAGTGCCTGCAAGCTTCTGACGCCTCCCTGCCGCTTCTGTTGCCTTGAACTCTTTGATGGAAAGGCTCCATGTGCTGTTCTGACTTAACTCAGCTGCAGAATCCTATTAAAGAAATGGAGACTCTGCACAGCAGAGTCCTTGTCTTCTCCTGAGCAACTATACCTGAGAAGTGCAGTTTCTCTTACTCACACAGAAACCAGATATTTCCTACTGTTGAAATAATTTGATGCAAGGAACTGGATGACATTGTAAGAATTGCCTGGGTGGGGTGGAGGCAGTGGCAGCTGGAGGCTTCCATGTGGGTGGGTTGGCCAGTGTGACACTTAGGCCATTTCCACACAGGGTGAGGGAATTGCCCCGTGCCGCTACTTACCAGATCTTCTGGCTCCCTGGTCCGGTCCAGGCTGCTCCAGAGCAGTGCATGGTCGTCGATCCGCTCTGCTCCAGCGTCCGAAATGGCGGCTTCTGGTTAGTCGTGGGTCTTGACCAACTGGTGAAGCTCGCCAGCCTAAAGCCCGGCCTCGGCAGATCGCAGGCTCGCATTGGCACGAGCCTGCAAATCTGCACAAGGGAGCAGGCTCGAAGTGGTGCACTCCGTGCTTTTGAAAGACTGGAAAAATCAGGTCTTTCAAAAGCACTCTGGAGGACCACTTGGAGTTGTTCCAGAGCGGACTGAGGTGCAGATCTATAGTAAGTAGTCCAGACCCAGTCCACTCCAAGGTGCAGACATCCTCCGTGGAGGACGCACTGCACCATTTTTATTACTCCGTGTGGAAATGGCCTTAGTCTGAACTCTGGAGAAGCTATCCAAGGTGCTGAATTTATTGTGTGGGGAGGGGAGGGGAAGAGTTTAACATCTTGCATAGATCCTTTAACTAAAATCTGAAATGGATTCACTGCCCCTATGAAACAGAAGACACAAGATTTCACAGGTTGGGGGAGAGATTTTTTTCACCATGAGGTCACTCCTAAACAGGCCAGCTAGATGCTACTGAGCACATCACTACTCAATCCACCAACAGATTACTAAACACATCAAGCTCCTCCACAAAGAAAGAAAGCACTTTTTCATATAACACATGTTTATGTAGAATTCACTGCTGCAAAATGTACTGGTGGCTGCCTACTTGGAGAACTTTAAAAGGGGTTTAGATAAATTCATGGGTGTCAGATGCCATATCCTACCCTATGGAATCCAAGGAACCAGATGCAGAAGAGTCAGACCTGGAAAGGCTCTTGGTTTCAGATGAGAGCTCCCTCCCTGAATCTGAGCAGCTGGGGCAAATTTAAATGATGAGGAACTTGAAGAAGAGGAGTTCTCACCTCAGCTGGAACTGGGGGACACTAAGGAGCCATTCTCACCCTCTGGAGCATGTTAATATGAAAGGGAACATAGGAATAGGAATTCATTGCAATGGGAAAGAAACACATTGTATAAATCTAAATCTGGAGCCAACTTACATGGTTTGGGAGAATTTTTCTTCATGTAGTTAAACAGAGCAGCAAAGTCTTCCCTACATTCAATCTGGCATGTTTCTCTGCCACAAAATTTTCCTTGAAGAAAAAAGAAAAGAAAATTCCTTAACTAATCTTTGGTCACTCAGCTTAACTTCATGCCCTGAAACAGCAGGACACAGACACAAGCTCAATCACGTTATTTATTTAAGTGTATTGATTTTAGCCTAGATTGGAAAGAAACAAGCGGATAAACAGCACAAAATTCCCCAGCTGTGAGAACCACATGGACTGCTGGGCATCAGATCTAAGCTAACAGATGAAAATACATTTGGCAAAATAAGGTAATGAAACATTCTGTATTAGCACAGAGATCTGGCTGAAAGCCAAACCCTACCTCTTTTGTGAAACAAACAATGTTGGGGGAGGGGGAATGACCTCCCATTGGATTACTGTTAATGGAGCAGTAGTCCAAGCTTAACATGTCCTATTGTGTTTACTGATGCACAAACATATAGGAAACAAATGTAATAAATTCCTGGCTTTCCTGAAATAAATAGGATGTTTGTCAAAGATTTCAGAGTAGGCAAGAGAACACTCATAATTTTTCATTATGAAGATGTTGGAATCTGCATAATTTAAAGAAGGACAAGCAAAGGCAAGGATTATGGTGCAGGCTTTTCCTGTGTATAACCTGATGCTGATTGATAAGGTCTGGACAGCAACAATTTGAGATACATAGATGACACCATACGATGAGCAGAAAATAGGAAAGACTTGGAATGACTACAGGTGAAAGTTAAAGATGTAAATTCAAAAGCAGGGTTAAAGCCGGCTATTAAGAAAACAAAATAATGACCCTCAATTATTTGTATAAGTTTAAGGTGGATGATGAAAGACATCAAAGCAGTCAAAGACTTTCTATACCCTGGCTCAATCATAAATCAAAATTGAGAGTATAGTTAAGAAAGGAGAAGACAAGACTTTGAAGGGTGGCTTTGAAGGAACTAGAAAAAAAATCCTCAAATATAAAGATATATCATTTAATACCAAAGTCAAGATCACCCATGCCATAGTATTTCTGCTTTCTATGTGGGGTCATGAAAGCCGAACAGTGAGGAAAGCTGACAGGAAGATAATCAACTTATTGAAATGTGGTGCTAGAAGAGAGTTCTGTAGATACCATGCCAAAATGAGCAACAAATGTGCTCAGGGTCACCAAATCAGAAATGACTTGAAGGCACACAACAAAAACAAAACAAAACAAAACAAAATGAAGGCAAATCAAGCTTGAACTCTCACTAGAAGCAAAGATGACTAAAAAGAGGCTGCCAGAGGTCAGAGAGCCAGCATGATGTAGTGGTTTGAGTTTTGGACTACAACTCTAGAGACTAGGTTTGAATCCCCACTTGGCCACAGGAACCCACTGGGTAGCCTTGGGTAAGTCTCATTCTCTCAGCCACAGAGGAAGACAAAGGCAAACTCCCTCTGAACAAATCTTGCCAAGAAAACCCCATGCTAGCTTTGTCTGAGGGTCACCATAAGTTGGAAATGACTTGAGGGTACACAACAACAAAATACTTTAGACGTATCATGAGATGATGTGACTCATTGGAAAAAATGGCAATGCTTGCTAAAGTGAAACACAATAGGAAAAGAGGAAGAATGTAGTACAGGCCAGCTGATTCAACCAAGGAAGCTATACTCTTGAGTTTGCAAGACCTCAACAGAGTTGTTGATGATAGGAGTCCATGAGCCTAGGGTTTGAATTACAGGTGGATTGCTTCCCTGCCTTTTTCCTTGACACGAGTTCTCAGCGCCAGGGCCAGAGGCAAGGGAATGGGAATGGGAAGTTTCCTTGCCTTTTGTCCGGGTGTTTGCTTCTCCATGCCTAGCAAAATGCAAGGGAATGGGAAGATGAGAATGGGGGGGGGGCATGCCTCATGAATAATCAAATTCATGAAGGTCAGTTCCCTGAATGTGGAGGGAGAATCATGGAATCATAGAAATGTAGAGTTGGAAGAGACCACATGGGCCATCCAGTCCAACCCCCTGCCATGCAGGAACACCCTCAAAGCACTCCCAACAGATGGCCATCCAGCCTCTGCTTAAAAACCTCCAAAGAAGGAGTTTCCACTACACTCCGAGGCAGCATATTCCACTGCCGGACAGCCCTGACCATCAGGAAGGATTGTAGTTTATTTTCATATGGCTCTATACAAAATATTGTCTGGCATCAATGACCTCAAATGCTGCTCAAAACCCACCTTACAAGCCAGACAGCTGAACAAACTGAAAAATTTCCAAAGCATTGGAGAGCCGGGCACTAAACAATGAAACATGGCAGTGAGTATTGATGAGAAAAACAGTTGTGGCAGGACCAGCAGGGGGCCCTGCCACTGCTTTTCACATTGTGCCTTGCTGGCAGGAGGCAGCTGAATTCAGCACAGAATCATAGAGTTGGAAGGAGCCCTATGGGCCATCAGGTCCAATCCCCTGCTCAGTGAAAGATCTCCAGATAGAGCATGTCTAGCAGGTAGTTGTCCAGACTCTTTTGAAGAAACCCAGAGAAGCAGACCCCACCACATGGTGCCATTGCCAAACTGCTCTCACTGTTGAGAAGTTCCTTCTAATGTTCAGTCAAAATCTACTCTCTTGAAATGTAAAACCATTAGACCTAGTTCTATCATCTGAGGGAGTAGAAAACAAGCCTGTATCCTCCTCTTTACGGCAGCCCTTGAGCTATTTAAACAATGCAATCGTGTCAACCCTCAGTTTTTTCCTGCATACCTCCTATTATCCACATTGCACTTCTCTGAACCTGTTCCAACTTATCTATATCCTTCTTAACATGAGATACCAAGAACTAAACACAGTAGTCCAGATGAGGTTGACCAGTGCAGAATGTAGTGGGACTATTACTTCCCTTGCAGGATAATATAGCATTTGTGTTCATGTTCAATTTATCTGCAATAATCCCAAGGTCCTTTTCACATGTAGTATTGCTGAGTCATGTATATCCCACCCTATACCTGTGCATTCAGTTTTTGTGGCCTAAATGTAGAATTTTGCATTTGTCTGTTGAATTTCATTTATTAATTTCAGCTCAGTTTTCTAGTTTATCAAGGTCCCTTTGAATTTTGTTCCTATCTTCCAACATGTATCATTTTGAAAATTTGATAAGGATTCGCTCCACCCTAGCATCTAAATCACTGATAAAAAATATAGAAGAGTGTTAGCCCCAAGAAAGAACCCTGTGGCACTGCACGTGAGACCTCCTTCCAATTTGAAGCACAGCCATTGGCAGCAACTCTTTGAGCATAGTTTTGCAACCAATTATGGATCCATCTGATGGTGTTCTGTATTTATTCTGTATTTAATCAGATTGCTAATCAAAATATCATAGGGGATCTTATCAAATACTTTGCTAAAATCCATATAAATGACATCTACAGCATTGCCACCATCTACTAAACTAGTGAACTAATAAAAAAATGATATAAGATTAGTTTCCCTGAACTTGTTCTTGACAAACCCATGCTGGCTCCTACTAATCACTGCATTGTTATCCAGATAACTTGCAAACAGATACATGTATAATCTGTTCTAATAGTTTTCCTGGTTTTGAGGTCAGGCTGACTGACCTGTAGTTTCCTGGATTTTCTTTCTTTCTTTCTTTCTTTCTTTCTTTCTTTCTTTCTTTCTTTCTTTCTTTCTTTCTTTTTGAAGAGCAGAATAATGTTTGCTCATCTCCAGTCCTCTGGCATTCACCCATTCTTCAAGATTTTTCAGAAATGTTGGCAGTTGTTCTGTGAGTATGCCATCAAGTTCCTTCAGTACTCTGGGATGCAGTTCATCTGGCCCTGCAAATATGAACTCATTTAGGCTAACTAGCTGATTCCTGACTAACTGCTTGTCAGTCTTGATTTGCAACCCAGATTCCTTTCCAAGGTCTCTGTTGATGCATGAAAGCACACAGTCTTCTTTTTGGGAAGAAACTGAAACAAATTAGGTATTGATCAGTTCTGCCTTTTCATTGTGATCTGTTAGCATTTTACCATCTTTGCTGAGAAGCAGGCCCACCAGTTCCTTCATTGTTCTCTTACTTCAAACATATTCTCTTTAAAAAAATTGTTTCTCCTTGCTTGTCTAGCTAGTCTCAGTTCATTTGAACTTTAGGCGCCCTTACACTGTTCCTGAAAACTTGGACTACATATCTGTATTCTTCCTTTGTGATTTGTCCTCCTTCCATTTTTTATAAACACTCTCTTTTCTTTTCACTTCCTCCTTGATTTTATTGTGCAGCCACATTGGCTTTTTCAGATGCTTAATATTTCTCTTCCATAGAATCATTTGTGATTGTGCTTTTAGCAGTTCCTTCTTCATGAAATTCTACCCATGCTGCCTGTCTTTTCTTTAGCATCTCTAGTAATGAATTCTGTCCAGTATTTCTCTGAGCTTGATAAAATCAGCTTTCCTGAAATCTAGGGTTCTTGTTTGACTATACACTTCTTTGGCCTATCCCACAATAATGAATTCTAGCATTGCAAGGTCACTGCACCCTAAAGTACCAACTGCTTTGATTTCAGTGACCAATTCTTCCCTATTGGTTAGGCTCAAGTGCAGGATTGCTGATCCCTTTGTTCCTTCCTCCAGCTATTGGAAGAGGAAATTATCTGCAGGGCACATTAGGAATTTGTTGGAGAGCGTATGCTTAGCAAAGCTTATCTCCCAGCAGATATCTGGATAATTGAAATCCCCTATAACTACTAGTTTTTGATTCTTGGATTTGTTTCAGAAAAACATTATCCACCACCTTGTCTTGGTTTGAAGTTCTGTAGTAAATTCCTACCACAATCTTGTTTTTTATTTCTTTTCCCATTTATTTTTACCCAAATGCTCTCCACTGATCCAATCTGGTCACTCATGTGGATTCCTGTACAAGTGAATTTGTCTTTGACATACAATGCTATTCCCCCTCCTTTTCTTCCCCATCTATCCTTTTTGAACAGGTTATATCCTTCAATTGTTCTATTCAATCATTGAAACCATCCCACCAAGTCTTTGTTATAACTATAAAGTTATATTCACCTTCCTGTACTAGAACTACAGGGTGTCTTGTCTGTTTCCCAAACTTTGTGCACTGGTATAGAGACATCTAAAGTGTTGCTTATTGTCATCTTTTATTCTATTGTGAGTTTTACTGCACCTCCCATTTTCTCCCTCAACTTCTATTTTAGAATTCATACTAGAATTCAGCTACTTTTGGACAGATGTTTAAGCTATCATCTGCAACCCCCGTGGATTTAATTTAAAGCCCTCTTGCCCAGAGAGCATCAAAGTTCACCACCTGGTTCTTCAGCACCACAGAACTCCTTCAGTTGGTGCACTTAACTGGCTTCTAAAGCGCACTTGGGAGGGCTGAGTCAGAATATCCAGCTACAAAAAACAGAGTTCTGTTATAGCTGCATCTGAGAATGTATGATCTCAGCCATTATTTCTAAATATGTCATGGAGAAGATCAGCTAAGATTTTTTATGTGGAAGGATTTCCCCCCTCTTTGATGTGTTGAGTACATTCTGTAATGTAGGTAATTTCGCACCCCCCCCACCAAGTGAAGGCCCTCTTCTTTTGGTCCACTTCAGAGGTTATTGTTGTTGTGTGCCTTCAAGCCATTTCCAACTTATGGCAACCCTAAGGTGACCCTATCATGGGGTTTTCTGGGGTCTGAGAGTGTGTGACACAAGGTCACCCAATGGGATCTATGGCTGAACAGGGAATCAAACCCTAGGCTCCAGGGTCATAGTTCAACACTCAGAGACTACACCGTGCTGACTGTCACTTTGGCGGTAGCACCATTTAAATTTTCCACAATTTCCTGGAACACTACTAGTCCATCAGGGACATTATGAAAATGAACAAACCAACAGAGTGAGGAAATAAATAATGAAAACTTATATAAATATATTTTAAATTAATTGAATTTAACAATTTACAGCAACTCTACATATGAAGTCAATGATATGTAATAAATACATGATCTGTATAGTTGTGGAATACCACCAAAGGCACAGCACCGCACATGTGAAGGTCATTAGAAGAGAATTAAATAAATGTGCCTATTAATGTAGTAGTAGAGTGTCACTGTTGTATAAATAAATAAATAAAAATTGTTCTTGGCAAGGTCAGTCAGATCATTATCAGCTTTGACTCTTCCATAAATATTCTTTACCTGAAACTCATTTCTGAAGGTTAGGTTTGTTTGCACCAGAGAAAACAAAGAAGCAGCCTTTAGCTTGTTCTTTGCAAATTAGAACCTTAATGACCAAAAATAAAGCCTGAAGCAAACACTCAAGGAAGCAAACAAGCTTTGGGAAGGTCAGACTTGATATTGAAAGCCACGTAATTGTTACAGGTAGAGAGCTGCAAGCATCTCCTGCCTTCTTTCCTTTGAGTAAGTCCCTATGAATTCAGTGTGCCCTACTTCTGAGTAGGCATCTATCAGGCTAACACCGTTAAAGTCAGTTGTAGTTGGAAGCAAAAACTGAAGGAGAGAATTCAAGAAAAGGAGAAACATCAAAGTGAGGGTGACCGGTATCTAAACAGGTGGGGAGAAAAATCCTATATTCAGAGGGAGGGATAGACACCAGAGGGCCATTTCCACACGGCGTCATTACTGCAGATTACTGTTTTGTAATGTCGTATAGTTCTGCATGTGAGAGAGAAGGAGTGTCATGTTATTTTCCGTGGTTCTGCATGGAATCAGCCATTAGTGTGCTGCCATACCTTGAGAAGCGCAGTGTATGAAAACTGGAAGAAATCCGATTCACATTCCTACATCAAATGGACATCAGCTTTTTGCAGTGATGCAGAAACAGAAACTTGTATCAGTGCACATACACTCCTGTTGCTCTGCTTACATTTTCCTGTAAGGTTGGAAGTTCAGCCAATTAGGACCACTGGGTGAGGGGGAGCAAGGGGAGTGATTAGTGACAAGGTAGCACAGAGGCACGAATTTGCATTCCTCCACATGACATTGCTTGAAACTGGGTGTGTGCGTGTGTGTGCGCAGAATGCAACAAAGGTTAACCATGTTATTTAACCACCATGAGATGCTGCAAACCACTTTTTGTGTCTCATGCGAAAATGGCCTAGGGCTGAAAGGCAGAGAACACTAATTCTGCCAGAGTTTCTGACTCCATTAGGCTAAAGCTGTATGCCAAGAAGAGACTAATTAACTGATGCCAACTGAACCACCCTAAGACAATGCTAGAAACTGAATCTATGGCATCCAGTCCACCAAACTGGATGCTTTTAGACTGCCTAAAGTAGACAGTGAAAGAGTTTGCATGCCAGAGGAACCTTTGCTTAGCACAGAGGAGTATAATGCTTTATTGCTTCTGCCAACAAAACACGGAAGTTTGCTCCGTTGTTTTTCAATTGTGTCATATGAACGTGGATGTTTTGTTTTTCTTGATTCAGTTGTCTGGTTAGCAAACCAGAGAAATAGTTTTTTCCAGGGTGACAACTCCTAGCTCTTCCACTCCAAAGGCATTTAGCCGCTCTTCTGTCCTTCCCTCTATAATGGACTTTTTGTAATAAAAAGAAAATGGAAGAAACACGGGAAAAACACAGGAGGCTTACATCTGGGAGTCAGTGAAAACTACCCCCTTCCCCATTTAAGGCAGAGCAATTGTGAAAGTTGAACAATTTGTAAAAATGTTAAAAGCCTCATCTGGAAGCCCATTTCCTAACAAAATCTCAAACACGCAAACGTGATTGAATTTGAAATGAGTTGCATTTGCCTGTTCTAATTCATAATCTGGGCTATCATAAAAGAAACGACAAATAGGTAGCCCATTACTAGCTCAGCTGAGCTCAGTGGGAAGGCTAAACCAGGAATGGGCAGCTGTGGCAGGCTAGGGGGCTGCATTAGCCCCCAAAGAGATCAGGGAAGGCCACACACACACACACACACACACACACACACACACACACTGTACCTCTGCAAATGAAAGAAAAAAATGAAGTCAATCTGTGTTCACTTGCTGTTTTTTAAAGAGCTCCCCTGGGCCCAGCAGGGGGAAAAATGGGTTAAAATGCCCTGCACAGCCCCTAGAGAGCATTGGGAACATTTTGTGATTCTCCAATTCACCTTTTTTTCTGAAAAAAAAATGGCAAAGAAAAAATAATATTAAAAAAAAATCCCACAAATCAGAAATCTTTCCTCCTACCTGTTTAGATACTGAAGGTCACCCTCACTTTGATGTTTCTCCTTTCCCTGAGGCTCACATGTATGCAGGAGCCCATAGGACAGAACTATGCTAAAATGCTTCCAGACTGAACAGCAAAGGAAGAAAAGTATAATAAAAGGGCTGAGACTGTTTTTTTATAATTTTAACTTCTGCTTCATGGAAAATGTAATGAAAGAACTGAGGTTGTTTTTATATTGTGATGTTTTATGTTGTGATGTTTTAAAAAGAAGGAAAGAAAGAAAATGAGCAGTCTCTCATATAAACCAATATTTAGGCATGCTTTCGGTTGTGTGGGAGAATTAAATAAGAACAGATTATTGTCACAACTACTTGAAAGTTTATTCTGAGAGGAGCTAGGGAAAGAATAAGGATCAATCAGTCTTACAGACTGAATGTAAAACAGACACAGTTTTATGGCTCATGGTCAGGTTGGGAGAGAGAAAAAGAGGGTTGTAAGGATGATCTAAGTAAGAAAACAGAGAAAAGATCAACAAAAATGTTTACTCAACTACAACAAATTGGGAAAATGCATCTACTTTTCGTTCAGATAAAACACTGTTTATGCCCAATAACAAGTCCCGGTAGGCTTAGTCCTTAGATTCTTTACAGATCATAAAAGGTTGATTAGATAAACATAACCAGTTTCTATCTGCTGTGTATTAAAATCCAACGAATGTGTTTCAGCCCAGCAGTCTTACTTATGAAGCTAAAGTTGCCATAATTAGATGAGAGTTCAGACAGAGCCTTTTCTGGTCTTGGCACCTTTGTTGTGAAACACCCTTCTTAGGGAAGCTTCTGCTGCATGTTAAAAATTTTCAAGAGAGTCATTAGGGATTGGATTAATTTGTTGCTGGTGCTTGTATAGATTATTCTATTCTGCTGTTATTTTTCTCTTAGGTTCTTATGGCTTCTAACTTGTGTTAGGTTAACCTTTGTTCCGTACTGACTTTTTAGCGATTTTTAACCTGGTTCTATTAGCTACCCTTGACTTTTTTTTTTTTTAATAAGGGGAGCGTGGGAAATAAATCTCTCAATAAAGCAATAGCATGTATACTTCTATACCGCTTATCATCTAAGTGCTCTCGAAGTAGTTTACAATGTGTTAGCTAATTGCCCCAACAAGCTAGGTACTCATTTTACCGACCTGCAGAACAATAGAAGGCTGAGTCAACCTGGAGCCTGGCAGAATCAAACTCACAAACTTGTGGCTGCAGTACCAGCATTTAACCACTGCGCCACCGATGACTAGTTGCTAGTCATTCTTACAAGTCATTTACCCACTGGCTAGCTAATCACACTTTGTATTTTAGATGGTCAACTGCTTTTGAAGACTCAAGCTACAAATATAAGAGATGCATAGTTTGGGGAGATGGTGACAGAGCTACATTTTACAAGGAAAACATGAAATTTCCAGAACCATTGCTCTTGTCATGCTAATGTGAAGTGGTGAAGCATTTCTAGGATACAACTAGTGTACAGTAGGAGAAGATGCAACTTTTTCCCAACCTGCTAGAGATACCAAGAAAATTCCACTATAGTAACTTTTAAAATTTCCCAGTTGGGCTAGAAAATGAATGCAGAATTAAATATCTGGCAGTGGAAATGTGCATTTAGGAGATTTGCAATAGGAGTGTATATATAGGGGAGAAGTTTGAAAAGTTGTATTGGTGGATGCAAAAAGGGTTAAGCACCACATCCCACCTCTTCTATCCAGCAATTTTTTTTTCTGATTCTGCATTTGCACCAGGCAGCAGACAGACTAGTCTGGTGTCCTAGAGTTCTATCTTGAGTTTGTTGGAAGACAAATCCCTTCAACTGGTAGGGGGGCACCAAAAAAGTACGCATTTTGCATCATATTTCACATTCTGTTCATTCATTCATTTAATACACTGCCCTTCCTCCTAAGATCTCAGAGTGGCTTAATTTACATAAAATCAACATAGTTAAAGTCACATATTATACATGTATAAAATGTCCAAAATCAAAAGCTACAAATTTCTGTGAAATGACACTAAATGTAGTACAACTCAGCAACAGACTAAGGCCATTTCCACACGACACTGCTATAGTGGTATTATTCCACTTTCAATATCCTATGGAATCCTGGTGTTTGCAGTTTAGGCAGGGTCCTTTAGAATTCTTAGCCAGGGAGTTCTTTGGCCTCAGTAAACTACAAACCCCAAAATTCCAAAGGATGTTGAAAATGAAATAATAGCACTTTAATAGTGTAGTGCAGAAAGGCCCTTAGAAGACCGTAACAACAAGCAGTGCTTGCAAGACCTAGTCCCGTGCCTCAAAGTTTTCTCCTACATGCATACCTCTACTATTCTTGTTAGTGTACGAGAACTATGACATGCTGCTACATTCTGCTGTAACTTGACAGTTCCCCTGAGGTTAGCATCCTGCCAGGAAGCTTGAATTATACTTTGTCTGTGAATAAATGTCCCAAACCTAAGCTTTTTCACACAATGTTTTGTACAGTTAGAATGCTTCTAATGGGAGTGTACAATTATTAAGAAGATGAGTTCAGCTGCTAAGCAATTTCCTGATTTGGTTAGAAGACTGTCATAGAAGTATCATACTCTTGGGCAAAAAAACAACTGGCCTCTTCTAATAAGTTGATTTTCAGTTCCCTTAGATTTCCATAAATATATGACATTACTCTGTATCTTTTCAACAACATCCAATGAAACATGCTATCCTTCTGCAAGAGATTCTGTGTGGAATTCTGCATATGCTCTGAAACTCAAGATTCTGTTCACTTAGATAACATGTAACCAGTTAAGTTTGGGCGAATGCTTTTCTCTGAGGTCCTATGTGTGTCACTGTTGGCTTTCCTTGTCTTTCCTGTCTCCCCTTTTCCCCAAATAAATTCTTATATTTAAAAAATTAATCTTCCCTCTTTATCCCAATAATCAAGGTTCAAGGTAGCTTCAACATGGTTAAAACATCCCAGATACAGCTAAAGCCACAATAAGCTATGATATTAAAACATGATTACATACTTACCTGTACTTATGGCTATAATGCCTTATGAGAGAATTTCTCATTAAAATGTTTCCCATGTGCAGGATCAAATGGCTGCAAAGATACCGCCTTTATGTGCTAAGGACCTCGACATTTTGTTTAGATTTGTGACTTCTGACATTTGGAGAAAAAGATCCAATGTGCCTTAATCTCTGCCCTCACTTGCCAAAAATGCTGGTCTGAGACAAAAAACAAAGAAACAAACAAAAAACAACAAAAAACAAAACAAAACTTGGCAACAGATTCTTTGGCAAAGTAGCTGGGCAGAAAGGGGATTCAGGAGAGGATTGTCCTGTAGTGGCAACCTAGCGGTCATGCTTCTTTGAAAACCCTTGTAAAGAAGGGGCCCACTAGAAGAGAAAGTTAATTCTTCCTCCCTGATCCTTGACACTCCGATTTTAAGAAAAACAAAGAACCATGAACCAAATACAGACGATAGTAAATTATAAGTAAAACATAAATTTATATAAATGCTCCCTCTTCCTTCAGCTAGTCCCTCCGTGTCCTGGCAATAGTTGATTGTAGCTTGTGTCCACCACAGTCTGTTTCTGGAATTGCAGTTTCTAACTAAAGGGTGTCCTAAGGGACACCTTATGACCCTTTAAGAAAGTGAAAACAAGTTCTAAATGATCGCCATAAAAGCATGATTAAATCCATTTTGTATTTTCTTGCTGCCTCTGTATCTGGCCGCCTTTGTAAAAGAAGTTTTGATTTTTTTTTTAAACTTGACTTTGCTTTCTCCATGTTTACCCCTTTCAACCTGTTTTCCAGACACATTTAGGATCAGAGCGTGATGGATTGCGGGAGGCAACTTTAAATTAAATTACAGGCTGTTCTTATTGGGGATGCTCCTTGGCTTCCACTGTGTAGTGCACTGAAGGGCAGCTCTTCTGAAGAATTACAACCGACAGCTGTCTATGGCTTTCTCTAATAGCCAAACAGTGCTTTATCTGATGGAAAATCGTGTCCCCAAAGCCTGTTGGAATAAAGAGATCTGCACTGAGTCTGATTTGCAAATCTGAAAAACACTGTGTGTTCAATCTGTTGTTGTTCCAGGATGAAAGAGAAAACTCAGCTCTTGCATTTACCTCCCTGGGGTAATGGAAGCATTGCCTTCCTTCTGCCACAGTAGAACAAATCTCCGCTTGTCCTCAACAAGCGTGAGTGGCAAATCAGTAACAGATGCTGTGTGTAGGCTCCCTATTTGGGTTTACACCAGTTTGTATGTTCTGATACCATAGGAAAAGGTTTCACTGCAAGCATAAAAGGAAAGATCCTATTGAACCAAGCCGTGCTACATAGTTCAATATACCTATAACCAGAATCTCAGATAGGATTAAGTATTTCATATGTCAGACTGGCTCTATATACTTCTCAGGAACACAGCTTGGAAAGTTTTTTCTTAAGTATAGTTGCAAGTGCTACCTTAGAAGTAGTCAGCTAACATTATAGCTGCAAACAGAAACACTTTCCTGAAACATAACTAAATTGTTTCTCTTTTGTTAATTTTGAAACATGTCTTTCACACTACACAGTTAGAATGCTATGATTCTGCTTTAACTGCCCTGCCTGTATCTCATGAAATCTTGGAATTTTCAGGTGGGAGAGGCACTAGAACCCTCTGGCTAAGAATTACAAATAGTCCTCCCTAAATTACAAATCCCAGGATTCCATAGGATATTGTCATGTCAGTTAAAGTAGAGTCATAATGCCATAATTATGTAGTATGAAAGGGCCCCTGAATGCTGTAAAGTGCTGGTAAACAATACAGTCTGAGGTAAACAACATAGTCTTTTCCCGTTCACTTTGTTGTCATCTCAACATCCACAAGAGGTCATGAGTCACATCACGAGCTAGCTATTGAACTATGGGATATCTATCCCTCTCTCCCTTTCAGTAAATCTACCCCGTAACTATGAAAAGAATTAGGCAGTTACTCTACAGGAGTAAATTTCTCTCTCATTAACCTACAGTTATAATGCAATGTGGTTATACATTTAATCACATGTAGTTATTCATAAAAATAACTATTTAATAGTAACTAGTTGTTTCTAAGCTTGGATGGGCACTCCACATTTGCACAGAGCTATGGAAGAGTTTCATTGAGCATGGAAATTATCTTTGGCCATTTATAGATGCACATGTCTTCACTAGCGACTCACTTTGAAAGTGCGCTGACTGAATTTTAGCCGAGTTCTGTCTTGGTGACACCCAGAAAAACCTGTTTTGAACCAAAATCAGTCTTGTACCATGATTTTTGGCACTGATCTTGTATGAGTCATGAAACTATCTCTCCCTTCAATTCCCTTGGAATAGTGTGAAAAGAAAGTGATGGCAATGAAATAATAGTATAAGATCAAATGAATTTATCCTGTGGGCCAGTTAGAAGAATCCCGAAATGATACTGTTGGATGGGCCTAGTGAGCAATTTAATCCAACAATTTTATGTCAAAGAAAGAGAAGGTTAGTTTAGGCTGGTTTATAACCAATGTGTGTCTCTTATAACTTATCATCAGTTTAACCACTGACATACAGATTTTTAACCAAGACCTTTAGTAATGTCTCTTACAGTAATACCTCATCCCCACTATGACTTTACACAGATTACAGATTTTCTGCACTGTAAGAATCTAAGTATGGGGTGCATGTGCAAACTGCTAGCAGATCAATCATTTACCTGTGTGTGTGTGTGTGTTCCCATATATGTGCCATGGAAAGATATGGTTTGCATGTGCTTTTTGAGGAGCTTTTCTTCTGTATGTAAATAACTATGTGTGGAAAATCTGTAATGACTCATACCCATAATGAGTTTGCCAGTTATTTGGATGTGGACTGATGCTCCCTAACATTTGTTTATAACTTAATATTAAATAAAAGTCTATAAGCAGATAAGACTGAAGACACAAATATATGTCCAGAATGGTGTTTATAAGATTTTGGGGTGTGTGTGTGGTGTATTATGGAAGGAGGAAGAAGAAGGAAGATTTATTTCCAATGAACCATTCATCCAAGTCTTCTTTCTGTGTTGTATCCTCAATCTGCTGGCTTCTGCTTATTTACTTCGTAGACAAAGAAAACATGCAAAGGTTCTTTGGATACCATCCAGAGAAAGATATTAATTCACTCTATAAATGCAGTACATAAAATTAAGACAGAGTTCTCTTATGTCCCCTTGCACATCCTTTTGTGTGGATTCAGTCTAAACTTCTCCCTGCAACACTAGCTTTTTAGATGCATATTTTCTAGGAAGACATACTTTATCTCTGCACACACTTGCTGATTCCTCCCTGCAAAACATCTGATCCCTAGCCATTTGTAGGAAAAGGTCCTCTTTTTCTCACTGGTTCATTGCAATCCTAAAAAATTTCCCATTTAATCCCTATATTAGTATTGTGATTAGTATTATGGTGTTCAAATACTTATTTTCCTCAGCATGTGTTGCTTGGCCTTAAAAGCTTCTTTTTCAAAAAATTCCCACAGAAGAGATTGGAAGGACTGTAAAGGTTTGTACAGATTTCAAGCAGTTTAGAGCCAAACTAGGGGTGAAATTTGCAGTGTTCTCTTGCATTGTTATTGTTACATGACTTCAAGTTGATGCCAGCTTACAGTGCCCTGTCCTAGGATTTTCTTGGTTAGATTTGTTCAGAGAGGTTTACCATTACCTTCCTCAGCAGCTAAGAGAGTGTGATCTGCCCGAGATCCCCACTGGGTTTCTATGGCTGGATTTGAAATCTGGTTTCCTTGAGTTTTAGGGCCTTTCCGCACTACATTGTTATACTGCTGTTATTTCACTTTCAACATCCTGTGGAATCTGGGATTTGCAGTTTAGGGAGGGGCATTTAGAATTCTTAGCCAGAGAGCTCTTTGGCTTCAGTAAATAACAAGCCCCTGAATTCCACAGGATGCTGAAAGTGGAATAATAGCACTATAACAGTGTAGTGCAGAAAGGCCCTTAGTTCAACATTATGGCCATTTCCGCACTAGCCTGTTATAGCACGATGATTCCACTTTCAACATCCTCTGGAATCCTGGGGTTTGCAGTTTCGGGAGGGGCTGATTGGCCCCTCTGAAACTGCAAACCCCAGGATTCCAGAGGATGTTGAAAGCGGAATCATCGCGCTACAACAGGCTAGTGCGGAAATGACCTATCTCTAAATCATACTGGCTCTTTTTTCCTGCATTGCTGTGCCTTATTTTCAAAAATCTGGTGCCAAGTACCCTGGTTAGTACTTGGATAGGAGACCACCAACAAATACCAGGTGCTGTAGGCTATTTCAGAGGAAGGAACTGGTAAAACTACCTCTGAGTATTCCTTGACTAAGAAAATGAAATTCAGGTTTTTCATAAGTCAACAAGTGATTTGAAGGCTCTCTCTCTCTCTCTCTCTCTCACACACACACACACACACGCACACATTTTCAGAGCTAAATGGGATCAGGTGAAAGGGCAGATAACTAACAGGATTACAGCAGGAATAAAGGAGGTAATTCAACCCATTTCCTCCCATGTCATGTCATCCTGGGGGGATTCCTTGTCTGAAGGTACTGTTTGTGCTGGAAGGAAGGAGGGTTTCCTTATTTTCCTGCAGGCTTCCCCAACCTGGCTCTGACATGGTAAGCTGTACTACAACTACCACCATCTCCAGCTAGTGAGACCACACCAACTGACGTGATGGCAGTTGTGGTCACATATCAGGAGGACACTGGGTTGTGGAAATCTTCTTTGAATAAATTATTTCCTAATTAAAGCTTTATCATAGCAACCCAGATCCTGTCTAACTGTGTGGCAACTGTACCGCCTCTGCCTTAGATGTGGTAGAAATGCAGTGGCAGGATATTGTTTGCTTTCTGTTTTCTTGAACTAGTATGATAAGCTCCCTTTAGAATACCTTCCAGCATTTTGTCACATCTGTTCCCATTTGAGTGAACAGATGTGACTTTAGGACTCACCTGGAATAGCTATATTGAATAAAGGAGTATTATATTTACACAAGGCTGACTTAACTACTACTCAGTCATCATTCCAGTTCAAGAAAATGTTTTGTTCTGCATTGCTCTCCAGTGGTTATCTATACTCCAGAATGCCAATCCATCCCATATCCACTGTGCTGCTTACAAGATCCCCTATGCCTCCAAGGATTTGTAACCAGTTATGTTAGCACCACAGCAGCCACAGAGTCAGGAGTCATTAATTAGTGCTCACTGTTGAACTAAGGAAAATATTTAGTTCAATAAAAAAATAAAATATCTGCCAGACACATATCTTTTTATAAGACAGTGGGTTGGGATAAATAATCTATATAAGTTTTGTGAGCAGAAAACTTAAATATTCTCATTCAGAACTTTAAATATTCTCATTAAAAAGCACAGTCTCTTCAACTGATAGGAATAACTCTGTGCACAGGCAGTAACCACACTGTTTCAGCCAGTTTGTTTCACAAACAAATATTACTTAAGGATAATAATATCACTACTACATAAATTTGCAATTTAGAATAGGGCATTTATGAGAGCACAGTAAGGTGACCAAGGATAAAGTTATGTCAGAACACTGAGAGTAGTACCCTGATTTTAAGAGAAATCGTTTAACTGCAATACTGTCTTTCCAGCCGCTGGTGTTAGTGATTCAGAGAAGAGAAGCATCTTATAATCTCAAACAGTGTTTCTTCTGGTTTACATTACTGAGGCGATTTTTTCTACAAATAATGCCAGAAACAATCTGCATAGAATTTCTTTCTAAAATGTATATTGCTTATGATGAGATCCAAACCTATCCCAGATAAAGGGGGTGTCTCAATTTTCTGTCATCCTATTTTTTCAACAGCTTTTAAAGTGCCCCAGCTTCTCTCTTCTTCCTACTTTCTTTCTTCACTGTCAGTTTACTTCAGTTGCTGCAAACCGAATTCAAAGTGCAAAAGCAGCAGGGAGAGGAGAAGAGGGACAGAATTTTGCCTTTCCCAGTAGGCTCAGGCAAAGGCAAACTGCTGCAGGCTCTCTTTGCCTGTGTTTTCTCCATCACTAATAACTTGTGCTATCTGAAACCTGAATGGACCTGTGACATGTTGAAAGGTATGAAAGCACAGGGCAGGCCTTCATAGTGACACCCCCATGGAGTGACATTCCCAAGGAGAATCCAAAAAATGCAGAAATCTGTGTTGACATTTCTTGTAATTTTCATTTCCCACCAGTAGCAGGCTTTTTTTTAAAAAAATGATTCTTCCCTACTCGGGACTAAGGCCCTTTCCTCATGGGGGGGCCCCGAAGCGGGGCCGTGCACGCAGAGGCAGAGCTTACCTGCGAGCGGGTTGCTCCGTCCCTGCGGAGACCACGGATCTGCTGTTTTAAACGCTGCTGAATTTCAGCGGCGCTTGGCGGCGCTCGGCGGCACCCAAAATGGTGGCTGGCGGCTTCTGGCGGCGCTCCGCTAATCAGGACAGCGCGCCAGCCGGAATCCTGCTCCCAGGCGGATCTGCAGGGAAGCGCTACCGCATCTCCGCAGTTCTTCACCAGGGGCTGCCACGGGGCAGTGCGGGTGACTTTTGGACGCAGTGCCACCCCCGCGGCTGCTCTAGAGCAGTTTGAGGTCTAGAGCCTCACTTTTTTTAACTGCGCCAGCGCACCCCGCGGTGAAGAAGACCTCCAAGAGAGGTCACCCTAGTGTGGGCAATATGCCTGTGTGGAAATGGCCTATGCCACCCAAAAATACTTGAATTACAATAGGAATAATGTACAAGAACATGCTGTTGCTGGAAAAACCCTTCCAGCTACAGTATGAATTGCCACTAAAATCAGAGGGAACAAGGGATCTGAAGGGTGTAGTAGATGACAGCATAGTCCCTGTTAATCAAAACTTCCAGGGTCTCTGGTGCTGTGAGCCCTGACTCTACTATACCACTGCCTGTACATTTATAAATCCAAAAGACCATTTTAAGACCGACCTAGTTTGCTAAAGGACTCCCACACACACACGCACAGCTTGAGGTGCTTATAAGGCTCTTGATGGGCTCTGAACCCAGGTTCCACAAATATCTTCTAGACTGCAAAGATGTGAAACTTGTACTTTTGCTGATGCTAAAAAAAAAATGCTGTGGAGGAACAGGAAGCACACGGCATTTATGATCATGCCAAAAGCCTCTTCTGTGATTTATATACCTATACAACTTGTGCTTCTCTTATAATGTATTACACTGTTCGAAACACATAGGCTTAAGTTATGCTATCTCTGCATCCCAGGACCTTTTCCTGATAGCAAAATATGAGATCTGAGTATATGTATTGGATAATACAACTCTTATTTTACATGTATATATTTGTTAAGATGTGCCTCTTTATATATATAATAAGACTGCTGGATTGAAAGGAGAGGGCTTTGTTCCTTTAATATTTCTGTAGGAGACTGGATTTCAGCAAGTATTGCTTGTCTCCCAGTCAGGTAACAACCAACACCTGCCCTCTTAAGTTTTCAACCCTATACCTCTCTTAGAGACGTGTCTTTCTACTGTGCTCAAGAGTGCTTCAAAGACAGTCTCCATCTTACTGATAACAGCATGGAGATTTCTGTAGCTTAGCTATAAGATGACAAACCGATTCAGTCCTTCATTTCTGCAGGCCATGGGCCCCTGCATCTGTTTTTAGAACCTGGAATCAGACCTTGAAAACTGAACCTCCCATAGCATATATTTGTTGATGCTGATTTTCTTTGTACCTGCAGGCTTTATGGAGCAGAGAGAGGCTCAGAGCATCTGCAAGCACATTTCCCTCACAAATGAGGAGTGTGTCTGGGATTAGGGGACAGCATCTGCTAATTAGTGCTATTAGCAGACACTGTAATGGCCAGCGTTTGTATTTCATTTCAGAATGAAATTTCTGACTATGAGGATATTGAAAAGTCTGCTGACTGGTCAAAATGGCTAATGTATCTTTAAATACATGTTAAGAGGAAATTGATTAAATTAGGTAAAGTAAAAACCCCATTTCCGATGGTGGTTCAGAGATTTACAGTTCAAAAGCTGCAAGATTAAGGGAACAGTTTTATATGTCCTTTGCAAGGAAGCTAGGTTGGCTCTCTCTCACTCATTTCTCTTTCTTGTGATAGTAAGTCTGTTTTCTCAGACCTTTGAGTGTTAACTGTCTGATATAGGTCCATTAGTTGGGGTGTTTTTTTTAAAAAACTGTAGTCTTTTAAAGTTGTTTTTTTGTTGTTGTTGATGTTTTTAATTGCTTAATTTTTTAAAATAGTTATAATCTATTGTTTTAAATTGCATTTTGTTTTACTCATATTGTGAGCCACCTTGGGTCCCATACTGGCAAAAAGGTGGAATATTAAATACATCCATGCACGTGGACACACACACACACACACACACACACACACACACACACACCCCTCAGCAGGACATACTTCAAAGTAGACATGTAGGGGAGCATACTGGACCTTGGGGTTCACTGCTTTGAAGACTAAATAATGTTTATTTTTTAAAATATTTATATCCTATCCAATACCACAAGATCTCATCATAGGGTTACTGGTGTCCCCTTCTGTGCAGTACTAACAAGTGTTAGTTATTGTCAGGTCTTTGCAGGACCTGAGCTGAGCTGCTAATAACAGAGTGTCTTGGAGGTCTCTCATAGGGTTGCAATCAGTTGAAGCTGATGGCAATTAATAGCAGCAAATCAGAAGATCTCATGTGTGGAATCATACTACAAATTGCACTAGAGAAGTATGTTTTTAGTACAGCCTGGGAAAGTTGCATTTTAAAATTATAACTCCTGTTGGTGGGTAGGTTCTGGGAATTGTATTCCCAAACATAACTTCACCAAGCTTTGATTGTTGAAAACATATGAGAGAACATATATCATTTTCTCAGGTCACTCAGAAACTCATTTTTTCCCTATTTAGGCAAAAAGGTTTTCTGTTTTGGCATATAATGACTAACGTGTAGGGCTATTTCAATGCTTTTGGCAATACCTATGGTATGTAAAACAAGTGAATTGTAGCTGGGCATATAGATACACCTAAGGAATATCACCTTTGAGACCCAGTGGCATTGCATATCTGAAAAACAAATTCAAACCATACTTTAAAAAAAAAATTTTTTTTGGTGGGATGAAAACAAACTGAGGTTAGAGACAGAACTCAGAATATTGGAAAGGTGAGGAAAGCAAACTAAGAATCTCGCATGAGAACTATGGTGAAAATTAAAAATATCACCACCCCCAAAACACTCTGAAATATTTTTAATGGAAGAGAATTTGATCTTACCTGGTGTATCATTGGTGATGCCTGAGAAGTGATACACTGTACTTACGCCAGAGTTACCTCTTTATCACTGTAATACTTAAAAAGTGATCTGTAAGGTATGATGGTAAATTGACTGCATCTATAGCATCCTGCAGATACAGCTTTCACTGGTGTCCAGGTTTCTGGACTTGAGGGTTTGCAAATCGGGTTCTTCTGACTAGAGATTCTGACTTAGTGGTGGTGCCAAAGCAGATGATGAATTCAGGCTGGGTATCTGCCTTCAGGGTGTGGGGAAGAGCAGCTGTTTAAAGCAACATTTAGACCAATTCCATTGTAATAATTAGGAAAACTATGTTAATGAGTATTGTGGAGACTGCCAAGCCCCCAAAATATAGAACATATTTGCAAATCCTTCAGCCCAGTTGCCTTCAAGCATCAGCCAGATCACATCAAGCAGATGTGCTTAGGAAGCAGACAAATGGAATCTAGACCCAGTTGCCAGCCTCGCTTGATAAACTTGTAGGATGAACTTCTTAGAACACAATACCAATAGAAAATAATGGCACCTGGATGCCTCCTCTTTCCACATCAAGTTCTTTTGCAGCTTTTTGGTCTTATATAGTCTTCCACGAGCCATTGCTCTCCAGATGTTTTAGGTTACAGCTTCCATCATCCCATCCACTATGTACTATGCCATTGGAGATGATGTGAGACAAAGTCCAGCATACCTGAAAAGCATCAGGTTGGGGAAGACTATTTCAGATCATACCTATACATAATCAGAACTGTAAAAGGTAGTAAAAAAACACAACAGGTTCTTGGTATAAGACATTTTAAGCTGGGAGGTGTATTGAGAGTTTCCAAGTGCTTTCAGCTTTTGTTGGCTTTTAAAAGAGCTGAGAGATGCATTGCATTGTATATACTCTGTTGTATGTACTGTCATCACCAGGAAATGATTTTTTCCATCAATGCAAGCTACAGATTGGTTGGGACATTCTTATAGTGACCCAGTTGCATGGGCTGAAGGAGAACAACAATTCAACTATGATTGCTTTAGGGGCTGAGATGGGATTCCTAGTCCCATTCCCTTTTCTAAGAGTGTAGTGAATTGGTGTTATAGCTGTGTCATCAAGTGACCCAAATACCTCAGTTTGTCATCCTGACACAAAAATTTTGAATACACGTTGAAAGGTAAAACAGTAAAAATGTGGCTGCGCTGTGAAAAATCGCAATAGTTAAAATCACGAGACATCTTTTTCATGATCATGGGTCTGCACAAGGTCATCCTACATTCAATCAGCTTATCTATCTAGCCACCTACAAATGGTTGTGTTAGGACTGACCACAAAACCATGACAAACCTCTTCCCTTTTTTTGAACCCTAAATGTTGCTTATAAATGGCTTTTGGGTGAACATTCAAAGGTATGTGTGCAAAACCAAGCACCTCATTTGAAAGGCTTCAGGCAGAATTAAGGCAAGTAGGGCTCAATCCTGTCTGAGCCTAACTTCACCCTGTTTGGTTTGATTGTCATATCTCCCTTCTGGATGCACACCCTCCAATATTTCAGAGATGAAAACTGGGACAAATGTGGCCAACCAAAATCAGAGTGTGCTCAAGATGGCAAAAGTGATTAATGGAGAAGAAGACACAAGCTAGGAGAGGCTGCAGCTATTTGATTTTGCTCGAGTCTTCTGGGGACAAGATTCTACCTCCTCCTCTCCCCTCTGCTGAGTTAAATGAGTACAAACCACCTCTGCCTGTTGAATTCCATTTGCAGTAATGGAAATAAGCTGAAGGTGAAGGGGAAAGGGGAAAGAGGGGAGAGAAAGCAGGATATGTTAAAAGCAGCTGAAAAAGCAGGACAACAGAGGCTTAACTGGGACGGTCATTGCCAAATCAGAACAGTTGGAAGGCACATGGATTACTAAGGGCCCTAAAGGCTGAAGCAAGACCAGAGCTTTAGAAACCTAGGACTGCAACTTCAGTTATCCTTTAAGACTACAGCCTCATGCCAAGAAGAGATTCTAGAGGCTGAAGTTAAAACAAATACATCTCCAAGTATTGGGTAGGAGAAAGTGATAATGAGACCTTTCCCTAAGTTCCAAGGAAAATGATGCACATTCAGGGACTGTGGTCTCATCTATGTCAGGAAAAAGAAGAACATTCTGCCAGGCCCAGGGGATTACCTGCTGCTCTCCCTCTCCCTCCCCTTTCCTCTTACATACCTTTCTCCAAGAGCATCTTTTAAAAATGTAAGTCTGATCCAGATTTCTGCCACAATGGTAGAAACACTTTACTTCAGCCTGATTTGCAGGTCTTGGTAAGCAGAAAGGCAATTTGTACGCAGCCCAGAATGCATATTCTTCTGCTTGGGTGCAAGGCTAAATGTTTCAAAATATGTTCAGGCTCTTGTTTTACCACAGACTTCTCTCTGACATGAAAATGATGGGCTTTAATGTGTAGGCAATTTCAGATCCATTTATGCACTTAGTGTAGTACCGGCAATCAGTAATGGGTTTTTATTCTGAAGATACACTTGGGAGGCATTGAAGTATAAAGGGTGTCAGTTCTCACATTACTAATTGTAGTGTGTGTGGGAGGGCACATACCTGAATACAAAATACATGATTGTCCCATCAAATAGGAAAAGCCTATGTGGGTGTGGAAGTGAGCACACACCTCTTGCTAAAACTCAGCTGTGAAAACCCCAGGGAGAACAAGGAGGTTTATATAGGATTAATAACACACACACACACACACACACACACACACACACACACTCACACTTAGTTATATGCCACCTCATCTACACATTTTTGGAGGCAGCTTGCAGTCATAAAACAACAAGCATTAAAATGTCAAAACAGCCAATAAACATATAAAAGATGAAAACAACTGAACATTTAAAAAGGCGGCAAAAGAACAGAAGATAAAACAACCCAGTATAAAAATAGTAAAAACTCCAAAAGCAGTAGTCAATAAAACTTACTGTAAATCAATAAAACACTGAAAGTTTGAAAGGCTTGGTAAATAAAACCTTTTGGGGACTATAACTCCCAGAATCCTCTGGCTAGCTTGGCTATGTCCTGCTAATTGGGTGATTCTGAGAACTGTAGTTGAAACAACTTGCTTTTTAAGCTCTCCGTTTTTTTACAAAGATGTTGGAGTGCCTGTACCAGAAAAATCGCATGTATCATCAAGCCTACGTCAGTGGATGGAATTCTATTGTGACGTATGTACAGATAACCTAAGATTATACCTGTACATGTTCTTTTGGGGAGTTCTGGAAGGAGGTATTTACTGCCTTCTTGTGCAACACAGCAGCTTCCAATAGCTGGAACACCCTGCCATGGCTATTTATTGTCTTCGGAAACAAGGAAATGGGGAGACCATTGAGTAGAGTTCTGCAGATGGCAAAGAAAAGCTGATCTCATTCCCCTGGATCTCCAGTGCCTCACTAGAGATCTAGGGTGTGACCTTTGCTCCCTTTCCCTGACTGACAACTGCAGCCAGATGCTGTTTAGTAACTTCCAACATCAGCTGGCAAAAACATGTGGCACCATGCTCTGGCTATGGAATGCTATCTTCCAAGGATAGGAGGGGAACAGAAATGTTCAGCCAGAGCATTATACTCCACCTGTAAAATGTAGGATCATGGCTAATAGGTCAGAATACTAGCAGCAGGACCTCTCCAAATGAATTTATGGCTAGCCATCACCAGATTTATATGGGAATATTAGATATATCCTGGCCTAATGCTACTGTGTTACCCTGTAAACTGGGGGTCCCAGGAGGGGCGCCCAAACAAACAACTAACAACAAGCAAGATGAGGAAAATTAGCTGGAGCACTCTCTTGGCTAACGAGAGGCAGGGCAATGCAGCGAGACCTTTTATCCAATGTATACCGGTTCAGGTCAGTGAGGAGTCAAGCAGTTTAAAAATACTAACAGTTTTTATTAAGCAAAAGAAAATAATAAAATCGAGCACACCTAACTAGAGAGCAAAGAAGGAGAGTTTTGGAGAAATAAGCTATACGCCACCTGTCCGAAGTCCTGGAGACACCAATTGAAGAGAAGGAAGGAAACCCGGCATGGAGACCGAGGGGAATCTGTAGAACCAAGCGGCAGCAAGGCAAGGAAGAAGATCCAAAAGGAGCTTCAAGTGATTTCAGCTAGTGATTTCAGCTAGGTCTGACGAGAGTTCCGAAGAGCTCTCAAAACAGGGCATTTTTTATAGGGAAAGAACAACCGCAGGCTAGACTGGTCTTTACAGGAGAACAATGAGTTTTGGTCTGGGGACAAAGGCTCCGAAAGGTCGGAATTTGCATGATTGAATTATGAACCAAATTGACAATAGTATAGCTGGTATGTAGATGCGGCTAGCTCGGCCATTAAGTGCCTGGCTTGCCAGGGTGTTTTCACAGGCAATTTGTCTTGCAATCAAGGTGTTTGTGTAGGGTGGCTTCCCCCTGAAGCAGAACTGGCTATATCTGGTATTTTACAACTATCACCCATGTCTAGCGTCGCGCTTGTTCAGCGGAGCCTTACAAACACTTAGCTGGTGGCAGGAAAAAGTGCCAAATTATGATATCAAAAATGATAACTTAGCTCACCAAAGACCAGACCAGATTGCCGTGGTAACAACTGAGATCCCTACAGGCCAACACCAGCACTCTGAAGTATGCAGGGGAAAGCAGTGCGGCTTTGTTCCACATAGCCATTGACAGTTAGCAGCCTTTCTGCAGAAATCTGAAACAACTGACATTTGCAAGAAGTCTTAACAAGTATCCACATCTGGACATTGCTAATGTATGGATAACTTTACCCTGGTTACTCATTCAAGTGTTCATCAATTTCCCCTTTCAGCTTCTGAAGAACACATGAAGGGCCAACGGTCCATCCAGCCCAACATTCTGCTCACAGGAAGCTCACAATGGGTAGTTGCTCACAGGAAGCCCAACAGCAGGAACTGAATGCAATGACACCCTCCATCTCACATTCCCCAGCAGCTGATACATAGACTGATTTTGCTTTTGACAGTGGAAGTGACCTAACAGCCATCTTTACTAGTAGCCATTGATGGACCCACTGTGAATTAATCAAATCTATCCAATCTCATTTTATAGCCAGCCTAGTTGATAGCCATCACTACACCTTGTGGCAGTGGTTCCCACAGTTTAACTGTGGGTTGTGTGAAAAAAATATTTCATTTTATATGTTAAGAATCTCTCATGATTCAGCCTCTGGGTCCTATCACTACAACAGGTTCAGAAGGATAAAAGCTTCTATCAACTTTGTGCAAAACCTGCATAATTTTAAAAATCTCTATATCATATAGCTCTACCTGCCTTCCCCACCCCCCTAATATGCACAGGCCTAAATGTTGTAATCTTTCCTTATAGGGCAGTTTGCCAATCACTTTTGGTTGCTCCTTTCATTATCTTCTCTGGTGCTAAATATCCTTTTTAGGTGCAGTGACAGCTACACAGTATTTAGATGCCGTCACCCCTTGGAGGATAGTAGAGTACTGGCAGTTCTCGTTTTTGATTCCTGTTCTAATTATGTCCAACATGGAATTTGCCATTTTTACAGCTGCCACAGACTGACTTGACATTTTCATCAGGCTATTTATCACAAGACTGAGATCCCTTTCTTGGACAGTTGCTGTCAGTTCAGACTTCATCAATGTACATGTGAAATTGGGATATCTATCCAGTATGCATCACTTTATACTTGCTTACATTGAATGTCACTTGCCATTTAACACCCATCCTCCTAGTTTCAAGAGATCCCTTTGGATACCTGTACAATCCATTTTTTGTTACCACTGTCCCAAATAATTTAGTATTGTTAGCAAACTCGATCATTGCACTACTCACTCCTAACTCCAGATCATTTATCACTAAATTGAAGAGCACCAGTTCCAACACAGTTCCCTGAGGAACCCCAGTGTTCTCACCCCTCTATTGAAGATGTGATTTGTTTTCTCTTTCCTGTTCTTTAGCCAGTTTTCAATCCATAAGAGGATTTCTTTCCATGACTAAGTTTGCTGAAGAAGCTTTGGTGTAGAATTTTATCAAAAGCCTTTTGGAAATCCAAGTAGATAATATCTACTAGACCAGTCCTGTTCACATGTTTACTGTCACTTTCAAGGAAATCTAAATGGTTAGCAAGACAAGTGCTACTGCAGAACTGGTGCTCTGCAGAAAATATGGCCCTTTCCGCACCAGGAAGTTAAAATGGGCCAAGGCGTCCTGTCACGGAGGTCGTCCGCACCTTGGATCGGACTAGGTTCAGACTATTTACCTTAGTTCCGCACCTTAATCCGATCCAAAACGCCCCCAAGTGGTCCTCCAGCGCACTAAGTGAAGGCCGGAAAAATCTGGTCTTTCAATCTTATGGAGTGCGCCATTGTGTTCCTCCTCACTTGTGCAGGTGCGCAGGCTTGCACCAATGCGAGCCTGCAATCAGCGGAGGGTGGGCTGTGGGCGTGGCCAGTGTCAGTGGTTGGTCCGGACCCACGAAGAACAGGAAGCCACCATTTTGTAAGTCTGAGCAGTGCGGAGCTACAGACCTCGCACTGCTCCGATTTGCCCTGGACCAAACGGAGGAGCCCTGCAGAAGGGCTTAAGGGAGAGTTCGCATTGCTTCGACCCAAGAAGAACCGGTGAGTAATGGCACAGAGTGATTCACTCGCCTCATGTGGAAAGGGCCCATGTTGATTTATTGTTCAGCAGGACTTATTGTTCTGTATTCTTGATACCTTTGTTCTAAATAATGCTTTCTACTAATTTACCTGGATTATACATTAAGCTAACTGGCCAATAGTTTCCTGGATCTCTCCTGGATTTCTTTGTAAAAATTGATGCTATATTTGACACTCTCCAGTCTTGTGGTGCAAAGGCTGATTTTAGAGACATGTTGTATATTTTGGTTAGAAGATTATCCATGTCATTTTTTTTAAGAGCCCTTGGGTAGATGCCATCTGGACTCTTTGATTTGTTTGTTTGTGATTTATCAATGATGTCTTCAATTTCTTCTCTTTGCAGTAACATTTGCCTCCCCTCCTCCCACTTCTGGAAACATTAGTTCAAGCATGGAAAGTTCCTCTATAATCTGAGCAGTAAAGACAGATGAAAATAATTCATTCACCTTCCCTGCAACCTTCCTACTCTTTTTCAGACTTCCTTTAATTTCATTGTTATTCTGTGGTGCAACTGCCATTCTGCTGACTTCCCAATCTTCAGGCATTTACAAAAATCTTAAATTGTTGATGTTGATGCTATTTGAGATAAGCTGTTTGATTTTTTTTTCCTTTTTCTTTTTTTTTTTTTGGCATCCCTAATTTCATTTCCTAAGCTTGTATTCTTTTCAATTCACCACACTGAGACAAGACTTCCAGTTTCTGAAAGAAATTTGTATATTTGTATTTGGTTCATTCATGCTGCTCATTGGCCATACTGGAGACCTCTTAAGCTTTGTATTTCTCTTTCTTGCCTGTGGACCTCTTCTAGGCTATGATGTATAAAAATTTTTTCCACCACTCAGATTCCAGCCTCTCTCTTTTTTTTACAGAGATTGTTCTACACAGCTGAACATCAGTTCAAATGACTTTCTGGGCCTTTCTGCACTACACTGTCATAGTGCTATTATTCCACTTTCAGTATCCTGTGGAATTCTGTGGTTTGTAGTTGACTGAGGCCAAAGAGCTCTCTGGCTAAGAATTCTAAATGCTCCTCCCTAAACTGCAAATGCCAGGATTCCATAGGATGTTGAAAGTGGAATAATTGCACTCTAACGGTGTAGTGTGGAAAGGCCCTCTGCCTATCCATAGGCCCAGTACAGTCTCAAAGAGAGATGGTGCACCTGTCCAGAGTTCTAGCATAGTACCCTGTATGGAACAGCGTATGTCTTAAGAGGTTAGCATACTGCCTTGTGACTCAACAGTCCTGTTCTTTTTGCTTCCTTTGTCAGGACTCAGCTCCTTCCTTCTTGACAGTGAAAATGCTGCTCTTGGCAAGCCCTTGTTATTTCAGCTAAGGCTCATCAACCATCCCTCTGTCACTAAATGCCTCATTATGTGCAATTAATGGACTGACTGAGAACAGCAACAAAGTCGCTCTCCCTATGAACTCACTTTGAGGCTGCTGGGTTACTTCTAGTGACTTTTTAATGCTGTCAGGTTCATTACCAAGTGCGGCTGGGTAAAGGGGAGGGGGAGGGGGCAGGGAGAGAAGGAAGGAAAAGCTCAAAGCAAATGAGTGAGAGAAAATCCAGAATTTATGCAAATGTGGCCTTCAAACAGCTCCAGGCAGTGTGAGGCAAGGAGTGCTTTGCCTGCTGATGACAGGCCTGATTTACATGCTTTAGAGCAGCCACCCCTATCCCCAAAAGGCACTCTCCAAAACAGTACAGTACCCAGTTGGTTGTGGGATTTTGGAAGTTTCAGCCAATACTTCTGGAAGGGCAACAGACTGAGGGAAGGTGCCTTACAGGGATGCATAAGGGATATCATGAAATTTGGTCAAACTGTTATTGTTGAGTACATACATGCACCTCTCCATGGCACTACATTTCTGTGGTGATGGGATTGCATGATCCAGTGAGGCAAGAGGCTATTGTTACTGCAGCTTCTAGGCCGCCTTGGCGATAGCATAAAGATATCCTTTTGATATCAATAATTTGGCTTTCTTCCACCACCCCTCTCCACGTGTTTGTGAGGCCCCCGGACAAGCATGAAACTCGGCTCGGCGGCTGATTGCTGCAATATTCCTAAACAATACAGGCAAGCCAGAAATAGCCAGATCGCCGCTTCAGGAGACCTCCCGGCAAACACCCTATTATGTATGCACGTCACCTACAAAGGACTCCCTGCCCCAAGCAGGTAACTTGACTAGCTGAACTATCAACTGTCCAGCATCGTGCATTTGCATACTGGCTGCTCCTTTGTCAATTCAGACCTAAGTCAATCATGTTAAATTTTGACCTTTCCGAGGCTTTGTCTCGCACCCAAAATCCATTGTTCTCACCAAGTACAGCATAGCCTGCAGTTACACTTCTCTCTATAAAAACCCCTGATTCCGAGACCCTCCTTGGATCGCTCCCAAGTTCCAGACCGCCTTGCTGCCACTTTGCTTGGCGAGCCTCCCCTCAGCTCCACGTGCTGAGCCACATAAGCCCCAGCATCGCTCTCTATTCTCCCAGACTTCAGGACAGGTTTCGTATCAACCAATTCAACTATCCCTCTGAAAAATCCCTCTGTCCCACTCCTACCTTTATTTTCTATAGTTATCCAAGTGAGTGAGCTGCATACACTGTTTGGCTGTATTTTAATAAAGATCTCATTTATTCTTTCAAAACGGTTTACTTCTTGACTGGCCTGACCCCGTAGACATAGGGTTCAAGATCCTGCTATGTTATCCTGCCTCTCATAACGCTAAAGCAGTGCTCAGAGCTAATTTTCCCCACCTATAGTTGAGCACCTTTTGGTGTCCCTCATGGGGCCCCCAGTAAACAGGGTAACACTATGCTGATGGCATCAGTGCTGCTGGTAGTGTCTCCCATGTCAGACAGGCTTTTACTGAAGAGCCAGACTAAATGTGTCAAACATCTAGATGTGGGTTGGAAGCATGAAGCTCTTTAGATGCTACTGGACCCCCAGCAACCCTAGCTAGTGTAGGAAAGGTTGAGGAATGCTGGGACCCATGGTCCAATAAGTTCTGGAAGCACATGATTCCCACCCCTGCCTTTGATGTATGCAGAAGAGAATGAAAGCAGGTATTTTCAGGCTAAAATCCTATATACCTACTTCTCCATTTGAACCCAATGGATTTTTCTTCTGGGTGTAACTATGGAGAAGCATGAGGGTGTTGCCCCCAAATAAAAATTCTGTCCCCCATCATGAAATTTTCCTTCAGTCATCTTCAGTCACTTTCTAGCATTATGATCATGTAAAACTTCAGTTGAATGTTTAATAATACAGTTTAGGCATTCAAAAAGGAGCCTAAATACACTGAAGGCACCAGATCCTATCTGGTCTTGGAGGCTAAGTGGAGTTAGCCCTTTATAGGAGAAAGATGGGATAAAAATTTGAGTCCCATATGGGAGAAAAGTGGAAAAATCAATCAATCAATCAATCAATCAATCAATCAGTCAATCAATCACAGTTTCAAGGGGGACTACCAAGGAATACCAGGTGCTGTAGGCTATATTTCAGAGGAAGGCAAAGGCAAACTACCTCAGCTATTCCTGAAATTCATGAGATCTTCATAAGTTGACAGGCAACTTGAAGGCACACACACACACAAACATCCAAAGAAAAAGGGCACGAAAGGTGCTAAGGTAATGCAAACACTAAAAATACAAGATTTCTAAGTGTGAACAATTTACAGAACCTCTGTCTCTGCAATAATACAAATGTGAGGACTGAAGAAAAATTTAATTTGACAGGGGCAAAATTCTTAATTGGGGCTGCAAAATTTTCATTTTGTACCCTGTCCACAGGCTACACCTTTGGTTGCACTGTCAAGATGAACATACCAAGTAGCTACATACCTAAAGGCAGGAAAGCCCAATTTGTTTGTGAAAAATTTATAACAAAAGAAGTCATGTAGGACCTCTCCTTCACTCATACATCCAGAAATGTGAGGCAATGATTCAACAGAGATCTGTGCAGTTTCTTTCTAACGTCACTTTGCTAATTCTTCCATGGTGAGGGGAGTGCACTGCACATGTTCAGTTCATCTTGTCCCATTATTATACCATATTTCACAGGTTTCGCTTTTGGTCTTAAGAATAGATTCCAACAGCCAATTTTTGATAAATCATTGCCTCAGTTAAGTTCTGAATGTGCTTAAATTGCTTTTTCACAGAGCTTAGAAAAGTTACTTTTGTGTACTACACTTCCCAGCATACAACTCTTACCCCAAATTTTCCAGGCTTTGCTTTTTCACCATCTACATGTCTCTGATAAATCAACACTAATTAGGAACAAAAGATTCACACCTAATTCTACAAGCTACATGATAAGCAACTCACTGTTCAAAGCTAGGAAGCAAACATGAAACCACTTCATGCAAGAAGTTTTATTTAGAATTTTAACCAAATTTAGGTTATTTTCTAAGAAGATTAACAAGTAAGAAAAGGCAGATTTAACAGGATTTTGTGCAAAGTGAGTGTAAAAGAGAGGCTGATACATTGAAACATATGGAAAAGCTGGCTGACTGGGGCAGTGCTCACAAGGATAGGCTGCACTTCTGATGCATGACCTGAATTGGAGGTTTTTCTTTTTCTGCCCATGTCTTTAAAAACTCAGCTGTGATCCCTCAGGCATTACTCTCTGCTAAGGGATTGACACCGGGAGGCATGGAAGCCTCTAACCCTGACCTCACAAAGCTCTTAAGCATGTGCCTAGCTTTAACCACCAAACAGTAATCCCATTGTGATTATTAATTTGCTTGAAGTTAAGCATGGCTCGAATGCTTCTGCAAGATGAAAGCGCGGGTATTCAGACCCAAAGCCATCTACAGTTTCACAGTAATCAAATGTTGCCCCTCATGAAAAGAATTCAGAGTGTTTGTGACATTTCTGACAAGTTAGCAGCTTTCAGTGGTGAGCAGAAATAAACAGCATTGTTTCTGCCTTAATCTAGTATCCCAGGTTTTTGACTGCAATCACCCTGGTTGAGATGCTCCATTATGCATTTACTGTGTAACATCCTGTCCATGCAGCTCTGCAAATTTCTCTGCATCTCCCCCCACCTCAATGCAAAGCTGTTAAAAAGCTGTAGTGGAAAAGGAGACCAAGCAATGGAGACTGCCCCCTATCCTCACTGCCTTTTTTCCAAAAAGAGGCGAAAAAGAAACAAGATCATTGTTTCTCTTTTTCTATCCCTGGAGAACTCTAATATGGATGGGAGGCAGCCCTACTGCTCAGTTTCATCCCCATTTCTCTCCATGACTGTTGAACAGACATAGTAGGCTCCCTGAATGCTGGACATTTGCTGGGATGGAGGTTTTGGATGGAGTGCAAGGGGCTACTGAATAGCCCTCTGTCTCATCTGAAACAAGACATACACATGCATATCATCACCAAGAGGATTCTAGCCTATACCTCCTGCTTCACAGAATTTTACATCATCATGTTGCCTTACACATAGAACACTTCTGCATTTTTCTAGTGCTTCAGTCTTTCTTTCTTCACACACACACACACACACACACACACACACACACACACACAGAGAGAGAGAGAGAGAGAGAGAATTCCTTTGGATGCTCTGGTATACCAAACTCCAGCATCAAAGCTGGTGGTGTGTTAATGCTCCACTGGTACATACCCCCTGAGTATGTCTTTTTTTGAGGATGTGGCACAATAGCAATGCTCCAAAACCTCTCAAGCACTTGGAGGGGATCACTGCTGCTTACCGGTTGAGGAGGGGAGAGAGCAGAGAGAAGCAATTCAGACATTGGTAAACTGGTGCATCTTACTATACAGTAGGAAGGAAATGGAAGTGCATTCACAGATAAAGCATAACCTCCCATCCCTTCCCATCTGAGCTGCATTGGTTCAATTACCTCACCACTTTCTCCCCACCCCACCAGTAAGCAGTAGCAGCAGTACCAGCCCTTCCTGGGAACTGGCAGACCTGAGTGCAGGAAGTTTTGGATGTTGCACAATGGACTACAGAAGAGCACCTGGCACTCTGTCCAAAAAGAGACCACGCATATACATGCACATGTCACTAACAGGATTCCATCCATAGCCTCCCAAAGAAGAAGAAAGAACTTCTTCCTCAGAGTACAGTACATGTGGCCCTACAGAGGTTGTTGGATAGCATCTCCCATCAGCCCCAGCCAGTGTAGGCAATGGTGAAGGATGTGGGGAATTAAGTTCAACAACATCCAGAGGGTGATACATTCATCACCCCTGTTATCTTTGCTAGGTAGGAAGAAGGGAGGTCTCCCAACTCAGGAAATTAATAGAGGTCTGGGGATGGAGCCAGGGAGCTGAATCCACCTAGTTTTGGCAAGTTCAGGGGCGGAGACCAGTGGGGGAAAAAAAAAAGACAGTGTGTGCATAGAGGGGCTTTTAAAATTGAAAAATGTAAAAGAATAGGCTTAAAACTGAAAGTTTTAAAAGAATGGACTAGGGGTGCTACATTGTTTTAAACAAGGCTTGCACAACATATGGCCCGGGGGCAGCATGTGACCCACCAAAGGATTTTGTGCAGTCCGCATCACTTGTGAGTGTGAGGGCTGAAAAAGGTTGCAACAATTAGGTTGCTGATGGTTTTGCATGAACCCAGCTGGGCTGTTCCATCCTCCTTCCCTCCAAGGGGCAGCAGAGAGCCAAGTTGATGCTACCTTTTACCTTTGTGCAAGATGGTGGCAGATGCTTCTTCTTCTGTTTCCCTTGGATGAGCAGTGAGGGCAGAAGTGCCCAGGAAAAGGAGAAGACCAGCTGGGGCTGGAGGGGACAAGAAAAGAGGTGGTCTCTTCTTCCCTGAGCAAGCCAACATGGACTGTTACATGGCGAAATGGGATCCTCTGGGGGAAGCAGCTTATTACGGGTCAGTGTCTTCATTCACCTTCGTCTCTCCTAAATGGCACTGGAAAAAATTAAATTGCATTTAAAAATTGCATTTTAAAATCCAATTTAGGTTTATTCTGGCATGCACCCTCATAAATCCCCCCCCCTCACCATCTGGAATTCCCCTTGCTAATCCTCCAAATCTATTTGCTTCACCCTTCCTCATTAATAATACTTTTTTTTGCCACCCCAAATTGTTTCCGTCCCCTTTGATCTTTTGCAAATTAGACACTGTTACATTTCTTAAGGCATAGTTCTCTTGTCTTTCCAATAATCCTTTTTACTAGCTTTGTATAATAACAACTTGCCGCATCTGCATTATCTCAGCCATCCTAACAACAGGTCAAGAGGGTAAGACAGTGGCCATTTCTGCCCTATACTGTTACAGTGCTCTTATTCCACTTTCAACATGCTATGGAATTTGCAGTTATGGGTTTGCAGTTTAGGGAGTGGTTTTTAGAATTCTCAGCCAGAGAGCTCTTTGGCCTCAGGAAACTACAAATCCCAGAATTCCATGGGATGTTGAAAGTGGAATAATAGCACTATAACAATGTAGTGTGGAAAGGCCCTTGGACACGAAGGAGGCTTCAAACTGCAGGAAAATAAGTTCTACCTAAACATTAGGAAAAACTTCCCTAATTTCTCTTTTTTATAATATGGGTTATTTTATTTGCAAAATAGTTTAATCATTAATTATTCTATAATTTATTTTGCAAATAAAAGACATTATTATACCATTATTATAACTTTACTTGGAAAGTGAGGTGCTAAAAACCTATCTGCGGTCCAAAGAAGCTTAGCCTATTTAATTTTGACCCCTACCTACTGCCAAGTTGTGCAGGTCTGTTTTAAATGGAGCTGTTTGTAATCACTTTTTATCTTTTTACTTGCGATTTTATCCTTTTAAATGAGTTGTTTTAATATTGTGACTAGTTCACTTGCATTTAGATGTTAGTTTTTTGTAAGTATTGTGTTATTACCCTTTTTAAATTGTAAGCTGCATTGAGTCCCAAGTTTGAGAGAAATACAAATAAATATCATCATCATCATCATAGTGGTAAATTTTGAGCTGCGGGCACTTATTATCACAGCCATATCCCCAGTGAGAAACCAAAAATGTGGACAGCTATGTTGGTCCAGAACAATAGATCAGTTCTAGCCATTGTTATCTTCAGTAGAAGCAAATCTTTTGTAAAACTTATGGAACTTAATTTCCCAATTAAAGAACAAACAATGTCATAGTACTTTGCTTTAGAGGTACTTCACAATGATATATTGTTGCTTGAAACATGCACACACACACACGATAGTCACTATGTACCTTCCTGTGGAGGCAGCTTTTACAAGCCCTTTCTGCAAGTTTCTTTGGTCTGAGATTATGATCTTTAATAGGAAATAAAACATAAATGGAACAGCACAGAGGGAGGGAGGGACAATCCTAGGTAGGTGGAGAAGACGTGAGCCCTGAGTTGCATGATGTCCTTGTTCACGGCCCCTTCTCTGAGAGCTTTTTTTTTTCCTTTTGTTCTTGTCACTGAAAAACTTGAACTGTGTTAGCTTTTCGTGCCTGGTTTTGTTGGACATAACAGCTACAGAGATCCTGTGGCACAAAGAAGGGGGATATGTGGCCTTACTGTTGTTGTTAAAACTGCAGCTATCATCCTCCCTTACCACTGCTTATACTTGCCTGGGCTTATGAGATTTGCAGTCCCAGAACATCTGGAGAGTGATTAGTTCCCCTTCCTGCTGTAATAAGAGGAACTAAGGCTCTGCTGCAGCTGACACCTTGCTTCTCCTTTTATTGCTGTGCACCTTTGGGTCAGCTCCAACCTATGGCAAACTTGTTATAGAGTTTTCTGGGCAAGATTTTTTCTGGGGAGGTTTACCATTGCCTTCTTCTCTGGGTGAAGGAATGTAAGTTGTCCAAGGACACTCAGTGAGTTTCCATGCCTGAGCGAGGATTAGAACCATGCTCTCCCAGAGTCCTAGTCCAACACTCAAACCACTACATAACACTAGTTTTCTTGCTTCTCCTGTTATCACCGTGAACTGGCCTGGCCTTTGGTAACCTTTAGATATCATTTTGATATCATAATTCGGCCCTGCTGTGCCACCAGCCAAGTGTTTGTGAGGCCACCGAACAAGTGCAAAGCTAGGCATGGCTATTATCTGCTGAGTCAGCTTTGTTTATACCAAAGCAAGCCAGAAACTTCCAGATCTGCTTTAGGGGACCTCCCAAAACAAACACCTTCATTACAGATGCGTATCAAAACAAAGAGACCTCTGCCCCAAGAGGGCACCCCGGCGAGCTAAGCGCTGAACTGCCGAGCTAACCACATCTACATACTAGCCATACTATTGTCAGTTCAGTCTATAACTCAATCATGTAAATTCTGACCTTTTGGAGACATTGTCTCCAGTCCAAAACTCATTGTTTTCGCCCAAGACCAGACTAGCCCACGGTCATTCCTTCCCCTATAAAAATCCCCAGTTCTGAGAGCTCTTTGGATCTCTCGCTGGAACGCTTGGACTTCATTGAACTTTCACCCTGCCTTGCTGCTGCTTCTTCTGCGAGCTCCCCTTGGCCACCACGCCGGGTTTCCTTCTCTCCAATTGGCTTCCTTCAGGACTGCGAGATTGGTGACGTATTACCCATTCCCCCAAAACTCTATTTCCTATTTCTAGTTAGCAAGTGTGTTTGTGTTTTTCTTAATAATTGCTTAATAAATCTTATTGCTAGTTTGAACTATTGTGTCTGCTCACTGACCTGATGCTCTATACATAGGGTAAAAGATCCCCGCTAAGTTACCCTGCCTCTCGTTAGCCAAGAGAGTGCTCCAGCTAATTTCCCCCATCTTGTTTAGTTTGTTTGGTTGTTTGGGCGTCCCTCTCAGGACCCCCAGTTCACAGGGTAACATCTCCCTAACTCTGATAACAAGGCAGATAATTGTTTGGAAAGTGCTTGACTTCAGCTTTATCTTCACTGGACCCTCAGCTGCTCCAATTTGTCTTCCCCACCACACACAGAGTATTGAAAAGAGATTCCCAAAAGGTAAAACTGAGGTCAGGAATTTCCTAGGACCAGGAGCTACAAAACAGTAACTGAAGATTGTCTTCAAAAGTTCTACAGCAAGATCAAATATGGCAAATATGCTTCTCTGACAGGCAAGTTTCATGTCATGTCTTCCCTCCAGTATACACCCAAAGAGGAAGGCTGGGTTTCTTTTCTTCTGAGTGTCACTCTTATTTCAGGCAAATCACCAGTAAGCAAGGGCTGGTTACTACCCCAAATAGGTTCAGTACCTTCTATTACTTTTTAAAAGTTCAAGCTAAAACCCAGAATGGACTCACTGCCCTAAAGATGAAGCCATCATTTACCACAGCTAGTAGCTTTCGTGTGCTTTGTGTGCACTCAGAACACACTGCACAGTTCTCTTTATGGTATGCAGGGCATTGACAGTAAGCAAGCCAAAGCAGAAAGCTTTTAGAATCACTCATCATGCTAGAACAGCATTCTCTAACCTGGCACGTTCCCAGATAGATTGCAACACAACACCCATCATCTCCAACCTATATGCTGATTGGGGATGCCAGTAGTTATAATCTACCATATCTGGAGGATGCTGATTTGAAGATGGCTGCTCTAGATTTAATGTGAAGCCACAGAGATGCAGTTCTACTGCTACAGTAGATTTCTGCACTGCTGCAGTGCAAGACCCAAGAAAACTAGACTTTTGCTTGGGTTTCTGAGGTTAAAATCTGGGAGGATGGAATGAAATGTAGCTAAGGCTAGAGTCTGCCTCTGTTGCACTGGTGTAAATAAAAAAAAGTTCCTTGAAATAAGGAACCCTAAATTGGACTGCAGATGAAATAACATGCAGCAGAATCTAGCCTTTTAGTCTACAGATGAGGCAGACTAAAGTTTGATCTCCCCACCCAGTACAATTTGCTCCCCCCTTCTTCATTGTGCCACATATGAAAGGGGGGAGAAAGGGAGAGGGAACAACCCAGCAACTTTCTTCACATTAACCCAAAGGAAAACATAAGACAGATTTCTTCCCTTCAGTCCCAGTGTTTTCATAATAGTATTCAAGCTGGAAGCATCTCTGGGCCTTTGTTGTCTCTTAGTCAAGAGATGTGAGCTCTTAAGGTTGAGTTTTTAATATTTTTAAAAAATATTCTTTGAAGGTTGTTTTTTTTTTTGGAGTGTATGCATGCTGCTCTTGATAGAGATACTCATTTGAAGAGGAAGAAGAAAAGCCTCCTCTGTTCCCTCTTGGTTTGTGTCACTGTTTGATTCTGCTGCACTGCAGTTTTATGAAGGAAATTACCGGGGGAAGGGGAAGTAGACAGCCCTCTCCTGACAGTGACTTGTCAGCTTTCTGCTTTCAAGTTTTGGGAAAAGCTGCATCGGATGCCTTTTGCACGCCAGTCTGAAGCCCCAAAGAACTTCCCCCAACATACATACATATATACTCTATTTTTTTTTCACGGTTGGTACTGAATTAGCAGGACACATTTGAACAGGGAAGGGGTCACAGGTCATTCATGCTTCTGAGGAAGACCGGAGTCTTACATCAATGGGTCCATTCTCTTTCTATAGCAGAAGTAGAGAACTTTGGCCCTCCAGATGTTTTGGCTGAGACATCCATCCATGCCAGCCAGCATGACCAATGGTAAGGGGCTGTAGGAACTGTAAGTCAAAACATCTGGAGACCAACGTTTCTTTCGTGAAGGTGCCAGGCCCTAACTACTCCTCCAGTCATATATGAAGAAAGGACCAGAAGGATGAATTTCAAGAGCACTATGATGTGAGGTTGACAGGGCCTGTCCTCCAGGCACTTTTCTTCTATCTGAGCTTACTTATGGTGCCGAAATTCATTTGGAAAACAAGAATGAGCAGAGGTAAGCCACGGATACAGAGACAGCCCATCTCAACTGCGTATACCCTATAGTCTTTTCCTCTGCATTCCCAGCTTTGCATAAGAGTGGGACAGAATGACATTTAAAAGAAAGACTTGGTGATATTGTACATTAATCACTTCTTTTTACAGAAGCGATGAAGACTATCTATTTGATTTTCCTCACCTACATATCTTGCATTTAAAGTGCTTTGTTTTCTGATTAGTTATTGGAATATAAACATGGGCTTAATTTACAAATCTGATATCTAGGATGTATATCGCTAGTGCAATGCCATTGTTCAATGGAAAATAGGTTAACTGAGGAGTACATCCTCACTTTAACATCTAGTTTGACCCTTATTGTGGTGCAAGATGTATGAATTAAGATAGTAAGTACTGTAGCTAAAATGGTTCAGTTCTGGTCATCCATCTCTCTAAAAGATGTGATCTTTGATTGTTTAAGGCTCTAATCCTATACACACTTTTCCAGGACTAAGTCCCCTTGACTACATTGGAGCTTACCTCTGAGCAAGCATGTACTGGATTGTACCCCATGAGACCTGAAGTAGGGCAGTGTTCAGTAGCTTCACTCCCCTCTTTAGATGTCCATAAATATACAGAACCACATCCCTAATAGAAAGAATATGGAGAAGCTTCATTAAATCTAGTTATGACCCTTCTTCTTTTCTACAGATAGTTAAAAAACTCCATAGAAATTATTATGTCCTCATCCAAAAATGGAGACTCGCTACTGTGAATGACAGATCAGCATCAGCAACACTGTTGGTATTTTTATTAGGATTCCATGGCAACTCAGAAATATGATGTGGTGGTTCCCAAGGAGCTGGATTTTTAACATAAAAATTGTCCCATAAAATGACAGGTGATGGGCCTTCTTCACAAATCACTTGAAATCTGAGGCTGCTAAGTCCAAATTCAAGCAGAATTCTTATAAAAGTTTCAAGACCTTTCTTCAGACCTTGGAAAAATTATTTTTTTGGTTATGCACCATGGTTATGCTAATTGAGAAATCCTGGGTATTGTAAGTTTTTTTGAAAGTTGATCTTTATAAGCTTTTTTTTTTTATAGGTTTGATGCTGAAAGCTTACGTTAAAAATCAGCATTTTGTTCTGTTCACCAGTTTTGCTTCAGAAAGTAGAACACCTCACTGAAAATTCTTATGTTATGGTTGATATATAACTGTCATGCAATTCATTTTTTGGGCTGAATGGTAATCACCACTTATGTAAAGTTAGAAATGGAAGTATTGTCAGGCTGCTTAGCCCCTGTCATAAGTGGATCTCCTGGATGTGTATTGAAATAGTGTATGGTGGTCAGTACTGGGGGCAATGCTAGAGTTTAACTAAGTATTGAGTTTTCATTGTTGATTGCAATAATGTATCTGTTTGCAACTTGCTTGTATATTCCAACATATCAAATCGTTAGTTGCTTTATTGCCCATTGCTATAATGTATTCAGTGAACAGGAGAAGATCAGAGCAGGCCAAAAAGAAAGTACCAATAGGTGTTTTGGGAACTTGAAGTGTCTAAAGATAAGGGTGGGGAACATACTCCTTGCCCCTGAAATTTCTATGTATAGATATAAAACCTGTGAACCTCATGTATGCTTTAGTCTCAACAACTTCAGAAATGTGCTGTGTTTCTTGCTTTGCCACAAATAAACACTACTGTCTACCTCAGAGTGGAGGTTGTGGATTGTGAGTTATCCAGGGCATGTCTCCAGAGGACTCCAGGAGGTACAAGTCATCATGTAATCACTATTTGCATGGTCCAGCAGCTGAGAAGTGCCATCAGACTAAAATTTTAGAAACTGGAAATAACTGGGACATCGCTTCCAGCTTTTCTGGGGAGGCGGGAAATGACTGAGTGTGCCATGAAGGAGTAAAGAAGTCCTTTCACACTGTACCAAGTGATTCCACTTCAACAGCCATGGCAGCTTCCTATGGAGTCCTGAAATCTGGAATTTAAGGGGAAGTATTTAGAAATCTCTGCCAGAATGCTTTAGTGCTTTGTTGTTGTTAACTGTCATCAAGTCAGCTTTGACTTATGGTGACCCTATGGATGAGAGACTTCCAGGTCCCCCTGTCATCAGCCACCCTGCTTAGGGCTTGCAGATTCAGGAACATATCTTTCTTGATTGAGTCTATCCATCTGTAATGCAGTCGGCCTGTTTTCCTACTGCCTCTTCTTTACCAAGTATCATTGTCTTTTCTAGTGAGCCATGTTTCTGGGACCTATTCATTTGTCTTTTTAGCAGTCCATGGTATCCATAGAACTCCAGCACCACATTTCAGATGAGTTGATTTTCTTCCTATAAGCTTTCTTCACCATCCAGCTTTAATAATCATTCACAGAAATGAGAAATACAATGGCATGGGCAATCCTAACTTTAATATTCAATAGTATATCCCTACATGTCAGGATCTTGTCCAGTTCATTCATAGTTGCCCTTCCAAGTCCTAGCCTTCTTCTGATTTTTTGACTGCAGTTTCCATTCTGGTTAATCAAGCCACAAACCACAACATTCCTTAGGATGTTGCTATGGCGGATGAAGTGGAAGCATAGAGCTGTAGTGGTACAGTGTGAAAGAGCCTTAGGAAGATCTGTGGCAGGTGTGTCCCTGAAACCTTTGTGGCTTCCTACTCCTGGCTTAGAGTGATATAACTGAGGCCAGACTAGATTGCCAGGTTCAGAGATGATGAACATTTATAAACTGTTTATAAATGGTGAACAGAATGGTGAACAGAAATGCCATTTCTGTTATGTCACTTTCTCTGTTCCACTGTATGCTTGAAGACTTCTCCAATTACAGCAGCTGCCATCTTTAAATCATCCCTACAGAGTGAGGCACTGCTGGCAGATTTCTTATACCCCTGACATTATCCAGTTTGATGTTCCTGGTTTCATTGAAGATTTTGAGAAGAGGACACATCATTTCATTGAAGCAATATTTTCACACCTATTTTTACAGAGCTTCCTGAGCATCCAGATCCACCCTCAAAATGATGCTACCCACACAGTGATATGGAGTTTACTCATTTCATCTTTGCACAGTCACTGACATTGCCAAACAAACTCTATAATTGAGAAATCTCTGGTTGTGGAAACAGAGACAGGAAAGGAAGAGGGCAAAAGCTTCATTATTGTTAGCATTCAAGTGGGCAATTTGTCACAGATTTGGAAAGGAAGGGTTTTCCATATCTCACACCTCCTAACTTATACTTCCTTGGCAGGTGCAGTATTACCCTGTTGTTCCATATGCACGGGACAATATCTTCGGTTTCCTTTTCTTCTTCATATCAAGTGATTCCTGAACCACTCCTGGTATCACCTTACTTAACTGTCAGTGGTGGCTCGTGGTTTCTGTATCAGGGTGGCAGTGAAAATGCTCTGGGTTTTAGTTTGAATTTCCAAGGAGCTATCTAAAGCGCTGAGCCATATCTCCCAGATAGATTCAACACCTTTGAGAAGTAGCCAGTTTTGAACTGCAAAGTCTAACTTCACAGACTTCACAGCTGTTCTCCCAGGGAGAATGGAAAAAGTACAGGAAACTGTGTTAATCTATGGCCCTTTCTGCAGTGCCTACCATCCCGCAATGGGGACAGGAGAAAGATGGGACCACGATGGCTTCTGCATGGTGTCGTGATCATCCTGTCCTTCTCCTGTCTCCAAGTGGCATGATTGTGGATTAAATTACTGACAGGTTTTCCCTGCCAATGACATGCAATCGTACCACCATCCCACACTTACCTGTCCTGCGGAAGCCACAAAAATGCAATAGCCTGCACTTTCTGCCTCAGCACAGCCTGGAAAAGTACCTAGCTGCACTGCAGAAGGAAGAAGTGTGGCCATCACACTCCCTTCCACAGGGAGCCAGCCAGTGTGGAGGAGAGTGCTCCCATCGCATTCCCCTCCCAGCAGAGCCATTGCCAGGATCCCCATTGGACAACTCTGTGAAAAGATAAGGTCTGGAAAGGGCCCATGTCAACAAAGTGTTCCTAGGAATTTTTCATTTCTACTGAGAGCAATTCAACCATGGTTCTAACATATTGCTGCTTACCTACAGCCTATTCTTTGCTCACTTCTACTACTAATTTCAGTTTTTGGCATCTCTATTTCTCTCACACATGTTATTTTGTCTTTCTTGTTAGATTCTAATCCCATGGTTAAGATTACTTCATCTCAAAAAGATACTACTAAGCTGAAAGGTTCTGGGAAAAGATGACAGAAATGATCATAGGGTAGGATTACATTCACTCCAAAAAAGGCGAAATTAATTTTAGAGGAAAATATGACCAGCTGTGGATGATATGCTAGAACTTCATTCAGTGATGAATGACATGGAGTGTTCTCCTTCTGCTCACGTGTTTAGAAATGCCTACACATCTACATTGTTTGTGAGCTGATTTGGTTTCTCCAGATTGGGCCAAAAAGTTACATACAACCATTTTGCAGATGATACCAAATTGGGATGAGTTGCTAATACCCCAGATGACAGGATCAAAATTCAAAATGCCCTTGAAAGATTGGAGAGCTGGGCCAAGGCTAACAAAATGAATTTCAACAGAGAGAAATGTAAGGTCATACACATAGGCAGAAAAAATGGAATGCACAAATGTAGGTTGGGAAACACTTGACTGGACAATAGTATGAGTGAAATGAATCTAGGAGTCTTAGCAGACCACAGGTTGAGCAGGAATCAGTAGTGTGATGCGGCAGTCAAGAAAACCAAAGTGATTCTTAGTTGCATCAATAGAAATATGGTGTCTAGATTGAGGAAAGTAAAAGTACCACTGTATTCTGCCTTGCTTAGACCTCATCTGAAATACTGTGTCCAGTTCTGGGAATCTCATTTCAAGAAGGATTTGACAAGCTAGAATGTGTCCAGAGGAGGGCGACCAAAATGGTAAAAGGGTCTGGAAGCCATGCCTTATGAGGAGCATCTTAGGGAGCTGGGTATGTTTAGTCTGCAAAAGAGAAGGTTAAGAGGGGACATGATAGCTATGTTTAAGTATTTGGAAGGATGTTATATCGAAGAGGGAACGGGCTTGTTTTCCACTGCTCCAAGACTAGGACAAGGAGCAATGGACTCAAACTACAGGAAAAGAGATTCCATCTGAACCTCAAGAACAACTTCTTGATGGTCAGAGCTGTTCAGTAGTGGAATATGCTGCCTCAGAGCGTGGAGGAGTCTCCTTCTTTGGAAGTTTTTAAGCAGAGGCTGGATGGCTATCTGTTGGGAGTGCTTTGATGTGTTTTCCTGCATAGCAGGGGGTTGGACTGGATGGCCCCTGTAGTCTCTTTCAACTCTATTATTCTATGATTCTCTGATTTATTGTAAGTAAGCAACAAAGAAACAAAGACATAAATGCATTGGTGGCCTACCCACTGATCCCTTTATCAGTGTCACCATATGCACAAGCTTGTCTTATGACTATGCAATCAGCAGCAAATGTGAAGAAGGAAGCTACATGAGTATAGATATATATGCAGGTGCTTCCATGTAACAAGGAACATGTGCTTGAGACCTGGGTTTCATATCATAGAGGAGCTTTCCATTCAGACCTCCAGGTAAAGACCAGAGATTTGGACAAGGGGGGAAACGAAGAGACCCAGCAAGTGTCAGGGGAGCAGAGGAAAAGCTCCACTCCCTTACCCCTTCATGTATTCCACAAATGGGTGAGGGCATTTATCTCAGACTACTAGAAGGAGACCTTGGCAAAGTTCTTCTTTGTACTACAGTTTCCAGAATACCTCATGCAGCATGGGAACTGGTACGATTGGGGGCCTTAGCAATGCTGAATGAGAGTGGTAGTGCAAATAACATTTCCAAGCTCTGACAAAAATTAGGTTCACACTGATTGCCCCTACATTGAAGACAGACAAAAGGAAACACTTTGTTACAGAAAATATAATAGCTTTTTTTTTTAAAAAAAGCGTGCAAGATGGTGCTAATGATCAGTAGCTCTAATGGCTAAAAAGAGAATTTATTAAAAACATGAAAACAACTTAAAGCATACATGTAAAATGATAAAAAGTGGGTTAAACACAGTACAATTGAAACAAAAAGGCATCCTCTTAAAATCCTTTCTCTTAAAAACGTTTTGTTGGAATAATAAAGTTTTTGCCTGCCGAGAAGAGGCATTCTAGCCTCCTAAGGAAGGGCGTTTCAGAGCATAGGAACAGCCACCAAGGAAGGACTGTCTCATGTCTCCACCAGTGGTACCTGTGAAAGTTGTGGAACTGAGGGAAAGGCCCCTCCTGATGATTTGCGGTCCCAGGAAGCCTCATTCTATTTCTAAGAAAAAATAGAGAGATAGTTTGGTTTATGAAAGCAAATCAACCATAGTAGCTAAATGGAATATCACAGACCTCTTCAGGAACAGCTGGAACAGAAATAGTTAGGAGTCAGTGCAGAACTGATGCATAATGAAATGCAGATCCAGCTGGCTGAATGCATGTAATTGTTGTTTCCAATTAGCACAGCCTTATTGTGAACAAACCCTTAGTCACTTTTGCCTCTGTTAGTGGCTTCAGTGCCAAAATTCAATGATCTAGAGCAACATTTGTTGACAAATGAGGGAGGAGGAATGTGTGGATGGTAAAAATGGATTGCATATGTAGAGGAGGAGGGTTTTAAAAAAGCACACTGCTGCATACCCCAAACACTAATCCAGTCATCATTAACAATAGTAAATATGAACAATGGTAAAGTGTGAAAAGTGTGGAAAGTTTCTGAGATGGATGCTATATTTTAAAATATTTATTTAATGCAGTTTTGCCTTTTTTGCTAGCATATTTATGTTCACATCTTCCAACTGGTCAGATGCTCCTCTTCCCTATACTGTGTTACCTGAAGACAATTTGCAACATAAAGACATTTGAATTACCAGGAAAAATATTAGAAGGGATTATAACAATGATTAGTTGGAGCCAGCATGGATTTGTCAACAACAAATCCTGTCAAAGTGGGAATGCTGTAAATATCATTTATCTAGGGTCGTTTCTGCACTACTCTATTATAGTGCTATTATTCCACTTTCAACCTCCTATAGAATCCTGTGATTTGCAGTTTAGGGAGGGGCATTTAGACTTCTCAGCCAGAGAGTTCTTTGGTCTCAGTGAACTACAACACCCAGAATTCCACAGGATGTCAAAAGTGGAATAATAGCACTATGGCCATTTCCGCACTACCCTGTTATAGCACGATGATTCCTCTTTCAAGATCCTCTGGAACCTGGGGTTTGCAGTTTAGGGAGGGGCATTTAGACTTCTCAGCCAGAGAGTTCTTTGGTCTCAGTAAACTACAACACCCAGAATTCCACAGGATGTCAAAAGTGGAATAATAGCACTATGGCCATTTCCGCACTAGCCGCACCAGCTGGCCCCTCCTGAAACTGCAAACCCTAGGATTCCAGAAGATCTTGAAAGTGGAATCATCGCGCTGTAACAGGCTAGTGCGGAAATGGCCTATAACAGTATAATGCAGAAATGGCCTGGATTTCAGCAAAGCATTTGATAAGGTCCCCCATGAGAGTTTGATTAGCAAACTGACTAAATACAGACTAGATGGAAATACCACCGGTTGGATCAATTATTGGCTAGAAAACTGTGGTCAAAGAGTTGTAATTAGTAGCTGTGCTTCAAATAGGAAGGAGATTTCAGGTGGACTGCTGCAGTATTCTGTCCTGGTGTTGGCACTCTTCAGTATGTTCATGAATGACTTACATGAGAGGTTACAGAAAATCCTTGTCAACTTTGTGGATAATACAAAACTGAGGTGGAGGGAGGTAGCTAACACATTGGAAAATAGGAACAGAATTCAAAATGACCTTGATAAACTAGAAAATTGGATTGAAATGAATAGAATGAAATTCAACAGAGACAAATGCAAAATTCTACATTTTGGCCACAAAAACAAACACATGCTTATAGGATTGGGGTTACTTAGCTTAGCAGCAGTACATGTGAAAAGGACGTTGGGATAATTATTGTTCTAAACATGATCCAGCAGTGTGATGTTGCAACAAAAAGGTCAAATGCTGTCTTAGCCTGCATTAAAAGAAGCATTATTTCCAAGAGAAGGCAGTGATAGTCCCACTATATTCTGTGTACTAGTTAGGCCTCATCTGGAGTACTGCATTCAGTTCTTGATACCTCCTTTGAAGAAGGATATAGATAAACTGGAGCATGTTCAGAGGAAGGCGACAAGGATGACATGAAGTATGGAGAACAAAATATAGGAGGGAAGGATGAATGAACTAGGCATGTTTAGCCTGGTGAAGAGAAGACTGAGAGTTGACGTAACTATACTCTTTAAACATTTCACAGGCTGTCACAGAGAGGAAGGTGTTGGTTTTTTCTCTTCTACCCCAGAGGCTAGGACTAGATCAAATGGTTTTCAGTTTCAGGAGGGCAGGTTTCAACTGAATATTAGAATGTACTTGTTGACAGCAAGGGCTGTACAACAATGGAACCAATTACCTACAGAGGTGATGAGGTCTTTTTCTCTGGATGTCTTCAAAAAGAGATTAGACAACTACCTGCTGGAGATGCTCACTGAGTGGAGGATTGGATGCAATGGCCTATGGTACTCCTTCCAACTCTGATTCTATGTTTCTATGAAAACCCAAGCAATTAAAAGGATGATCTATAAGCTTGTTCTAGCAGCACAATTTAGGATTTGTGTTTGTGTTTTAAGAAAGGTCAGATAGAGTCTGTTTAGGAGATTCAGGAATTCCAATGTGTCAAACTGTGTTTGTGATTTAACATTTAAAGCTTGTTGGAAAATGTTAATCATATAAAACAGTGCTTCTCCCCAGCACTGGAAACATGGATGGTATGGAGAGCGAGAGAGCGAGAGCAGAATTGGAAATCCACAGATTAAGTAGGAAAGAGCTAATTTTAGTACACCAGTTGAATTGAGTCAATCAATCTTTTTCTCTTTCCTCTGAAAAGCGTTGTCAGTCAAACTGAAATATAGTCACCCTACAACCACTTCTCATACCGAAAGCGTTTGCTCTTACAAGGCACCACCATACCAAAAGGTTCCCCCCACCTTAAATACCAGCCAGCAAAAGCATTCATGCAAGAACTTCTGCATGGTTATGATGGTTTCCATCTGTGTACCTTGTCAATAGATGTTGATGACATCAAAAGTATTACTGGAGAAGAATGTGCATATACTATCCAAAGACTCAGTGAAGAAAAAAAATGAAGGGTTTAAAATACATGATTGTCAATGACATGATAAGAAGAGCCTTGGATCAGACCTAGTGACTGCTCTGCCATTGGGAAGAGAGAGGATGTGTTTGTTACTTGAATTTTAATCATGTATTTATGCTTCAAGGGATGGAGATGCTTGTGTGGCTTTCTAGCTCATGTGCCAAAATATTGATTAACTTTGGGGTCTTGACCTGGAAGAGGGTACCATTTGCTGCTCCACTTCGAGCAACAAAATGTTTTGGGCTTGTTACAATGAAGCCCATCCATTCCGGCATTCTACTTGCCACAGAGATCAACCGCATGCTTGTGAGGAGCCCAGAAGGAGGAAATGGCAGCAATGGCCCTTTCCTAATATTGCTCCCCAGCAACTGGTATTCAGTGCCATACTGGCTATGAACTAGACAGTTTCCACATAGTCATGATGATCTGACATTGATAATGTTATCTGCTTAGACAAGAACTTTTCAAATTCCCCAGCCAGTATGGCAATTGTGGTAAAGACATAGCTGGCAAGCTGTCCCTCTGCTTTTTCTTTACTCACAAACAACTATATGGGCCCACAGATATGGATTGCCATGCACAGGGAGGCAAGGTTTAAAATCCATTCTTTTCTCCTGGTATTCTCTCCAGCATAGTAACTTTCATGCCTGAATTGCATGCTCAACCCTGTCTCCAAAATGGTTTCCGTACCCTAGGTCATTTCTACACTAGACTGTTATAGTGCTATTATTCCACTTTCAACATCTTGTAGAATCCTGGGGTTTGCAGTTTAAGGAGGGACCTGATACCACTCCCTATATTGGATTCCATAGGATGTTGAAAGTGGAATAATAGCACTATAGTAGTATAGTGTGGAAATGGCTTTAGATGCATCCTTTAATGTTCAGACCAAAACCTGGAGGAGATTCACCACTCCCACTGACATGGAAGCCACCAGATGTCAGTTTGCCTGCATGTGGGAGTTTTATAAAGAAAAAGAAAATCTTCAATTGTTTCTAATAGAATTTTTTTAAAAAAAATCTAGGACAGATTAATACTGGAAGAGGAGTGGTGAGGAATTTAAAACCCACCTCTGACAGGCATGGGTCCAAATCAAGATCAAAATACCACATGGTTATGTGGGAGTAAATTAAAAGCAGAAGAGCAGCCACATGTTTTGTATTTACTATAACATGTCCTTTGCCCAATAGTGTCTATTACACCAATCAAGCAGATTCCTTTGTTAGACATATTCAAGAAACATGGGAAGCTATTTTACATACATAGTATCTTGTCTTAGGGTGAAAGTACGTTTAGATTAGATGGTCTCTTTCAACACCCTCATTTAATTTTGTCACATCCAGATCATGTCACACTTAATGCAGGAAATAGTGCGAACCACTGTTCAGTGCCAGTTGTGAATTTCATCCTTCCCCAAGCCTGCACTTCACTGAGAAGCTGCAATTGCCTCTGTTATTTCCTTCCTCTGAGATAATGAGCAGAAGACCAAGGTTAGACTTCAGATTTGAGCTAGACAAGAAAAAGGGTAAGTCCTTTGCAAACACCTGTTATTGCAATGGCATAGAAGTCTGTAGGAAAAAGCAAGTATGGGAGGGAAAAGGGTTTGCGTTCATGGTAATCACTCATAGCGTAAATGTGAATTACGGATTTTTATGACATCCCATCTCTTTTATTTGTCGATCAGCCATATCATATAATTCAAGGACTTTTGCTCTCTTTCTTGTTTAGTCTACTTCTTCCAGCTCGCACTGTTTCTTGCTATTCACATTCTGTTGCCTGATGTGCCCAGTTGCTAGGAAACCTATTCCCTCTTTTTTTCCCTAACACAATTCCCTTCCTTGCTATGGCTGCATCTTCTCTTTCAGCCTTGGGCAGCTGGTTGCCATGGCAGCAATACACCTTCCTTCTAGTGCAGTTTCTGAACATTCTCATATAACCTTTAAGACCTGCAGCCGTTGGATGAGAGTTGTCTAGTTGCCTTCTCTCTTCCTACTTCCTGACTCTCATTTCTGCCCTCTCTTTGTTGTTGTCCCCTTACTTGCTTCAGAAAACGTCAACACATTGAGACTCTTTATGCAGAAAGAGGCATGTTTTCCACACCTCTGGCTTTTCAATTCAAGGTTAGATGCCTAAGACCCCTACCCCCAAAACTAATCAATGCCTCAAAAAACAAGAACATCTCATTTCTTAAAGTTGCAAAGTCGACTTGGCCCAGTGAGCTGGCAATGTTTTGGTACAGCGTAGCATGAAGTTACAACATGGAGCTTTCTCATTGCTAGCAGCAGGGCAGACCAGCTAAGCTGGCAACAATTCCAATGGAGATGGCAAGCTATCCTGCATGATCTAAGACAAGGGTATTCAACCTAGCTCACTGCTGCCATTTAAACCAAATAAAAATAAAAATAAAAATACAGAGACAGTTGCTGGCTTGGTTTTTTTGTTTCACCCCCTGTGGCTGTGCATCTGTTTGGAGTCAGCTGATAATCTCCATGTCAGGAGCAGCCTCTGTAAATGTGCTTACTGAGACAAAACACAAAGACAGTTGCAGTGCAGAATCTGTTCATGCAACTCAAAACTATGGCTTCCAGATTTTTTTTTTTTAATATGCAGGAGTTGTCCTTCAATGTGTGAAAGAGTATGTTGAATCAAATATTAGGGAGTACTCAGACTTTATTCCATTTAGGCACAATGGTCCCAAGGTACCACAACTGTGCCAGTGAGCTAGATCTATGTATGGCCAACTAACAGGATACCTTTTCTGTGTATTGGAAGATGGTGGTTGCCAAATCTAGAAGACAATATTGTAGACCAGGGGTCAGCATAGCACAGCCTGCAGGCTGCATGTGGACCCTGGACCCCACTTTTGTGCATCCACAGTTTCCCAATACCCCAATTTTAAAAAATGAAACCATTTTCAGGCCATTTTTGCCTAGAAACCACACAGAAATCCTCCAAATGTATGAAAACATCAAAATACTCCCACACCACCCTGACAAGCACCCTAGAGATCTATACAACCCGTAAAATAGCTCTGTTTTGCTCTACACTCACTCTCTCTCAAAACAGCTACAGGCTGTGACTCAACATGCTGTTTGGCTCCATGCAATTGCATAACTTTGTTCTGGACCCTGAGCATGGATAGTGTGGGAAGCTCAGAAGAGTGAGGAATAAAGTCCAGCAAAGAGCAGATACCCTGGAAAATGTTCACTTAATCTCATGAAGGGTTAGATAGCCTGCAGCCCCCAGACCATATATATGAAAGAGCTATTTTTTTCACCTCAGTGCCCTTATGTATACTCCAATCTTCTTTTTTTTGTGGTGTAGTTTTTGTCCAGGAAGCTTCCACAAGTAGTAGGGTTGCCAGTTTATTGTCATTCCGTCACTGGGGTTTCCAGGCTAAAACCTAACACCTAAGGACAACTTCTGGTGATGTCTTGAAGGGTTGTGCATTAAGTACCAACCACAGCTGCTCACTGCTTGTCATGCAAAAACACACACCCGGGGGGGGGGGAGAGGAGGGGAGAGAGGGAGAGAGAGAGAGAGAGAGAGAGAGATGTCCTGTTTGGTAACTAAGACAGAAATTCTAAACCAAAGAATAATGTCAATGGGAAATGAGGGGTTTCTTCTTAGATGGGATATGGAACTCCTTGCTTCTAACCAGAAGATGGATGCCAAAGAGAGGGAAGGATGAAGTTAGCTAAAGAAATACATAGACTACCACCCTGAGTCTTTGCACATAGCAGCAACAAATCAAGCAAGCCTTTCCAACTATAGCAAGCTATTGATCTACTAGCTGGTCTGGAAATTTACATGCAGCCTCTTCCTCTTGATCAGAGTTGAATTCACCAATACAGAAGAATCTGTACTCTCAGATCTTTCTTGCAGATGACCCCTGAAAACTGGAGTCTTAGGACCAGGACCTTAGATTGAGCAGTCCTAACAAGCAATGAGTTTTCACTGAAACAAATCCCAGGACCTTTCTCTGTTTTGTTTTGCCCTTCAAAGAAGTTTACAAAAGTAGAAATGGACTTCCAGCTTCATCCATTTCTGATTTGGGTAGGTTGGGGAGGCTTGTTCCATCTCCAGACCTCTGGAGCTTGTTGTGAGAAAGGGATATACAAACTCAAGGGCCACATCTGGTATCAGTGAAGAGCTGGAAGCCACACATACACACAATACATACATCCACAAAATCTCTTTTGTCCTATCTCTCAGTTCCTGTTTCCTGACATACACAGTCATATGTACCATAGTAATCTCCACTAGAATTGCTGTGTACCTGCTAGTATTATACTGTTGACCTGAAAACCCAGAAACAGTGTTTCTCCTTTTAGCCTAACAGATCAGCTAACTGCAGGGAAAAAAATAGATGTGGCTCTGCCTGCTTCAGAGGCAACACAAGGAGCAACTGGGGGCCACAAATTGTGCACACCAATAAAAGATGTACGGCTATTTCATATGCTTAGTTATAATGTTACCCTGACTTCTTGGGGTCCCGTGAGAGGTACCTTGATTCACTCCAAAAATGCAAAGATTGGGGAAATTAGCGGAGCACTGGCTGTAGCCAAACAAGGGGCAGGGTAACCCAGCAGAATCTTTTACCCAATTTTTACGGGGTCAGACCAAGTGAAAAACCAGACAAACATACCAATAACTGGATTTTATTAACAGATGTATTCTTACGCACCAACGTACTCACTCACTCATGCACACAAGGCCTATTGAGAAAGGAAGAGGTGAAAATTGATAGGCAATTCAGTGGAGAGGGGATAAAGGCGGTGATACTGCACCTATCCTGAAGACTTCAGTCCAGGAAGCAGCGAGAAGAATGGAGCTCAGTGAAGAGAAGCGGCTGAGGGGATCACTCAACTAACAGAGTGCTGGTCTGCTAGCATGACAGGGAGTTCTCTGAAGAGACTCTCAAAAACTGGGACTACTTATAGGGCTGAACGTACCTCGAGGGCAGGCCCTCTCCCAGGAAGAACAATGGCCAAAACAAAGGGAGAAATGCCACACAATAGCAACTTGGTAGTTTGCATGATTGGCTTATGCAGATGCAGTGCAGGGTTTACTAATGTCAGAGTTGTTCAACCTGGGGAAAACCCAATAATCCACTCAGGTTGGCTGAAAACTTTTTGTTCATGTGGACATGTTTAACATGAGGTCCCCTGGGGAACGTGACTAGGGATTTTCCTGGCCTGACCTATTTTCAGTCGTTCGACCTCTTTGTCTATGTACTCATTTGGGCAACCTCTGGCATGGCGGGCATTTTTAATATCAAATTTATAGTCCCCGGGATAAGGTATGCCAATGGGATAACAATAAGATCCTTGTCATTGAGCAAGCAATCCATAAAGATCTTAGGTATCAACACTGATCAGCTTAACAGAATCCAAGCTTCAGCTACTTCATATAAAAGAAATAAAAAATTAAAGCCAATGTTGTAACTCAAGCATGTGAGTGAAGGCACAGACCACACATCAAAGCTTCATGTATAAACACAAATAAATGCAGCATGTAATTAAGAAGCATTTCATAGATGGGAAACAGGCTACAAGTCTCTCATCCAAACAAGAATAAGCAAATCCATAAGGATCAGTCAAATCCATTTTACAGAGATAACTCAGGATTGCCAACTGACTTCAATAGGGACAGAAAGCACATTCTCCATTATTCATTTCCTCATTGAAAAATGGGTTTCTTCACATTCAGGAAACCCAATTAGAAAAATGAAATAGTAGTGAGAATTTTGCACAGTTTTTGCCTAATATTCACAAAATCTTTTTAGAATATTATTTTAGAAAATTATTTTGTCAGAAATACTTTGCTCAGAAATTATTCTATGAGCAACAGTTGTGGAGTTTTGTATTTAAAAAAAGAGGATTCCCCTCAACAAACCCTCCACTGTTTATAGTTAGCCACATAAAGGGCTTTTTTATGCAAGATTGCTGGTTTTGGATAAATAACTTTATGCATAAATATGTGGCTAATTATTTTGTACTAGATTGCGGGAGTTGTTTTTTCCTCCCACTAAAAACATCAATCTAGCACAAAACCTCTTGTAGCTATCTAGAAACAGTTGGGAGGGGGTTGTGCAAAAAACCGTGATTCTCATACAAAAACAACACATAGATTTCTGCATAGAATAACTTCCTAAAACATTTCAGAATGTACAAATACAGTTGGCCCTCCATATTTGCTAGGCTTAGGGGCATAGGACCCTCCCAAAATTGGAAAAATCACAAATATCAAAATGAATGTGTATCTGTTGGAAGGGGCCTGAGGTATGCAGAGCAGGGAGAGAGCAGGCACCCGTTGTCCAAATCAGTTCAGGGACAGGAGAAGGAAAGAGGGTGGGTTGGCGTGTACTTCATCTCTTTTGCCCATCTCTGTTCTTGAGTGTGGGGTGGGTAGCAGGAGAGGGTTTGTGGTGCTGAGAAATCACTTCAAGTCATCCTTAGCATCCTCAGCTGGCCAAGCAGCTGCTGATGGAGGAAGAAGAGGAGAGGAGGAGGAGTTGGGGAGAAGGACTGGGGTGGGTTTTTAAAGGGCTGCACACCCTGAACAGAGCCACTGACAAGAATGGTTCCCCTGGCAAAGAAGCACCTGAGGTAGTGGGGCAGGATTTGAAGAAACTCACAAATAATCAAATCCATGAAAGTCAAACCTGCAAATGTGGAGGAGTGACTATAACTGCTAAGACCTGCACAGAAACACTTGTTTTATCCATGGTGGAGAGAAAACTGTGAAAATTATTTTTCCTCAATTGCAAGGATGAAATAATTGAGCATTTACATCCCTAAACTTCATGACTGCAAGTAAAATCACAACATGCATCATATCGTCAACAAATCAAGCATTTAGCAAACATTTATCCTTTGAACATTAACACTATCCCCTCTTACACATCCACAAATTTTCTCTCTACCTTTTACACACCCAAACACATTTCCTTCCCTTTCTCCCTTGCATGTGTGCATGTGTCTTCAGACAGACCCCTGCCCACCTCCACATGATGCCTCCATCTTGCTAATTCTGTAGTGGCACAACTGCTAGCTGCATCAATATGCCTGTCTAGGCAGCTCCAGCTTTCCATTTTTTTTTACTGGCAAAGTAAGAGATATGAAGGGAAGTTTGAGAAAAAATATGAGTATTACTCTGTTATGGCAAAAGCAACAAATAGTCTAGTAGCATCTCATTAATTTGAATGATAATGCAGGGAGAAAGTATGACTAATTCAGTTTTCTTCTTTCATTGTTCATGGAATTTTTCTTGTACTTGTTCTTTGTTTTTGTGTTGTCAAGTGGTGGTTATATCCAATTAAAATAAGAAAGGTCCACTATTTATTGATTTAAATGATATTACTGACCTAAGACCTCCTAAACTCATTTAATGCAAGCAAGACTACACCTCTTTAGATCAGTGGTTCTCAACCTGTGGGTCCCCAGATGTTTGTGGACTTCAGTTCCCAGAAGCCCCAGCCATTATGGTCAATGCTCTGGGCTTCTGGGAGCTGAAGTCCACAAACATCTGGGGACCCACAGGTTGAGAACCACTGCTTTAGATCAACCTTGCAGATGTTTTAGACATCAGCACTATCCAACATGGTCAACAGTGAGAGATTGTGGGGACTGATGTCTAAAACATTTGGAGAGCTGAAGGTAGTCCACTTCCTTACGTTAGATGATATTGGCTCTGCAACTTGAAATTCTTTCTGATTTTCTGATTTTCAAGCTCACACGAGGATATGTTTTTCTGGATCCCTCTTGTTTTACTTTGGAGAAATTGTGGTTAACAAAATGAATTAAGCCCATTTTCAATAAGTTCTATTACATTCTGTCACCAAGTAACATATCATGGCTGGCATGAGCAATAAGGGACCAGCCTGAAAGCTGGAGTATTATAAATGATTTATTGGTCTAATAAACAGACTGAAATTATCCACCTCCTTCCCTTCCCCCTTGCCCGAAGGACCAATACAGCTACTGTACAAACATTTTCTACTTCCCATTATGTAATGTTACAGAGAAGAAAAACAAGTATACGAGCCCCATGAGGTTCTCATGGCTGACAAATCACTGCCCCCCCCCCGCTAACTATTAAACAACAGCCTTTGAAACTAAGGCAAAGGTGGTTGATTCAGGCAGACTATAGTAGGAAGAGATTGCTGTGTTCCCTGTCATGGAAACATTTTGTAGCTAGTCAAGCTCTTAGGAAGCTCTTATTTTCCTGAGTCACCCCAGAAGTGCCATTGATTCTATCACCTTTTCTTACCTGACATCCCTTTGCTTTGGTGTCAGGTCTGCCATTCACTCTCTTTTGTGTGAAGGGGGAGGAAGTTAGCCAGAAAGAGGCCTCAACACAGGCTTGCAACGACCATGCTACGAAAATAACCTCATACTACATTGCAGAATGTTCTTCATTCAGCTGTTTGGTGCACAGCTGTGGAGCTTGGTTATAGTACACAATTTACTGCTCTATAATTAAAGGACAATATGCCTCATTTTGACATTGGATTTGACAGTTCCACTTCTGATGCAGTCAAGTGGGTGGTGGTGGTGGTCCTTATAAAGCATTTGCATGGCTTTATTTCTGTTGGGTGACCTTTCTTTTCACCTGACTGCTTTTCCTTCTCGATGTCATAGTCTTCTTTTTCCTTTTCCTTTACTCTTCCTGTCATCCTACCTTGCAACACTGCTATTTCATCTGATTGGTCACAGTAGGTCATATGATTCTTTTAACCACATCACAGAAGTCACAAGAGTTGGGATGGATCTTGCAGGCATTCTAAAACAACCTCTAGCAAATCAAGAACAGACCATCCCAATCTCAGCTTGAAGACCTCCTAGTAAACTGAAATAAAGGGGGTCATTTTTGCAGTTATTAAACTTAGATTCCATTGATTTCATTGGGAAGAGTACAGCTAATTCAGTCTGAGTCCCGCTGATTTGTGTTCGAAATACAAGCATTTATTTGCTGGCATCCTGCTGGTGAATTATGGCATAAGTCAGATTTATGCCATCACAGCTCCCTCTTTTGTTTGTTGTGAAGGTTGGAATTCTGTGCCCACCATGCAGCAACCAAAACCCTGCCCCAAACCTACCTCGTAAGCAGGGTAACTCCCCTCCCTCAAATGGCTATTGCCATGTTATTGGAGAGCGAGGAGAACAGCAAGGACACCTCCAGCTATTTCCCTATAGTCAGATATACTGTGAGGATGTCATCTTCAGGAATCTCCCAAGAATCCTAGACGTCTCTGTGTTTGCCTATTGCATCACGTATAGCATATCCAGATGCAGGAAAATAGTTGGACATGTCCCTGCTGATCCCCTTGCTTTCCAACACAGAAATGGCCATTTTGGGAGGCTCTTCACTACTTAAAATATATAGAGCATTAAGAGCATCAGCCTCATGTAGCATCAGGATTAAACAGAAACACATACGTGATACACATATGTCTCTTGAAGCAGGATCTCTGCCATTATTTTCAAATGTCTGACAGCATGCTTGCTTAGGATATTGCTCAACAGTAAAATACTCTCAGTTAAACTATTGCCCCTCATGCTTCATATAAATTTGATCAGGATCAGACAACTTTATTTTCTTGGCTGACAAGTTGGGGCCATGATAAACACACACTGCAGTTCTGAGAGACAAGAGTGGTATTGAGGTTTGAATGTGGGGCTAGGACTCAGAAGATAGTATTCAAATCCCTGTTCAGCCATGGAAACCCTTGGATGACTTTGGGAAAGTCATGCACTCTTAGCCTGAGAGGAAGGCAAGGGCAAACCCCTTCTGAACAAATCCTGCCAAGAAAGCCTCATGATAGGGTCTCCATAAGTCAGAAACAATTTGAAGACACACAGTAACAACACATACCACAGTCATAATTATGGTTACTCAGAGAGCAGTCCAACCTTGTTCAGTAAGACTTACTCTTTAGAAGAATGAATCTAAAAAGTATAAATCCCATTGAGAAGTCATTACATTGCACTTACAAACTATGTTTTAGTGGGTCCAAGAGACCATGTCCAAGATCCTTCATCATCAGATGTAACTACAATGGTGGAGCTCCATTGCTGTAGTTATGTCAGGTAATGCCAGCTTCCTTCCAACTTACCCTTTCAGCCTGTCTGAACCCCAGCTGGAGGGTTTCCAAAGCACTGTAGATCAGGGTGCAGGGAAAAAGATATTTACAGCACTGTCTCAGTAGTGAGATGTGTCAAGAACAGGTAGCTGGAGAGACTTCTTGGGGTCCTGCCACAACTGTTTGTCTCAATGCAACCCATGAGAGAGTGCTACAGACATCATTTCTCAGTGTCCCAGTCTACAGTGCCTTTGGTTGTAGCACAGCCAGGCTGAAAAGGTAGGGGTTGAGAGTCACATTTAGTCATTAACAACTGTAAACATGAATTACCAACAGTTATGAGATAATCAGTTCAACTGTAACTACTAAACAGGATGCCAGCTACTGTTTTTAATTAATGAGTGTTTGTCTTCTTTCTTGTATCAAAACATTACAGTCAATAGTGATTTCAGTAGCTGCCTAACTAGATTGTTGATTTCAATAAAGATTTTGTAGCAGAAGTGTTTCCGTGTCCTTCCAAATCTCAGATTAAATTTGGAAGTGCTTGAATATTTGCTTCTGTAATTCATCCAGAATTACAGTGTCTGGTTTGAGAAACACTTTTGGTTACATGACTTTGTGGGGCATATATATTCTCTTAAGAGTAAGAGATTTCTGGCAGCTTTAGACAAAGGTGAGACAGGATGAGAGTCTAACATGCTTATGTTGCTAAAAATAATAAAAAAAGAGTGATAGCATTTTCAAAGGCTTAGCGACTAATGAACTCAACTTGAAAACCCCTTAAACCACTTAAACCATTGTGAATTAAAGGATGACACACATTATATGACCTTTGTTTTTAGCATTTAGCCCTTTGCTGATATGTCCTTGGACAAGGTTGCTTTGCTCAGTCACACAGCCAATGAGAAGATCACTTAATTGCCCTCAAGAAATATATTTTTTATTATGAGGCTGTAAAGTCCAAAGGTGATGGGCTGTTACTAAGTGAGTGCTTAATGTTCAATCAAATGTTCAGCCAACATAATCTCAGAAAAGATTACAGCTGTTTGCTAACCATCTTTTCATAGGCATGTGGTCTAACTTCATATTTTCTTAGCTGATGGTAGCTGAACCCTCCAGATTACCAGATGGGTTTCTTCTAGAATTTGTAAATATAAAAGTTACAGAAAGGACACTGTTGTATGGCCTTTGCTTTCTGTTAATACTTGCCTAATACATAAAGAAAACTCTGAGTTCTTTTACACAGAAGAAGACTAATGAATACAGTCCACCACCATGGCTTTCTTTCAATGCACTTAATCTCTTGAAAGTATGTAGAGATTTGTGCTCAGCAAATACTGATCCTTACCCATCTTGAATCACAGGAAGGGAGGTTAGCATGCTCTATTGTTGTTGCTGTTGTGTGCTTTTAGTTTGTTTCTGATCTATAGTGAACCTAAGATGAAGCTATCATACAGTTTTCTGGGGCTGAGAGTGTGTGATCTGCCCAAGGTAAGCCAGTGGGATTCTGTGGCTGAGCAGGAATTGAAACCTTGTCTCCAGGGTTGTAGTCCAATGATCTAACTGCTACACCATGCTGTCTCCCCTGCACAAGGAGCTTTGTTCTAATAGGCTTCAAGGAATCTCTATAGCAGCGGTGGTCATTCTGGAGCTTAAGGCCCAAGGCAGTCCTTGCCTTAATATAAAAGCATTCCTGTCTAGACTACTGGTAATAGCTACCAGTTCTCTCCCATCAGACCAGAGTGGTAGTGATGAGAAGGAGTGTAAGAATGGGAAAGAGAAATTGAGCTCTGACAGGAGTGAGCAGGGAACAGTGGCCTTGCCCACAATGGATTCTGGCTCACTTTGGCTTCCAGGTAACCACTCTCAAGTTTACTCCACATATATGTTCCCAAGTATGGTCTGTTGTGTCCAACCAGTGGAGGTAAGATGTTCTGTGAGGACATAAAGTCTTCTCTGTTGTGATGCCCTGTGTATGGAACTTTTGAATCAACATTGGCTTCATTTTGATGGCAAATTAAAACATAGTTTTTAGTAAAGCTTTTAGTCTAATGATTTTTCCCCCCAGTTTGTATATGCCCATGGTTTTCATTGCTTAAACTTGTTCCAACTCATCAAATGGGTTAATAGGTAAATTATCTTTGAGCATTTCACATTTGAATTGTTTTCAGTTGCTTAAATTGATGTTATTGTATGCTGTCCTGAGAGCCTTGGATGGGCTACTCCGTTACAACAAGGCTGCTAAAAAACATTCAGTGCCTGAGTCAGAGACACCTGCTCTCTCCTGCCCTCTGCTCTAGCCTTTTAAAAATATTGTTGTCATTGCATTAGGAGCAGCAAGGCAGGCATCTTCCAGCTTCCCACAGTGACAGAATCCATAGGTTTGAAAGGGACTGCAAGAGATATCTCGCCTAACCCATTGCCATGAAGGAATAAAGCACTCCTGAAAGCTGCCCATCCAAACCCTGCTTAAAGATCTCCAAGGAAGGAGAGTTGAACATCCACAGAGGCAGTCTGCTTCACTGCCAAAAAGCTCTTACAGTCAAGAAGATCTTCCAAATATTTTGTAGGAATCACCTTTCTTGTAATTTGAATCCATTGCTTAGTGTTCTAGTCATCTCTCTCTTCAATGCTAAGTTTTGAGAAAGGGTACTGTCCTTGCAAAGGGACTTTCCTATTTATCCTCTGTAGAATGCAGAAGGCCACAGCTGGCAAAGAATGGCATACATCACAGGGGAAAATGAGCAAATAAATGCACTTATGTTCCGGGTGATATTGTTAGGAACTGTGATGCTGTTTCTTGAGTAGGTGTAGGCGCAAGAAATGGCATCTGGGTTTTTTTCAGGATCTTGTCCCTGTGTTCCTTTCATGTTGTGTGGCCTCTTCTGGATGAGTCATTGTTTAAGATTAGGAGGCTGTCTATAAACTAGTACTGGCCTGTTACCCAAAGCCAATGAGAGCACAGCATTGTTCTCTAGAGGAGCTTGTAATTCACTGATGAGGCATTTGAGTGGTCTCATCTGAAAGATACACAGAATAAGTAGTTGGGTTCTGTTTTTTATTTTGGTCTGTCTTGGAGTAGGTTGTTTTTGGATATGAACTTGCCTTTCCAATTTGTTATTCCTTTATTGAGTGGGTAGTTTAGGAAATGCTGTTGCACGTTTATGAATTCTGAGTCTCCATCTGTAGATCTGAGCAGATAGGATTGTATCAGAAGACCCAAGCTGTGGGTAATGGATTTTATGACTTGTTTGAGGAAACATATAAATATGTGTAGGGATCAGTGGATCAGAGATGTAAAATTCCAAGAAAAATAATGAGCATATGCATAGCTTTTTTCCCCCTTGATTTTATCTAAGGACAATTTTTCTGTTTTTCTCAAGGGGGAAAAGGGGGAATTTTGGACAAACAGGAAAAAAAACTCCAGTGCATGTTTTCCTCTTTTGGAAAGTGGACAGTTTGTTAAAACAAAATTTAACTCACCCAAATGCCATGAACTAGGTTGTATGAAGATTTGTATGTAAGGTAGTCTATAGAATTAGAGAAAGATAGTTCTTGTGCATATGTTAGGTATATACAACTCTAAAATGTAAGTTGCGCCTAAACGAGTAGAGCAATCTTCATAAGAAAAGTGTATGGGAGGTTTTTATTGCTTATAAGAATATACTATTGAAGACTTAAAAGATTTTCAGTCTTGAGTTAAATTTCAAATCCAAATAAGCTGCAAGTCTTTTTCTTTAACAAGTGAATGTATATGACTGTTTCTCTCCAAATAACACACTTTATTCTGTTTCTTATAAAATTTCTGTTTTCTGTCCCCAGCCCCCAATTCTGGGAGCAGAAAACACAAATTTTATAATATAGGTGGAATAGGATACAGCAGCTGGCAACTGTCTCTTTAGTATAGTCTATAGTCTAATTTTCCTTCTGTAAAACTAAGGCTTTTATATTTTAAAATTTCATGAATGTACCAAATAGTACAATTTTATATTCCAGCGAAAGTTATGAATAAAACACTTTATGTGGTTAAGGCAATAAAATAAGTTTTTTTCATATGGAAAGGATGTGAAATGATACAATATGAATGTTGCATATATTTCCATTTTTCTATTTCTGTTTTCAGTTGATAACCCCTTGAGAAAAAAATGTTTTCCTCCTAAGGACTGAAACATTTCTAGAAATTTTACATCTGTAAGATATTAATGGCTGACCCTGTTACTTTATATCTGATTTTATTATCAGCTGCTGTCTAGAATGCACTATGTGGTTGCCTGAATCATTTGCTTGTAGGGCTGCTGAGTCAGGACTATTCCAAGTTCAGAGATTTCAGTGCTGGCACCTAAGAATGATCCCATTCTGGTGTTGTAGGGTGCAGGTCCTGGTGATGCTATAAGGGGCAGACCCTGCTGACATCGTTAAAGATAACACTTTAAGCATCAACCACTACTGTGTGTTTAAATGAAAAACACCAAGTTTGGCATGTGAGGGAAATACAAATGCAGAAGGCACCAGTCTCACCCTGAGATTCATTCCTCTCACTGGAGAAGAAGTACCAGGGCCTGAGAGCTGGGAACCTTCTTTGCCTGTCTCCAATCCTCTAGCATCGTGCCTGCCCTTCTTCACAATTTCCTAAAGATGTGATTAGAGAAAAAGGCATATCTATCTCCCCACTAGACATTGCCTGCTTCAGTACTGATAGATTGTTCACTGTTTTCAGATTACTTAAAGGTTTGAGAGGAATCCTGTCATAGTATTTTGCATAGGGAATAACAAGCTAACACAATGTATCACAAACACTAAAAAGCACACATGGTATCCTGGATGCCTAGATGGATTTGTTGCTCACAAGAGAGGGATAGTACAGCTAATTGGACTACTTTGTGACAGCTGGAATCTTAATGCTCACACTCTTCTACATAACCTGTGCAATTTGAAACCCAGAATGGCTAGCCTGGGAAGTCTGCAAAGCTTGTGTGCATTGATTGTTATATTTTATGATTGTTTATTATCTGCATTACAGCACACCACAAAGGGCTGGGTTTTTTTCCCCTCGGTGACGTCTGTTCAGGTGCTGAGCATTTTCACAAACATGAGATGAACACTTGTTAATTCTAATGGCAAGGATATGGCTAAGTCACCAGTGGCTGCTAAAAATTTTAAAGCGCACAATAAAAGACTGATCCTGCCCCAGAGAGGTTGGAATATGTGCTTCAGAAGGAAACCAACCAGACTGAGGGTCATCTGTATTTTCAGGTAGCTAAACCTCTGATGCTTTTATGTTCCTTTTTGCAAGATAGAAATGCAGAAATCTTGGGCTTGCTTAAAGAAATCCCATTGTTATCTGCTCAGCTGAAATGCATAAAAATATTAAATAAGGCAAACATTAACATAGATTATCCATGGTTGTGAAAGATGATGCTGAAATGAAAGCTGAGCTTATTGAATTTCCACGGTAAATCTTTTGGGAGCTGGATAATATCAGGATTTACCTAAGGCTACAGAAAGACTGCTCAAGTGTCACTAGTGTCACTGCTACTTCCAAAGATGGGCCAAACATCAGCACACACCCCAAATACTGCGAACAAGCATTCTTCCATAAATCCATACGAGGACAAAGGGGGGAAACAGGAAGACCCAATCACTAGCATTTAGGCCACTGCCCACTTGGAAACTTAGGAAGCTACTTTACATGCAGAAGTATCCCAGCCTTAGGGAAAATCTAGGCTGGCAGCCTGCTGATGATATGTGGTGATATAATCTTCTGTTATCTCAGCATATATGCTTTTAAGATCATTGAGGAAAGAGGTACATGGTACCATGTGCAACCACTTCGCTTGCAAAACCTCTGTTGATAATTCTGGGAGACTCCACATTTGCAAGAGTTTCAGGAGTGCAACTGTTTTTCCCAGCTGCAAAACTGCCACCAGATCATGACTAGTATGCCCTTGATCCCCATCTGTTGATTAGCTGTGGCTGTACCCTGTCAGAAAAGGTTGGACCAAACCTCAAGAAAAATACTTTGTGATGTAAGTGTAAATGTCATGTTGCTTTAATTGCTTTAATTGTTAAGTGCACCTGTGGAAAGGAATGTGACTCAAGCTAGTTTGTGCTGAGTCATGCTGATGAGCACTAGGTGCAGACAATACAAGGGTCGGCCAGGATTGGCTAGGTGTCCTGTATAAAGTAGCACAATCCCAGCCAACAACTGCACATGTTGTCTGTTGCCGGAGGCTCTGCAGGAAGAGCAAGCTAGATAGTCATCTGGACTTTGTAAATATTGTATATATTATGTAACAAAGAATAAACAGTCTCCACATTGGAAGACTATAAACTGAGTGGGTGAGTGTTACTGGCTTAGTGCATTTGCTGGTAAAGGTGTTCTCTGTAGCTTGGCATGCTTTGACAGCTGTGTGGAGCTATCTCTGCTTATCTATATAGAGTTTTTCTTGGCTGGCTTTTCTTTATTTTTCCCCTTGTTCTCAGGACATACCCTAGGACCATCAGTTGGGGAAGGTATTAGATACTGACACCACACTTGCTTCCACAGATAGAGCTGAATCCAAAAAAAATCTTCATGGGGAGCACAACCCAGTTCAACACTGAGCATATTTCTCTATTCAGATCAATCCAATCCAACCCAATCCACAGGCCTTCCACTTTGTCTATATTAAGTTTCAGCTGGTTTGTCCTCATCCATAAATCTAAATACTTCAGAAATTAAAACACTTCATAAATATAAGTATTTTTCTATATTTTGAAATAATCTAGAATAGGGTTGGGGACTCTTCCAGATGTTTTGGACTCCCATAACACCCTTACCATTGGTCATGATGAGTGAGCATGGTGGAAGTTGTAGGGCAAAATGCTGGACATCCAAAAGATCCTTCTCTGGGTCTTAAGAACTTGTTCAGTAGAGCTCCCTGCTCCCTGAAGAGCTTCTTTTTATGAAGTTCTTCTTTTCACTTCAGCATTCCCTTAAGAGTCTGAAAACATTGTTGCTCCATCTCCAATGTGTTGCCCTTTCTGGTCAGCACCATTTCTTGCCTATGCCCATGATTCTCCAACAAGGCTTGAAATTGAAACGCTCTAGTGATTTTGCTTCTTTCTGAGCCTCTCAGCTCTGGGAATAGGGATTTGCTGGTTAGTTTATTTCTTCTCACTCTGTTCTACAGCTGTGTCTATGTAGGTTACAAGAGAGGTCAGAAGCAGTTCATGCTCTTTTTGGGATGCTTCTCACCCCTGTGGTACTGGAGGATAGCTTAACGTCAAAATGCCCAAATTCATCCTGGATGAAATCACCTAGTACAGTTGAACAACACAGAAGATCTGAATACAAAAAGGCATCACTGTTCTTTGCCCTCCCAAGTGGTTTTCCAAGCAGCAGATATTCCCAGCTAATTGGTCTTAAGCTGGAGTCTTGACAGTTACAGCCTTGACACTTTCTCAGTTTTGCATTCTCAGTGGGATAAATAGAGCTAGGTTGTGAAATTTTCAGGAAGTGCACTCCTCTTTTTTAAGGGACTTTGGAAAGGCTCACTAAGTGCATCTATGCTGTTTGTATGAACGCTTGCAAACTCACCACTGGCCATGCTGGATCAGGGTTCTGGAAGCTGGAGGGCCACATGCTTCTTACCAAATCATGCATGAAGAACAAGTGGACCATTTAACAATCACAGCAAATGGAGGATCTTTAATACATGGTATAATAGTAATTAATGATATAATAGAACTGTGTAATGAGTTATGGTTGCCACCTAGAAAAGAGGAAAAGAATTCAGAAAACAATATTGTCAAGCAAAAATTTCCTTGGGCTAAATCTAATTGTTAATCTCAGATAAAGCAGACTTGCTGAATCAATGGAATTTTGTGCTCAACCAAACTGGGCAATTTGGTTTCATTCATCACTGTACTGACCATAGGTTTCTGAAGATCCAGACAGTGCTTCTTTTATCTGGGTCCTATAAAGGTTCTTTGTGGGTCCAACTGCAACTTTTTGTATCCAGAGCAGGAGGAGGTTCTTTTGATGGAAGTTCTTCCATGGTAGCAAGGGGATAAATTCTTCATCTGGTCATACCATCTTTGTTCCTCCCGTACTCCTGGGCTTTTTCTGCTGCTGATGACATGGATGAGGGTGTGCCCTTTTCTGTCTTCCTTTAGTAAACAGCTGGGGAGGGAAGGAAAACCCACACATTCCACATGTTAACAAAACAACACACCCTGAGGTGCAACTGGATGCAGGAGCAAGAAAGACCACATCAAGTTACCTACTCCAGACACAAAATAGCTTGACATTTACTGGGGCTTTTGGTTAGTCAGAATGCAGCCTACATAAGTGTTGAATTAACCTGTTCACCCAATGGGTCAGTTCTTGTTGGGACTAATAAATGAGTTTAGCCTTTTATTTCTTTGTTGGAATGTAACATATTACAGGCGCTACTGAATTAATTTGAAGCCTGATCCCATTTAAAAATTACTTGAATGTAAGGCTTACTCATTTCAGTGGGGCTCACTTTCAAATAAACCTTCATAGGATTGCAGCTGGAAATTCTAATTCTAAGCACACTTGCTAAGACGTAATCTGTATTGAACAGTGTGGGACATATGAGTTACCATGTTTAGAACTGCACTGTTGTAAAACTGTAATCGTAGGCATGCTTACTTAAAATTAGTTAGTTTGTTTGTTTATAAATGCTGATCACCAACCCAGATAAGAGTTCAGTTAAAGCAATGTTCCATCACAACAATGTGCAATTAGACTCTAAACAGGGGTGGAAAAGATATGACTAGATAGCAGTTCCCAGTGGCTCCAATCAGCATGGCTAATGGGGAGGAATACAGGAAGTTACAGTTTAACAACATCTGGAAGGCTCTAAAACAAAATAACTAAAACAGCCTAAAGGCACCAGTTGCCATCTGATCTTGGAAGCTAAGCTGAGTCAGCCCTGGTTAGTATGTGGATGGGAGACTGTGAACAAATACCAGGTGCAGTGGGCTTTATTTAAGAATCATAGAATCATAGAGTTGGAAGAGACCACAGGGGCCATCCAGTCCAACCTGAACTGGCAAAACCACATCTGAGTATTTGTTGTCTAAGAAAACCCTATGAAATTCAGGGGGTCACCATAAATCAACAGAAAACCTGAAGGTACATACACAAAACTTAAGAAAGCTGGGGCTTATAGGGGAAAAGATAATAGAAAAACCATAAGCATACTGATAGAGCAATCTTATATTGAACAGTATGTTCCATTGAATTCAATAATGCTTACATGCAGGCAAAGGGTAAAGGACTGCAGCCTGATGTGTTACTTATCCTCTTAAAATACTTCCCTGAGAGTTGACTTGTATATGGTGGTTTTTCTTACAGGTTCTTATATTCTAAAATAGTATTTGAAAACATCTGGGATTGAAAAACGATGCTGGATGCTGACATTTTTAGAAAATTCATTTCAGTTTGATTAGAAGTACAGCTGTATTAACTGTGCTTCTACTAGTTTCTTAAAGGCACAAATCAACAGCTGAGTTTTTTTTTTTTTTTTTACCAGGAATGAAACATTTCCACTATGCCAAACCGACCCCAAGTCTAGGGGGAAATATCTGGCCATTTCTGCCTTGATGCTTTTACATTGATCACAGGTATAATAATTGTGCTGGTTCATTTCCATATCTCTCAATCTTGTAATAAGTTTTTTTTCCTTTTAAAATAAAAGTAACTTGTTATGAATTTAGCAAAACATGTTAATCTTTGAAGATGCATCAAGGTTATCCTGTTGAGAAGTTCTTGGATAATTTTATCTCGTGGGCAAAATATCACATGTGCTAGTAATATATGTTTGAAATTGGCACTACAGCAGCATCCTGTTGAATTTTTTGCTGTCAGAAAAATACAGAGTAACAAGCAGGAGTTTAAATTCTCTGATTGGAAGAATAAGAGCAAGAATTTATCAGAGTTCCCAACAAAACTGGTGATAGTCAGGTACTGATTATTTGTTTTTGAATCATGTTTTTAGCTGCCTTGGTCTTCCTTTGAGGGAAAAACAGGGTACAAATAAATTATAATGATTCACTTATTATACTGTCAGATGTTCTTCACTTGCCAAAATGCATTCTAATGAGTGCACCTATATTATTTATTCAATTATTCATGTATTACATAACCTATGAGTTCAATTCCTTTATTCACCTTTGTGACGATTCACTTTTTCTGCTACAAGAAAAAGCCTTTTCAAAGCCGTTTCTTCCCTTTTGGTTGGCCATAGCAACACACCGCCCATTCCAATCATAGAGAAAAGGCTTTTTTGTGCCTTTCCTAAAGATTAGGCAAAAAAATATTACAGAAAACATTTTGTATGTTATCTGAAGACCTAGGCAAGAAAACAAGAAGCAAGAGAAGAGTAGACCCAAGAGAATTCAGAGACTAGTCTAGTAGTCAGGGTTCAATGGTGCTCTGCTACCGTATGCTTCTGGGTTGCAAGGTTCACTGTGAAGAACAGACAGTTTTGGTCCTGACAGCTTTGCCATACAATCTTGGCACTATAACAGGAAAAGGTGCATTTGCCAGACTATTCTTTCTTTTTTTATTTTTATTATTATTTTTATTAAGAAAAAATAAAAAATTAAAAAAGTAAATTAAATAGATTTACAGGCTTGTTTACATAATTTGGAATTTTTGTACATACATATATATTTCTTTGATTTGTTTTATATTAAGAAGCTATACGATTAAATTTTTGACCTCCCTTGCCAAAAACCTGGTCTAATATCTTCCCGCTAACGTTCAACAAATGAAATTCCCTTACATTCAACCCTTTTTCTGTTGAGTACACATTTTCTTGCACTTTCTTTGCTTCCAAAAGGAACATATTTAAACATCAAGTCCTTCTAAGATAAAGAAAAGCAATACCTTAGTTTAACAGTGTATCTTTTCCTGATTTTCCACAATCTCTTAATTTACTGTATTCATTTCCTCTAAAAACTCGAGATAGTTCTAAATCTCATTGTTTCTTTAAACAGAAATTATTCTTTCTATACAGCTAAAATTTCAGAGGTCTCTACCTCCATTAATTGGGCAACCAAGACATATAGTATTTTAATGATAATATCTTTGACTTTGAGAGACAGCATGGTGTAGTGGTTTGAGTGTTAGACTATGACCCTGGAGACCAGGGTTTGAATTCCCACTCAGCCACAGAAACCCACCTTGGACACATCACACACTCTCAGCTCCAAAAACCCCCTGTGATAGTCAGAAATGGCTTGTAGGTACACAACAGCCGTGCTTCACTCCTACTCCCTTCAATTTCTCTCTTCTTTTCTAATTTATTCCAGTCCTATACCTGACAAGCCTACTGTCTGCAGGCTTCTTCCTGATGCTTACCTTAATCTTAATTATCACTTGCTTCTCCTTTCTCTTTGGTATAGATAGCTACAGCTGCATTTATTTAGCTCAGCATGCTAACAATTTTCATTATGCTGAAGGGAATTCATTCTCAGTTCCATTGTCTTCTCATCTTAGATCCCTTCATTAAGAAGCAAAGGCAGATTCTTTTGCAATGTCACATCCAGCTCTGTTGGGTTTTGATCCTATTCCTCTTGCCTCTTCATTTGATCATTTTTGACAGACTTCTTCAATAACACCATTGTGTTTGTTAGTTTCGCACCTAGCTTTTTTAGGTTCAAGAGGACTTCCATGAAATGAAACATTTCTTGACTGTTCATTGTAGCAAACACTCTCCCATATTTCTCAACCTTTTTTCCCATGACCATGAGTACTAGAAACTTGCTCTTTCCTTTCCTTTCCCTTCCCTTCCGGACACCCTTCAAGATGTTTTAGATCTTTGCTGGTTGTTTTTAATCTCTAAATTCCTCTAGTATTTAATTTTTACTCTCTCAACATTGTTCCCTCCACTGTTTTATTTCTGCTGCCTCCTTATATTGTCCACCATTTATATACTTTTTTCTACCTTAACTTTTCTTTTCTAAAACGTTGAATTCCTGTCTTCAGCATATCCTGGTTTCTCACACTATCTTGAGGGTTGCCCTTCTTGCTCCAAGATATAGTATTTCTACTGATTAATTTATCTTCAATTTGCTTCTCAGATGCTGTGTACATTTCTAGACAGTTTTTAGGGTTCCAAGTTCATCTTTTCTCCCCACGCTATCATTTTTTCCTTCTTTGCTTTGAATCATGTCTGTTTCTTTCCACTAATGCAAGCCACAGCTCTATTCAGAATTCCTCCATTAAAACAAACAAATCTATTGCAGCCAGGAAGTAGCACAGCGATAGAATACCTACTCTGCATGCAGTAAATCCCAGGGAATCTGAAATCTCCAGGTAGGGAAACACTGGTATTAGCAAGCTAGATGAATCAATGGTCTTACTCTATATAAGACAATTTCCTATGGGATAAATTCATCTGCTAGCTCTAACAAGGCTAGATCCATTGAATCAAGCTGCTGAATGGTAAATCAACACATACGCCAATTGCATTGATGCAGTGGGTCTATACTATTTGGGATGACTATGCCCCATAGGTGTATATTCCTAAGCAAAGTTATCTTCCCAGCCTCCTCTCCCATCAAACGTTAATAAAAGATGAGTCTTGACACTATTCCAGTCTTTTGTCAGTTCAAGAAGTAGATGTATCATATTGTAACCTGTATTTGTAGGTTGGCGATACATTTTATCAGCAGAGTAAGCATTTGTCATTATATAAAACATTTATATAAATACATCATATCAATTTGCACATTGCCCCAGTGGTTTGTTTTTTGTTTGTTTTTTGAAACATGGAGTTTCTGGAATCCTGAATGGCACCAAAAGAGCCCAGAAGGAACTGATTGTGTTTAATGAGCAAAGAATGCTGTCGAACTGTTGTGGGAAATGGGAAAAACTGGTTTGGGCGGGCGGGGGGGAGGTAGACTCAAGTTTCTGGGATCCTGACAACAGCAATCCACAGTGCAGCATTTTATTGCAGGTTCCACTAAGCTCCTATGGAGGAAGCATTAGAAAATTTTAGAGATCAAAACCTATGTGTTGATATTAATTATCTGAGGTGGGGGATTTAAACCAGAACATAAAGTATCCTTTCTCCTACTGATATTGCGTCATTTTGAGGACAATTTTTGCAGAGTGATATTTGATGAAGTTTCTCATTTGTTATGTTGTTTCTCCCACCCTTGCTGCAGCCTTTGCCCTCATTACTGAAGTTTTTTCACTCTGTGGAGGCTGCAGTAGTGGGTGGCAAGCATGCTGAACAGCAAAGAACAGAAGGGAAGTAGGGAGAGGCAGGAAAAGGAAGTATCTAATGTGCAGTCTTGTGCTGCAGAAGTGTGTGCAGCTAAGGAAGACTGGCTTGTTCTGAGAAAGGGGGAGGGAATGAGAATTGATGAACAAGATGAGAGAAAGGGAAGTGGAGGAATAGAGATGTACAGAGGAAGAGCAGAGGGAATTGCACAAAATTAAAGACACACAGGGGCTGGAGAGGGCATATGGAAGACAAAGGAGACAAAACAGAGTGGTCAGACAGAAAGGCACAGAAGAATCTAAGCAGAGGGGAATGGAAAAACAAAAGGAAGAGAGTGCAAGATACTGGAGAAGAACGGTGACAAAGAAACACACTGACAACAGAAGAAACAGTGGAGAGTGTAAAGAATCTGAAGAACATTCTATTTGTTAGTTGATTGCTGTTTCTTAAAAAGATTTCTGAGAGTTGTTCTTGTAGTAAAATACTGTCTATGGGGTTGTCCAAGTATTGTTTATGAGCATGCAGTAAGTCTGGTTTATAATTAATCACCAGAATCCAAATTGACTACCTGGTTAGGTCAGCATAACTAAGTAATGTCTTCTGGTCTGACCTCCCCCAGCCCATCGTAAGAACCAGCTGCCATATCAGGTGAAGAAGTTCCATCCAGCAACAAGGGTTCTGCATCTGATCTGTTTTTGAGGTGCTGCAGATCAAGGTGCTCAGAAATGACAGTTGCAATGCTCAATGCAGGGTACATTGAGACAAGCAGCCATGGCAGAACTCCTAGGGGGTCTGTCCAGCTGCCTGTACTGGATGTGCAGATATTTCCCAGCATCCAAATTTGCAGCATCTCAGAAACCTTTTGGTTAGGGTACTGCCTGGCTTAAGAGGTAGGTTTTTGGGAAGTGGCACTGGCAGAAGTAGCTACAACAGTGGAGGTCCATCATCATAGGTACACCAGACAATGCAGGACCCTCTTTTCAGTATAAATGTTATCTATGGGCTATTCCAGATTGATGTAAAGAAACATTAGCTCTTGGAATATAGCTCACTGGATTTTTATGAGTTTTGATGCTTGTTGTCTCCATATCTAATCATTCTGTGTCAGTGTACCCTTTTTCATTTGGGACTTTTCCACTTGCATTTTTCTCTTTTGTTCCAGAATTCTTTGGAAACAAACAAACTGAGGGTGGGAGTAAAAAACTGCATTTGGTGCTATGAATAACCAGGAAATAGTCTGGAACAACAAAAACCATATCTTCATCAGTATTTGCAATGTTGTAAATTCACATACACAGTCATTGCACTATTGCAATGAAAGTACTCTCTGAAAACTACCTTTGAAGCCAGACAGTTCCCCCAACAAAAAAAATTCCAAGACACTGGAGAGTGAGGTGCTGAGTGACACATCCAGCCCTCTTGGAAGATGTAATGCAAATAAAAGCAGCAGGAGCCCTTGAATGCTACACCCATGTATATTCTAGCAAGCGGTATAAGGAATGAGAAATTGTGGATCTGTGTGCTTTTACTTCCATGCCTCTATATCTGAGCCTTTCAAGTTAATTGATTTAGGAAGTAGTTAGACATTTCTTCCATTAGCACAACAGCAATACTTCCACATAGCTCAGCCAAGGAGACTTACACACATTGTTTATTGCTGAAGACATATCATCAATAAGCAAACATTATTGGAACTACTTGATGAAAAATAAATTTCTTCTGGAGCTTACACAGTCTTGTTTCTTCACTACATGGAAGCGTGCTGGTTGGTCAAACGATTACAATTGATTTTTCATTATGGTGATGTTCATTTCTTACACCTACACTTAACAAAATATTGTACTGCAGTCTGCTGTCCTCAAAAATGATAAAGATGCTGCTATTAGGACACAACACAGATATTAAATAAGCAAACTAATAAAGGAGAATATCATAAACAGCTTTTGTTAAAGGTGTGATGCCAGTGATAGTAAACTTTGCTGACATAATTCTCTAGTTGCTGAAGGTCATAGATTTGTCCAACTTCTCCTGATCCCTGGAGTTTTTCCAGAGGCTTATTATCATCCTATTAATACTGTATGATACATATGTGGCAGAAAAAATTCACAGCTTCAGGAGACTTGGCTTTGCCCAAGGTGCTACTCTTGTTGCAAGGCTATTGCATTTATTCATGATGGTAAAAATCTTGTGCAGATTGTCACAATCCACATGGGTGATGATAGGCAAAAGAATAGCAGATGAGGTTCAGAATATGGGAGCATAAAGTGACAAAAACTCCTAGTTTGACATAATAAAGGTGGGCAATAACTTTATTATAATCAGCTGTAAATTCATGGCACATGCAAGCTTTTACATTCTCGAGAACTCTTTATCAGGTTAAATTGTAAAAAATTAGGGAACTGGGAAAAGATGACAGTCCTCTAAATTATTTGGACTAGATGTTTTTAGGCATCTGAAGTATATGATTAAGCTCAGTCCCTGGTTTAGTCTGCTTGGCTGATGGATATACAGCTATATACTGCTTCTTGGAAAACCTCCTGAGATAAAAACAAGGGGGTAGACCCCCTTCTGTCCAAGTGCAACAATTGTAGCAATTCAAATGTCTGCCATTGGTATTAGGTGAAACATTCAGGCATTATACGTGGCATTCAGCAGAAGTACAAAGAAATCACAGTCTTCTAAGCTGGCAATTGAATGTTCAGTGCAGTGCAGGGTAAAACAGAAAATGAAGGCCAGATGGTATACAGAAACAGCATAATATAGATAGCCAGTGTGCTCTAGCGGTTTGAGTGCAAGACTAGCAGCCTTTCTGCCCTACATTGTTATAGTGCTGTTATTCTACTTTCAACATCTTGTGGAATTCTGGGGTTTGTAGTTTAGTGAGGCCAAAAAGCTTTCTGGCTGAGAATTCTAAATGCCCTCCATAAACGGCAAACCCAGGATTTGATAGGATGTTGACAGCCGAATAATAGCACTATAACCATGTAGTGTGGAAAGGCCCTAGGAATCTTGGTAGACCAGAGTTCAAATCTCTGCTTGGGTATGGAAATCCACTGAGTAACCTTGGGCAATCACACTCTCTCAGCCTCAAGACTAAATCTTGAAAGAAAAAACTGTTGCAATAAGTTCGCCTTAGAGTCATAAGTCAGAAATGACTTGCGGGCACACAAGAATAACTATAACATTACAAAGAAATCTTTATTTGGTTTTGAAATATTCTGTGCAGTTCCTCTTGGATGGTCAAGAATGTCCTTCTTCTAAAAGATCCTCTTCTGAACAGCGAAATATGGTATTTTTCAAAGCATTAAAAAAAGTCTATTTTTACTTGTAAGAATAAAACAAATTTAAAATTCCTTCAGCGTGCCATACCTTTACTAGAACATAAATGCACAACATTATCTGTCTGTCTCTCTATCTAATGTAAAATTTGATTGTATAAGGACTGTGGTTCCTTTATACTTTCATTGGTACCATCAAAAAGATTTGTGAATTTCTCCTAAAGCTACTGGCAGATGTCTATTGCCATCCTACTAATGAAGTAACTTAAGTCAGTTAACAGTTACAGCACACAAACAAATACTGTCCTCATTATATTACAATTGTAATGTAATTTATACTGTAATTATTGAAAAAAGGAAACAAGAACAAGTAACACAAGATTTTTAATTAGTTACTTCAAAACTCTAATCGAGATATAGGAAAGGGGAATATTAAATGAACAGAAGGCTGCAGAGCCCTCTCTACAAACCTGAGGAATGACTTTGGAAACTGATACTGTTCAAAGAAAAAAAAGGCTGAGAGGAGACACAACAATGTTTTATATAATGGTGAACAACTTCACAAAGGGAGTGTGTCAGAGACAAATTATTCACTTATATTCAAAACACAAGTCTGTAAGGGTAATTCAGTACAGATAGCTGGGAAGGAGTCATGACAACAGCTGGGAAGGGGGTCATGACAATAAAAAAGAAACACATTTCTTTACTCAACATCTAATTAACTTATGAAGTGCATTGCTATGAGTTAGTAATTGCCACTGATTACTAGGCTGTTGCAAGTCAAAGGACTGTAGATCTAAAAAGAAGCTATTGATCATAACTGCACAGTTATAGCAGTTTGGTACCTCTTTAACCCTCATGGCTCCATCCTAAAGGAAACCGGGATTTGTAGTTTATAGAGCCTGCTAGAGAGCTTCTAAGTATCTCAACAAACTAAAAATCCCAAGATCCCACTAGATAGAACGAGAACAGTTTAAAGTGCATCAGGTTACTCTGTGTAATGTGAATGAACTCATGCATAAGCTCATTTTTTGGAGGTGTTTCCATATTAATTGTTTAGTGTCCACTTGAAATGCTTCATTCATTTTTTTATAAGACATCCTGGGCATCTTTTTGTATGTATGTATGTATCTTCCTAGAGAAAACAGTGGTTGAAAACATTAGCATTCAGAAATGTCTGTATAAGAACATGCAGAGAAGAGAAAGAGAAGGACAAGCACATTAGTGACTGAGGCAAAATTAAAAGAAAAATTTGCTCCTGTGGTTTCCTAATTTAAAAAGTTGTTGTATGCCTTCAAGTCATTTCCAACTTATGGCAGCTCTCAGGGTTGAGAGTGTATGATACTCCCAATGTCATTCACTAGGTTTCTATGGCCAAGCAAGGAACTGAACTCTGGTCTACAGGGTCATAGTCCAACATTCAAATCACTGTGCTACACTAGAAGGATGAGGCTGGCCTTACTATTATGCAGAGTGAGGCAGCTGCCTCAGTTGGCAACTGCAGAACAGTGTCAAATGTATAGAATTATATGTGCCATCATGTGATTTGATCTACCTGTGCCACCTAGCTAGGTTGCTACCCCATCCATTCCTGGGCAGTGGAAGATACAATCTTCTCTCCAGTGCTAAAATAATAAATCGCTAAAATAATATTCAATTGGTTGGCTTTTGCAGAGGTAGTCAGGGAATGGGGTGAAATGCCATTGTAGCTGGAGAATGTTTTGGGTTTCTGAGGTTGTGGAGAGTGTTTGTGTGTATGTTGGTGTTCACCAGCTAAACTACACACTGCAGACAGCTAGGGTGTTTGGAGAAAAGTTTTGAAGCGAATGACTCATTTCTGCAATGGTGGGATTGTGTGCTTCCTTGAAGCAAGAGGCAATGCTGATGGCAGTAGTGCTGCTGGTAAGGTCTCTCGTATCAGACCAGCTTTTGTCAAACAGCTAGTGGGCAGCAGCAGTAGTGCATGGATGATACTGGCAGAGGCTCTCAGAGACAACAGTGACACCATAGTTAATACTTGTTCGTATTGTGCAGAAGAAGGCATAATAAACACCTTTTGAATGTCTTTTACCATGAAAGCCCTATGATGAGACAATCCAAAGTGAAACAAGAGATAGTGCCAGAAGATGACACTCCCAGGTCAGAAGGCATTCAACCAGCTACTGGGGTACAGAAGAGGAACAACTAGGAATAGTGTAAATGATGCAACTGGACTAAAGCTTAAAGGATATTCAGTCATTAATGTGCTGAGAGGTAAAAGGAAAGTCCAAAGCTGCACAACACATATTATAGGAACATGGAATGTGATAAGCACGAACACAGTGTGTTACAAATTACACTGTATTTTACTGAAGAAATGAAAATCTAAGAAGAAATGGGGTGGTATTAACAATGAAGAAGGATGTAGCAAAAGCAGTCAAGGGATATAATGCAAAGCCTGACCAAACAGTATCAGTAAGACTTCAAGGAAAACCCATCAATATAACCATAATCCAAGTTTATGCTTCAACTGTAGAGGCAGAGAAGTAGTAACTGAATGATTCTGTGGTGGAGTCCAGGTGGAAAGTGATCACAAACCAAAATAGGACTTCTTGATATTCATTGGCAATTGGAATGCAGAAGTAGGAAACATATCAGAATCAAAGACTGTAGGAGAATTTGGCCTGGGATCAAGAATTGAAATAGGAAAGCAGCTGATTGAATTTTGCAAGGCTGATAGTATGTTATCACAAACCCATTTTTTGGGTAACTAAAGAGGCCACGGTATACATCACCTGACGACTAATATAGGAATCAAACAGACTATCAAGTGGAAACAGTAGAAAAGCTCCATTCTCTCTGCGAATACAAGACCAGGAGCAGTTTTTGGCACAGAGCATGAAAGAGACCATGGACTGACGTCAAAACTTAGAGTAAAACTCTAATTTCAGCACAAAAAATTTTTTGTAGAAAGGAAACAATTCCAAAGGAAAGATGGTTAACTATCTAGTTCTTTGGAGTTTGATCAAGAATATAGAATTAAATTGAGAATATTATCAGAAGGTTACAGTTTATTGACAAATGGTTGAAAGATAAAAAGATAAAAGATAAAAAATCTATGGTTGTTCACAAGGTAAATCAAGATACAGTTGTGTACTAATGAGCGTTTGATTGATAAAATGTATAAACTTCTGTTAAAATTGGATATGGAAGAGAAACAAGTTAAAGAATGTATAATAAAATGGGCCTAGAACTTTGAATATAGTATACAAATGGACCAATGGGAAAATATGTGGTCAAAAGTGTCAGGTAGCCCTCCATATTTTAGTTATGGGATATGTAGTAGGAGTTAAGTAGCAGCTTTCTTGTAACAAGGTATGAGAAGCAGAGACCATTAGGTAAACAAAGCTAGGAATGTATTGATAAGCGCAGCCAGGCTACACTAGACACTTCAAGGTCTCTTGCGGGCAGGATGATGTACTCTTTGTCTTTTATGTTTTCAATCTTGCTAATTGCCTCCAGTTCACTCAGTTCACTCCTGTACAATGTATCACGCTCCTAATAAATAGTGTTTATGCACTGTTATATTTGTGTGTGTGAATTCAGTTCCTGACAAAAGGGGTTGAAATTTACTTTGTGTTCTGATCTTAAAGAGAATTTTTATAAAATAATGTATTGGTAGTATATGACTCCAGGAAAGTTGGCTAGAATGCATAAAGATATTTCAATTGTACGTTCGAAGTGTCAATGTTATGCAGAGACATTTTATCATATGTGGTGGATATGTGAAAAAGCAAAAAAGTTTTGGCCTGAAATACGTACTTCAATACACAAGATTTTTGAAATTGAATATCTATGGTTGAGAAAAAGAATGTTTGGGCAGAATTGAGAACAAAAAAGGAGAAAAGAATATGAAATCTTTGGAAATCTACAAATTGAGATCCACTATGCCTGGAAGAAAGAAAATAACAGTGGTTTCAGTGGTGATAGTGCTCTGGGAGCAATTCCAAATGGACTTACAAGACACTGGAATAAAATCACCTCAGATGAGATCTCAACATCCCACATGATACTACTTGGAACATACATATTCTCCAATGATGCTTCACTGATTCTTAGATTCCAAAATTCCAATCAGTAACACCTGGTAGACTGTGAAACCAAAATAATTTGAAACATATCACACTTTTCTTTCAGGACTGAGACTCAAGGCAGCTCATAGCAATGTTAAAAAAGATAGTTCTCTTCTAACTCGTTTCCTGATTCTCTGCTCCTGTATGGAAAACAACACTCAGAAACCGAGATCACAGTAGGTGCTGTTGAAATACACAGTCCCAGGATTTCACTGAGCTCTGGCCCAGAATCTGGAGGATTCTGTTGATAACAGGGTGACTTGGAGACTCCTTATTCATAGGGTTGCTATAAGTTGAAGTTGACTTAAAGACAGTTAACAACAACAACAACAATAAAAAGAAGGTTGAATAATTGCAGTAATAGTACAATATGACTATTACATTGGTCAGCTGCTTCTCTAAGACAGTAAGACTCTCTGAGATGAGATTACCAGACATGTTCTATGAGAGTGGTTCATAAAGAGGACAGATCTACAACACCAGTAATTACTACTGAAGCAGTAACAACATTACAACAAAGTCTTTTTATTCCTACTGAAATGCTGTCTGCCATGGCAAAGGCAGAGAAATAATGACTTGGAAAAGCAAAATATGAAAGATGGACAACTATGTAAGATCTCATCAGAGAAAACATTTTCCAAGTTGTGTCTCACAGAGTTGTACTCAGACAAATGGTATTATTCATTGGCACAGATGTGAAATTTTATCCCAATTAGGGATCCCAGTATGTCAAAGAACAAAGAGAAGTATGGTTCTCTCCGAGTTAAAAAGAAAAAAAAACTTCCAGAATTTTTTTTAAAATAAAAGTGTTTACAGTTTAATGAGCATGCATTTAAAGTTCCATGCATATCATAATTGGTTATGTCAGTTCTGCAGAATCCTTGGAATATTTGAGCAATTATAACAAACTACTACGTATAACAGATTTACAGGATCAGAGTGCCAGAACATTTTGAGGACTGGTGACATACCTACAGATAGTGCAGTTGTTAGAGAACTAGAATGGGACTTGGGAGATAAGAAACCAACTAGGTGACCTTGGGCTACTCTTTCTGTCAGCCTGGTCGACATGACAATTGTTATGAGAATCTAGTGGGGAGAAGGAAATTCATGTTCTCTTTAAGATCAAAAAAGGCAGGGTGGGTTATATATGCTGGATGCTGCTCCTGCTCCTTTTACCCGTCATCACCATTATCATCTGCCAACCCTTTAGGCTTCTCTGTTCCCTCCATCCATGTTGTAACGGAAACTATTTGGGAATGGCTTGATCTTTAGCTTTACAAAAGACCAGCTGCTGGTGGAGCAGGAAACACCTAAATTGGTTTTGTAACATGGATCTGCTTGTATTCTGGGATTCTGTTACTGCAAAATATGAGTGACTCAAGGATTCACCCATGATGCCAGTACCTCTGTGGAAAGGAGGGGAATATTAGCTCAAAGAGGAGACCTGCGAGAGGGAGGGGTAACCTTATGACATCTTTTACCAGTTGTTTTCCTGTACTAGTGCAGGGAAGAACCAACTGGAGATCCAAAAGTAAGTTAATGTGTTTTATTGAGGAAATTGCAATCACACACACACACGATCCAAGCAGCCAGGCAATCACATAAGGCTAGCTGAAGGAAAAGGGAGGAAAGATTTGGATAGCAAGATTTTAGGGTGAAGTGGGTGATATTTACCAATCCAGAAGAGCAGTGAAGAAGCAGCAACATGGCTTAGATGCAAGTCTAAGGATAATACACAATTGGGAATCAGAGTGGCAAAGTGATGACCAGCAATCAGTGTACTGTGAGTTGGGTGGTCAAAAACTGGGGTTTAAATACTCTACTTCTGCCTGGAGGGAAAGGATGTTAATGGCTTTCTGGCAGAGTAAACAATGGAGTCCAGAATGAGCTAATGGTCTTCGCATTAGGTGACAAAGGGCTAATGGTAGTCCTGATAGCTCAGTACTTGCCACACAGGTGTGAGGGCAAAAGAGAAGCTTGCTTGGTCAGAGGGAGAAGAGTTAAGACAATCAGCTATCTTGTGAGAATCTTCCAGATCTAAGAGATTGAGTCACCAGAGGCTAATTACAAGTTTCCTGGTGATTTCCTGACTATGACCTGGCTACACCTGGAGGTCTCTTCTGGCCTAATTCACAGCACACATATTTAGCCAGCTTTTTCCTCTTATCCAGCATGGTCATACAGTCATAGCAGGGCACATTTTATATTTATGCAAACTAATTCATTTTGCCAATTAAACCATATCAAAGGGTGGGGGTGTATGGCCTGGTAACAATTCTCTGTAGGAAAATGGTTATGAGGACCATCATGAGAAGCACCTGAACTTCAAAACAGGTCTCTACAACATGTTCAACTAGCCCTCTTCAGCTTTGTTCACCGTTGAGCTTGCTGTCATAATGTAACTGTTTGCTACATATACCTCACCTTTCCTCCAAGTTGCTGAGACTAGCAGTTCAGCCTTGCAGTGCTGTGAAGTAGACTAACCAAAGAGAAAATAACTTCCCTAACACCTCTTAATGCATTTCAGAGCTGTACTTCCTTGTCTTTCCTACGTTTACTGTAGCAGGGAGCACCCTCGATTGTCACAATTGACCTTAATATTTAGATGTAGTGGTAAGTGCCTGCAACTGCACCAATGCCCATATAGTTCCCCCTATTTTTGTGTCTTTGGTTGCTTGTGATAGTACTGGTGACACCCAGAGCTTGGAATGTTAGGTTTGACAATTAATTCAATAATATTGAATGTTAGAAATGGGTAACATAATTCATTCTCATAAACATGAATACTTGAAATAATTTAATTAGTTCAGTTATCATTAATTAGCTAGTCAATTGGTACATTGGTGTGGAGGCAGACCATGGGATTTACAGAGAATGGCATGGACATTGTCAATACATAAGGAGAGCACATTTTATTACTGGCTGCTTTCTCCTTTTTACGTTGCCTGCCTCCATCCTGGAATCTCTCTTCACAACGGTTGTCAGCGCGGGCTGAGGTCAAGCAGGGGCCGGGCCGGGGCGGCCACCAGCCGCATCCCAAAACAGTCTCTCAGGAGCGCTGCCATGAGCCAACGGCCGGGAAATGAGGTTTGCCTTCACAGCAGGCACTTAACAGAAAATAACAACGGGTTGCCTCACCCTGAACACAAAACGGTTACAGCACCTTAATGCGGGGTAGGATCTGGAGGAGCCGGGCAGCAGCACGCAGGCACGGGCTGGGCTGGAATAAGGCACGGGCGACAGACGCACGGGAAGCCGACGGTTGTTGCTCCGTGCCTACCCCAGCCCCGCGCCTGCCTAAAAAGGCCTGCAGACTGGCTTGCGGCCAATCCGGGCCGAGCACATGGCTGGACTCGCAGCTGTGCTACAGCTGGGAGCTCCCTGCCCCCAGGTGTTTCTCCTGCAGCCGCCGGGAGCGGCGGCTGGCCTCCTTGAATCGCCGCCGCTGCAGGAACGTCGGCGGCAGGGCGGCAGCCTCAGCATCTTCCGAGGCCTCCTCGCGAGTAGGCGGTGCCCTGGGATCGGGCCCGGGACCCGCCTCCTCCCGTGGAGCCTCGTCCGCCACGCCCAGCGGCCCGGGAGCCGGGCCAATCTCCTCCGCAGCGGCCGGACGATCCTCGTCGCCAGCGGTGGCCTCCGTCCCACGGGGAAGACCCTCGCCGGGATCGGCAACCGCCACGGCGTCCCTGCAGTCTCCCCCGGCGGCGGAGCCCTCCCCGGCGGCCGCGTGGCCGCCGCCGCTGCCCGCGGCCTCCGACGGACCCGGATCTGCGTCCTCCTCCTCAGAGGTAAGACCGGCGTCGGCCTCTGCGGTGCCCGCCGGCGTGGCCACACCCGGGACCCTGACATCACTCCCCTCCCCAGGGTCGCCCCCTCGCGGGGGACGCGGCTTGGCCGGGTAGCAGCGATGGAAGGCCCGCACCAACCGCGGTGCATGGACATCCGTTGCGTCCTCCCAGGTGCGCTCCTCCGGACCATACCCTCGCCAGTCTACCAGGTACTGTGCCACCGGCGGGAGTCGAGGATCCCAGCCACCTCGGATTCCGTCTCACCGGCGATGTGCACCGGAGCCGGCGGGCCGCTGGGGCCGGTGTCTGGACGCACCCCCGTGGCTGGCTGGAGCAGCGACCTGTGGAATACCGGGTGGACCCGTAGGTTGCGTGGGAGTTGGAGCCGGAAGGCCACGGGGTTCACCTGGGCCCGAATGGCAAAAGGACCCATGTACCGGGCATCCAGCTTGCGGCTAGGGCGCCCAGGCGGTAGGAGGTGCGTGGAGAGCCAGACCCGGTCCCCGACCCGCAGAGGTGGCCCCGGCTGCCGGTGCCGGTCTGCTCCTCACTTGTATGCCTCCTTAGCAAGCTCCAGCTGCTCCCGCAGTAACTCCTGGATGGCCCGCAGCTCCTGGAGCCACTGATCCGTGGCGGGCACTGCAGACAGTGCCCCGACCGGCGGGAACCACCGCGGGTGGAAGCCGTAATTGGCCAGGAACGGGGACTGCTGGGTGGAGGCATGGACGGCGTTGTTGTACGCAAACTCGGCCACGGGCAGGAGGTCGACCCAGTCGTCCTTCTGGTAGCAGCTGTAGCACCGCAGGTACTGCTCCAGCGTGGCGTTGGTGCGCTCGGTCTGGCCGTCGGTCTGCGGGTGGTGGGCCGACGACAATCGGGGTTTGATGTCCAGCTGCCGCAACAGACACTGCCAGAACCGGGCGGTGAACTGGACCCCTCGATCGGTCACGATCCCTCGGGGAGGCCGTGCAGCCGGAAGACGTGCTCCAGGACGAGGCGAGCCATCTCCATCGTGGAAGGTAGCGCCCGACATGGGACGAAGTGCACCATCTTTGTCAGGAGGTCCACCACCACCAGTATGACGGTGTGGCCCTTGGACAGCGGGAGCTCGGTGATGAAGTCCATGGAGATAGTCCGCCAGGGGCCTGCGGGGGTCAGCAGCGGCTGGAGCAGCCCTGAGGGCCTTTCCGTCGGGTCCTTGGCATGGCGGCACATGGGGCAGGAGCGGACGTAACAGTTGACATCCCCACATACCCTGGGCCACCAGAACTCCCGGGTCACGAGGTGCAGGGTCTTGTACCGGCCGAAGTGCCCCGCGGGCCTTCCGTCATGGCAGAGGTGCAGCACTTCCTCGCGACAGGGGCCGGAGGGCACGAAGAGCCGGTCGCGATGGTAGAGCAGCCCCCCCGCTCTGACCACGGGGAGGCGGCGCCCCCCAGGCGCAGGGGCTCCTGGGGCGGCTCCAGAGCCTGGGCCTCCCAGATCCGCTCCGCCAGGGTCGTTACGTCCACGGTCGCTGCGAAGTTCTCCGAGCGCAGGATGGTTGAGCGGCTCTCCGGCTCTGGGGCGGCGGCATACTCGGGCTTCCAGGACAGGGCGTCCGCGCGCCGGTTGCGGGCCCGAGGCACGTACTGCAGCTGGAAGTTGAACCGGGAGAAGAACTGGGCCCATCGCATCTGCTGCGGCGTCAGCTTCCGGGCGGTCTGCAGGTACTCTAGGTTGCGGTGGTCAGTCCGCACCTGCACCGGGTGCAGCGCGCCTTCCAGGAGATGCTGCCAGGCCTCAAACGCCACCTTGACAGCCAGGAGCTCCTTCTCCCAGATGGTGTAGTTCCGCTCCGGAGGGGTCAGCTGCCGGGAGTGGTAGGCGCACGGCCGGAGCTCCCCTTCCAGACCCGAGCTCTGCAGCAGCATCGCCCCGACCGCGACGTCCGAGGCGTCGGTCTCCAGGACGAAGGGCCGTCGGGGTGCTGCAGGATGGGCTCTGTGGTAAAGCGGGTCTTCAACCGGTCAAACGCCTGCTGGGCCTCGGGGGTCCACTGGAATGGCGCCTTGCCACGGAGCACCTGGGTGATGGGGGCGGCCAACGACGCGTAGTTGGCAATAAACTTCCGATAGAAGTTAGCGAACCCCAGAAACCGCTGCACATCCTTGCGGCTCTTCGGGGCCTGCCAGGACACAATGGCCTCCACCTTTGCCGGATCCATCTCCAGTCCCTGATGAGACACGCGGTAGCCCAAGAAGTCGACTTCCGAGAGGTCAAAAGCACACTTCTCGAGCTTGGCGTACAGGCGGTGCTCCCGCAGCCGCCGCAGCACGGCGCGCACATGTTCCTCATGGACTTGCTGATTCGGGGAGTAGATCAGGAAGTCGTCGAGGTAGATGATGACGAAGCGGTCCAGGTAGTCCCAGAAGACGTCGTTCATAAAGTGCTGGAACACCGCCGGTGCGTTATACAGGCCAAAGGGCATGACGGTGTACTCATAGTGCCCATACCAGGTCTGGAATGCCATCTTCCACTCGTCACTGGCCCGGATCCGCACCAGGTTGTAGGCCCCGCGGAGGTCCAGCTTCGTGAAGACCGTCGCGTGGCGCAACCGCTCCAACAACTCCGGGATCGAGGGTAGCGGGTAGCGGTTGCGGATGGTAATCCGGTTGAGAGCGCGGTAGTCGTTGCAAAGTCGAAGCTCCCCCGACTTCTTGCGAACGAACAGCACCGGTGCCCCAGCCGGGGAGGTCGAAGGCCGCACGAAGCCCCGGCGCAGGTTCTTCTCCAAGAACTCCCGCAAGGCTGCCAGCTCCGGTTCCGAGAGTGCGTAAATGTGGCCTGACGGGATGGGGGCCCCGGGTACCAGGTCTATCGCGCAGTTGTAGACCTGGTGCGGGGGTAGCGGTCGGCCTCCTTCTGGTCGAACACGTCCGCAAATTCCCGGTACTTCTGCGGCAGTTCAACGAACGTCCTGGTCCCGGAGGTCTCCAAGGCCGCCATCAGCTTCTCAGGCCAGCAGTGCTCTTGGCAGTACTCGGATGCAAACAGCACCTCACGCCGTGTCCAGGAGATGTGCGGATCATGGCGCGAGAGCCAGGGCATCCCTAGCACCACGGGGAAACAGGGCACCGCGGCCACCAAGAAGCTCGTCCGCTCGAAGTGGCCCTGGATCTCGAAACCCACCTCGACCGTCTGGTGGGTAATGGGGCCGGACTTCAGCAACCGCCCATCAATGGTCTCCACCAGTCGCGGCTCTGGCAGCGGCCACAGCGGGATCTGGTGGTCTTGGGCAAACTGAAGGTCCAGGAAGTTATTGGATGCCCCGGAGTCGATCATGGCCCCTACAGGGATGGGCTGTCCCTTGCCGTAGGTCACCGCTGCGGCCACCAGCAGCGGGTCTCGCCGTCGCATCGAGGAGTCTGCGTCTGTCCCACCTTCGGGCTCCCCCAGACCTCGCAGGCCCTCTAGACCTGGGGGTTGGCTTTTCCTGGAGCCCTGGGGATGGCGGACTTCGAGGGACAGATGCGGGCAAAGTGACCTCCCAGGCCGCAGTACAGGCACAGACCTGCCCGCTGCCGCCTCTCCTTCTCCTCGGCGGTCAGGCGGGGCCGCGCCCCCGAGCTGCATGGGCTCTTCGCCACTGGCACCGCCAGCGGAGGCACCTGCCCCCGGGCGGCTGGGCGGGGCCTCTCAGGGAACCGGCGTCCAGGTTCGAGTGGTGGTAGCGCCCGCCCGGCGGGCCTGCCTTCGGGCCTCCAGGCGCCCGTCTATCTGGAGGGCCTGCTGGATTAGCAGCTCCAACGTCTCCGGCGGGGGGCTGCGGGCCAACTTATCCAAGATCTCGGCCGAGAGGCCGGCCCGGTACTGATCTTGGAGGGCGGGGTCGTTGTAGGCCAGGTCTTGCACCAGCAGGCGGAACGTGGTGGTGTAGTCCCGTACCGAACCCCGACCTTGCTGCAGCTGGCGCAGCTGGCGACTGGCCGTCTCAGCCTGCACTGGGTCCCCCCACACCGCCCGGAAGGCCTGCAGGAACGTGGCCATGTCGTCCAGGATGCCGCTGTTCTGGCGGAGCAGAGGCGGAGCCCATTTGGCTGGCATCCCAGAGAGCAGGCTGATCATGAAGGCCACCTGGGCCCGCTTGTTGGGAAAGCCTGGGCCCGGACCTGTATGTACAGCCGGCAGCTGGCCATAAAAGTCTCCAGCTCGGAGGGTTCTCCTGTGAAGTGGGGCGGTACCGCCATGGGGATCTTTGGCGCTGGCGGAGGCTGGGCGGCCTGCAGCTGGCCGACCTGGAACTGCAGGGCCTGCAGGGCGTGGGAGAGCTGGTCCACTTGGGTCCGCAGGCCCTGGTTCTCCTGGGCCTGGGCGGCCAGCTGGGCCTTCAGAGCTGCGTTCTCCCCTTCCATCCTGCTTGACCGGGTGACGGAGCAACAATCTGTCAGCGCGGGCTGAGGTCAAGCAGGGGCCGGGCCGGGGCGGCCACCAGCCGCATCCCAAAACAGTCTCTCAGGAGCGCTGCCGTGAGCCAACGGCCAGGAAATGAGGTTTGCCTTCACAGCAGGCACTTAACAGAAAATAATAATGGGTTGCCTCACCCTGAACACAAAACGGTTACAGCACCTTAACGCAGGGTAGGGTCTTGGAGGAGCCGGGCAGCAGCACGCAGGCACGGGCTGGGCTGGGACAAGGCACGGGCGACAGACGCACGGGAAGCCGACGGTTGTTGCTCCGTGCCTACCCCAGCCCCGCGCCTGCCTAAAAAGGCCTGCAGACTGGCTTGCGGCCAATCCGGGCCGAGCACGTGGCTGGACTCGCAGCTGTGCTACAGCTGGGAGCTCCCTGCCCCCAGGTGTTTCTCCTGCAGCCGCCAGGAGCGGCGGCTGGCTTCCTTGAGTCGCCGCCGCTGCAGGAACGTCGGCGGCAGGGCGGCAGCCTCAGCGTCTTCCGAGGCCTCCTCGCGAGTAGGCGGTGCCCTGGGATCGGGCCCGGGACCCGCCTCCTCCTGTGGAGCCTCGTCCGCCACGCCCAGCGGCCCGGGAGCCAGGCCAACCTCCTCCGCAGCGGCCGGACGATCCTCGTCGCCAGCAGCGGCCTCTGTCCCGCGGGGAAGACCCTCGCCGGGATCGGCAACCGCCGCAGCGTCCCCGCGGTCTCCCCCGGCGGCGAAACCCTCCGCGGCGGCCGCGTGGCCGCCGCCGCCGCCCGCAGCCTCCAACGGGCCCGGATCCGCGTCCTCCTCCTCAGAGGTAAGACCGCCGTCGGCCTCTGCGGCGCCCGCCGGCGCGGCCACACCCGGGGCCCTGACAACGGGGATGACAAAGCTCATAATAAGATTTTTGCCTGGGAGTGGTGGAAGTCCAGCATGTGTGAGAACAGTTAGGTTGGTGAAGGCTATCCCAAGGCGTGGGATCTCTTCTTACCACCTCTGCAATTCAGTTTATTTCTCATCTGCATCTATCTTCTCTTTCCACCCTCACCAAAATGCACATTTCTTTCACTCTGCAAGTGCCCTGTTTGCTAAAGCATAATAAAGAGTGATTTATTTCAATTAGAGAACAGTGATCCACAACAAGTACAGCAAGTAAGTTGTTTTATTGTTATTGTTGTTGTTGTGTGCCATCAAGATGTTTCCAACTTGGAAGTTTCCAGGTGTTTGCAATTATTATTATGGAAGTTTCCAGGTGTTTGTAATTATTGTTGTTTAATTGTATTTGTTGTTTTTGTTTTTCCTCTACCTACCTTTCCCATTTCCCTTTCTTCTCTATACTGCTTTCCCCTTATATTGTTGTAATTTATGTGTTATAAGTTTTGTTTCAGTGTCCTATGTCGATTTGTACATATGTCTTTTTTAAAAAAAGATGTTTCCAACTTATGACGACCCTAACGTGACCCTATCATGGGATTTGTTTGGCAAGATTTGTTCAGAGGGGATTTGCCTTTTCCTTCCTTTGAGGCTGAGAGAATGTGATTTGCCCAAGGTCACTAGTGGGTTTCCATGGCTGAACAGGGATTCAAACCCTGGTCTCTGGAGTCAAAGTCTAACACCTAAGCCACTATCCCATGCTGGGTCTCACAGCAAGCAAGTACATAGATACAAACACTAATAAGTGAACCAAAAATGAAGAATTCTTAATATATTTTTATGGAGAACCTTTTTCTACACAAATGAACCACTACATCTTTTGGGCCTTTCTACACCCAATGAAGGAGTATGGTCTACAGGGATGGTAGAGCACATGTTTGCATGCAGGAGCCTGGATCTCAAATTCAATCTGTGGAACCTGCAGTTTTAATAACCAGATATTGAACAAGTCTACTCTTTTCTGCACTTGCTCCATCTTGATAATATAATTGAAAGTGAGTAGTGGAGGAGGAGAAACTGGAGGTACAGATGGAGATGGATGAAGTGGAAGTGATGGGTAAAAAGTAGAATAGGAAGGGGAGAGAGTGGGGGAGAAGTCAAGAGACAAAGATATAAAGGATGGGTCTGAAGAAAAGTTTTCCCTTAATTATCCACTTCTAAAAATATTTTTGTGGGATATTACTTTTAAAAAGCTAATATAATGACAGGTACCATTGTTAATGATTTTTGAGAGTATTTTAGGGTCATTTCCCAATTTTAAATGTATTTTTGTTTGATGATGATGATGTAAGTGAGAAGTAACACAACAATAATGAGTTCATAACATACTACAGCTGTTTCCACACCACATTGTTATAGTGCTATTATTCCACTTTCAATATTCTGTGGAATCCTGGGGTTTGCAGTTTAGGGAGGGGCATTTAGAATTCTCAGGCAGAGAGCCCTTTGGCCTCAGTAAACTACAAACCCCAGAATTCAACAGGATGTTGAAAGTGGAATAATAGTACCATAAGAGTATAGTGTGGAAATGGCCTATTTTTCAAGTAGTGAGCAATACTTTGTGAGATACCAGGTGGGTTGTGTATTTCATGCTTAATGTAACACTTTTAAAAAACAAAAATGGGAGACATAGATGGAAATATGAAAAATAAAACGTAGAGAGAGAAGAGATGACAACTGTAAACAAAGATAAGAGAAAAGGGAAGGGTTAAAACTAAAAGTAATAAGGCAAGTCACCAGAAATTTGAAAGTATCAGAGGAAACTTGGAAAAATAATTAATCAACCAAACGAGAAAGGAAGGAAGTTGAATTTGTATAGGTATATGTATATATATATATATGTAGAATAACCACAAATGTATAAGTATGGAATTTATAATCAATAAGAAATTAAGCTAAATCTGATATGATATGATATAGTAGATACAGAACAAGTAAAAGCAATATACTAGAGTATAATGCAAGAACTAGAGATATATATATAAATGTTATTTTTATTAATAACTTTTGGATATACAAATTTGACATTTTTTTGTTTTGTTTTATATATATGTGTAAAATATTAATGAATGCTCTTTTTTCCTTTTCTGCTATGAGATTTGTAAATATGGATATTTATCACTTTTTAAATAAAAATATATTAAAAAAGAAAAGTTCAAGGCATGGCTGAGAATATTGAGATCTGCATTTCCCATGATTGCCAGGGTTTTTGAAGCTGTCACATATTGTCGGAGCAGCATCTAGAGCTTTATCCACTTAAGTTACCTTAAGATTACTGCTAATGTCAAAGAAATAGATGTAGGAATCAGCAAAAGAACCATTTTCTCCTTGATTCCAATAAGGTCACTAATCCTCGTTAACAACCAGCCTTGTGTTTTCAGAAATGAAGATTCACTATATCTCCTCTGAGCCAGTAAGCATGCTAGGTATAACCTGGTAAGAGGCAACATGATAGCTATGTTTAAATATTTGAAGGGATGTCATATGAAGGATGAAGCCAGCCTGTTTTGTGCTGCTCTAGAGACTAGGACACAGAGCAATGGCTTCAAACTTCAGGAAAAGAAATTCCATCTAAACATTAGAAAGAACTTCCTGATGGTAAGAGCAGTTCAACAGTGGAATACGCTACCTTGGAGTGTGGTGGAATCTCCTTTGGAGGTTTTAAATAGAGGTTGGATGGCCACATGTCAGAAATGCTTTGATGGTGTATTCCTGAGAGGCAGAGGGGTTGAACTCGATGACCCTTGTGGTCTCTTCTGACTCTGTGATTCTATGACACTGTGATTTGATGATCCTGCATACCGATTACCAGTGACATTCAGTCTGGAATCACAATTTTGGGACAGAGTTCAAATGCAGTCCTCTTAGCATTTTTGGACTTCCTTGTTTTTTCATTTACCCCGCTGATATTTTAATACCATTTAGCCTGATAAAAGTTCTTCAAAACCCAGAAGCTTGAACCCTTGTGTGGAATGTCAGTTGGTGCCAGTGTGGATTTTTTTTGGCGGGGGCGGGGTTCATTGACCATACAATTGTGTTGATTTACAAATGTGTTCCTTCAACTCTTTCAAAAAAGCAGTAATTCTGGCCTTCCTCCTAATCTCACATGGCAATTAAAAAAATGTTCTGACTGGTATGTGATGCAATGCTATAGTCTAAAGGGGGATGTATGCCCCTCCTGCAAATGGTACAGGGTCTGACTTTCTGAGTAAAGCATTGTTCCTGTGCTACACAAATAGAAGACTGGTGAAAGTCTACACTGTGCTTCAGTATTGCTAAAATAAATGGTGCAGAACTCCAGCAGAGGAACAAAGGGCATGAGGCTATGACTAAAAGACTCCTGAATTCCAGTGGCTTCTTTTGTTCAGTGTTTGTTCAATGTTCCTTTGCTCTTTCCCCCTACAGAGTTTGGCTAGTTTTATGGTGGCTTAACACAATTCTTCCTTTGATATGAGGTAATTTTTCTGAGCCCTCTCATGGCCTCCCCCTCCCTTCAGGGTTCAGGTAGAATTAAGTTCTGTAGAAGTTATTTGTTCCCTGTCTACCACAAATCTGGCAGGTCTCAAAAACAAGACCATTCATTCTCCTCGATCTTATGTGGACCTCATGACATGGCACTAAGGGAAAAATTTTACTTCACAGGGAAAGAAAATTAGAATCTATTCCTAGGATATATTATCCACATAGGCACAAACCAGCATGCTCAGCACATTGATGCAAGCATAGCTATCTAATGAGCACCAAAGATGGGCACTTAGCCATTGAATGGATTGCCAATAGGCATGCCATTATCACTCTGGTGTTCCTAATTTAAGAAACAGGCTGCATTTCACCATTAGTCTTACAGCCTCCCATTAGCTCAGACTGGGGACAGAAAGATGTACACATGTACTTCTTTATATAAACCCTAATTGAGAGTTTATATAACTGACTTGGAAGATGCCTTTGAACACCATCTAGGCCAGTGGTTCTCAACCTGTGAGTCCCCAGATGTTCGTGGACTTCAGCTCCCAGAAGCCCTGAGCATTGACCATAGTGGCTGGGGCTTCTGGGAGCTGAAGTCCACGAACATCTGGGAACCCACAGGTTGAGAACCACTGATCTAGGTCAACCATAGTCAGTGCTAAAAATCAAGAACAGTACTTAGAAAAGTCACTTTTGAGGGCAAGTACAATACCAAAAATGTTCAAGCCACTAGAGTCAGCTGAGGGGTTCTGGAATTGTAGTCCAATCAAAATAGTAACTCTTCTGATTCAGAGCTCGAGCATCCAGTGTTTTCTGCAGGCAGCTGAGGAGTAGGCCTTTGTCCTCTCCTATTTATGTATTTACCAATAAAACTATCATTGTCCATTTCAGCCTTCTTTTCTCCAGCCTAACCATATCCAGTTCCAGCCTTTCCTCATAAGATTTGTTTTTCCATATCTATGTTTGTCAACATTTTCTTAACTGTAGATCTTAGCCAGTTTACCTGTGTATTTCTTAATATGCTGGGTCTAGTATTGGGCACAGTTCTCCAGATAAAGTCAAATAATGTATAACAATTGTTCTTTTAACCTGGAAAGTATTAACTCAAGTTCTTTAATGCAGCCCAGAATCAGATAACCACATCTTCTTTCTTAGGTTTGGTGAAAACTACAGTATCAGCCAAGAGCACTGCAAGCAGCCAGAAATAAGAAATTTTTGGCAGGAATCAACATCTGATCCCAGCTAAAACTGAAATCCTATATAAACTTTCCTCCTCTTCAACATGTTATGCAAAAGTGGGGTCTACTTTTCAGCCTGAGGCTGGAATTTGACATTAGGGAAGTTCTCAGGGGGCACAGTCCAGTGGTAGGTGGGGCCACAAAAATTAAAACTGATTGGGCCAAAAATGGCAACACATATTAGTTCAAAGTTCTTATTGCCAGATTCTTCTTCCCTGATTTAAGGGTTTTGACAAAACATACACCATGCGGCCAGAGGGCAGCTGTTCTCCCAATGTTGCATATCCTCAAAAGGAAATGCCAGAAATCGAAACTGTATGAAAACTGTATGCTGTATGCTCCTCGGGGATCAAGGTGTTACCCTATTTACTGGGGGGTCCCGAGAGGAACTCCAAAATGTGCTCAACTATAGGTGGGGAAAATTAGCTCAGAGCACTGCTTTAGCGTTACGAGAGGCAGGGTAACTTAGCAGGATCTTGTAACCCAATGTTTACAGGGTCAAGCCAAGTCAAGGAGCAGACCGGTTTGAAAGCAATGAATGATCTTTATTAAATACAGGCACACAATGTAAGCAACACACACACATAGATAAGGAAAATAAAGGTGTGTGTAAGATAGCGGGATTTTCAGAGGGATAGTTGGTTTGGGTGATACGACATCTGTTCCTGAAGCCTGGAAGAAGATAGAGAGCGATGCTGGGGTTTGGTGTATCTCAGCATGTGGAGCTGAGGGGAAGCTCGCCAAACAATGCGGGAGCAAGGTGGTTGGAACTCAGGACCGATATGAGGAAGGTCTCGGAATCAAGGGTTTTTATAGGGAGAAGTGTGACTGCAGGCTATGCCTTACTCGGGGACAACAATGAGTTTTGGGTGCAAGACAATGTCTCTGAAAGGTCAAAATTTAGCACAATTGAGTTAAGTCTGAATTGACAAAGAGATAGACTGTATGCAAATGCTCAGTGCTTGGCATTTAAGCTCCTAGCTTGTCAAGTTACCTGCTTGGGGCAGGGAATCCTTTGTAAACAGCGTGCATACATAATGACGGTGTTTGCCAAGAGGTCTTCTAAAGCGGGGATCTGGCTATTTCTGGCGTGCCTGTATTATTTCAGCAGTTAAGTGCCGAGCCTAGTTTCATGCTTGTCCAGGGGCCTCTCAAACACGTGGAGAGGGATGGTGGAAGAAAGCCAAATTATTGATATCAAAGTGATATCGGGTGCTGTCGCCAGGTAGGCCTAAACTGCAGTAACAAAGGCCACTTTGAGAGAATGTACTGCAGAGCAGGAAATGGCCAGAAAGTAAATACTCAAGTGCACCCCCCTGACTTCTGTACCTGTTTCAAGTAGCACAGTCTACTCAGCCACTTGAGCATTCTACCACCCCTTCTTCAGCATGTTTAGGTGAGATCAAGGGTCTTTCAACACTACATAGATATAGCATGTTGATTCCATTTTAACTGGTATGACTCCATCCTATGGAATCTAAGTCTTTGTAGTTTGGTGAGGTACCAGAGCAGTTGTGTTCCAAATGTTTTGGACTTTAACTCCTACAGATCGTAGCCAGGATGGCCAATGCTTAGGAATTCTAGGGTTGATGTCACAAACATTTGGAAGACCAAAGGTTCAGAACCACTGTATTAGAGCCTCTAGTTCAGAATTCTAAATTGATGATGATGTGGTGGTGGTAGTGATGATGAGTTGATGTTGATGTTGAAGATGATGTGTGCCTTCAAGTTGTTTCTGACTTATGGCAACCCTCAGGTGAACCTAACACACAGATTTTTTTGGCAAGATTTGTTCAGAGGAGGATATGCCTTTCTCTGAGACTGAGAGAGTGTGACCTGCTTAAGGTGCCCAGTAGGCTACCATGGCTAAGCAAAGATTTGAACTCTGGTCTCCAGAGTTTTACTCCAATGCTCACAGCACTGCACCATATGGTTGTCAAAAATTTTAAATACTCCTCTGTAAACTGCAAATCCCAAGATCCTATAGGTGTTGCCATGGCAGATGTAGTGGAATTATGGTACAATAATTATGCAGTGTGAAAGGGCCCTGACAACGTCTGAAGAATACAGATGCAGATGCCTGAGGAGACATGGTGAATGCATTTCAAATGATGGGTAATTTTTTAGGGAAAAAAATGAATGCTTTATAGTGTGTTTTAAAAATCTTCCTTGCATTTAAAACAATAACAACAGTCTTTCACCCATTTTCTTGTTGTTTTCCTATTCATAGGCATGTTTCAGCATTGGAGACGTGACTCTCCCAGGTGCATCTTTCCATACTCTAACCTCAGAACTCTTCTACTTAATTCTGCTCCAAGTATAATCCAGGCCAAGTTGTGCAGAGACACCTCTCAAAGATCCCCCCCACCTCCTCACCCTATGGCAGGCTGCATTTGCTAAGCATGGCTTTTAATACATACTTGTAACACTAGAGTGCTGTGGAGAAAAAGAAAGGGTTGGGCGGATGAAATAGCAGTGCTCCATATGATTATTTCATATAGTACCCTTTGAAAGTCTGCCAGATTTGCCAATGAACCCATGTCATTGCACCTGATGAACAGTCCCCTGAAGCTCTTGCTTCGATTACCTTACAGGGTGCAGGCTGAAATTGTACCTCCTGGTGAGGTGTACATGTAGCCGTGTGTAGCAGCAAAGGAGGAAGAAAGAGTGGGCGGTAGTGGTGTGGAGAAACAGAGTGGCGCCAAGGGAGAGATGCATAGCAAGTGCGGAGTTCTTCAAAGAGGAACATCAAAGCACCAAACAGAGACAGAGGGGAAGAGCTGGGAGTGACAGATCTGGTTTAAAGAGCTATCTATCTCCTAGCTCTTGCTATGTAAATTATGCTCACTCACTAAGGAAAATTGCTCATATATTTTCTAACCAACTCCTCATTGCTAAATCTCTTCACTCCTTTCTTGACAGGAAAAGGAATGTCATAGTGAGTCAGCTCCATTCTCTGGTATCCTGACGGACAAGAGCTCAGAGTTTGGAAAAGTTACATTTTTGCATGACAGCTTTCAGAAATTCTTAGCTAGGATCATAGAATCATAGAAACATAGAGTTGGTCATTGAGTCCAACCCCCTGCCATGCAGAAACAAACACTCAAAGCACCCCCAGCTACAATGCCAGGTACAATGTTGGCTGGAGGATTCTGGGAGTTGTAGTCCCCAACTGTAACTTTTCAAAGTTCTGAAAAAGCTTCATTTTGGGCACTCAGGGTGCAAACAGGCAAGGCACATCGCTATCAGCGGTAGGAGAAATTTTCTGTGGAGTGTTCTTCTTCTGACATGGAGTTTTATTAGCATTTCCCACATTTTAGAATATGGTGGTCATTCTGACAAAGGATCAGCAATGGTTCCAGCTGTGAGAAAATGTGTGACTATAACCCTCTTTAAAGTGCCAAGAATTGTAGATATTCAGGGGAATGCACATTCTTTATGATAAACTCATCTTTCTTCCAACAACAGGATTTCCTTATGAGTACCTCAGCAATATACTTAGAAACTGAGTCTGTTTTTACTTTCCAGAGACCAGTTCACACTAAATCACACTAATCTGTTATGATGAGCAATGTCTTTAACTGCTTTGGAAATTTGTCCTAAGTATATTGTCTAGTTTGATGCCAGTCTGCTAATTCAGGCTGATGGGCCTTGGTACATTGCACCCTTGCATCTTCAAGGAAGCTCATAGGCTAAAGAAATCACTGTCCTGATGAAATGTTTATGCCTGTATTTACTATATTGATTAGATTACTATATTGATTTACAATATTGATTATTTATTTCCTGCTTTTCTCTCCAAGTGCTCATGTTGGCATACATAATTCCCCCCGCCATTATATCTTCACAAGAACCTTATAAAATAAATTGGCTGAGAGATCGTGATCTCATGATTTGTCTGTCTGACCACCTTAGCCTGTTTAGCAATGCCACAGAACTTATCCTCAAGATATCTGGTATATTCTGCCTCTGTCCCTCACTTTAGTGGCTCCAGTCTGTCCATCACCAAGTCAACAACAGTTGGACTTCTGTCCCCTGTGCCAGAATCAGAAGGCTTTTCCACACTACACTGTTATAGTGCTACTATTCCACTTTCAGCATCCTGTGGAATTCTGGGATTTGCAGCCTGCTGAGGCCAAAGAGCTCTCTGGCTGAGAATTCTAAATGCTTCTCACCAAACTGCAAACCCCAGGATTCTATAGAATGTTGAAACTGGGATAATAGCACTATAAAGTGTAGGGTGGAAATGGTCTTTATTGCAAAAGAGATGTTCCTACTCACTTAAGAACAAACAAAAAGCCCTTTCAAGCAAATATTTTGACCATGCCTATCAAGATATGGATTGTTCCAACAGGAGCAGCTATTCCTTCAGCCCTTGTAGAAAAGTTAGCTCTTTTCTTGGAAATAAAAAATCTAGCTAAGGGTTAAAGTCTAGAATATTTTACTCCACTACCAGCTGCATTAGAAACAGGAGATGCTGAGTAGCCGGTTGGCTATGACAGTCACTTTTTGCACTGAAAATGAGGATGAGAAAATGTAGCCCAGAGGGTCATTCCCCCCATCCACAGGAATTTTGAAGTTCTGAAAACAGGGGTTCAGAATGAACGCGTCTCATGAGCCATTGCTCTAACCTCAGCACTGCGGTGCAGTAATAAGGTGCTTTTTTATGTAAGTGACCTATTTTCTAGGGAAACCAGTTCTCTGAAGGGGAATTGAAAAACGACTAGAGCAGCAGTTTTTAACTTTAATATGGTTTTCATTCTCTGTGAGCAACAAGCAGCTGCTGTACCTGGAGGTCTTGAAGAACTGTCTGGTTTCATAAATGGGAAATCTCTCACCAAGGCCCAAATGAGATGTGATTGAGAATGGATACAAAGAATTTGGGGAGATGCTCGGTGTAACTCCCTCGCTATGCAGGAATCCCATAGCTGAGATACCCTCATGTGGTGTCTCGTGTGCGTGTGTGATATAAGAAACGTATTCACTTGTTATGTAAGGTTACTGAATCAACATGTAAAAAGAGAAGTACACAAACTCTACCCCTTCCATCAGCAAATACATCACTCTCTTCACATGGGGAGTAATTTGTCTGAATTGGAGAACTTGCCCAGTGTGTAAATGCTTTCTATATGACTGGGAGTGCCCCACCCCCCACACACAAGGTCCCCAACTGTGTGGAAAGCTGTATGCAAAGTCCCCCCCCCACTTTTCATGTGAGAAAGGCAAAAGAAGTAGAGACCAAGGGTGGCAAGTCTAGCAGTCTGTTTTCTTCATATCTTGATTCAATACACTTAAATAAGAGCTAGTAATGGAAAGAGTTTTTGCCATTATTCATTTTTTAGCTGAAAAAAAATGGCTTTCCTGACACTTGAGAAACCTGGTTAGGGAAGAATAGGACAGTGATGATAATTAAATGCAGTTTTGCTCCAGTATTCACATATCCTAAAATATTGGGGGCACCTATTTTGCACAAAATACAAGTAAATTTTTCACATGACAGTCATGGGGTTTTGCACAAAACCCCATGTTATTTTGTACACACACACACACACACAAACTGTTCCCAGATAGTTACTTTTTTTTTTGGTGCAACATTGCAGTTTTCTGTTTTCTTTTCATGCGCATAAAAAATCTTCTGCATAAAGCTGCAATCTTGCACAAAAAGCCATGCATGGCTTTTTTTTTTTTGCAAGATTACTACTTTCTGCACAAACTTTTCTTTCTTTCTTTCTTTCTTTCTTTCTTTCTCTCTTTCTAAAATATTTTTCCCCACAGAAAACGACAAAATTGCACAAGAATCACACATGACTATCTGGAAAACTGTGGATTTTGGGTGCAAAATGACACAGTTTTCAGGGAGGGAGGGAGGGAGGGAGGGAGGGATGAAAAGGAAAAAAAGACTAGATGTATTTCTGCACAGAGTAATTTCCTGAAGCACCTCAGGACGTATAAATACTAGGTGTGAGCTGTACAGAAATACTAGTTTTCTCCTGAAGTGAGGAAAAATTGCAGGAATTATTCTTTCTTCCCATGGAGGATAATAGTCAAATATTTACATCCCTGACAAGAGCTATTGTTGCACCCCTGATAGGGAAGTGTAAGAGAGTTGTGAGGTTTGTCCTGCAATAGGCGTGCAGGAAGCTTATAAACAGTTACAATGTAAGTCACAACCAGAAAAGAAAGAGAAAAGAGAATGACTGCATTAACAGTATATATCCCATTCCATGTACAAAATATTTGAGGACTGAGTACAAACAATAACACAGCTTTATGTAATTTAAAAGATTAGACCAATGTAGAGCATAAGGTTAGAGTTGCTTAAAACAATTTGGAACAGGCCATGGTGTCCAGGATTCATCTCTGCTCAACTGGTAGATCTACCAGACATAGACCTGGAACAAATTTAGCTGAGCCAGACCGCACTTGCTTTCTGATAGTAGTTGCGTATCTATTTGCCACTCTTCTGCACTTCCTATTGGATGGGATGAGGGATTTCTATGCATACCCATTGGGGAAATAAGGGGCAGGGTTCCAAGGTGAAATAATGAGCAGGGTTCCCGTCCCATTAATGGTTGTCATGTAAATAACACCTACTGAAATCCCCTCTTCTACACAACCATTAAAAGTGCAGTAGCTCTGCCGCTTGTTTCATCTGGCAACTCTACTGTAGTAGCTGGGTAGTAGGGTAGAAGCTGACACGTAGTTGAGGTAAAGCTTCTTATTATTTCAAAGGGCATTCTGTATTTTGTAAGGATTGTTTTGTGAAGCAATGGGCTAACTCCTGTTTCAGTAAAATCACTGAATAAATATCACTTAAGTCACAACTCATGTGAATCTCATTTATTCAGTGGATCTGTTCTAGTTGGAATTAGATGTAACCCAATAATTAGAAGAGGGGTAGGAAAGTGCACCCCTCCAAAGTTCTTGGACTGCAACTCCCATAAAGGAGGGCAGCATATGAAAGGTGAAGAATGCTTGATCCAGCTATACCTGGAACGCTGTACCTTGCCCACCAATGAACCAGAATTTTCAAAGAACTGATATTTCTATGCATTCATGTATATTAATATTTTTGCTATGCTCCATCCTTAGTTTGACTATTTCTATTGCTACTTGATTTTTCAAGTTTTTGCACAACCTTGCCTCTGGTTTACTTTCTTTGGTTTTTATCATTAATGCAAATCCAGTGGCTGTTACTTTAATTTGAGCCATGGCTAATGCTATCCTTTAATGTTCTTGACTTTCGGCCAGGCAGCTGATTGCAGCTTCCTCTGTTTACTGACTTCCTCTCTTAGCATTTGCAAGTCTAAATATGCTCCTTATTTATTATTGGAGTGCCATTTTAGAAAAGACACACACCCCTTGAGACAGAGGAATGCTCCCCTTGACTCTTTATTCTTAAGGTGATTTTCCTTACATAATAAAGCTGATGAGATTCAAGAGCTCAATGCATCTTGCAGTGCTTTTATTTCATCATATGGAAATAAACAAAATGACTATAAACTCCAGTCTACAAATAAGGTAAGGTAAAATCTGAGAGATACAGTATTTTTGTCTACTCTGGCCATCTCCCAATCAGAAATTTGTAACAGGTTTTGTTTTCTCCATCAAGATCTTTGTATCCACCTAGGTTTCCGAATAGCAAAATTAAGATCATCAGGTATTCCGCTTTACAATGACCAGTTCCTTGACTTGAATGGCCAGTAGAGGACAGCTGTCTATTTGAAGACATCCTTGCCAGGGGCGGGTTATATTGTGGCCCTCCAGATGTTCTTGGACTCCTCCTTTTGTAACCTGTAGTGTGCCGAGCCAATGTTGTCCCTCAAATTGAGGGAGGATAGTCATTATAGTCCAAATATATCTGGAAGACCACAAGTTGCTCACACCTGCTCTGTCTGAAGGGCTGTCCAATTCATATTCCATTCAAACATCATGAACACTAGGGACCTTGGAAATGCCATCAACAGTTACCATCTGGAGAGGAGGCACACAGTGGCCATCCTAATCAATATATTTATATATCTATATCTATACATAAGCAAAGGACTGGGATGCCATCACAATGCTGAGTTGCCACTATAGGGGATGTCAGGAGAAGAACCCCAATGATACCTTTTCTTGCATGGTAACAGCACTACTGGACACTCTGCAGAAGAAGGACATAATTCCCTTCCTGCTCCTATAGGATTATTATTGATAGCAATGTTATCACATTGTCCAGAACAATGGAACTGCAGTTGGCCCTCCACATTTGCTAGGGTTAGGGGCACAGAGCCCCCACAAAAGTGGAAAAATCACAAATATAAAAATGTATCTGTGGAAAGGGGGTCAAGGTAGGTTAGGGAAGCAAGCATCCAGGGTCCAAACCAAGTCAGAGAAAGGAGAGAGAAGGAGAAGTTGGCATAGTGGCCCCATACTTTCTCTTTGTCACCCATCTCCTTCCTTCGTTGTAGGGGACATTAGGAGAGGGTTTATGGTGCTGAAAAGTTGGGCTGTTAGCCATCATTATCTGGCCAGGCAGTGGCTGGTGGTGGAGGAGGAGGAGGAGCAGAGGTAGGTTTTAAAAGGGCTTAATGGCCTGATTGGAGCCATTGAGCAGGAAAGATCCTCCAGAAGAGAAATACCTGAGGTGGGTGGGGGGCAGGGGTTGTAGAAACATGCAGATAATCCATGAAAACCAAACCCACAAATGTGGAGAGATGACTGTGCTATCATACCAGGCTGCAGTACATAAACAAATTACTTTCACTTAGCCAGTGGTTAAAATGGATATTGATGTGCATATATTATATGAGTGATATGGACACACGCACGCACATGCACACACACTTCTGGGTTTCTTCCAGTGAGTTCATGAAGACATCAATGGCTCTCCTTCTCTACTTTATACCCACAAAAATACCAAGGTAAGTCAGACTGAAAGAATATGATTGTCCTAAGGTCACCAGTCAATTCCACAGCTCTGTGGGGAGTTTAATCTAAACCCCATATCCCCAGTCCAGCACTGTAACCACTGCATCACACTGCCTATATAAGAAAGTTTTAAAAAAAGATCAACAGACTATGTCAAAAACAAACACTCTCTCTCTCTCTCTCTCTCTCTCTCTATATTAACAAATACCCATAGACTATATCAAATATGGAAGAAAAGAAATGAAAAGTGTTATATTACTACTTTCATCAAATATTTTTGCTTTTCTTGTTTCCTCTTTAAACTGGCTACAACTGTAAAAAGGACAACCTTTTGCATCACTAGCTGGTTAGAGCATTGCAGAAGAAAATGCAATTTGTTTTCAGCCCCTCCCCCATTTCCCTATATGCCTAAAAATGGAAATAAATAGTGTTCTTTAGAAAAGGAATTAAAGCAACATTCCAGTAAGTACTGGGCAGATGTTCCACTTCATTTGCACCATATATGCAAAGTCTGTTTGGTACTGGGGTGCCCTAGAATCTTCCTTGTTGCATCATAGTGTCCATCTGCTCAAATTGAAGACGAGTAAAGACCATATGCTGCTCACGTTTCATTGGGAAGGGCAAACATTTTTCTTCTTGAAATGTATTTTTTGCTTCTGCTACCTATTTCATAGATTTTGTATGTGACAAAGCTGATATGTCCATCTGTGCTCTAAAGTAGAATATTTTTTAAAAAACATTTTTAGGTTAGACCTGGAACACCCTAGGCTTCCACATTAAAACCATAATTTGAAAAGTTAGATAAAAGTGGCTTTCAAACTTTCAAAGTGGTCTCGCATTTTCCTTTCATTCAGCAATTCTGAATTCCACAGTTTAAGTCAATTCCCTGACTTTCTGAAATGGGTCGCTCATACAGAAATGGACACAATTACTCTTAAACACACTATCTTGTTGAATGGCTCTCATTCCCCTGCCCCTATGCTATAAAGGACAGCTTTGGCAGAGAAGTTCCAGGAAGCATAGTTAAGTGAATATGGACAAACTAAACCTGAATCCAAGAGAATGCTGCCCAAAGCCCATTTGTGGGTCTATTCTAGGCTGGTGAGGGAAGCAAAGAAGCAATACTTCCCTGATGCTATTGTATTTCTGTACAATGTCAGCTAGCTGAATTATTTGATAAACAGCTTACTTGGTAGAAACTTTTCAAGATGCTAGAGAGAGAGAATCCTTCACTTTACACAGGGATTTGTTTGCTAAACACTTGGCAGATAACTTCACTTTGCATCTGGTCTAACTGGATAGCACTTTTAGTACAGGACAAACACAGGATGTGGTTGAAAAACTGGCTCACTGCATTTCCTTGGACAATTTTCCATTGCTACATCTTCAGGATGTGGTCAGGGATACTTAGTGAAGTATAGCCCTCTGAAAGTCTGGAAAAGTTCCTTTGTTGGAATCTTCCAGCTGGCATGGCCAGTGCCCAGTCTGGTTAGGGGATTCTGGATTTGCCATTCAAAAGATGGTCTTTTTCTAGGTTCCAGGCTACAAGATGCCTACTTGACTGAAAATATCTAACTGGGGAGAGATAATTGACTGGATTTCAGAAATAATTAACATTTTCCTATTGGATGGATGTCCTGCTGGGACTATACCTATTAGTGCTACCAGATGTCACAGTGACAAGCCCTTGGATATTTCTTCTGAGCCCCCTGACCTTTGCCCTCAGTTGGAAAGCAGAGCTGTGTGTGCCATGTGACTTCTGGCACATATATCAAACCTGTTGACCACACTTGAAGTGGAGAATGTCCTCATATCACTAGTGAAATATCAGTCTTTTTGTATGTTGTTGTGTGTCTTCAATTCTTTTCAATTTATAGGTATCCTAAGGTGAGCTTATCATGGGGTTTTCTTCACAGGATTTGTTCAGAGGGGGGTTGCTTTTGCTTTCCTCTTAAGCTGAGAGAGTGTGACTTGCCCAAGGTCATCCAGTGGGGTTTCATGGCTGAGCAAGAATTTGAACCCTGGTTTCCAAAATCATAGTTCAATCTACTATAGTTCAGTGTCCAAACCACTGTGCCACACTGGTTCTCAGTCAATAAATACCAGTCTAGTTCACAGCTGTTCATGGGATGGGTTGGAAGCTCCATTTGTCCTGAACCTCAGACAGCGAATATTTTCAGCTGGCCCTACTTCAGCTCCGTTGTAGGATTGTCTCCATCTCCATGCTGGCTACAACTGACTCTCTTTCTCCTTCATATAAGATCCTACTACGACTGCAGCAGTTGTTAACACATGCCTGAAATGAGTGGTGGTGAGTACAAACAAATTAGAATTTAATTCAGATAAGGAAGTCACTCACTAAGTCTGAAAGAAGTCTACATAGCTTGAGAATGTTCATTCATCTGGTCCTGACTTCCACGCTCACAAGAATGATATGAAGCACCCTTTTCCAGCTTAGGCAGGTACTCCAGCAACAAGTCTTCCAAGAAAGAGATAGTCTTCTAGGAGTTATAACATGAAGGCTAAATTATAGCAATTTCAGATAAGTGGTTCTGCCCTCAGAGACAAATTGGAATCTTCAGTTTGTTCAGAGCATGCTGTCTGGACTGGGAAACCTCATTCTGATATGTCTGAAAAGATTGGCACTGGAGCTAAATTGTTCCCATGTTCAGTTCAAGATGTCCTCTAGATGGAAATCCCAGTCGTCACTAGAATAGACCCATTAGACCAGAGGGATTTATACAAGTGTTGAATTACTATTCAGCAATTGATTGAACTATAGCTTGGAGTAGCAATTATATTTAGGCCTTAAAAATTTAATACAGAGTTATTGGCCCACAGGAAAAGTCAAATGAAGTTGGAGCAAACTGTGAGTTGGACAGGTCCCTTTCAGACTACAAAATTATAGTATTTTGCTACTGCTCTTAACTGCTACTGCTCTGTTCTACAGAATCCTAATTTCTAGCTTGGTAATACATTAGAACTTTCTGGCTGAGAATTTTAAACACCTTTCTAAACTACAGATCAAAAGATTGAGTTGACGTGGTGCTGAAGTGCTATAATTTTGAAAGAGACTTGTTCCACTCACAGTTTACTCCAACTTCATGCAACTTTACCTAGGGTCAATAGCCCTGTATTGTTTTAAAGGAAGACAGCCCCATGCAGTAGGAAAAGACCACAGAATATGTGTCCTATACCGATTCATAGCCTGCAACTCCCATTATTCTTTACCATTTATCATACTATCTACATCCACTCAGAAGTTCATGCTAACAACATCTGGAGGGCCACGCATTCCCTCCCGCACCACTATTTCAGTAAGCTGCCAACTTAATTTTGACCATGCCTTCTGCTGTTCCTGTTTTCTTTTTTTTTAAAAAAATCTAGTCTTTGAAACAGCTGATAACTTTCTGAAATTTTCTTTCTTTCCTGATCCCTACCTATATCTCAGGATACTGTGAGGTAAGGAAAGTGATCAGGCAAAGAAGGGAATTGCTTTCCAATGAAAGAATACTGCCACTGGAACACCTTGGCATAGATCATACAAAGGGATCCTTCTTGTTATTTTATTACCTTATTTTATATCCTGTCCTTTCCCCAACCCTGGCATTTAAGATACCTTACAACAATTTTAAAAAAGATATTAAAAACATACAAAATTTAAAATATAATTAAATCATTGATAGGATTTAAAGCTGCTTAAATTACAGTATATCCATATTATTATGGGAATGTGCACATACTGGAACAAAATTCTGTAACAATGAATATGTGATATTCACTGTTGTAGCACATGCAAATCTGAGTAGCATTATCCACCTTGGGGCCTTGTCACAAGACATTGTTCTGTTTTGCTTTACTGTGCTACATTTGGCATCTTTTGAGGGCATAGTAACAACATGGTAGGACAACATAATCTCAAAGACTACTGTATTGTTCTTGTTGCTTTTTAAAAAGATAGTCCACTGAGGAAATTAGCCTCTCAGATTTAATAGGAAGAAGTGATCAGCTATTGCTCATAAGACGGATGGATCTTGCAATTTATTTATTTATTTAAAACATTTGAAAAATCATTTTGGTAGCACAAACAGTAGCGGAGCTTGGAATGTGTGGAGGGGGCAGGAGGGGCGGGGCTACAGCATGAAGGGTGTAGCCACTGTCCACAGGGGCTTGGGGGCAGTGTGTGGGGACATGGCCAGGGTGCGAAGGGACATGGTCAGGGTGCGCAGAGGCATGGCTATGAGCTGGGATGCCCCAAAAACATTGCTGACCGGGGTGAATTGCTCCCCTTGCCCCCATGTCGCTATGCGACTAAGCACAAAAATATCCATAGAGTCCCATACACAGTGTGCCCCAACCTCATTTGACATTTCCTGTAGCCTAAAACACTTGTATTGGTCTTTTAAAAAAGATTCCTACCCCATACACTATGACAAGGCCACAGAACAAGATGCTGTCATGGCAGCTGAAAGTGTTACAAGAATGCTATCGTTGCGTAGTATGAAAAACACCACAGAGCCAAAAAAAGGTTAGTTCTTCTCTTTCTTTCCTTTCCTGTTCCATCACTTCTGTTTTTCTGAAAACACATGCAACTAGAGGATGGCCATGGAACAAAAGTATTACCTTGTACAAAAACAAACAAACAAAAAACTACCAAAGTCACTGTTTCAGTGGATCAGTTGATAACTCTATTCCTTCAGATTAGTACTAGTCCGGATTCTGAGACTTCAGAGCCAAAACTGGAGGCCTAAGGTGGTTCCTTGTGATGTCACAGGAAGCAGGCCTTGCTGATGTCAGATAGGTAATGTAACAGGGGGCAGTTCTGATAATACAATTAAGCCTGGTACCTTAATCAGTTGCAGAGAGGATATCATTGAAATAAAAAATACCAAGACAAACAAAAAAGGAAAATACATATACCTGTATTTTTCAAGGTGGTGTTTTCAGCATGAGATCCCTTCACCTCAAGGATCAGAAAACAGGGGCCAGGCCTTGAGATCTGGAAGCCTGATAGATAACAGATAACAGAACTGATCATTCCTCTTGTTAGACCTCAGAGTGAAGACTTCTTGTATAGTCTTCTCTTTGACATACCTGATTTCTAGGTCCAGATATTCTACCATGCCCTCCAGGAGCATCCAAAGATCTGATCCATTCTTGCAGTGTGAAGTGACAGTGTCCCAAAACAGTTTTATTATAATGAGAATATAACCTCCTGGAAGTCTTCAGGAACGGTAATTGGTCTTTTAAACAATTGTGCCCCCTTTGCCCCATTTGTTTGATACACTACTCAGATGGCTGGCTTTTATCCACATTCTAGATGTGCTTCCCAGTACCTCTCTGGACAGTCATCTAGTTCAGATTCCAAGCTTTCATTTTTTAAAAATAAGATTTTGGCTTTTCAGAGCCAAGATATGGGGCAAATGTGGAGACACTCTTCCATCAAATTGTTCTGTCAGAAACAACTCTGCCCTGCTTTTCAGGTACAAATCCTCTTCTTCACTGCAAGCCAGTGGTGTGAGTGATGAAGCAGGGGAGGTGCATTGCAATGGTACAAGGTGAAGCAAAAGACGGTGTAGAAGAGAAGGGAGAGTGAACAGTGAAGTGGAAGAAACAAGAGGGGTGCATTATGAAGGTATCAAGAGAGAGGAAGGAAGGAGTAGAAGGAAAGGGAGAGCAAGCAGTGCCAGTACTGTAGTGGTGGAGCTTGGAGTGTGTGTGGGGGGGCTACGGCATGAGGGGCATGGCCACTGTGTGTGGGGGCATGGCTGTGGTGTGTGTGGGCATGGCCAGGGCACACGGGGGCATGGCTACAGGCTGGGACACCCCAAAAAGATTGCTGCCTGGGGCAAACTGCCTCCACCCTACCCCCCCACCTGTCCCTATGCAACAGTAGCAGTGGAATGAAAGAAAAAAGGAAGGGATGTATTGCAACGGCTAAGAATGAAAAATGAATCCAGAAGGAGTAAATGGTGGCTTCCCTGAACAGAAATGTATCCCGCTTCATCAGCAAAGAGGTGCACTATTATAATTCTTGTCTTCATGAACAGAAGCAACATAACAATCCCAAGAATTCATCCCACACAAGCAACGAAGTCATTCTCATAATCTCTTCAGCTTTGTATTAAAAAGATCATCCAAGTTTAAGCTCAGAGTGTGTCTGCCTCGTTATGACTTCTGGCTTACTAGCTGAAATTAATGAAGAGGCTGAAAACATTTTCCATGGAATCCAGCAAGCTTTGCATCAAGCCACTATAGATTCAAATTGGAATCATACTGGCACAGTCAAATTTATTGCTACATGTGTTGCTGAGAAAGCATGTAATTATTACTTTGTTGTCTTCAGGAACTTTCACATCTCAGAGACGCTTAATAGAGATTCAGTAGCCATATCAAAGAATGTTATATTCCTTGGCTAGGAATATGAATATTGGATACCTATGAGCAGGGTCACCAGGAGTGGGTTTGGGGTCCAGCGAAATTTTGGATGGAGGGAGGTCAGAAGTTGCCTTGTTCTTTTAAGGTCCCTCAAGTTCTTGTGGGGGGAGAGAGGAAACACACAATTATTGTCACTCATAACCAGCTTCCTCCTTCCAGATGTCTGACTCTTTGACTTGTACCCAGAAGCTGCCTTTTCCTATGTCACATGCCCCTTAATGGCTAATCTGAGACAGCCAGGAGATGTTCAGGACTTGCCATGCAGAGGAGATGATGTGGATTTATGAGAGCTGCTTTCCAGGACTGGAAAGGTTTAGGTGCTGCTGTTGCTGATTTTCTACCTGCATTGGGCAGTAGAGAAGCCAGTAAGCTGGTTACCTCCTGGTCTAGCTGCCGGCATCATCATTAGAGGTACTGAGTTTTGTCCATTTCTTCTTCGACCATACTTGCCCATCCTTCCCTCTTGTCCCATTCATCTCACTTGCTGGTGCTCTTTGCTTACCCATTGCTTCCTTTCTCTCACTTGGGCTCCAGTCCTGCTCTCTCTTGCAGTGAAGATACACAGGCTAAAAATCATTAGTAGGTTGTAATACAGAATTTTGTTTATCATTATTCTTTGAAATTCACTGATTTTACAATCTATGTGAAAAATGACTGACAAATAATGATACTGCCAAGTAAGACAAAAATATACATCCTACTGTTGGATCCCAGGCCCCCTTCCAAACCACTGGGACTGGTAATTTGTACCACTCCCTCCCATTGTTGGCCCTGTCCATACAACAAAGTTGGAAATCACAGGGATAAGACTCAGTAGCAACTCACCTGCTATCTCTGTCCTAAGAATGTTGCCCAAAACATCTGAGGTACCTTGTCTTCAAATGTGATATATGCCATCCTCTGCCAGCTAAGGCCCTCTGGACACTATATAAGTCAAACAGGAGCAGGTGTCCTCAATCTTCTCTCATCAGCACTACTCATGAGCAGTATTAGCCCTGAGTTTTTATGTCCTTGTGATGGGCACCCTGGGGAAATTGCATTTCCTAGAGCTTGTGGCACTTGGTCAACAGCCACAGAAGCATTCTGAATAGCAGAGAGAAGGAAAGTGGACCCATTTCCACTTGTTGATGGATTTACATTTACAAGTTGCCGAAGTAGAAGGTAATGTGGTTGCAGGTGGAATATTAATAGGACAATTCTTAGACATGTGTTCTGATTATGACATTAGGTGTGTGTGATGAGTTTTGAGTTGGTTTATAGTTGTGCTTGGAACATTTCAGATGAAAATGTCTTCTTTTTCCAATTGCAAATCAAACTGGAAGGGTGACTCTCCCCTCAGCAAGGCTCAGTCAGAACAGACAGAGCACTATTGACTGCTACTAGTTTTATTTTGCCAGTGGGAACAATGAAGCACAATGAAGCACAGGAAATATAGACTGAATCAGCATCAGGAAAGGCATCAAAAGAAAACCTGCAATAAAGCAGACTACATATAAAAATAAAGAAATGCGTATTTTTCAATAGCAGCGAGCCATGAACGGAGAACATATTTTATATCTGGGGAATCTAACGTCAGCTTTATTTTGGTACCCAGCATCCTCCTGGCATACCCACCCACCACCCATTTTATGTATCCATTAGGAATTGTTCTCCATCTCCCAGCTCTGAGTGGAAGAGAGGTCCCCCACTCTGGGGTAATTGTCTTGTGTAGCCGCCACTGCCAGCCTCCTTGGTTGAGTTAGCAACAGGACTGGATGTTCCCAGCAAACTGCTTGCCCCTGCCTTCAGCTGTTTTTTTTCCCCAGAGTCCTTCCCTTCCTTCTCACAGGAAACATGGGAAATCATTAGTGTACTAAGTGGGAGAAAATATGAATAAGGAAGTTCAGTTGCAGTATATAAGAGGAAAGCTTTTTACAGACTATCTGAACATCTGTATCTCTCCATATGGGACTGCACAAATCTTCAGTGGTGGAGCTTGGAGTGTGTGGAGGGGGGAAGGAAGGGGGCAGGACTACGGTATGCAGGGCATGGCTGTGGTGGGTGTGGGTGTGGCTGAGGTGTGTGGGGATGTGGCCAGGGCATGCAGGGGCTTGGTCAGGGCACATGGGGATGTGGCTATGGGCCAGGGCGCCCCAAAAACATTGCCACCCAGGGCGAATCGCACCGCCCCGGCACCCCAGTACTTACGCAACTGCAAGTTTTACAATTTTGGGTGGTGATGGTGCTGGAGTTCCCACTCCATTCTCCTTTAAGCCACTGGCAAAAACATTATTGTTTAAACAGGCCTGCAGATCTTAAGTGGTTGGGGTAAAGGGATGTGCTATGGGTATGCTGTTTTTAATTTGTAATGTGTTTTATGTATTTTTTATTTAAAATTAACATCTTAAATTTATGTTTTGGACTGCTTTTTTAATGCTGTTTTAATTTTTAGCTGTTCTGTTTCAATATATAATGTAAGCTGCTTTGAGTCCCATTTTGGTTGAAAGGCAGGATAGGAAACAAATTAAAAAAATAATACTAGTTTTATTCTTAGTAACCGTCTTGTTATACTAAAAATGCATCTTATACATGAATTCACCTCCCACAGGTACAGCCTAGGAAGCTGCAGCCTTGAGCCAGTATTCACCTAGCCTAAAGTACACAGAAAATCATGATGACTGACTACATCAGTGGTTCTCAACCTGTGGGTCCCCAGATGTTTTTGGACTTCAGCTCCCAGAAGCCCTGAGCATTGACCATAGTGGCTGGGGCTTCTGGGAGCTGAAGTCCACAAGCATCTGGGGACCCACAGGTTGAGAACCACTGGACTACATATAGTCCCTAATCTATTCGCATTAGAATACAGTCTGGCCCCCATGATACGTACAGTAGAAACTCTGGAAATTTGGAGCTCAAATTTAACCACGATTCACAGATTCAGAGAGAAGCAGTAAAAATTCCCTGTGTCTCCACCAGGCCTTTGAGATTCCCCAAATGTCTCAGGGTGCCATCATTAAAAGGTGTGGCTCCAAAGAATCCAGAAGCTTCTGCACCTTTCTTCTTTGTGCAGGAGTCCCATTGGATGAAGACCTTCAGGACATCCTATGTCATCCTGCTTTCTTTGGTTACCTGGAAGTTAGTCATTACTTGTACCACTGATTTTTATGTATTAAAATGAAATAATGGTAGGATCTCATTGTCATACTTATATCCAAGGAAGGTTAGATTGGGTTCTTCTCTGTTGCCTTTTAGGTGGATGGTTATTGTACCACCAAGCTTTTAAAATGTGCTTTAATGTTAACCAGTTATGTTTTTATTTTTCTGTTTTACTTCAGCGTTGGATTGATCTTGGGGGCTCTTCTTTAGAGCCAAAAGGTGTTCCTTTGGCTACCTCGAAGTAAGCTGTGCTGTATTTAGTAAAACAAGATAATGCCAGAAAGCCATTATCACAGGATATGTAAAGAAATCTATGGCTGAAATCCATGAGAAATACATACCTGTATGATAAAATGTGGTAATGGAAAACCTTACAGGGATATCTTTTTTGCAGCAAAATTTCTCTGTGGTATAATACAAATGACACTGATTGCTTTTAAGCCACTGAGGGATTCTAGACATTCCCATCCACTCGACCAAAGTGCCTTTCCAACTCCCTTTGGAAAGTACATTTATAAAGTGCTCGCAAAATTTATGGGTCCATCAGTGAGAAAACACAGTATTTCACATGAAGGCAGCAAGAAAGTATTTCATGTTTCGATGAATGTCAAGATCTCCCTTCGAGGTAAATGTTGATCTTGACTTCACCTTGAACACTACATGTTTGAAGTATGCATTTGCCATTCATCTGGGGGAAAAAATCCCTTATAAGTAACCAAGCTGAGGTGTAAAGTCATAGAGTGGTACAAGCAATGCAAACAGCAGATCTTTCTCCTAAGGCTGGATAATCTGAACAATGTCCTTTCTGAATTACTGGCATCCTCATTTGGTCATTGGGATATTGTTGGGTTACAAGTCCTATCATCCTCCCTCTTTTTCAAGGCACATTCTGTGTTTAGAGCTTTCTATTCCCTGCCCACTTTAAAGATAAAGATCCCTCATGAAGGAGAGCGGGAACCCTGATGTTGCCCGTCAGCAGTAAGCAGTGGCAAAATTAGCAGAGACAGAAGTTACCTGGTCCTAGTGTCCCCCATCACAGTGAGTTACATTTAAATTACAGTAATTAGTTTTGAAATTGCATCAACACCAATATATTAGCATATGCAGACATTATGCAAATCGCTGTACTGTTTCTCTGTAATGTTTGTGGATGATCCATTCCCAGTCTGGACTAGGTTTTTCAGAATGTGTGGGCTACATGTGGGTAACCTACCACAGAAATATTATACTGGCAAGGCTAGAGCAGTCTACCTGTAGTCAGAAAGGAAAGGAAAGGAAAGGAAATTTTCCAATGTGCGGGAAAGAACCGTATAATAAACTATGGGGCTTCTATGCATGGTATGAGCACAAATTCTTAATTCCAAGAATCCCAAGTCTCTAACACAAGAATTTATTTGGTGATGCATTTCCTCTTTTGGTGGTATGCAAGTAACCACAACATCTAGCCTTCCTTCTAGTTGACTTAACAAAATACAGGTGTTCAGCTAATATACTTTTGTGCTTATGTTTATGTCTATGGTCACCCATTTGAGTTCCCGAACTGAGGAAATAACTTCAGATTGCTTCTTCTTTTCATTCAGTCATTAGGAAAAGACTCAACCAAGTGAGTTGAGTTCTGTAATTTTATAAACTATTCCCAATAAATTAACCTATTGATCCAGTGGTTCACAACTTTTTATATTTGGCTTTTCAATAAAGCACTGTCTTTCATCAATAACAGTTTCTTGATAGCTTAGACATAAGTTTAAAGTTACTCTTTGTTGTCTTGGGGAACCTAATGAGGCAGCAACCAGACTGAAAACTTATGGAATCATTCATATAATGCTCTTTGGAATTATGAGAGCCTAGAGAGGGGAAAAAACACTTTTGGGGCTACATCTCCTAAAATCTCTCAGGCAGGAAAAACACCAACCACACTGACTTTGGGATTTGAGAACTGTAGTCCAAAATGTAACTTTTCCAAGCTTTGAGAATGGTGCATTGGGTAGGCCATTGGAAGAAAGCAATAGAACTGGGAAGCCTAATACGATGGAAAATAGCTAATTCTCAGTATTATCAAAGCCCAATTAGTTTAGTGGCTTATATGAAAGCTGCAACTGAACACTAATTTGCCTGCTGAGTATAAACCGCATCTTTATTTTGACTGGATTGCATTTTGCAAGACACCACCCTTAGACGGATTAAATCTCCAGTTCCCTTGCCACAAGAATAGCATATGAAACTTTCTATAAACCATGAGGTTCTTGTCCCTAATATGGCCATGTTCTCCTTTTTGCTTAGGAATGATTATACCCACAGGTAATTAACCACAGATGGTCACCTTAATTTGCTATTTTTTCCTAATTGACTTTAATTAGAGAGGCATTGTAACAGTAAATGTCCATCACTTGCTGAGTTGTAATGAGTCAGGCCATTATTGTATTCTCTTTCAGCACTCTTTCTCTGTGTGTATGTTGGGAGGGTAATGAATAGGGAGAATACTTTAGATTTGGAGAATATAGTATCAACTTTAATTTCATGTGTAACATTCTCCCACAATACCCATCCATTGACAAAATGTGTGTATGTAAGCAAAAACAGTTAAGCTTTTGTGTCTTCCTGCAGCTTCCATTTCGCACCAACCAGCATGTGTGCAATCTTCAAACAAGCTATTCAGGAATAATATAACTATAAGCTGCCTTGAGTTCCAGTCTTAGGCCAAAGGTGGCTTGTAAATAAAGTGATTCATTGATTACATAGTGCTTAAAATACCTCATTGGGATGTTGTTCAAAAACCATGTTTGTTAGCCAGAGAATGATCTTTGATGCATATTAGGCCTAGGCTACTTTGTTCTAAAATTTTCTGTGTAGATTCTTGAATTGTGGTTTCTGTTTTCTCTCAATTTTTTTTATACAGTCTACCTTATCTCCTTATCCTCATAAATAAAATTTGCCTCCATATAATTTGGTTTGTTGTATATGTGTGTGATTAGTAAGAGCCCAGTTCTGAAGCCAGTGGTTCCTGGGTTTCTGCTAATGGTTATTAAATACTATTTTGGCTTGAAATGCTTGACAGTTGGCAGAACTCTACCCCCAGATATCAAGGAGCCCCAGGGATACCTCGTAAGATCTAGGCTTCCCCTAAATGTTGTGTTGGGCAAAAGCATTAGCGGCAGTTGTACCTTGCAGGTGTTGTTAATCTGACTGTAGGGGAGCTAAATGCTTGAATCCTATCTATCCTATATCACCAAAAAAGAGTGCAAGATTGGACAAAGAAATTAATTCCAGCATTTAGACATAAGTACTGAGATAGTTATTACAATTTAACAGTAACATGACACATCTCACCACTGCAGAGAAAATGGTGAACTGTGTACCTGGCCTGCTCAGCCTGCTATTTAGGTACTCCCAACTGATGCAACCTTCAAGACTCCTCCCTGTTCTCTCCTTTTAGTTTCTTTAATTCAGATTTGGCTTGGATGCAGCCCTTCACATAAAACGCACCTTAAAAAGAGGATTATATTTTAGCAGTCAAATAGAAGACTATCTTCTGCAAAGTACAGGAATGGGAACATGTTTTTGTAATATTGCCTTCTTTTATTCCCATGTTGCTTTTACTGTCTTGGAAAGCAAAAATATAATCAGAAAGAGTTTATTGAAGGTGTGGAATATTTACAAAAAAAAAATTATTTAAAGAAGCCAAGATGGATTTTGGTGCAAGAAGCCTTTTTTAAAGAACTATATACTACAAATAGGAAATGTTTGACGTATGAAGAAATACTGTGTAAACGAGGGGGTAAAGATGAATTGTTAACATTGGATGAATTGAAAGAATTGGGATTTAAAGGGAATTGGTTATATTATAGAATACTTTATGAAATGTTTAAGAAAGATATTGCGGAAGATGGAATCCAGGAGAAGGGTACAGACTTTAAAGAATTAGATATTAAATACCTAATTGGCGGCGATCACATCATTGGGAAAATATATCACATATTATTAAAATTAGAAACGGAACAGATAATAATTAAGGATTTTATGATTAAATGGTCAAGGGATCTGGGATATTCTATTGAGTTAGCTGAATGGAGAAAGGCCTGGAATATAAATGTAAAATTCACGAGAAGTGTAAATTTGAGAGAAAATTTCTATAAAATGTTATATCGATGGTATATTACACCACAAACTATTGCCAGAATGTTTAGCAGTTATTGTAATAGATGTTGGAAATGTGGTAAGAAATCAGGAACAATGTATCATATGTGGTGGGAGTGTAAGAGGGTAAAGGAATATTGGGGGAAGATCCATAATTTAGTTAAAAATATATTGGAAATCGATTTGAAACTTAGTCCGGAGTTATATTTGTTGAATATGTTTGTGGGAGCTAACCAAAAGTACCAGAAGCAATATGGTAGAATTCTTCTATATATGGTGACGGCCGCAAGAATTGTCTATGCTTCCAACTGGAGAAGTCAAAAAATACATTCGCAGGATCAATGGATACTGAAATTATATGAAATGTTTCAAATGGATTTGTTGACTGCATTAATGGATGATAAGATTGATGAGGTTAAAGTCGAAAAGGAATGGTCCTTAGTGGCCAAAATCTGGAAAAAGGACTGGAAAGAGGTTTATATAGAATGAGGGGTTTATATTAATATTACTATTTGTTATTTCTGTATGTGATACTTGTTTATTTTTTTTTACCTATGTCTCTATGTTTTTTATTGTCAATAAAAATATTTTAAAAAAAAGGAAAGCTGAGCAAGATATTTATTTTCTACTCTATACTCTTACAGTTCTCATTTCCTTTGAGTGGCCTCTCACAAGCAGGGCCTGTTTGGAACAGTGTATTCCTTATCTGAATCTTTTTGGAAAACACATTCAGCAGCTGCCAAAGCTTTACATTACATGGAAAGAGAAACAGCAGACGGGAACAAAGGAGGAGCTTGTCTTCTTTACCAGACATACATATATGCATACACATGGGAAATAAATACAAGATTTCCTAATGCCCAGAGCTATTTCTTAAATCTGTTGGAGAATACGAGAGATAGTCATGTATCTCACTAATAGAGCAATTCACAAACAGACAGTGAACAACAACCTGTCCCACACTACTCCTACTCTCCCACACAGTCTAGCAAAGAAATAAAGCAGGCTTCATTTTATTTTAAAAAACAAATGAAGTTTACTTACAAACACTAAAGATTTCATAATGTCTCATGGTGAGAGACTCTGTAACGTGTGCTTGTAAGAACACAGAGGAACTGCAAACTGCTAAATGGAAGATGAACCAGTACTGGCTAACTATTAGACTAATGCAAGAAGAGATAGTATGTATCCCAGGCTCAGGAAATGACATGAGTACATGCTATGCCTTTTAGAGAGATATGCAAACTATTGAGTATAAGCACACTACCTCTGAGTACAGCATCCTAAGAGCTGCAAAGTCCACAAAGCAGATTATGCTCTGGCTTCATTTTTCCATTTGCACAACAGCTTGAAAAAGAACAAGTGCATCCCCAAACCACAAGGATGAGACAGAGTACGGATTTGTGTTAAAGCTGAATTTATTAATTTAATTCATTCTCTTCATTGTAAAGTAAATTTTGACCATATGTTCAGCAGCACTTGGAAATAATGAGCTCATGGTCATGTAGTTCCCTGTAATTAGTTACTTCTTGGAGGGAACAGTAATGAATGTGCAATAATATCACATGACAAAAAAGTAACATAAATAGAAACAATGTTACTTGACTGTTGCAACAAGTAATGTTTTAGTTACTTTCAAATGTTACAAGGGAGTGACTAGTGATAAGATGGTGAGGATGCATGAACTTGCAATCCTCTGCATGACATTGCTTGAAACTGGGGTGTGTGCAGAATGCCACAAAGGTAAACTGTGTTATTTAAACCCACCATGAGATGCCGCAAACCGCTTCTTGCGTCTCATGCTGTAAAGGCCTGAGTATTCCTTGCATAAGAAAAGCTATAAAATTAATGGTGTTGCTATAAGTCAACAGGTGACTTGAAGGTGCACGCACACACACACAAGTTCAAGGCCCTCTCTGCAATTCCCTCTTAAGAGTGTTTGTTTTTAAAATAGATTTTCATGAGGCAGCATTTTGTAGGAATGACATCACAAATTTCCATCTTGTCCTCTGCAAAATAAGGCACATAGCTACCCTACCCTACATGAAATAAGGTTTAATTAGGGCTCATGCCTCTTCTGGCTAATAATGGCCTGTGGAAATGGAGCTGGATTCCAACTTGAAGAAAGATGGGACAAGACTAGCGTGGGTCACATCAGCCTCTGTTGTTTTCCATAGGATGGGACAGGGAGGAAATAAACTGGATATTGTTAAGATTAGCTCGCCTAGACTTAAAACAACCTGGGAAAAACCCCACACCTCTTAGAGGGTATGGTGGGATTATTTAAAAAAAAACTAAAATTTCAATTTAGAGTTGGTTGATGGGCCTTTCGGGCTTTATGCAGTCCCCAGGCTGAACCTTCCTCATAAAATAAAGGCCATACATGCAACAGGACTGCATGTGATGGGAAAGGAGCCCAAATTGCCCTTTTTCGTCCAGTTGTGCCCAATGTGGTATAGCCTAGGACTCTGGAAGACCAGGGTTCAAATCCATGATCAGCTGTAGGAATCTACCTAATGACTTTATGCAAATCACACTTTCTGTCTTAGAGAAAGGCAATGGCAACCTCCTTGGAATAAATTTTGCCAAGAAAACTTTATGACTGGGTCAACATAAGTCAAAAGTGACTTGAAGGTACTACATAACAACAACAACCAACAACTGGGCCCCTAATTCTAAGTTTACCACTAAGGCCCTTTCCGCATGTGGGAAAGGAACTGTGCAAAAACGGGACTCACCGGACTTCTTCAGTGTCCGGGCAAGTCCATCGGGATGAGGAGCAGTGCGAGCTCGTCACTCCGCACTGCTCCGGCGTCCAAAATGGTGGCTTCCAGTTGGTGGAGGCTCTCCACCAACCGGAGAAGCTCGCCAGCCTAAAGCCCGCCCTCGGTAGATCTGCAGGCATGCAATAGTGCGCGTCTGCAAATCTGCACCGGAGTGCGGTGATGGAGCAACATGGAGTCGTGTACTCCGTGCTTTTTAAAAACCTCTAAAAAGAGGTTTTTAAAAAAACACACTGTGCGACCAGTTCCAGTCACTCCAGAGCGGACTGAGGTGCGGAACTGCAAAAAGTAGTCCGTCCTAGTCCACTCTACAGTGCAGAAGACCTCCGTCAGAGGTCGCTCTGCACCATTTTAATAGCCCGGTGCAGAAAGGGCCTAAGAGTTGACAATAATTTAATCAGTGTTTTGAGGGCTGGGGACATAGGCTTTGAGGCTTAAAGGTAATTTTTGTGATTGCCATTTTGCTGCTGTTATCCCCCAGACAACATATCTCAAGTTTCTTTTTAACTTTTGATGGATCTTTGTATATTATCAAAGTAGTATACCTCTGATTCTGCATGCATGGCACAACTTAAAACACAGAGAAGGTGTCTTATTCAGATAAACAGCTACAGAAGATATGAATGGTGCCACTAAAACATTTTCTGTAACAGTACCCCATGGATGGAACTCTCTTGCTAGCAGAGCCAGCCCTACCATTGGGCAGAATGAGGCAGCCACCTCAGGCAACATATTTGGGATAGAAAGAAAGGAAAACAAAATGTTAGGCCATTTCTATACAACATCGCCATAGTGCAATAGCAGCGGGTTGTTTCCAGTCTAGGAATTGTGCTACTACTTGATGTCATCACTATTCAGCTGCTATTCTACCCCCAAGCATTGCCAAACCACCTTATTCTATTTCCAGAAAAAAAATCTGTTAAGATCCTCTTTTAGTGCTTCAATCCCTTCACAGGCTCAGGGAGCTACTGTACTTGCGCTTGATAGCGCGTCCTGTTATTATGGATCTAGGAGTGGGTGGGGTGTGGTCATGCCCAACTTGTCTCTCGCTCAGCTACTCCCATGGCATGGCAACTTTGAAATCTATCACCTCTCCATGTTTATTTTAAATTTTTCCTTTGAGTTAAGGGTTTTTATTTTTTGAATACATTTATATATTTATACATTTTGCATTATTGTGCAAAAGCACAATAGTGTACTGGTGTGTCATGCTGTTACAACACTGCTGTGCTAGTACAGTTTCCAAACCTCACCCCATGCCCAACCAGGGGTGGTGGGGCAGGGTGAAGGCAGGGCAAAGGAGCAGCCAAGGATGCTGTAATGTAGAAGAAGCACCGGTGGCAATACTGCTACTCATCCACTTAATGTGGTGTGGAAGACAGCATTCCTAACCCAACAGCACTGTTACCCTGTGACTTGGGGGTCCCGGGAGGGGTGCCCAAACAACCAAACAGACACAAACAAGATGGGGAAATTAGATGGAGCATTCTCTTGGCTAACGAGAGGCAGGGTAACTTAGCGGGGATCTTTTACCCTGTGTATACAGCGTCAGGTCAGTAAGTGGAAAAAACAGTTCAAACTAACAATAAGATTTATTAAACAATTATTAAGAAAGCACAGTCTCACTACTAAATAAGAAATGGAAAAGAGAGTTTTGGGGAATGGATGATATGCCACCTTTCTCGTTGTCCTGAAGAAGGCCAATTGGAGAGAAGGAAACCTGGCGCGGCGGCCAAAGGGAGCTCGAAGAACGAAGCGGCGGCAAGGCGGGATAGCACTTCAGAGTGGTCTGAACACAAGTCCACTGAGCAGTTCGAGGAGCTCTCGGAACTGGGGGTTTTTATAGAGGAAGGAATGACCATAGGCTAGTTTGGTCTTGGGCGAAAACAATGAGTTTTGGGCTGGAGACAACGTCTCCGAAAGGTCAGAATTTACATGATTGAGTTATAGACTGAACTGACAATAGTATGGCCAGTATGTAGATGCGGCTAGCTCGGCAGTTAAGCACTTAGCTCACCAGGGTGCCCTCTCAAGGCAGAGGTCTCTTTGTTTTAATACGCATCTGTAATGAAGGTGTTTTTTTCAGGAGGTCCCCTAAAGCAGATCTGGCAGTTTCTGGCTTGCTTAGGTGTAAACAGATGTGACTCAGCAGATAATAGCCATGCCTAACTTCACGCTTGTTCGGTGGCCTCACAAACACTTGGCTGGTGGTAGACCAGGGCTGAACTATGATAGCAAAATGATATCTAAAGGTTACCAAAGGCCAGGCCAGTTCATGGTGGTAACAGCACTGTGTGAATGGCAATGCTGGGATTGTAATGGAAGAATGCGTTAACGGGGAATGGTGCAGAAATGTCCTTAGTTATTAGTCGCTTTTGTATTTTACTGCCAAGTTAGGGAAATAAACTGTGGCATTTCCTGGCAAAGTAACTTGGCTGTCCTTGGTCATTATATACCATGATTTCAGTGAGTGAGAGGGGGAGTATTTGCCTCCCTGCTTCATGAACCAATGTACCTTGAACCAGCACTGCCCTCTAGATGGGTAGAATTGGCTGCCTCTCTATTGTGCTTTACTTTGGCAGTGAAGATTGCTCTTTTTTCTGCTGGACCTTTGTTTAGAGTAATTTTTTAAAATAACATACAGATAACCTTAGTGAGAACATACCCTCCAATTGTGCTGATTGGAAGGTATGTTCTCACTGGGGTTATTTGTATATCATTTTTTAAAATACTTTGGGTTTGAAAAAGAAAAGAGAGGAAGTTTTCCATTTTCTTCTCAGGTGGGGCCAGGAGAGTGAGGCAGCAGAACTGAGAAAGACCAGTGTCAGGGATTTTGGTTAAAGCTGAACTTGATGGACCATTGCACAGAATCCTGTGCATATCCACTCAAAAGTAAGTGCCACTGTTTTTCACTCTGAGTACATGTTTATAAAATTGCAGCCTTGCTGTGTGACAACTCTGAACAAATTTGCATCCGCACAGAGATTCAAAATTTCCTCTCTTGCTCTCAATTCAGAATAGTTAATAAAGATGCTGCACCTTGCTGGTGAAGATATTTCGGAACAGCTAGGGTCATCCTGTCTGACATTAGAGAGGACAGAAATCCTGTTAAAAACACTAACGCCTATTATTGCTAAGCCTCTGATGGTTAACTAAGAAAGAACAGAACTTGAAGTCAGCCTTTGTCCCTGGTTTGAGCACATTACCCAATCTCCCCAAAGTTTCTTTCTACAGACAGTGCCCCAACGCCCCCTCTTGGTAGTTCCATTTGCATTTATGCAGTATTTCAGTATGTGTGGAACAGAATGCAATAATGTAGCTATCCAAGACTGAACATCTGCACAAAAACTGATGCGTGTACAGGACAGAGACAAAGGGAAGGAGAGTTGTGAAAAGAAGCAAGAAAACTTGGGTGTGGAAAAACTAGTCGAATGAGGAGAAAAAGTCTCTTCAACAAAGTGCTGGTTAGTGTCATGGGCTTCTAGGACCTAGACTCAGACTTAGGCCATTTCCACACAGGCTTAAAGAAACGGTGCAGAGCGTCCTCCAGAGAGGATGTCTGCATCTGTCAGTGGACTGGGTCAGACCTACTTATTGTAGATCCACACCTCAGCCCGCTCCCGAATGACCTGAACTGGTCGTCCAGTGTGCTTTTGAAAGACTGCTTGAAAGAGGTCTTTCAGAAGCACAGAGCATGCCACTCCGTTCCCGTGCTCCGGTGCAGATTTGCAGGCTCGCACCAGTGCGAGCCTGCAATCTGCTGGGGGTGGGCTTTAGGCTGGTGAGCTTCAGTGGTTGGTGGAGAGCCTCCACCAATTGGAAGCTGCCATTTTCATCCCCGGAGTAGTGCGGAGCGGCGGCCACGCACTGCTCCGGACCAGCCTGGACCCAAGCGTCAAGCCCAAAGGTCGGTAAGTACCGGCATGGGGCAATTCCCTCGCCCCGTGTGGAAGTGGCCTTAGAGTCTGAGGCAGCAGAATCTGCTCTGAGCCCTGACACAGAGACTGCTATAGCAGAACCTGCAGAGCAGACAGTACCACCACCTGCCCCAGGGACAGAAGTGTCAGCCCCAGCAGGGAGCCCTGCTCACTCTGACACAGACAATGATCTAGCCGTACCTACCTTTGCTCAGCATAGATAGCAAAAGGGTCTCCTGTGTCACTCCCAGCGAATTTATGCCAAGCATCAATTAATCAGGCACCAGCTGCACTTACCTTGGAGCCTATAAGAACTGAGCCTTTCCCCTCTAGTCTTTGTCAGCAATCAACTGACTATTTCTCCCATGCGTGCTTCTGTTCACTGCCCTTGCCTTTGACTTGTGTTTGTTTTGCCTGCCTCTGATATATGGACATTGGTGGGACCATTATTGCTTCTCATTTGCAAAGCTGTTTCCTTGCTTAAATTACTGCTGAGTTTCTGACCTGTGTTATTAGCTTCTCCTGCCTGCCAGCCCAGACCAAGCTTGGACAGTTAGAGCTTCTGTAATTTGGTTCCTGGCTATCTGTAGGACCTCATTCTCCCATACAACTTCCCTGGTAGGCTGCCACAGTTAAAACAGGAGAGGGCTCATGTCCTGTTTTAGAAGAAGGAATTTCAGCAGGTGTTGCTTGTCATGCAATCAGGTTACAGGTCTAGGAGCACTCACCAGTTTTCATTCTGGCAACCCTATAGAATCCCTGGGTTTTGAGATCTGAAGGGGAGGTGCTTCTCTCATCCTCCTTAGAGACATGTTTGGTTGGGACAAGGGAGAGGGCTTTCTCAAGGGCTACTCCTAGGCTCAGGAACTCCTTGCCTAGGGGCTAGGCTGACCCACTCCCTATTGTTCTTTCACCAGTGAAGTAAAGACATTGGTCAAGAACCTGAATAAAGCCACCTGAGTATAAAATTCTGCCAGTTCATTTACACAAAGCCTGGGCTCCTGGGCTGGGAGGCCAGAGGCAAGCATAAGGGAGTTTTCGCAATGCACCCCTGTGGCCAATCAGTGGTTATTTGCTTGGGTTGGAAGCAGAACAGTGCCTCAGACTAAATTACAGTAAATTGTATTGCAGTGGAGGGCTGCAGCAGCTTAAAAAAGTGGGTTGGAGGGATGAGGCCTATGTGTCCCAAAACCTGATCCCTGTCAGCAGAGATGCTGGAGAGGTACTTGCAGGTGGGAAATTAGCAGGAAGCAGAGTGCGTAATCATCTTTCTCTGCCAGCCAATTCTCTCCTACAAATGTCTCTGCAGAGCCATTTGAAGTCTGATTGGGGATAAAAATACTTAAAAACAACCTGGAACTGGGGATTTGTGTGGGATAAAACTGGCAGGCAGGGAAAAGAATAGACCATTTCTTTTTTCCTTGCAAATTCACCCCAATTCCTATATTAGCATTCAGAGGGATACAAAAAACTGGGTTTCCATCATAACATGATTCTGATCACATGAGCATCTCTGTTTGATCACAAGGAATTAACATCCAAAAGAACATAAATAACCCTCAGCTTTAATTTGGTTAGAATCTCAAGGGTCATAAAATAATTTATTGGTAAATATATTGCTCTTTAGGAAAGGCACAAAATGCTTAATGAATTTGAAGAAGCAGTGTGAAACACATTTCTCCTCAAGTTGCCTGTGTTAACCTGCAGCTTTGGAGATTTACATTGTGGGGTCTGAGAATGTGTGTGTGTGCATAAAGCAGAGGCTGAGAAAGTGTCTCCATTTCTGCTTTATCTGCAGACAGCTAGACCTACTGCTACTCTTTTATATATGTTAAGGCTGTATGAATTGTGTGAAGTGTATACTGGACTAGGCTATTTAGACATCTATTTGGTGTATTTTGACAGCAGTAGAAGCGATGTGAGATCCAGTCTGGTGTTGTGGTTCGAGCAGTGGACTGCAATTCTGGAGCCTAGTGTTCAAACCCTGGCTCAGCCATAAAACCCATTGAGTGATCTTAGACAAGTTACAAACATACACATCAGCCTCAGAGGAAGGTAAAGGCAAAGCCACTCAGAACAAATCTTGCAGAAAACACTCTGATAGGTTCACCTTAGGTTTGGCACAAGCTGGAAATGACTTGAAGGCACGTAACAAGAAGCAGTACAAAAATTCCATTAGGGAAAGATGTAAAATATGGCTAAACATCCTCCAATTTCTTGTTATGATTGGCTATACATGTGTTAACAAATACTGTCATGCGGAGTTTGCTTACTCTTACAATTCAGTACCATGTCCTACTTAGCTATATGGTCTTCATCAAGGCATCTTATATAAAGGGTTGTTGGATTCCTTTGAAGAGAGAACTGGAGGAACAGTGGTCAGTGCAAGAAGCTCCAGTGAGAACGGATAACACTGTGGAGGATCCCTAGCCAAGACTTACCACCAGCACAAGGCTAAGCGCATCTGTTTTGAAGTATATCTTATACCTTTCTATGTAGTAGGGATGTAACATTTCTGGAAATTTGCAGCCATGGGGGAAAATTGTTTTTCTCTTTTTTTGTGGAAAAAACAGAACAAAACAGAAAAATTTAGAAATGTAAAAAATACAATATTAATGCCCTTCACAGACTTAAAGTCACTTTCTCATTTTTGGAATATAAAATTCACTATATAAGATTTGGCTTAGCATAAAATTGTCATATTTGATATATTAAAAGCACAATTTATTCAGAATATAAATACAAACTGAACTCACGTTTTTCAAAAAAAATGATTTTCTTACATATGGAGCTATGATGTTCTGAACTGTAAGTAATGCCTGAACTGTAAGGAACTTCTGGTTTGCCAGTTTGAAGAGTAGGCAAAAACTCCCAATAAAAACAGAAGAAAGCATCAACATTAGTAAAATGGAGAAAATTACTTGGACTCCATGACTTCTCCTTAGTGTTAAGCAGACATAATGTACTTTCGCCTATAATATGAATTGAGAAGAGGAAACCAAGACCAGGAATTGTAATGACCTGTTATTGTACATAGTCTTATATAAAAGTCTTCCTTGTTCATAGTTCTCAGAAATTATTCTAGAGCAGTAAATATGTGAACACCTTGTCTTAAATATTTTATTCACCAAATAAAATATTTTATTCATCATCATTCATCAAAAGAAATTTCCATAACCCATTTTTTTTCTGGGAAAAAAAGGCTTAAAAATAGGGACTGTTTCCACAATTTTCCATTTTATTCTTGGCCTTCATAAATCTATTTCTACAGCTCAGTTCTCAGCAAATGTTTCCTGAATTGCAAGTTTTGGATTATCGGTGTTTATTCCTGAATGTCCCCACCTAATGTCTCCACAATCTTAGGTTCCTCTCTTCCTACACTGGCCTTCTGGTGACTGTCCTAGCCCATAGGCACTTCAGCATTTCTTCCCAGAAGTCAGTAGACTAGATTAAAAATGTTCCCTGGTCAAACTTGCTAAGCAAGTGAGAAGGAATGAGTCTCCTCAACTTTAGTTGGACCTTGGATCATTGGGTGCCCTTTTAGCCAAGATTTCTACCTTATTTTCCAGTTACAGAAATAGTTTCGAATGTGTTAGATGCGGGGGGGTAGGTATTTGAGTGACAAGCCTTGAGCAAGTGTGATTTATGTTTGATGTGTTGTATGGAATGACTTAATAATCACCAAGGGCCACCCGTATAACTTCAGTTTTGGTCTGAAAGCAATCCTGTCAACCCCTAATTCTATCCACTGATATGTTTGACTCTTAGCTTACAAACTTTGAGCAAGCAGATATAAATAAAGAACTATCCCACATCCTGAAATTGGAGGGATATAGTGAGGTGAGATCACCTACTATATCAAAGCTATTAGGCAGCATCAGATGGCAAACCCCAAGGACTACATTGTTAGGTGGTGTGTGATACACATGTGCTTGTCCTTTCCTGAAGAAGTGTTTTGTAGCTTAATTAATTAATTGACTCTCAAGTTGCTTGTGAAGCTCAAAGAAAAGGTGTTACTGAACCACAGAGAGCTGTTATAAAGACATTATCGACATTGCAGGCGCTGCCATGTGAAACATGAACTGCAGTATTCCTCAGCCATGGTCACAAGAGAGTACCAGAAGAGACTGCCGTGTCAACAAAAGCAACAGAAGTGAGCAGAATTCTATAAAAGTTGCTTTGAAAGTGGCATTTTCATTAAATTCTGTTTCTACTGAAAGGCTTTATTGCATGTTGGGCTGATGGTCAGACAGATTCTGTTACAAACCTGGAGGAAGAAAAGGAGGAGAGACAGCAGGACACAATGGACAGATGAATTTAGAGTATGGATGGGGAATCTGTGGCCCTCCAGAGCCACTACAATACTCATCAGACCCAGCCAGGATGGCCAAAAGTTAGATACATTGGGGATTGTTGTTGTTGTGTACCTTCTGACTTGTGGCAATCCTAAAATGATCCTATCACAGGTGGGGGGTTTTTTGGGCAAGATTTGTTCAGAGGGGATTTGCCTTTGTCTTCCTCTGAGGCTGAGAGAGTATGACTTGCCCAAGGGATTACGGTTCAACAAAACCTGGAGTGTCAGTTTCTCTATCCTGATTTAGCGTCTAAATGCCATTGCCCATTCTCCACTCTCCCCCTTTAAGAAGGTTCCTCAGAGTCCTCTGTACTATCAGTGTTGTGCCAACCAGAGACCCTTTCAAATCACACAGTGAGAGCACTATGATTCTACTTACATTGTCAGGGCTGCCTCTTGTTGAATCCTGGGGTTTCCAGTTTGATGAGGCACTAGAGAATTCTGAACAGTCCTACTTAAAGTGCAAATCCCAGGATTCCACAGGTTGGAATCATGACAATTAAAGTGTAATCATAGTGCTATAATTGTGTTAGCAGCCGGACACCCCCACGCTATGATTGGCATACATAAAAATTGATATAAAATATAAATTATACCTGATATGGCTGGACAGCTCTGCTAGATAAGAGGAAAGCTGGCCGAACATATGCATTATGAAATCTAAGGTCAAGAAGAACTCTCCTAGAAACGACCAGGTCATAGTCAGGAAATCACCAGGAAACTCTGGAGATAATAGGCTGCTGCTAGCCTTAACAATACTGCTTTCTTAAACAATAGTGACTGGGAGATTCCCACAAGACTGCTGATTATCTCAAGTCCTCTTCCTTTCACCCTGCAGAATCCTCAGTTCAAAGATAGGGAATGATTAGCTCAATTAGGATTCTGGCATTGTGGGTGGACTCCTGAGTCACCCATGTTTTGAGGTAAGAATTGCATAGTGTGAATGGGTCCCTGGTTAGAAGAGGAGCGTTGGTCTAATTTCTATCTCAAAACTACTGCACATCTTGTGCAGTTGTTAGCAGCCTCACTTAAACCATTCCTGGTGTGGTTTAGCCCTGGTGAAATGGGTCTTGTGACATCCGTTAAATGACTAGCTTGACTTGGTGCACTCCTTCAGAGCTCTCAGATCTTGCATGCCATGTTATAGTTATGCATCTTTCAGTGAATCATAATAACAGGTACAGGTAATCCAATATCTGATGAAGGCACTACAGTTTCACACTGAAGCATGTATTACAGTGGTGGTGGTGGTGTGTGTGTATTCTAACATGTTGTGCTTTCCATGCCCCACCCACATAGCTTTATTTATATATACATTAGCACATGAACCAGAATGTGAAGCTCATATTTGGATTTTTGGATTTTTCCCAGCAGTTCTTTTTCTCTTAATTTTGTGTGGGTTTTGAGTTCTGAGAATGGCATTATTGTTAATGAGTGGCAAATATGTTCTCGTTGCTCTTTTACTCTGCTTGTCATTGTAAGTGATCCATCTTGTCACTCACTGGCTGCAGAATCCTCAAGCCAATCTTTGTGGAAATGTCCACTTTCATCAATACTGACAGAAGAAAAGCAGTTCACAAGAATAAACCAAAGGTGTATGCAATCCAGTATCCTGGATTAGTGGTCAACAAGGCACCCTATGAGAAGTCCACAAGCAGCTAGTATTGTTCCCCATCAGCTGGTATTCCAGGGAAAAAAGGGTTTGGGAAAAACAGAAAAAAACACAATTCCCCTCCAACTATTTTTTCTGAGGTTTTTTGGGGGGAGGGGAGGGGCTTCAGAATAATGACTCTACTCTGATGCTGGAGGCAAGATATGCTGCTGTGTGCCTTCAGGTTGTTTCTGACTTATGGCAATCCTAAGGCAAACCTATCATCGGGGTTTCTGGGCCTGAGAGTGTGTAATGTGCCCAGAGTCACCCAGTGGGTTTCCATGGCCCACTGGGGAATCAAATCCTGGTCACCAGGGTTGTAGTCTAACCCTCAGAACATTACACCACACTGGCTGAGGCAGGATATACTCATCATGATTAGTACTTTGCCTAATCCTTTTCTTGAGATTAGTATCTTGAACAGTGCTTTCAAGTATGAATTTTCTCTATTGGTAATCAAATTGCAATAACCCTGATGAGACAGTGTAAATGCCTCCAATGTGCAGGTAGAAAAACTGTCATAGCAAGCCCCAAGGAACAAGAACTAGAACTGTACTATCTACAGGCGGCTCCTGGATCAAACAGGGTATTGAAAGTGAGGGGGTGCAACTCTTGCACCAAAGTTGCAGAAAAGGTGCATAGGAAGGAAAGGGGAGAAGGAGGGAACCCCTCAGATTTCTGAGTCTGTCCTTTACCTGCTCTATCTTGTACTTGCTGGCCTTTTTCCAGTCCTAGACTGATACTCTTACAGCTTCTGATCTCACTTCCTCCTTCTGCTCCAGATTCAAGACATCTTTGCTCCTGGAGAAACTGTGGAGAGGCATGACCTCTGCATTTCCACTTGAGTTAGATAGAATTAAGATTTTTGATCTACTTTAAATTATGGCAGATAGCCAGCAGAATAAAAAAGAATAAGCATTACATTACATTTTCATACATACATTATATACAGTCAAAACTGGAACAATAGCAGTAACAATGGAAGGAGAAATTTGAGAAGTCCATTAACAAAATACTTAACAACACTGCTTTTCCACACATTTGCGACAATTTATGGCTGCTGCACAAAAACTAGCAACTTTAGCAGTAACCTGGACATTAAGATCTGACAAAAGATATTCTAAATAAAACTCATCTCGCCTACCTGGAAGTGTTTTTGTACGAGTGAGGTTATGAAAGAAGTTCTAAGGTCTTGACAGAAGGTACAGTGAAGTAACACACAATCTGCTTTCCTATTTCAATGTATTTCCTACAATAAATAGTAGTTTGCTTATGTGATTTGAGTTCCACCATCAATTGGGTGCTCCTGAAGAGATCTTGAGATTTTTGACACATTCAGAACTCTGCAAAATTAAGCTGGGGCTATCCCTATCCAGACCTTGGAAGTAATGAGTTAAAAGGAATGTAGTTACATTTTGGGTGTAGTGAACATGCAAGGCTACATTTCAAAATAAATGCATCAAGGAGAGTGAAGTTGTTTTACTGGGGTAAAGAAGAATTAATTGTTTCACGTTAACCACAAGTCACCTTTTTTTTTTTTTTAAAGCAGATTGACTTTTTTTTCTCAAGATTGTTATTACAAGCATCTAAATCCTGGGGATTTTCCTTTCTCAGAAATTCAAAGGAATGCGTAGTGTAACAAGCAACTTCTCAAATAACAGTTTTCAAACACTGTGATGAGTTACCAAATTGAATTATTTTTAAAAAGTAATTTTTCCAGATCTACCCCCACCCTCCATTGGGACTGAGCTTTTCCTCCCACATTTGGTACACAATCTTCTTTCTTCTTTTCCAATGGTGAAACCATGCTGGCTTTAGATTAATTAAATTAGCATTGCTTTTATTCAAGTGGTTTCCAGGTAGTACAATGTAGTGATGAGGATTCTTCTTGGAAATTTGTTCAATTAATAAAAAAACAAAGCTAATTATTCCCTGTGGGCTGTTCTTTTCAATGAATGCAGTGAATAGCATGTAGTGATTAGCAACCCCCTGCAAGATTGCTCATCAGCTGTATAGTAATATTTAAACAGCATGGTTCTGTAAACCAGGCTTATCATTTAGCAAGCTCACAAAGCAAAAGTCTTGACAGATCAGTCCTAAGGGTCTTACCACTGCTTCCAGAACCCTGCCTTCAGCTCCTGGATTGCCGTCTGCAAATTGAATTAACCTTCCTGGGTAAACAGCTGGGTTGCCTTGTATTGTTTTGGAGCCTTTAGTGGTAACACATCTATATCCCTCAAGTGTGCCTCATTCTATAGCACATAATAGTCAGTCATCCACTTGCCTGCATGTATTAAAGCAGGCTGATATTTCCCATTCCCTGTGAACTGACACCCTTTCACATGCCTCCACTTACCTTGGGATGGTTCAGGACAATTTGTTACCTGAAGTAAAGACGAGATGGTATCCCAATTACGTGTACAGAAAAAAAATCACTTGAGCATTTGTGGGCCTATTATAATATGATTTGACTTTTTGAACTGGAGATACCAAGAGCTAAACTTTGACATTTTGCATACAAAGTGTGTACTCTGCCACCAACTATGGGTCTGCCTCAAGTATATACCCAGGAGTCAGACGTCAACCAGAAGTTGTGACTGGGAGAGAGAACCCAAAAGTTCCCCTTCCCTTCATGAGCCCAGTTAAATTATTGCCAGGCTAAGAATGCCACAAAACTTTTTCTGCTTCATCCACTCAGAAACACAGGGGTTTTTTTTCCTGCACAGAAAACACGTTTTTCAACAGAAAAAGTGTTCTCTTCACAACACTGTTCCATACATATTTCTGCACAAATACTTTCAAAAATGCAAATAATGACCAGGAAGAATGGAGAAATCTATGCATTCTTATCTACCAGGGAGAATACTGCTGTGTCTAGAAGGATGAAGAACACTAAGAGTTACAATGCAGAGCCCAAGACAATAATGCTGTAGTTTGCCACACAGGGCAGTTGCCCACAGGTCAGCCCTCTCCTATTCCAACCACAGTCTGACACTCAGATATATGAGACAGGTTCAGCTTTGTCCCACCCTTGTGGATGTGCGTTAAGAGTCCTCTATTATTTGCTGCTGTGTTGTTTGAGTTGAGAAAATGCTGTTACCTTTTACAACGTGTGCAATTTCCTCATAGTAAATCTACCAGTCCTGAGGGCAGAATACAACAATTTTTGTATTTAAGTCAGACCTTCTCAAGAAACATACCCATGCACATACATATTGTACAGGATGGAAAGAAGGCTGAGAAGTAATTGCAACCTCAGGCTTGTTTGCAAACCATCCAACCTCAAAATGGAGATTTTCCTACACTCTGCATTCTTTCTCCGGCCATGGTTTGGGGGGATGGCAGATTCTGCTGACTTGTTTAAGTGTCTCTAAATGACAGGAAATAGCCTAGCTGCTAAGAGATTGTCATGGTATTTTCTCTCCTCTACCCCATATCTTATAAATAAATGTCTGCCTTTGCCCAGAGGCTCTCTACATTTTCAGATGCTGTGCGAGCAATTCCAGAAAAGCAAGCGTTGACTGTTGAGTGCACACATACATATTCTTTCAAAAAGATATATGCATTCATGAGAAACATGGACAGCTTTCTGATCCACTTCTTTGTTATGCCTTCACAGTAACACACATGGTCACCAGGAGCTGCTTGTACAAACTGCACACCAGGGTCAAATGGAACTTTTACACTGTCAGAGATTGGGAACATTAGTTTTTTCAACTACAACTCCCTGAATCCCCCAGCACAGGGTTCTGGAATTTGTCGTCCTCCAAAGTAAGTCTCCCATGCCATGGACTGTGTTTGTGAGCGTAGTGAAAATTACAAGTGGGTGCTCCCCTTTACCAGACGAAAGATAAAATATTATCCTGGTCACTTCTGAGGGCAGGTTGAATCTGTCAATTTTGCTTTCTCCTATATTATTTTTTTTAAAAAAAATCATGTTGTTCCTGTCAGATTTTTGAAGATCTTTGCAGATTTTGGAAGGTTCTTGTGTATAATGAACTGAACAAAGTTTTGGTCTGGGGAAATTCAATGTTGTTGTGTGCCTTCAAGTTTTTCTGACTTATGGCCACCCTATGATCAACCTATCACAGGGTTTTCTGGGGCTGGGAGTATGTGACACATCCAAGGTCACCCAGTGGGTTTCCATGGCTGAGCGGGGAATTGAACCCTGGTCTCCAACACTCAAACCACTATACCATGCTGCCTCTCTATAGCCTATTTGAGGATAGAGAAACGATCATGTTGTCCCTGCCTTCCTTTTAAAAACGAGGACCCTAACAGGAAAAAAAAAAGAGATGTTAACTTTAATTCAATACCACAAGTGTAGCCAACTACCAGGGATTCAAAGAGAGACTAGTAAGAGCTAAGCACTCAATGCTCCCTGTCCAGATTGCTCACCTGATCAGCCTCTACCCACCCTGAATATTCATTTTCTTTCCCCCCTCCCCCCAAAAAAATCTCAATGGTTGTCCAATGAGTTTATGGAGAAATTTTTAAATCTGGGAGTCTTCTTATCAAAAATAAAGGAACTGAAATAATTCTTACCCATCCTTAGTTCATCACTTTGGGTTTAAGAATGCAGAACTACCACCCTCTGCTGGAAGAAAGGCCAAATTGGTAAAGAGCATAGTCTTCAGTTCCCCTTGAGATTACCTCATATATAAGTTTAGTCCTAAGAATCTTTAGAATGCCCAAGGGGATATCATCCCAGTTGATGGCTTGAGACAAAGAGGTCACCTGGGAATGGTGTCACTAGGTCAAACATTTCTAATTTAACAGCTGCTGTTTGCAAGTGGGGCTTTGCTGGAATTGAGAAATGGTGGCTCTCCAGCTGTTGTGGAACTCCAGTTCCCATCATCCCTAGATAGCATGCTCAGTAATGAGGATTCATGGGAGCTGTAGTGCAGTACCATCTGCAGAACCACTGGTTTCTCTGGTTCACAATGACAATGAAATTTTATAATGAAAATCAAAGAAACAAATCTGATAACTGTCAGCAGTTCAGTCATGCTCTTATGAGAAGTAAGCACTATGAGAATAAACTGATTGTAGAAAGACACTGTGAATAAATTGCTGGGCAAGTGTACAATCAGGAAAATAAATGAGAAGATACCAGGCTCGCTCATGTGCTGCATTTACTCCTGTACCCTAGACTCAAGCATCCCTGGCAAAAGAAAGTCAATCCAGGAACAAAATAAGATACAGAAAAAACTTGTTCACATATCCACCTTTGAGGCAATTGCTTGGATTAGAGATCAGGGTGCTAAATATGTACAGTTCTGCATGTGGACATGTCTTACCATATAAAAAACCAAAGTAGCTATTGGGCGATAAGAAAAATTTCGAAATACATTTTGTGTGAATATTTTAATAGGCCAAGCAACAAAGCACAAACATGCATACAAGTTTTCAAGCTTTTCAGATCTCTTGATCAGGAAAGGCGTTACAAAAAGCACCCAGAAAGAAGGAAAAGCAAGAGGAGGGGAAAGATAATTTGATCTTAAAGTTAGTTAGTTTTCATGTCAGCTTGTGATGTAATGAATTTGTGAAATATTTGGCAAGCCTTGGTGTATAGCTTCCTGGGCTTCTTAGAACCCAGAGGTTGTTAATAGTCTGGACTCTTTTCTCCCGAAATAATAGTTTTCTTTGTGTTGGGATTCTTTTTCAACATACAAAATACACAAGACAGTATTCAAAGCACACCAGTTCTCCTATGTTGTTTAAAGTGGTACAGCCCATCAAGGATATGTCATGGGTATTTAACTCATTCTGCAGCTCAGCAGTACTCATGGACCACATGGCACTCTCACAGAACATGAAGGTGACAGAGAAGCTTAAATGGATGCTTTACAGAGTTCATCTTTTGTCACTCACCAATTAAATACCAGGGAACACTTCAGTCTATGTCGATCTACGGTGGCACAGACAAGCCAGACAGCAGCAAAGACAAGGCAGCAAAAAAAGGAGAGAATGTGTATGTGTGTGTGAAAGAGAAAGAGAGAGAGAGAGAGAAGTAGTCACTGACTGTTCTCAGAGGTCAAGTCATTTAACAGAAATTGAACTGTTGAAAAGAATAAGTGGGAATGATTGCTCTTTATTTCCCACTGTCTCTCTGTGTGTGGATCACATAGCAGGACATATCTGCATGGAAATCACTTAGCGCAACACAGCAGACACACATATTTGCATTGAAACATACAAATATCCTTCACTGCACTGGATTTACAACCACCTGGATACTTAAGGAAGGGAAAGTGTACAGCATTAAAAAAAACCACCTCAAACATCTAAGATCCGGTTTTGTTAAAATATCATGTCATGAACTGAACAGTATTCATTTGAAATTTGAAATTCTATACAAAGAAATAAGTATTTGCACATTGGTGATCCAGGCACTAACCTAAAAGAGTCACCTTTAGTTTAGCTGACTAGCTAATGAAATCTTACAAATCTATGAAACCTTTTCATTATGAGCAAATCCTTGTAATGAAAACTACAGGAAATGCATAGAAGACCAACTAAGAATCCTATGGAGGCTGTTGTTACAGCTGGTTGAGTGAACTGCTGGGCTAGTTCATTCTTTCCTAGGGCTTGTGATGTAAAGAGATTTTAAGCACCTTGTAGCTAAATGAAAAATAAACTTGGTTTTGATTCTTCTCTAGTTTTATATAGCATGATCTCAAGCAGTGAAACATATGCATCTCTTAGGAAGTATTTTTCAAAACTTAGAAAAGTTACTTTTTGGGCTATGATTCCCAGAATCCCCCGGCCAACATGGCTACTGGCTATATCATTTCCCATGTTTGCCTTTTACATAAAAAAGCAAACCTCCAAGTTGGAGGAATGACATTTATCATAAAACTGTTTGGTGAGGACTGTGGTCATAAGTGACTCAAGCTAAAATGTGATTAAAAAAGAGTTTGTTTTTCTTGAGGAATTAGAAGTTTCAGTTTACATAAACTTGAAAATGACCTTATGCTGAAACATTCTATCAGTGATCAATATTTGGAGGTCCATAATATCGGGCACATTTATGGTAATTTAAGATTTAAACAGGGACCTAAATACCCTAAACAACACAAATCCTGTCTGATCTTGGATGCTAAGCAGGGTCACTCCTGGTTAGTACTTGGATGGAGATCCACAATGAATACCAGGGGCTATAGGCTATATTTCAGAGGCAGGAACTGGTAAAACCACCTCTGAGTATTATTCCTTGTCTAAGAAAATCCAACAAATTCAAGGGATCACAATAAATCTACAACATGAAGACACACAAATGCACACACATGTATCTAAACATACATTTGGACCTAAAATGGACAGGAGTGGGACATTTTGAGTCAAATAATTTCATAGTGTTTTACTCAGGAAATGAAAATCTAAGAAATGGGATGGTATTGATAGTGAGGAGAGAAATAGCAAAAGTGCCCAAGGAATATTGTCCTGTTTAGAAAGCCAGCCATACTTCACAGTCCTTAAACAGAGTCTACAGTGGCAGCCACAGTCAAGGTTTACAGAAGTTTATCAGTCAATTACCATTCTTGTTTCAATAGTCGACATCAGCAATAAATTCAATGTCAGTTCAAGAGAGTACCCAGCAGAGTAGTCAGCACACAAAGTGAAGGTCAAAGTTTTTCAGGAATATGAGCCAAGGATCAAAAGAAGAACACATTGCTTCCAGTAGAAGTAACATTTGTCTACAACCGACTTTTCCCCCACTCCTTCTCTTGTACTTATTGGCCAGCAATCTCCCTTAGCTGTTTGCCTATTTAATTCATTCTCCCTATATAAGTGCTCGGAGTCTCATGAGCAATCCCTTTCTTGTCTAAGTTGTGTTACACTAAGTACTGTCAGAAACTATCATGAATCTGAAACTGCATGATATATGTAACAAGTACCCAACTGGCAACCAGTACGGTTTACAAAAATTAAGAGTTTCCTTTTGAAAAAGAAAAAAATTCCTTATCTCCTTCCCTGTCTTACCACTGTGACATTACAAGGGCTTACCTTCTGGTCTCAAGTTTTGGACCTGATATCTCAGGGAATGGGATATTGCTTACCTGGCAACCTTGTCTGTCTTTTGTCTGTATATACTATACTGTATACACTATAAAGTGTATATACACGCAAAGAAAAGCAGAGGTGTGTTGTTACAATACCGACTATGCCCATAAATGAGGATGTGTATTCTATTGTACCATTCTATGGTTCCTTGAGGGAGTATGGTTAGCAAGTGGGAATAAGATTCACAACAAGCAGAGATGGAAAATGAACTGAGACAAGGCTTGGAACATGAGGCACGCAAAAGGAAAAAGCGAGATTATGCATGCCTATGTAATAGACTTAGTAAGTATGAGTACATTAATAGATAGAGCTGGGAAATATTATTTTTGGACTACAGCTCCCAGAACTCAAGTTATTAGGCCTCTGATGGCTTGGAGATTCTGGCAGCTGTAGTCCAAACACAACTTCTCCGAGTTCTGCAATTGGGTTCAGCTCCTTACAAATGTGCAAGACTACACCTATCAATCAATCAGCATGAGGGGCAAGGTGTCTGCAGGGATAATAAGTGTTCTTCACATATTTCATCCAAAGGTGTGTTGTGTCAGGCCCCTGATGAGTGTATCCTTTTGTGTTCTATAATGTGCAGCAATATTGTGTTTTATAATAAGCAGCATGTTATTACTTTTCTCTTTCCCTCTCACACACAGATGTAGGTCTGGTACTATTTCATTACAATTCTGGCATCCTTTTTCTCTCTGTTTTTAGAAGATGCTGCTCATAAGCCCCTTTTTAGCTTTGAGCTATGTCAGCTGAATATTGATGTTGAAATGCTTTACATAGATGTAGCTGCTCTCTGTGTATTAATGTTTTCAGGAATCTCCCAGGCCAATTGTTTGAGAGCATATTTTATAGTTGCCTATGACAGTATGGAGAATGAATATGCTAATAAGCTCTGAGCACAGAAAAGAAGAAAGAGAGAGAAAGTGAAAGAGAGAAATGGGAACAGTCTACAAAAATACAAAACTTATGAATGAGAAACTCTACTAGCTACATAGAACTTAGCTAGCATATATCTCTAACTATGACACTACTATTTGGAGGTTACATTGAGCTAGGACTGCCATGGAATCTATTACCAAGTACATGTGTTCAGCCCAAGAATGTATTAACTATTTATATGAGTTTTCTGAGCAGCTACAGAGAGCTTTTTATGTGTAATGCTAATCAGCTGCATGTTATCAAGAAAGCATCTGGAAATCTCTGAAAGCAGAGACCAGCTCTAACATTTTTTCCTTTATGCGTAGCTTTGGAATGTTACTTTTTTGGACTACAGCCCCGAGATGAACCTGTTATGGTTTTTTTTTTTTTTGGCAAGATTTGTTCAGAGAGGGTGTGCCAATGCCTTTCTATGGGGCTTAAGAGTGTTACTTGCCCAAGGTCACTCAGTGGGTTTCCATGGCCAAGCAGGAATTCAAACTCTAGTTCCTAGAGTCTTATTTCAACACTCAGACCATTACACTCTGCTGGTTTCCAGCCTATTCAGAAGTGAGTTCCATTGTGTTCAATGGGACCTACTCCCTGGTACATACTCTGTAGATAAGGATTGTAGTCTAACCCTCCACTCCCACCCCCCGTTACCATAATTCAGTTTCTAAAGAGAAGAGATATGACTACTTACAACTACATTTGCTTTAAGTTCTATTAACATACTCTGTTGTTTGGCCCCAGATAGTTGAAGTTTCAAAGTTTGCATCACCATCATTCAGGTCACCCAAAGATTTCAGTGGTATGGCAATGAGAGAGTAAGCGGTGGAACAGTGATTAATTATCTCTAAGGAGCCGTCCCGTATAATGGGGATGGGTGGGTTCCAGTCAAGGACCATAGTTTGAATATGTACACATTTTCCAGCAGCTAATGCATTCCTTTCAGTTTCGCCTTCATCTCTTCCTGCCAAATACGGAGACTTTTCAGTTAAATAAAGCATTTCAGAAAGATTTCTAAGACTGAAAATGAGGCCAGACTACATCAAGGCTGTCAATATAATCAGCTGAGCAGTCAGTCCTCTCTCTCTCTCTCTCTCTCTCTCATCACAAAAACATACACACACTTGCTGTTATTATGAGACAGGCCACACTTTTTAGGCACATTTATGTTAGTTTAACTGAGTCAGCAATGCATGCATTTCAGCAGTAAACTGCAACAAACCTAAGTGCTTTGCTTAATTTGGCCAGTGCTTCCCCATGGCTTCACAGAATGCAGGAAGATTCCTAAGTGGTCTGCAGCTAGCAGTCATTTTTGCTCAATATCGCTCTCATTATGGGCCAATTTCAGCTTATGAATTAATGCATAAGCCTGTCCATTTGTGCAGGCAATGCTGCTGGAGGCACAGACAGCTCTACATTCTGCCTGCCCCCTCCCCTCCTACTAATGAGGAAGACTGTACAGAGGAACAGGCAGGTCAGCTGTCTGTTGTTGCAACAAAAGTGGTTGTGGTGGGGGTTGGAGAGAACAGCTTAATCAAGTATACTGACAGAATTTTGGGGGTGGGGGTATAATGTTCCTATCCAAAGGCTATAGCAAAATTACAATAAATCTGGAGCAGATCAGTGGGCCTCTAATATTTTAGGACACATTAATGCAGTAATTCTGTACATCCTCAATGAGCTACAACAAGTTCTGGAAAATAATGCAGTCTTCTCAGAGGCTCTGGGTGGCAGGCCTTTATTTATTTACTAGCAATATATACCCGGCATTGCCTGGGATTTTATTTTCTCACAGGTAACACTTGTTAGAAAGAGTTGAGATCTTGTGTCTCTAATTCTTCAAACTGTCTTGTCCAATACCTGTAACTTTTACTCATATTCCCTAACCCAACTTGTATTCAGAGTTATTAACATACAGAGTTGGGTTTCTGAAGGAATACACTGCTTTCTTCTTTACTGCTAGGCCTCGTCTCCATAGCAACTAGCCTATTCTCTGGCTGAGCGTTCTAAAGGCCCCTCCCTAAGCTGCAAACCCCAGGATTCCATAGAATCTTCTCAGGCAGGCAATCATATGAGGTCTTCACCTGACACAGCCAATCATATGAGGTCAGGTCTTCACCTGACACAGACAAACTCACTAACTTTGACTTTTATATATTAGAATTACAAACAACCTCCCAACTTTAAACAAATACTCACCAACAATAGGACACATGGCATGGACCAAATATAGGGATAAGACCTGCCACCAACCCAGATGTGAACTCTGGCCTCACAACTGTTTTTGGCAGCAATATTACAGGTCCTAACAATGCCACCACAACAACTTCAGAGGTGCATTTACTTGCTCATCTTACAAAGTAATATATGTTACCCTACATCAGCAATATCCCTCTGCACTCTGCATTAGACAAGCAGTATAGCCTCTGTGCAAGAGGGCAAATAGACACAGGTTTGATATTAGAAATGTACCAAAACCCCAGTGGAAGGACATCCTAATCTTTCTGGACATATTATCAGTGAACTTCAAGTAATGATTCTGGAACAATGAAATTCAAGAGAAAATTGGAAAGAGAAACATCTGAATTAGAATATATTTTAAAAATTCAATCCATTAGCAGAGATATGAAAACAGATAGTAGTTTGTGGACATACTACCTGTACTGATACGCATGTTCTTACCATTATGCATCTAACAAAAGAACTGTCCCCAACAAAGTTTCCAACTCCAAGAACATTTATTGCTTTTACAGCTCAATACAGCAGACCGTACTAACAGAGCTGTATGATCTTATACAATTGCTGCCCAACCCACAAAATGAGGAGACCACACGCAGGGCTTGGGTTGAACTAAGGGCAATTTATTAATATGCCTAATTAACATACAATGGTAATGAACTTGAACTTGAACTTGCACATGGCTTTAGGTTTCTATCCTAAAAGAGGGGGAGTCACCAACGTGGATGGACTAGGGCAAGAGTCAGCCTCAGACCATCTCCCCTAGGCTGCAGAGCGAGATACCAGGCCACAAAGTCAAGCGCAGAAGGTGGACCAAGAGTTTGGCCGGCCCCTGTCTGGAAGGTGAGCCCAAAATCGAGTCCCCCAAGCTCAAGCCAGTAAGGGCTAGTCCCGGGCCCTCCTCAAGGATAGTCTTTATCCTACACCAAAGGGTGCCATAGATACACACCGAAACCCATGGACCCCCCCCCCTTACTGGTCAAGGAGCCTGTAAATGTGAATGTGAATACCTAGTTACCAGCCTATTTAAGACACCACCCTGAGCAGCCAATCACCCCAATCCCTTGGCGCAGTGTAGGGTAGGTGAAAAAAAACCCTGGAAAAGGGGAAAAAATTCCTACCCGGCCCCGAAGCGACCAGCGAGCTTACACTGAAACCATAGGATGGGAGAGTGAGTTGCCAGAATTCCGCGAAAGAGGCTGGGGAGGAGACGGGGCAGCCCTAAATAGAGCCTTGGCGCCCCGCCTCCTCCAGCCTGTATTCTCCTCTCGCGGGAGGACGGCAAATAGCGCCCCACCACCACTCACTTCATGTGGGTGGGGGGGTGCATTCTTTAAGGTATCAGAAATGGCATCTTTCTGCATCCTGTTACACTCTGATCCTATATATATTACTACGTAACTACTCCTCTAGTTTGATATTAACTCCATCTGTGCATTTGAAGAAGTGGATTGAAATCCATGAAAACTCATGATAAAATAATCAGTCGTTAGGATACTGCTAGAATCCTTCTACCTCCCCTCTTCCTTTTGATGCTGTGATTGGGATTGCCAGACCAGAATTGTCCCAAGCCTGAGGTTTCAGGGCAAAACCTGAAGCCAATGAATGGTTTCTGGTTATGCCATTATGCCATTAAATCTCGTGCATTATGTACCAACCATAACTGCTCACAGCTTGTCATTCAAACTCAAACACATACACATACAGAACATATTTTCCTGTTTGGAAATTAAGACAGAAATCTTAGCAAAAGGGATGAAGTGAGATTATTCTTTCTCATTTATTTAGGGATGGGATAAGGAACCTTTAATCTAGCCTATTTTCTTTTAGCCAGAAGGTAGATGCAGAGCCGAGTGGAGGGTAAGCCCTGGCACTACAACAACTGGGATGAATGGATGAAGTAAACACATAGTAAATGTGTAGATCTTCTTTGCAAGTTGCAGCCACAAATCAGTTAAGGCTTGCAGATTTTATGGCAACCTGTTCCTCTCCTAGCTCTTCAGGAGATCTGCATCCAGCCCTCTTCTTTTGGTCCAAGTTAAGCTTGTCAAAACTGAAGAATTTCACAGTTATCTTCTGCCTGGGGATGAACCATGAAAACTGGAGACTTGGGGCCAGGCCCAGAGATCTGGCAGTCCCAGCTGTGACAGATTAATATGGCTATTTCTTTTAAAAATCTCTCCAGCGTGTGCACACATACATCCTTTTGTATGTTTGGGCACATACTGATTTCATCATACCACATACTTTGTGGAAGCTGGGGATAAGAGATAAAATCTCCAGGGCCCAGACCTCTAGAGAGTCCAGACCTCTAGGGTGCTCAACAACAAAATAAAAACATGTTTTTTTCATTAAAGCCTTTGGGGCCTGATTGATTTTATCCAGATCTGTGCGTTTTATGGTTTTAAAATTTTTAAACCATTTTAACTTATTTTAATTGTCTTGCTTTAACATGGCAAATTGTTTAACATTATTTTAGTCTGTTTCCACTGTTTCTCATTCTTTTAGATTGTTTGAATTGTCAACTGATTTTATGGCATGCTACTGTGAGATTGTATGATACAGACTGGGATAGAAATATTTAAATAAATAAATAAATATCAGCATCTCCAAGTCTGTAAACATCAACATTTATTAATATGATTCAGACATGGCAAAGAGTAACATACACCTTAAGATCAGAACTACAGGCTTGCCCTAGTGTTAAGCTGTTTCAGTGCTTGCAAATTAAAAGAAAAGTTCCATTAAGTCAACGAGGGGGCCTTTCTTTCACCAGTTCTTCTTGCCTATGGAGGCTTGCTTGGGACCACTGACATACATACACATGGTTTCAAGTCTTGCCTACAGAAACAGTGGACTCCTTGTCAAATTAATGGAACTTGTCTGTAATTTGCACGTGTCAAAACATGGACTTCCATCAGTTCTTCTTGCATATGGAGGCATGCTTGGGACTGCTTATATATGAACATGCGTACTCCTTACAAAGCAAGCTAAGAGAGGAATAAAAGGCACCAAGCCGATTGAGAGATTTTGTAAGCAGGTTGCGTGTGCATGCTATCTGTCCCAAGCAAGTTTCCAAAATTGCCTCATGTTCCCTGTATGTGTTCCGCTTTTTGACCAATTCTACTTTCTGACAGTGGTCCAGTCCTTAACCCATCACGTAAGTGGAGGAAGGCTGGTAGTAATTAGGATGAACACTTCAGGATCATCCCTGGCCATGAGCTTTCCAGGTCAAAACATGAGACTAGAGGATAGCACCTGGCAATGTCATTAAGCCTGATCCATTAAGTGCCAAGCACAGTTGCTCATAGCTTGCCATTCAAACTCATACACATACACACACCCTGTATTTTCCTGTTCAGAAATACAGAAACCTCAGCTAAAGGGGCTGTCTTCCAGTGGAATAGGGAACATTTAATCTAGCTGACCTGCTTTTAGTGGGAATGTGGATGCAGAGCAAGAGCAGGAGCTCTGGCATTTCAATGACCAGAAGGGAAGGTAGAAGCTAACTATGTAAAAACATAAACCTGATGAAGACTATTTACAGATTGTAGCAACAAACCAATGAGGCCCTGCAAATTGCAGCCAGCTGCTACTCTCCTAGCTGAGTTGGACATCTGCACACAGCTCTTTTTTCTTGCCTGGAGGTAAACCCATCAAAACTGGAGAATGTGCACCTTTGTCTCTGACCTGGAAACGACTGGTGAAAACTAGACATTCTGAGCCAGGTCTGGAGATCTGGCAATGCTAGTAATTATAGCTGTAGCATTTGGTTTCTAGGAAGAGTTGGAAAGAGGGCCTAATCATGCATCTTGCTCTGGGTTCAGTGCCAGCTTTCAGCAGCCTTGTCTCTATGGATGTCATTCATTAAATTCATTAAGTTCCCGTGTAAGAAAACCTTGCATGAAACACCTATAGAAATTGCCGTCTTGGTTGTCTATCATTAACAGTTTGGCAGTCTTTGAGGCAAGTTCTTTCACAGTAGCTGTTTGGTTCTATGCACAGCTGGAGTTAGTATACTTACATATCGTTAAAAAAATTATTTATTTTGTATTTATGTTCTTTGTTATTCTGTTTGTTTTGGTAGATTCTAGTATTTTCCTGTTATACATGTAATATTACTTTTGAATGTGTTTCATGTATGTCCTTGATTGCAATTTGTGACATTTTATTCAGTTCAATATATATTCCTATTTATTTGTCATCAGTATAGACCAATGGTTCTTAACATTCTCTTTATTGGGGATCCTGTGAAATATAGTTTGTTTCCGGAACCCCCAAGAATTTAGATTTAACTATTCAAATATTTATTTAAATAGTCAAATATTTATTTATTTAAAGCTTCTGGAGACTAGGATTCAAATTCCCATTCAGACACTGTGTGACCTTGAGCAAGAACTCTCAGCCTCAGAGGAAGGCAAAGACAAATCCCTTTGGAACAAATCTTGTGAAGAAAACCCAATGACAGGGTCACCTAAAGGTTGCCATAAGTCAGAAGTAACTTGAAGGTGGACAACAATAAAGTGCCACCGACAAGGGGAGTTTTTTTCTAGCCATCATGTGTCTCACCTTTGAAAACTGACTTACAGAGACCCTAAAGCAAGCCTATCATGGGGGTTTTCTTGGCAAGGTTTGTTGCATTTGCCTTTCTCTGAAAGTGAGAGAATATGACTTGCCTGAGATCACTCACTGAGTTTCCATGGCTGAGTGGGAATTCAAACCCTGGTCTCCAGAGTCATAGTTTGGGTGCATGCATAGCTGCCGCCGTGTCTTTTTTGTCAGGAATGCAGCAGCAGGGGGTGTGGGCACTGAGGGACACAGTGGCAGATGTGTGCATGTGCCCAAACTGCTCCCTTGTTCGCAAATGAGGGAGCAGTTTGAGCACACACACACACACACACACACACACACACACACCAACTGCCGCATCCCTGTTGCTCCATGGACCCCCAGGGGTCTGCAGACCCCAGGTTAAGAATCTGTGTTTTTTGTGATGGCCTTTTGTGTTTTAAGCATTTGTGACTGAGACCTTGCCTTCTTCTATTTGTTTGCATTGTTCATTAAGACCTTCATACACCAAGAAAAGAAGGAGCTGTTGGCTGAACTGTGACATCAATTCCATATACAGTGGCCACATATAAAAGATGAATGAGTTTCTGGTACCTTTAATAGCTGTGTAGAAGAGGGGATTTGACATGCAAACTACACCTGCTGAAATTCTCTCTTTCACGAAATTTTCTCATCCAAGTGGCCCCCTTTCATGGTTCCTCCTAGAAAGGGTCTGCCCTACTAAAAGAGTAAGGCAGCAGCTTCAGAGTGTCAGAAAAGGGCATCAAACTGTTAATGGTTTAATGGGTGATCAGTGTAACTTTTACTTCCACAGAGAGGTGTTTGTAGGGGTTTCTGCCTCATGTGCCAAAATAGCGTGTCTCCTTTGAGTAACTGTGTTAAGATTTACTGCTATACTTCAGGCAGCAAAATATCAAGTGCCAGCCTTCTTGTATATGTTGATCTGGTTCACAGCACCATAAGTGAGGGCCAAATTATAGGTGAATTGTCATCATGGGAGTTGTCTCTTTTTAAAAACAAACAGCAGAAGCTGGGGGGGGGATACTGATGGGATCAGTGCTGTAGTACAGTCAGCCCTCCACATTTGCAGATTTGACTTTGATTATTTGGAGGTTTCTTCAATCCCTGTCCCTCCACATCTTAGGCGACTTTTCCCTGGGAGATGCTTTCTGGTCAGTGGTTCTGATCAGGCTGTGCAGCCTTTTAAAAATCCAGCTCTGGTCCTCTTCCTCCTCCACCAGCCTCTGCTTGGCCAACTAAGGATGACTAGCAGCCTGATTTCTCAGCTGCACAAACCCTCTCCCAAGGCCCCCAACACCAAGGAAGGAGATGGGCAAGAAAGAGGAAGTATAGGGCCATCATGCCAGCCCATTCCCTTTCACTCTCCTTTCTCTGAGCTGGTTTGGACCCTGGGTGGCCATACTCCCCACCTTGCCTTGGTCCGCTTCCTCACACACACATACTTTGACATTTGTGATTTTTCCACTTTTGCAGGGGTCCTGCACCCCCAACCCAAGTGAATTCAGAGGGTTAGCTGTATGTGGGAAAGAGGCTGTAACTTTTTCCTCTCATGATGTGTCTCAATCAAAATTGCTCACCCCCCAATGCTTTTCCACACACAAGATAGAAACCATCGTTTGTACCTATAGGACACATGCTGACTAGCAGCTTGTGAGGCAGGAGGTTATGTCAAAACAATGGCTTAAACTACCTCCCCCCACACACACTTTTGTTTGAGTCTTTTTCATGCCTCTTCCCTAGGCTGCTATTTACTCTTTTAGGAAGATTTAGACACTTCCAGGTGACAAGGAAAGTGTCATTTAGCACTAGCCTTGGCAAATGTCATTCAGTACAAGGAAAGAAAATATGAAGGACTTTGAAAGGAACAAATATGAGAAAGGTTTTTAAAAGAAACAGTAAAGTATTAAAGTTCTCCAAGTCAAATTTCTTTTAGTAAGTTAAAAGAAAGTCGTTGGTGGAGTTACGCCTTAGATATTTAAAAGTACTCAGACTTTGGCAGAGTTACTTTCTTGGACTATAATTCTGCAAATTATAGCCTTAAAAAAAATCCCAAAACTTGGCTAAATCTGTAAGTAGGTGCTGCCAGGGTATAAATGTGAGGGGGAAGATGCTCTGGAGTACAGTATAAATAAATAAGATGATGATGATGGTGGTGGCGACAACAACAACAACAACAAAGTGCATAGAAAAGGCTTTGGATAGTACACCAGCTGCATTTCTACCTGGAGAGGAAAAGCTTAATTTTACTTATCCATACACTCATCACATCCAGACTGAATTTCTGCAGTGGTATGTAGGTGGAACACACTTTTGAGATACAATCAGCCCTCCACATTTATGGGTTTCACTTTTGCAGATTTTATTATTCACGGATTATCTGCTGTCACCTCTGATGCCTCCCTATGCCATTTTTAATAGGGACTGCAGGCCTTGTGAGAGTGAGAAACTGCAAATGAAGCTTGTAAGTCCCTATTAAAAATGGTGTGGAGCAGCAATGGAGGTGGTGCTAAGCCCCACCAGCCAGTCACTTCTGCCTTGTGAAGGAACCCTGATGCCTCACGGGAATCCACGGTGGGTGGAACATGGTGATCATACATTTTTTGTGTTAAATGTGGTTTGGGAGGGCCTAGAGTTATTCACAGCTTTTTCACTTTCATGGGGGTCCTGTGTCCCTAACCCTAGCGAATGTGGAGGGATTACTGTAGTTTGGAAAATTCAGTTGCTGCAACACACAGTTCCTTGAATACCTGTGTTTGCATCATGTGACATGATTCCAATGTCATACTCTCCAACAGGTCACAGATGAAAACCAGGACATGCGTGGCTGAGCAACAGCAAAGGTGGTCAAGATGGCATTTATTAATAAGGAGGAACACACAAGCTAGGAAGGGCTGCAGCAATGTGCTCATGCCCAAGCTTACTGGAAAGGGGAAGTTTTTGCCTCCTCCTCACCTCACTTCTGACTTTACCAAGTACAAACAACTTTTGCACTTTGAACAGGGTTTGTTGCAACTGAAGTAACTTAAGAACAAAGGGGGAAAGTGGGATGAGAAGAGGGAAACTGAAACATTTTAAAAGCAGCAGAAAAAGTGAAATAATTCAGAGGAGTAATTCAGACTGCCCCTTGCCAAATTAAGACAATTGGAGCATATGTTGTATTGTATAGGATGCATTTAAAGTGCTGCATTGACTTTTAAAGCCTTCAATGCTTTGGTACTTAAATCAATCAAAGGACTAATATTATGATTACCAACCAGAATTGCAGCCCCCCACCCAGCCAAAGTAAGATTTTCATACTTTTGTATCAACCTGCCCAGATTTTGAGATTTTGCATCTGAGGCCCACCTGTACGTCTACCCACAAGCCCAAAAAGCCCAATCGATCTGAGGGGGAGGCTGTTGGGAGAAGTGGCTCCCTTGTTTACAAAATTCTGTGGTCAATTAGCTCTTCATTGCAAGTTTTTTTTAAAGAGCCCTAAAGACTCACTTATTTTCTGCTGCTTTCTCCTGAAAGAAGATCACAGGTACTCTTACTCTAGTTTAGCTGTAATTTTTTCTGTGTTTTAGTGTGTTTATTTGTGTAGACTTTTTTCTGCCAGCATTCCTCTTGTTTGTTCAAAACCCAGTCACTCATTTCAGTATAATACCTTTACAGATTTTGAAATATATTGTTATATCATGTATTTATGTGCTGGCCACTATCTTGCCTCTCTGTCAAGATTTTCAATAAATAAATAAAGGGACCAATTTTCAGAAGACATGAGCATCAAAAGACATTCACTGATATTCTACATCAGTTACTCAGTTACCTCTGTGTAACTATGTAAGATTTCCTGGCCCAAGCTTCCTACTCTACCTTAAGAGACAGCAGCTGGATCAGGCAAAGGAAGTCTGTGTTCGGCTTCCAACCAGAGAACAAAGACGATGACGTTTCCACCCACTTCTACCAGCAAGCAAGGCTGTGACAAGGACCTGCACTACAGGTCCTGCTTCTTTTTTATATATAACATTTTATTTTATTAAACACAAACATAACATAAAAAGAAAAAGAAACTAACAATACATACAATCTATACAAACTTAAAGCACAAATTAAAAAAAATACTAACAATACTAACAATGCTAACAGTACTAACAATTGTATCAATCCACAAAATAAAACATAACATTACTACAAATAACTAAAAAGAGTTAGTTCTCACCCTGTTGCATACAGTCCATTATATTTAAACACTTAGGCTAAGTATTAAATCCACCCTTGAAACAATAACTAACAGTAGCTAATAATCACAAACCACTAAACACATATTATTATGACTATTTACCAAGTTATCTTATTTGATTATTTATCCAATTACTTACAATTTAATTAGTTAAATTATCCAGTTAAATCACTGTTAACCTAGTCTATATTCTATAATTTCTATGTTCTGATCTATATTTGATTCCAATAATATAATATTATCCTGTAATATAAGCAGTCCTTCAATTAGATACAAGTACTGATAAACACTAACAACAAGGATCCTGCTTCTGATGGTCACAGCCTCACTTGTTGGCAGGAGCAGGGTGGAAACATCATCTTCCTTGTGCTCCAGCTGGCAGCTGAATTGACCTTTTTGCTTGATCTGGCTGCTGGATCTTAAGATGGGCTTTTGCACTTTGCACTTTGCAACCAGACCAGACCAGTTAAAGATCTGTAACTTTAGGCTATGAATCAGTAACTGCAATCCTGAATGCTAGTAGTGATTCAGGAACAGTTCATTCCCCTGCTGGCCAATTGTTATGGAAAATCATGGTAAACACCATGATTACCAGGGATTACAGGACTCCAAATTTTTTTCTAACATGGGTTGAATAGATAATTGACTAGAGGTTAGAAGTGATAAGTTTAAATAGCACAGTTATCTCCAACAAAGCGTGCTTTTCTGTCAACAAAGGTGAAAAATTTCTCAAGTTATATAGCTTGGGAATGACACTTCTTGTTCTGGTGTAATGAGCAACATATTTTTAAAGGCATTACAGAGAACATCTATAGACATTTTAAGATTTTGGTTGGATTTTTTCAAATATTGTGCCTTTTTCTCTTCAACATTTCATTGTGTCTGAAGGGTGAGTAAATAGCATACATTTTGTCAGGGGTGGGTAGGGTGGAAAGAAAAGAAGAAACACAGGAAATAAGTGGCAAAATTCAACAGCACAAATTGTTGAACATCACGCATTAGGATGGCCTTTGCAAACATGGCACTCTTCAAATATGATGGACTAAAAATCCCACCATCCTCAGCCAATAATTGGATCATGGGATTTGTATGCCTCTAGAAAGTGGCAGTTTGTGGAAATCAAATTAAACTTCCCAAAGACCACTTCTGAAGGAGCCAGTAGCCTATGTGCCCCTTGCAGAATTTAGTGTCAAGCAAAGTGTTTGACACCATTTTCACTGTCACCACTATAGTTTCTAGTATAAGCTGCTGCCATTGGCATTCCAGCTACTTAATGTGTTAAAAACATAATACTAATACACTGGAATTAGATTTTTGAGTTCACTAACACTAAGTGAAACATGTTAAGCTAATTAGTAAATACTAATATTCTAATTTATATAACTAACAAATAGCTACTTGTGTTTGCAATGAATGGTTCTCACAGCCAGTTCTCCACAGCTTGGTTCTGTCCATATTAACACATATGGTTGATCACGCATTTTCCATTTGTTGAGCTAAAACTCTAAAACTGACCTTTAGGTAGCTGCCTTTATAACAAGAGTAATGAAGAAAATAATCTAAAGATATGCAACAGACAATTTACTGAGAAACATCCACCAGGTGGCGTTGGACTGTCACAGAATCCCCAGTGGCAGCCGGCAACATGTTTGCAGCCATGAAAGTCATGTTTACGCATTACTGCAACACATCTGAAAAGAGATCAAGAACTTTAAATGTCCACAATGCTTCCTCCACCTTAGAGCTTTTGAAAGGACACAATTTTCTATACATGTTCAGTATACAAAACTCCTCCCACTCCATTGACTGATGGTAGCAAATGACAAGAATCTGAAATAAGACAATTTAAGTTTTAAATTATATTCATGCTACAGACTTTCATGCTCCTCTTCTCCTTCGCCTCACCCACAACACAAATGTGGGTGTAAGTACAATGAGGAGTGAGAGCTACCCCACAGATATTTAGTAGCTTTAGTTCTAGGCTAGGTGTCAGGATTCCAGCTATGAAAGCAAAATACGTCACAGAGACATACCTTTAACTTAGCTGCATGATATCTAATGCCATTCTAACATTTCAGAGGAAAACTGGGACATGTGTGACCAAGCAATGACAAAGTATGGTCAAGATGAAAAAAAAATATTTATGAAGAAGAACACAAAAGCTAGGAGCAGCTGAAGTAGTTTGCTTTTGCATGCAACTACTGGGAAGAGCAAGATTCTGCCCCCTCCTCTCTTTTTCCTACTACTGAGTTAACTGAGTGCAAACTACTCAGGCGCTTCAAACTCTATTTGCATCAGTTGAAATAAGGTGAGGATGAAGGGAAGGTGGGAAGAAGAGAGAGGCGGAGACATTTTAAAAGCAGCAGAAAGAGTAGTATTAAGTAGGAATATCCCTGCTAAGTGGGGCCTTTGGAACGTATGTAATGTTTTTGAAATGAAGAGTGTCTATGGTAGGGTTAAGTGAGAGAGATGGTCTGACACAAGGGAAAAACAACAAAGGGAATTGCCTTATTGATCCTCTGGATGAGGATGTACTTAGAGGTGGCTAACCCCTTCTGGCTGGAAATTATTGTAGGTATTAACTAGGTAACTGGAAATCACACATAGAGTTGCAATCTTATGTGCAACCTGTACCACATTCTTGCGACATGCTAATAGAAAGTCAGCAGTGGTAAACAGTATGCTTTCATTATAGCTAGAAATTTCATATTGCAAGCCTGGAAAGAAATCTTCATCATATACTATCCAGTGGGCTCAGATCTCTCCTCACTTGAACATGCATTCTCCCATCATCAGCAGCAGAGGGATCTCCAGATACTTACCTGCCATGGGTAAAATGCTTTTAACTTGAGATTTGGTGTTTTACATAGGAATACAAGGAACTGCCTTATAATGATCCAGACCATTGATCTCTCTAGTGTCCGACTGTTGACGCTGACTGGCAATTGATTTGAGGGGATTTAGGTAGGAGACTTTTCTCGCCCTATCTAGAGATGCCAGGGACTCATATGGAACAGAGATCATCAACCAGATTAAGACATGGGCTTGAATCTATGTCATGTTTAAGAAGCTCAGTAGCATTATTGAGGATAGGGGAGTATAGCATAACAACTATGTAAAAGTTGAAATTCATTGCCAAGGGTTGTATTTAGTGGCCCTTTTACAAGCTCTCTCTGCCTCTTTCATTCCACAATAAAACTTGAGGTTTGGCTAAGTTTCCCACAGTAGCACATGACTTCAAAGTCCCGACCACATCTTGAGGACATCTTTTTCTAGCACCACCATGCTAGTCATAGGAAGATCAATCCCATGTGTTTTCTCGGGTCTGTTTCACATAGTTTGTCACATATCTTTATCAAATGGATGCCTTTTCTCATTGCACATAAAGTGTGCTTCTGTGCATTTTAGAACTATATCTAGTGTGATTTTTTGTGCATTTTTCAAATGTGTGATTTTTTTTGTACCTTCTCTCACAAAATTCATTACAAGCCTGGAAATGGCTGCAAATTATGTTTGTTTCTTTGCTCTGGCAGCTGTGGATCGTGTGAACATTTAAAAAAAAAAACACCCTCAAAGGGACAAATTTCTCATACATGTCTACTCCGTTCACATCCCTTTCCAGTTTGTTCTGCGTGTCAAGTTTCCTGTGCCTTGTTTGGCAATAGACTGCCTCTCTCTCCTGATGATCGATCAATCAAGAGCTCTCCGCCTCTGCTTCTCTCTTGCCTTCCTGATCAGACATGGGGGGGGGGACAGTGAGGGGCGGCTTCTTGTTCCCCTTTAGCAACTTTCAGCTGACAAATCTAATCAAGCACTCGTCTGTCTGTAAGAGGCAGTCTCTCAGCCGGGGTGCTTGCGGGCGGTTTGTGTGCGTGCACATTAGCTCAGTCAATCGACTGGCTGGCATTAATCTGGCAGCAAGCAGGCAGCACTGCCCGGCAGAGGAAAGGGGGGTGGGCAGCCGGCGGCACCCAAGAGGTGTTAACTATCACATGGATTAGACCTGAGACGTATGTTAACATTTGGGGAGAACTAAGGGAAATTCATGAACTAATCCTGGGGCCAACACCAGTGTAAGGTTTCCTTTCACAGGACTGCTCCTGTGGGTGTCTGTGAAGAGAGAATCAGCATGGTTTCATGGTCCAGGTGCTGGACCAAAAGACCAAGAAGCCAGGCTCCGAATCCCTGCTCAGCCACAGAAGACTGGTGGGTGACCTTGGGCAAATCATAGTTTCTCAGTCTCAGAGAAAAGCAATGGCAAATCTCAGAATAAATTTTGCCAAGAGAACCCTCAGATAGGGTTGTTAGAAGCTGGAGTTGACTAAAGGGGATATAATGACAGACATGTCTGTGTAAATAATCCCTAGGAAGAGTGGTTAATTATCAATGCTTTAATTAATTAATTAATTCCCAAGCCACTACAAGTTGGGACTACACCCCTGAAATATTTCAGGCAGCATGCCTATGGAGGATTCTGGGAGCTGTAGTACAAAAGGTTACTTTTCTGAAGGTCTGTGGATTCTGTATTTGAGATTGATTTTGGAACAGACTAGGCTGGATCATTTTAAGCATTGCTTCCTACCCACTCGAATGTAAAAGTTCAGGGTGAGAAAGTCAGCCACTCTTCTCCTCTCTCTTTCTTTTTACACTCAAAATGCACAGGGCTATGATGAGATGAAATGTAACTGGGCATCTCATCCATCAAAGACATTCCAGCAACTATGGCCATGTAATGCATTTATGGACCCTTATGTACTAAACAGAAAATATTGGCAGATATCTTCTCTGCTATTATGGAATTGATTTTCAATGAACACTGAAATTGCAAATAGCATTTGAAGTAGTTATATTGACTCAGAGTGTCCTTTCTTATGATGAGTCTGACTATTTACAAAGCATTCCATCAATCAGAGCATTCTCTGATCATTTCCTTTCATGACGTTGTGCTCAGTTGTATCCTAATAATGTCCCAGGTTACAGAGGCCAAGAATGCCTACCTTATTTGCTCCTCCCCAGGTGAGCCTTGAATCACAGTGCTTCAGCTCAGCGGGACAGCGCTTCACTACATGTGTTGTGATGAAGTTTTCTTTCTCTCAGAGTAAGATTCCTGCAGCTCAGCTTTGTTTGTGTGAAAAAAAGGTGGAGAGAGCAAGTGGAAAACCAGCAGGAAGAAAACAGCCTCCAGTGAACTGGAAAAACAGCTTACAAACAACCAGCAGGCTCTTGGAGGAAGTCATATACAAGCAAAAATGTGCAGTTTCCTTGTATGGAACAATCAAATGAAAGCCAAACTCATAAGTCCAATCCATGGGCCTACATTTTAAGATACTACATGAAGTTGTGTGATACACGTAATAGGAATGTTTTACACTGTAAACCAAAAAATGGAATATATAAACATTGCAATACTGGAGGCGAGGAAACTGAATGGACTGGAATAAGATATTTTCAATCAGATAATTACAAAGTGTTCTAATTTGGAAATAATAATCTAAGAAACTGGGTGGCATTAATCATGAGGCATGATATAGCAAAAACAGTCAAGGGCTATAATACACAGCCTTACCAATAATATAACTAAGGCTACATGGAAAACCTGTCAGTATAAACATGACTCAAGGTTATACCTGTCAGTATAAACATGACTACAGAGACAGAAGAACAATTTGAAAGTTTCTATGCTAGTGCCTAAGAAGAAACTGATATAAAATAAAACAGAATATATTAATAACCTCAAGAGAATGGAACGCAAACGTAGGAAACAGAGTAGAACCAAAAATTGTTGCAGAAATTGGCCTATGATGAAGAAATGAAACAGGAGAGTGAATTACTGGATTTTTGTGAGGGCAACAGCTTGTTCATTGCACACACATTTTTCAGGCAACCAAACAGATAACTGTTTATATATATTACATTATCTCTGCAAAAACAATACTAGTGTGGATAGTGGCACAGACCATAAACTGCAGACATCAAAAAATGACATTAAAGCTAAACAAAAAACACTGATTTACAAGAGCCAGAGTATTGTAGTAATTTGTGTTTTGGACTCCAGGAGACTAGGGCCTGAATCCCTGCTCATTCATTCAAACCCACTGGATGATCTTGCACAAGCCATACTCTCTCAGTCTCAGAAGAAGGCAATGGCAAACTCCCTCTGAACAAATCTTGCCAAAAAAAATCCCATGTTAGGTTTGCCTGAGGGTCACCATGGTGGAAAAAACTTGAAGGCACACAACAACCATTGATTTAATGTTTTTCATAGTGCCAGCATATAATCTAAAGAACATCTTTAAGCATGTAAAGACCAGATTTGCTGCAAAACCTAGTTGACCGTGAACTAGAAGAACTGTAGACCAAAATGAAAGAAATCTCAAGAAAGTATACCAAAAAACTCTATCCATAGCCAAAAAAGAAAGAGAAACCTGACTGGATGACTCATGGAACTTCTCATAGGAGTGGTGAGAAACAAAACTAAAAGGCAACAAAAATAGGGTCAGAATCCTCTATGCAATTCATACATAAGAAGAAAGTGAAGTATTATTATAACTATTATAATAATCAGTGGACAGAAACAGAAAGCAACTACAAAAAAACAAAAGAATGAGAGACCCTTTGCGTGACAGCTGAGAAATCAAAAGAAAATTTAAACAAAGAGTAGGGATACCAAACAATTAACAGAACATATTATATGATCAGAACAAAAGCGAAGATGGAAGCAATACATTAAAATACTGCACTGGAGAGATAAAAAGATGCCAGATTCCATCAAAGAGGAAACTTTTGATGAAGACCCTACAATTTTAGAAGGTGATATGGAAAATGAATTAAAAGTATTTGGAACAAATAATGACCAGGAACAGGTAGCATACCAATAGAGCAGTTTAAGACTATATAGCCAGAAGTCGCACAAATTCTAACAAAAAAATTGCCAACACACACACACACACAATGGTTTATAGAGGGGATGTTCTCAACGTGCCTTCTGATTCACAAGAAATGAGACATCAATGACTATAATTACCCACGAACAATAGTCTGAATCACCTATGTAAGCAAAATGCTGTCAAGATTTTACAACAAGGGTGCTTTTTAATATCATATATGTTTAATTTATATTCAGAATATATCATATGGGGAATGGGATTAGACTTGGTGGAAGGAGATGTAAAAACTGAGGGAGAGAATATTATGCAGACAACAGCCTATTGCCAGCAGAAAATGTAAAGACTTAGAAAAACTACTGATGAAAGTTATTAAAGAGAGCGCAAAAGTAGAATATCAAGAAAACAAAAATAATTATTACAGATTATTTATATAGTTTTAAAGTGAATGATGAAAATGTTGGAATAGTTAAAGATTATCTATAACTTGGCTCAGTGATTAATCAAAATGATCAGCCAGCTGGATCCTACCAAAACTACAAACCCCAGGATTCCATAGGATGTTGAAAGTGGAATAATAGCGCTATAACAATCTAGTGCGGAAATGGCTCAAGTTTCAAATGCATTAGAAGACCCTGTGATAAGTTTGCCTTAGGGTTGCCATGAGCTGGAAATGACTTGAAGGCACATAACAACAACAACAAAGATAGGCCATGGTCTGATCCAGCAGGGCTTTTCTATGTTCTTGCTTTATTCCATTCAGTGTTGCTTTTACCCATTCTGCTGGTGGTGCTGACCCAGTTCTTCCTCCCTTGATTGACTTGCTTCTCTTTCTTTTCCTACGAACAGATGGAAACTCCCAGCATGAAGAACCTCATTTATATGATGGACATTTGTGCTTTCAGTTCAGCACTTTGTGTTGAAAGGAACAAATCTTGATGACATTGAAGAGCATGGTTGGAAGAGTAGGTGGGCTACATCTCTAGACACAGGTGCAAAGACACAGGTGCATGAGCATTTCCACACCACACAGTTGCAGCACTATGATTCTACTTTAATTTCCATGTCAGTTGTGGAATCCTGGGATTTATATTGTGGTCAGCCACTAGAACTCTCTAGTATAGAATTCTAAGTATTTGATTCCAAAACTGCAAATCCCAAGATCCCATAGGATGGAACCAAGGCAGTTAAAACAGAATCAACGTGGTATAATTGTGAAGTTCAAAAGGGCCCTATGACTCATAGCAACATGGTAGCTTAGAGTTAATGTGGCAAAATCACATTTCAAAAGTCACATGTAATTGGAAAAGAAATTACTTTGCAGTGTGAAGAGTAACAATTTTTGATTATTGTTAAAAGTTACTTTTAAAGGGCATTCTTACAGGTCTTTTTGCATGACTTTTTGAATTTTACACCATTCTTTTATCATAACATAAACATTTTTTAAAAAGAAAATCAAAGGAAAAAAGATGACAGAAGATAGCAAGTAGCACAATGATTAGTGTTACTTTACAAACACTATGATGACTAAAGGCATCAAATTACTGTGAAAATACTGTAACAGTCAATCAATAATAATTTTATGTTAAGAGCCATTATACAGATATTTTACAAATGCAAGCATAAGGCCGAAGCAAGAATTTAGCAGTTCTACAAGTTACATATTTGCTACAATCACTCAATAAAAAACAGTTTCTCCAGGGGTGACCAGCCTGCCACCCTACTCAACAATAGGAAGATGTATCTTTCCCCAATATTGGAATAGTTACTATACTCTAAACAGAACAGGCAATATCCTCCAAAATTAAGGAGTTACAAAAGCAGACTATAGGAGTACCCTGGATGCACCCTGACAAATCTGCCAGAAGAAAGACCTTTAGCCTTGTCCATGCAAAAGCCAATCTCATTTTAGTGGAAGAAAGATCAGTCAGGTATTTTGGAAGATTAAAGGAGGAGGGGGCAAAGTGCACATATTATTTTTTTAATAAACAGCTTGCTATATCAGACACTCAGGACTGCAATTCAATATCTTTCAGGCCTTGTTGCAAGGTTATCTTTGCTCTATGATAACCCAAGGTCAACAAGAAAAGCACTAAAAATCCCATGTTGCAAAAATAGAGATGATCCTTTGTTTCCAGGAAGTAGGGTCTATTTCCTCCACTGTAGACAATATAAATTCTGATCCCTGCTTAAATATTATCTCTAGGCAATAGAACAGAGCAAGCTTAAGAGCTTCAGTTTTTACGAACAATAGTTCTAGCTTAGTGCGAATTGTTGACATTTTAGTGGAAGAATTCTCTGCAAAATTTATTTGGGGCTCTTTCTATGAGATCAAATTTGGCCACAGTCCAGTTTAGGGCTACACGTAACAATTGTGGCAACATCCTAATGTGATATAATTCTAAAACTGATTGCACAAGCTTGCCCCCTTTAGTGCAATGCAATACCTTAAACCACTGAGCCAGCAAAGCATTAGTGTAAACTTGGAGGGGCCAAGTCCCTGTTTCTTAGAATACAATTCCAAGATATCTAAAGGAAAGACCTAAATTGTTTCCATCCAAATTCCAGCTGTAAACTTGCTTAGATTTACTAAATCCAGTACATTGGTTTTGCTATAATTTACAGTCACCCTTTAGAAACTCTACAGTATCATTTAATGTAAGCTTTAGAAGAAATGGGGCAAGTGAGCAGCTTTGCCTCGCACCTTTTGTCACAGGGACCATGCTGGATAATTTTCCTTCTCAGCTTACTTTGATTTTAAGAGATGTCTCTGAATACAGGCTCATAACTCAAAATAACAGTTGTGTATCAGTCCTCAATGTCTGTAGTTTGGTCCACAAGCATTTCCTAGAGATGGAATCAATTGTCACTTTAAAATCAACAAAGGGAACAAAGATCTTTTTTGGAGAGCCCCACAAATATTTATCTATTATATGCTTCAGCAGGAAGCAATGGTCAAGAGTTGATTGCCCTGTATGAAAACCAGCTTAGTTTGCTGCAGGTAAAGATTTTTTCCTCTAGCCAGGCCTTCAGTTTCTCCAAGAAATGTTTGGCATAGATTTTTCTGGAAACATCAAGAAGGCTGATGGGTTTGTAATTAGCTGGATCATCCTTGGGGCCTTTAAAAAAAAAATGGAGACCACTATGGCTGAAAACCATCTATGTGGAAGGATGCCTGTTTGCTCAATGAAGGAAAACAGGGATGCAAATAGCGGGAGCCGCCAGTCTGGAAAAGAGGAAAACAATACTTAATAGTGAAGGGGTTAAATCCAAGGAATTGCTACTTGAATAGGAAAAATAAGCGAATTGAATTGAGTCTCTGAGTGAAATAGCAGATGTCTTTGTCTTATCTCAATTTTAAAGAAGGGCCTTGCAACACTCACTCAGGCGTCTGGGAACTAAGGCATACTCCCTACTATCTCGTTTTGGCCATATGCATCATTTTGTATCATTTTCTAACTAACTCATTGTTTTCTTCTGTACACGTGTGTGCTAAGTTAATGATGTAATGGAAAGTTAACCAAAGATCTTTTTCTTCTGTGATGGGCTGGCTAAATGAATGATTGATTGCTGACATGGAAGACCAAAGGTATATAGTGATGCTACCTTAATTAATTGGCATGACAGTTCTGGGATAGCTGTCGTCCTTGCGCAAGTAATTTGTTGACAATAAAAAAAGGCTGATTTTTCCCTGGAAACCTGGTCTTTGATCTCTCTGGCCACAACATTTCTGGTGCATTGGCCGGGAAACGGGGGAAGGGGCTATTCTGTCCCCCTTGACGGACGTTTGGACGTCGAGAGAATGCGGGGCCCCCCTGACAAAACCCAGGGCGCCCTCGACCTTTTGTCGAAGAGGTTTGGTTGGGGGAGTGGTGGCGTCCCTGGCGACAACGATCCAGTCAACGGACTTCGGGTTACAGCTGGAAACCAAGCCTCCCATGGCCCTACTGGTGAGTAGACCCCCCTCATGTTTGGGAGGGGGAAGGGGGAACTGATCACTCCCCGAGTTTCGGCCGAGTACCTCTCAGCAGTGAGGGAACGAAACCAGAAACTCTTGGTATGGCGGAATAATAAATGAGACGTCTCAGTTGTGGTTTAATGGGCCTGGTGGGAGGTTGTTCTCGTCTGAATGAAAGAAGCGTGTATGATTTGAGTGAATATCGCAGTTCCTACGTCCATGCTGTTGATAGTCCAGGTAGCTAGGTCGATATTAGAGTGACTGGAGTCAAAAGCCCTTGTGGGGTGCAGGGATTCCCTTCACCTGTGCGTCAATCCCATTCCCATTGTGTCTTGTCTGGAACTTGAGAGGAAATGGGAGGGGAGAGAGCCAGCAGACTCCTCTGGGCTGTATGTTAAAGAATTTAAAGGAGGATTTAGTGGAAACTTTACTATTGCTGCTGTAGTGTGGGAAAAAAATGGTTTGCTTCCTCTCTAGTTGTCTCTCAGCATTACGAAGCCATTTCCTGAAGCCCCTCCTCCTTGGGCTCTCTGTTGTTTTAAGCCAGAAGTTAACTCAGCCAGAGGCTGGGAAACGGCAGAAATTAAGTCAGTGCAAAACCTCAGGTGTTAATGAGAAATAGTAGAAGGAAGCAATGCAGAATCTCATTGTCTTCTCTAAATGTAAGAGGAAAGAAAAGAAAAAGCCTGATTTTGCAATTCAGGCAGTGGGGGCAACTCGTTTCAGCCTGACAGAAAGTAAGGCGTTTTCCAGGACCAAGTCTGACCTCTTTAATGGAGATTTAATGGGCCGGCAATCAACAGTCAAAGGGTTTCAAGGAAGAGCGAGGAAAGGCTAGCTCTTATAAATGGTTGCCGACTCAGAGTAGGAGAAGGGAGGCTTGATTTTGAATAATGAGAGTAGTGCCAGAGAAAAACTAAAAGATTCTCCTCTAGTACTTTTGCAACAGGGCTCAGCTCAACGAGTCCTATTGTTTAAAAGCTGCATCTGAAAAGGAAAGAAAAAAAAGAGAGAACTCTGTGCTCACCAGGAATTCCCCCTCGCCCCTCCCTGTTGAAAGAGGAAAGAAAAACAAACCTGACAGCCTGGAGACCGTAACACTGAAAGGGAGGGGACAGGCAGCTCTCCCCCTTTAATGATAGAAGCAAAGTCTGGTTTCCTGGTAAATTCTCTCATGTCTCAGAAAAGGGAGAAAGGAAACTTCACTGAATATTTAATGAGCTGTCAGTTTGCAAATTCCCATCTATTCACCATCACTTAAGGCTGTGTATGCAGTGGTGGACAAGACTCAGAAGAAATTTGGAAGAGGTTCTAGCAGTGCCAGCAGCAGAAGTCCAAGTGGCCCCTATGGTGGCACAAGCCACTGGACCTCCACCTATGCAACCAGCCAACACTAATGAACCCAGGGGGAAAGATATTACTGGGAAGCTCAACGAATCCCTTCATCAATCAACAGTCCGTGGAAACACAAGGCCCCCCGGTACTTCCTCCCCTTCGAGATAAATATGCAGGTTCCCCAAGAATCAAGAAGAAGAGGTAGTGGCCCCACTCAGACAGATCAGCTGGTAGATGATGTTCAGCAGTGGGGCTACCAGTGGGGTAGAGACTATTAATATACACCCCTCATCATATCAGACCTACTAATTTGGAAGACACACTGTGCAATTTATACGGAAAAGCCACAAGAAAAAATAGAACTTTGCTTCAGTATCATGGCCTCACATGTCTCTAACTGGCAGGATTGTCAATAGTTGCTTTTGACCTTGTTCACCACTGAGGAGTGGAGGAGAATAAATTCAACATGAGGAACGGCGAGCCAGAAACAGGAGGGCACCAGAGGGAGAATACAGAGCAATGGATGAGAGGCAGAGTTACCCTAGCTGATCCAGGGTGGGATCCAAATAATCCTGACCAGATGAATATGCTCACTGATTATCAAGCCCCTTAGTGGAAGCAATGAGAGAAGGGATGAAGAGAGCTGTTAACATGTCCAAAGTATCAGAGGTACTCCAAGGACCTACTGAATCTCCAGGGGCATCTTTGGAGAGGCTACTTGATGCCTACAGGCAAAACACCCCTGTGAGCCCAGATGACCCAGGCAATCAACAGACAGTGAATTTGGCCTTTGTGTCCCAGAGTTACCCTGACATACGGAAGAAGCTACAGAAACAAGAAAGATTTGCAGGCATGAACTGGGTCCACTGTGGAGATTGCCAGAAGGTACATGCGAATAGGGATCAAGCGGAGAAATGGGGAAAAGATAGACGAATGCATAAGAAGGTAGAATTACTGGCCGCTGCATTGACTACTTGGAAGGGAGACGCCAAGCGGGCAGGAGGAAGAGGCAAGTGGAGAAAAGAAAGACAGAGGCCTAGATTGGGAAGAAATCAGTGTGCAGTTTGCAAGCAGGAAAAGGCCAGTCCTTTCTAAGTCAATAAACAGAACGGAGGAGGAAAAGGGGGAAGTTTAGGAATGACTGACTTTGACTTTTGGCTTTCCCTTGACATGGAAAAAGCTCCAAAACTCTATCTGACAATGAGTTTTTTAAAAGCATTGACATTAGGAACTTTGGACACCTGGGAATTGTAATACCTGAATAAATTTCCCCCAAGAACCCTTGGGAATTCCAATGCAAAAGAAGAGAGAAGTAGAGCCCCCACAGAGGCTTTGAAGCTGCAGCGGCAGCTCTTTAGGAGACAGCCACGCTTCACCCCCACCGGTTCCTTTACTCAGGTGCCTGCATGCCTGTTTGCCTGTCCTTCCCCTGAGGAGACAGATGGGGGGGGAGCAATAATACCAGCAATAAGGAGTGAGAGCCGCTGCCAGCATTAGTATGTGTGGCAGATGAGAAGGGAGAAGAGGCTTCCTGGAGGAGAAGCGATGGCTATGGCAGCAGTCCTCCCCCAGCTGAGGCGCCGGCCAAGGGGGCCAGGCAGGTGACGGGGGGGAGTATGGAAGTGGTGGCAGACGCAGCGAAGGCTGCCCCGAGGGATGTGAGCAGCAGAGGCTGAAGGGATGCAGCCGAGGCTGGGAGAGACAGAGAGGGAATAGGTGGCATACTCTCCCCGTGAGCGGTGAAGACTGGAAGGTATGAGCACCATTTCACCCCCTCCCTTCTTTAGTTCATCTGATGTTTGGAATTTTAGAACCGGGCGGAAGAGGAAATAAAATGCAGCAGAGCCAAGCGCCTGACAGAAAAAGCTAGCAGGGAAGCCAAAAGTCCAGGAGCTGCAAGGGGCTGAAAGAGCAAGGGAGCGGCTCAGCAGCCTACGGCCATACCACCCTGAACATGCCCGATCTCGTCTGATCTCGGAAGCTAAGCAGGGTGAGAGCCTGGTTAGTACTTGGATGGGAGACCGCCTGTGAATACTGGGAGCTGTAAGTTTTTGTGAAATCCAAAATAAGGTAGAGGTCAGAAGATGAGAAGGTGGTAGGAGACCCCAGAAGAGGAAGAGGGTCTCTGGGAGTGTGCCAATGTGCCCAGTGTGGGCAGAAGAGGCATAAGGAAAAAAAGTGGACAGATGGTGTAGACAGTCAGAGAAGGATGTGGATATGGATGTGGATAGGTGGTGGATGTGGAAGAGGATAGCAGAGTAGATGGTCCAACTGGCATATGCAGGGACCAAGTGAGAGGTGATGTATGGTGGAGAATCCTTTTGTGGAAGATGACAGCAGAACTCCATGAACAATGTCAGTGGTCAGCAGTTAAGAGGAAAAGTTTTGTTCCTCACCCCATAAACAGCACAGGGCAAGGGCTAGGAGTTGTGACATTCTGGTAAGAAATGTTGGCAGCAGAAGTATGGAGAATACGGGAAAGGGCCGAGTCAGAACTGCAAAGTAGCACCCCCTCACCAGTTCCCGATAAGGTGGAAACTGGAAAGGCTCCCTGGCGCAGTCCCAACAGGATGGAGGAGGTGATGGAGCACCCCTACAAGCAAGCTGGGAGAAGAGGTGACGGCGCACCTCTGAGTTGGGAGAGAATAAGGGAGCATTTCTCAGAGGCGATCGAGCGCCTCTCCAGTTTGGAAGTGAGAGATGCAGTTAAGGGACTCTGGCTGAAGAAGGCAGAGGAGAAGGAAAAGAGAGATGCAAGCTGTGAGGCAGCTAACAGACCGACAACAGCCCTGAAAAAGCCCACACACCATATAGGCTGGAAAGGAACAGACCTGCATTTGTCCACAAGATCATCAAAGATTAAACCACTGTTCTAGGAATCACACGGAGGAGTCACATTGTACCTGTAGACCTCAGAACTAAGGAAACTGGAGAAGATGAAACAAAATCCTGAAGACACAGTAGTTCAACGTGTATGGCCCAGATAACAGCCCTGGCTATGTTTTTGGACTGGATGCCAGCACAGGGCAAGTGGCATGATACCACATTCATCTTCTTAGCCCATTTTATAGAAACCTCTCACTCTCATTCCATGTGCAGCCCACAACAGAGAAACCAGGAGTGTTTTTGTTTTTCCCAGAGCCCCATTATGATGGGGAAGAAGATGCAGTACACATCTCACAGATTCATAAAGTTGTCACCTTTCAGCAAAAGCCCTTTTGGATGGATTAAGGGAACATAACTCTACAGGAAGAGTTAGTGCGTAGGGAAAGCTCTGGTCTGACAAGGGAGGAAATGTTAAAACAGGGGCTTCTTTCCCTACAAGCACAGGCACACCCCTCTCAAACCAGGAGACATGGGTGCAGGATTGGGGGCAACCTGGACATGGGTGGAGGAGACCTATCAGGTAGTAGTGACAACCCCCCACTGTGGTAAAGGTGGCCAGGATGCTAAACTGAGGACACATGCATCATTCTATGCATGATCAGATTTTGAATGTGGAAAAATACCATGGGTTGAGGTAGGTATAGGAGGGGCAGGAAGTCTGGTTTACCTATTTTATCACTAGATGGAAGGTATGTGTATATGGCAAACAGGCATGCCCAGGGAAATGTCTCAATGTTAACTTCTTTTCAGTTACAGCATTGGTTTTATTGAGTTGTGTGAGAAAAGGGGGGTTGGTCCTCCATAGTCAGTTCTGGAAAGCAACCAGTTTTTACAATGGTAAATAGGTATATGGTTCATCTTCTGGGATGAATTGATTTGGCCACTGAGGGAATCCCTTTTCACTCGGTGCACAAATTGATATAGTTTGGCTGGCCAAGGATGAAAAGGATTCACAATAAAAGCAACAGGTACAGTACTGACAACACATGATCCCCATGGAGGGAATTGGTTTTCATGTAAGGCAGATGCGTTGTTGGCTGTCAGCCCAGCATGAAATAGGTTAAACTATCTCTTCACTTGTGAAGGGGTACTCAGTATTTTGGTTGAATGAACCTATTGTCATTATGTAAATGAGTTGAATGCAAAAAGGGAAAGTGCATTTTGAAGTATACAATATTAGCAGATCATTCTAGTGGTCTGCAGGCATGTGGACATGATTATTGGGTTCCCTAAGTAAGTATGGGTAAAGGCACTGTATGCAGAAGTACTTTGTACTAACATAATGGCTTTCCTAAATCTGCCTGTCTTTACTTTGCATGTTAAAGTGTTTTCTTAATCTGTAATGCTCAAGTCAATGGAAGGAGAAAGCTGTTGTGTATGCCTAAAAGGTGATTGCAGAAGGGGGGTCAGAAGAATTCTGGGCTAGATGATACAACTGGCACTCCGGAGGCTGCCAGGCGTAGTACATCAGACCCAGCAACTGCCGAGGAATAGAAGATTGGGGCTAGATTTCTGCTGGGGTTACACCAGGAAGCTAACCTCTCTACGCACAAATCAGACCCCCTCCGTTATTGGGAACAGTGTGTAATGTGTGTTAATGAATCCTAATGCTGCTATGTATCACTTGTGCTATAAGGAAGTAGGAAATAGTACATGCTTGAAATTGCAAAGTTTTGAATTTAGCATGAAGGGGGGAATGAAGGGGTTAAATCCAAGGAATTGCTACTTGAATAGGAAAAATAAGCAAATTGAATTGAGTCTCTGAGTGAAATAGCAGATGTCTTTATCTTATCTCAATTTTAAAGAATGGCCTTGCAACAATCACTCAGGCATCTGGGAACTAAGAGGGAGTAGGCATACTCCCTACTATCTCGTTTTGGCCATATGCATCATTTTGTATCATTTTCTAACTAACTCATTGTTTTCTTCTGTACACGTGCGTGCTAAGTTAATGATGTAATGGAAAGTTAACCAAAGATCTTTTTCTTCTGTGATGGGCTGGCTAAATGAATGATTGATTGCTGACATGGAAGACCAAAGATATATAGTGATGCTACCTTAATTGATTGGCATGACAGTTCTGGGATAGCTGTTGTCCTTGCGCAAGTAATTTGTTGACAATAAAAAAAGACTTTTTGATTTTTCCCTGGAAACCTGGTCTTCGTCTCTTTTCTGGCCACAACAATAGGAATGAATTATGTTTTTTAAAAAATCTGTTCAAACTCTGGGGAAACTGTGAACTGAATGATATTGGATAATTCCAACTAGAGCAGACTCACTAAATTAACAGTAAGCCATCGTCTCAGTAAATCCCATTGATCCAATGAGTCATCTCCAACTGGGACTAACAATAGTATTCAGGCCTGTGCTACTTCCAGTCAGGAATCTATCCAAAGCTTAGGAGCTTGAGCAAACAAAGCAGTGTAGAACTCCATTCCACAGCCAAGTACAGAAGCCAGAGAGGGCCATGTTGGAAAGAACCAGAGAAAGAAGTCATGAGGTTTATGGCATAAAAACAGAGGACCTATATCACCTCCTTTTTAGCCTTCTAAAACAGTAGGTAGGCATCACAACCATAAAGCACTGCCAACCATGAAGTCATCAACAACTAACATGGAATATATTTCACAGGAGTCTCAACCATTAATTATAGGTTACTCTGGCTTTGTGAGATTTTATGCCTAAATTTTATGAATAATGGCAGAGTATTGCATAAACACAAGGTGTGGGGTGGAAGATGAAATGTAAAACCAAAATAAAAATTGGACATGTTAGAGCAGTGGCTGTATCCAAGTAAAAAGAGCAGCGAAGGGGTGTCTCAAAGCTTCCAGAAGTTATGTAGATCCTTCCCTTGGGGCTGAAGATATGCCCTTGGAATGGATTTGCAAGAGAAAATGGTGTCTTCAGAGGTACAATCTTGTGTTCTCACAGGTCAATAATCTGCATTTAACCAAGTCCCTCTGTGTGTTGGGGGCCATAACACCAGTGAGGCAGCTGTTACATGTTGAAATAATAAAGAAGTAGAGAGAGCAGAGTGGATTATTAAGTGTGTTAATGTGAGATTCGGGACTCTGCGTTATTGATCTTGTGTGCTTTGACTGCTCACTAAAAATTACTCTACAGCCAGCTTTTGAAATGTATAAACATAATAATTCCCTCAAATGGACCCTTCCTAACCAGTTTTGACTGTTTCTCCCCTCTCATATTCTCTTCTGCTAGAGGCAAGCAGACCTTGGGCAATTCAAAAGCACAGGAGTGCTCTGTTCTTCTCTCTCATAAATCCTTTCAAATTCAAAATTACACTGCTTCTGGCCAAATGGAACTGACACTTCTGAATATTGAAAACATGCTACCTTCTCTAATAGACCTTACCTGAAGGTATCTACCTTAAAAGTCTGCTCACCTGGTTCTCTGTCCATTCCAGTGTTTTCTGTAAGTTTGGGGTACTTAATTGCAAACCATACTTGTGGCAGTGTGCCAATAACTGGAGACCAGAGTTCAATTCCCTGATTGGCCATGAAAACTCACTGGGTGACCCTGGGCATGTCACACACTCTCAGTTCCAGAAAAACCCATGATAGGGTCTCCTTAGGTTGCCACAAGTTGGAAATGATCTGAAGGGACACAACAACAATACCAACAAACAATAGCTGAATCTTGGATTTATTATGTCCATGAAGGTACATAACTAGTTTGTTACAAACTGGGAGTGAGCGTGCAGCTAATGGTTTAGTACGCAGCTAAATAAGATAGCCATAAATCTCCCATATTCAAAGCTTTAATATTTACCACCCTCTCTCCCTAGCATAAATTCAATATATTTTTGGCTCCAGGGTTGATGTTATTCTTACTTACTCTCTGTAATTCCTTTCTTTCTTCTTTCTTCAGTCTCTTTAAAAACCTTTCAGATTGCTTCAGAGTTGCATCAGAAAATCTTCAGATGAGAACTTACTTAAACATATTAGAATTTTTGGGCAATAATAATAATGATAATAATAATAATAATAATAATAGATATGAATGAATGAATGAATGAATGAATGACATTCACTCACATCCAGTTTTTCTCACAATATTGGGACCCAAGGGAACTTACAATCAAAACCAGAACAGATTTAAAAATCAGTAAACTATAGATGAACATTATTTTTAAAAAGCTACTAAACAAGCTTAAATTAAGAATCAAAACCATTTAAAATTCATTAAAAAACAGGATATCAAAAATAACAGAATAACTCAACACTTAAAAACTCATTGAAGTCAGCTCCTGAAGCCTGCTGGAATAGAGAAGGTTTTTACTTGACAGCAGAAAGAGACCTAGGAGGGAGACATCTTAGGGAGAAGGGGCTAAGGTCTGGGAGCAGCCACTGAGAAGACCCTCTCCCTGATACCCACCAAATCTGTATGTTTTCACATAAGGTGTTTTTATATATACATACAGCATAAAGTGGCCCATTAGATATATATGTAGCAATATGGACAGGGGTTAGAAGGAGTGGAAAATAAAAGTAAAAATCATACCCTCCTCTGCTTTTTGTTTTTTGTTTTTTTGTCATAAAACATGAGACACTACTATCAGTTCTCTTAAGGCAGAAAAAAAATTAAACTATTCCTGCATGTTCGTTCAGCTCACTTAGAATTCAGTTCTAATAAAACATGGCAAACAATCAAGGCATTAATCATGTAACTTCTAGCTGAAGGAACATCTTCACCTCAAATTGAAATTAACAAGATATGGAAGTTGTTCTTGGTGAGAGTTGCTATATACAGAAGTTTCTGTCTCAAGAGAAGTCCTCAGAAAAGTTACTTTTTGGTCTACAACTCCCAAATCCTTTATCTAACATGTTGAGGGACCTGATGCTTAGAGGACTCTAGGAGCTATAGTCCATAAAGTAACTTTGTCACAAGTTAGGTCATCTTCCTCTTTAGCTCTGTTCCACTAGGAAGTAGATTCTTTTAATATCACAAGCATTCTGGACATTTCTGCATGACCTTGCAGTCCCATGATGGAGACACAATGGCAATGGTCCATAGGATCTGCTTTTGCACAACTTCATTGCAGTCCTGCAGCCAGTGCATCCCCACTCATTGCAATTGTGAGATGTTTGCTTAACAGAAAAAAAATCAGTTAAGCACCAACAATTGTGTGAGGTTCCCATCACTCTCTGCTATGCATAAGGGGTGGAAATGTGATCACGCACTTCCTTCCCCAGTGTAGCAAGGGAAAGCGGCTGGCTATGTTACAGAAGGAAAGTGTGTGTCACTCACACTCCCTTCCATAGGCAGCCAGCTGGGTGCAGAGGGGAGTGTTCACATCATGCTCCCTTCTCGGCAAAGCTGCTGCCAGGATTGCGATGGGACATTGGCAGGACCTGGTCAGGTGCAAAAATGGCCTCTGTTGGCACTTCATTTTACTAACTGCTTGTTTGAGATGGAAGACATCTTGCTTTTCCATATTGTTTTTCTCGATTTGTTTTTAGCATTTGCATGTCATCTTTCCTTCCAGAAGCTCAAGGCAGCATACATGGCCACCCCTTCTCTCCATTTTATCCTTACAACAACCCTGTGAAGGAGGTCAAGTGGAGCAAGAGTTACTGGCCCAAAATACCGCAGTGACTTTAAGGGCTACTGTGGACTAGAATCTGGGTCTTTTCAAGTCCCAGTTCAACATCCTAATCATTTCACTGTACTAGCTCCACAGTATAATTTAGTATAGTTTGTTTGTTTGTTTTGCAGGGGAAGAATTGCAGGATACGTTTCTTAAACAAAGTAAAGCAAACATTTCTAACTCTCAATAACCTCATTTTTTAAAAAAAAAAAATATTGAAAGCAAGAAATACAGAGCATTTATACAGACACGAAGCAAAGGCCGTGGTTTTCTATCACACTGTGGCTTTATTTTGAATGTAAGTTTCACAAAGGAAGGAAGAGATGCTAAAACAATGTGCAAGTTACATTTGGAAACCACCTCCACCACCGCTCATCTTTGTGATAGACTCAAGCTCAGCTGTTTAGGTGGCCAGAAGGGCTCAGAAGCTTGTCACACTGTGCTGCATCTTAATAAATGATCATGTTCTGCTCAATGCTTGCAGGCATTTCTCTGCCTGAACAGACACTAAAAACATTAAAAAAATGTTCCCTAGATAAAATATGAAATGTCCTCCATATCTGTTAGAAAGCGAGAGGTTGCGATGAATTCAAAAGAGGTGGGGATCTCAATTTAGACTGCATGTTTGAACTGGGAGATCACAAGTCTTTCTGACGAATTAATCTCAGGTTGTCAGGCTTTGAACACAAGCAGAAGTGGATGGTGATCTTAGAATCATAGAATCATAGAAATGTAGAGTTGGAAGAGACCACATGGGCCATCCAATCCAAACCCCTGCCATGCAGGAACACCCTCAAAGCACTCCCAACAGATGGCCATCCAGCCTCTGCTTAAAAACCTCCAAAGAAAGAGACTCCACTACACTCCAAGGCAGTGTATTCCACTGCTGAACAGCCCTGACTGTCAGGAAGTTCTTCCTGAGGTTCAGGTGGAATCTCCTTTCCTACAGTTTGAATCCACTGCTCCTTGTCCTGGTCTCTGAAGCAGCAGAAAACAAGCCCGCTCCCTCCTCTACATGGCATCCCTTCAGATATTTAAACATGGCTATCATGTCCCCGCTTAACCTTCTCTTCTGCAGGCTAAACATACCCAGCTCTCTAAGGCCCTTTCCTCACGGGGGGCGGCGAAACGGGGCTGCACACGCAGGGGCGGAACTTATCCGCGAGCGGGTTGCTCCGTCCCTCCAGAGAGAACGGATCCGCTGTTCCAAACGGCGCCAAATTTTGGTGGTATTCGGTGGCGCTTGGCGGCGCCCAAAATGGCGGTCGGCGGCTTCCAGCGGCGCTCCACCAATTAGGACAGCGCGCCAGCCGGAAGCCCGCCCCAGGGCAGATCTGCAAGGACGCGCTACCGCGTCTCTGCAGTTCTTCACCGGGGGCTGCTACGGGGCAGCGTGGGTAAGTTTTATAAAAACCACTTTTGAAGGTGGTTTTTATAAAACACACAGTGCCACCCCCGGGCCTGCGCTAGAGCAGTTTGAGGTCTAGAACCTCACTTTTTTTAACTGCTCTAGCGCAGACCCCGGTGAAGAAGACCTCCAGGAGAGGTTGCTCTAGCGTGGGCAATATGCCTGTGTGGAAATGGCCTAAGTCTGTCCTCATAGGGCACAGCTTCCAGACTCCTCACCATTTTGGTCACCCTCCTCTGGACTTGCTCCAGCTTGACCATGTCCTTCTTGAATTGGGGTGCCCAGAACTGGACACAGTATTCAAGATGAGGTCTAACCAAAGCAGAGTAGAGTGGTACCAGTACCTCCCTCAATCTAGACACCATACTCCTATTGGTGCAGCCAAGAATTGCATTGGCTTTCTTGGCTGCCGCATCACACTGCTGACTCATGTTCAGCTTGTGGTCTATTAAGACTCCTAGATCCCTTTCACACGTACTGCTATCTTGAATTAGTCTATCAAAACCCCTTACCCCAACATAACCTATCTTACTAGATGGAAATATGAAAATGTTTGCAATATCTAAATTCTTGGGCAAAAGATGGTTGCTCACAGTCTCTGCACCTGGTTTGCTTAAGGCTCCATTTCACTGCATACTTAAGTTTCCATTTTCCTAATGGATAAATGTGTTTTTATCTGTTCTGCATTGCTTTGGGGGTCCTGGTCCGTCAATAAGCAATAAATGAATGCCGCTAAACAAATAAATCAAGGTTCCTATACTTTGCGAGGGGGCAAAGTAAAGATCTGGGGCCAGGGAGGTCTTTGTGGAGGGTCAGGTGCCTCTCCTGAAAGCCTCCAAGCACAGCAGTTCGCCTTTTAAATAAGTTACAGGGTCTCCATGCACTGTTTAGTGACTTTGGGGGGGGGGGCTTTTTTGATCCATGAGGCTCTTGGCTGAAAATTAGCTTCTGAACCATACAATTATAGAATCATAGAATCATAGAAATGTAGAGTTGGAAGAGACCAGACGGGCCATCCAGTCCAACCCCCTGCCATGCAGGAACACCCTCAAAGCACTCCCGACATCCAACCTCTGCTTAAAAAGCTCCAAAGAAGGAGACTCCACTACACTCCGAGGCAGTGTATTCCACTGCCGGACAGCCCTGACTGTCAGGAAGTTCTTCTTGAGGTTCAGGTGGAATCTCCTTTCCTGCAGCTTGAATCCATTGCTCCTTGTCCTGGAGCAGCAGAAAACAAGGCCTCTCCTTCCTCTACATGGCATCCCTTCAAATATTTAAACATGGCTATCATGTTTATCACCATGTACTCTGTTGTTGTTGTTGTTGTTGTTGTTGTTGTTGTTGTTGTTGCTGCTGCTGCTGCGTGCTTCCAAATTGTTTCCAACTTATGGCGACCTTACGGCAAGCCTATCACAGGGTTTTCTGGGGGCAGCATGATGCGCCCAAGGTCACCCAGTGGGTTTCCATGGCTGAGCAGGGAATCGAACTGTGGTCTCCAGGGTTGTAGTCCAAGGCTCAAACCACTATACCACACTGACTCTTGGATATATTCCATAGCAGCCTGTCTGTTAGCCATGGAAAATTCATGAAAAAGGTGAGCACACTTTTGAACACAACCATCCTATACTGTACCCCCAACAGTTCATGTCTCTGAGTGCTCCAATAAATATAATGTAAAAAATTGGCCTTGATAGGATTAAAATGTTATATTTTCCTGAACAGTTAAAAACATTCTTTTAAAACCCCTCTTTAGACATCATTTGAACATGTGGAGGAGGTAGGGAGCAAAATTGTCTGTGCCTGACACCCACGCAGTAATCACTAGGTCAAAAAAAGAGCTCCCATGTATCCTCTCCACGCATAAGGTGGAGACCCTTTGGGATTTTAACTTCCAGAAGCCCCAGCCACCATGACCAATGGTAAGATATTATGGGCATTGTAGTCTAAAATATTTGGAAGATCAAATAAATAACACTTTCTGCCGAATCAAGTCCTAAAACAGATAGTTTCCTCGCCGAGGTACAGCTTTGCAGGGAGGGAAATGGGGGTATTGCTCCCTCCCATAAGAATCCTGGGTTCCAGAATGAAATGTTCTTCCAGTCCCCAAATGTCTAGAATTGCAACAACTTAAAACTTCAGTGACGCATTTAGAAATACATTTTAGACAGAAAGGGCGCAGGCAAAGTTACCAAGGGAGTGGGAATACCGCAAATATAAGCACTGTAGGTGTGAACAGTTTTCAGTGTCTCACTCTGCTTAATGCAAGCAAGTTGAGGACCAAAGGAAATGTTTATGTGCTGGGGCAGAATTCTTACTGGAGGAGCAAATGCCCTCATTTTACACCCGCTCCCATAGCTAAACCTCTGCTTCCCAGTTACATAAGGACAGACCTACATGTATATATCTGTGTATAAAGGCTCTTTTTCCAGGCACATTTTGGTCATGTGGAACTCAGGTGCATGTAATCCTGCTTCCATCTCCAAGAAAAGGGCTAGTCTGTCTTCTCTTTGACAACAAGGTAGGAATTTAAAAGATACACACATCTTTCCCTTCCATGCCTGATATTCAGGCCCCAGGAAAAAGTGGATATGCAATACTCCCTATACAGTATTCATTATCAGGCAGCAGCACTCCACTGCCTCCTTTTTTTCAAAATAGCCACTAACCAGGACTCTCGGCTTCACAACATTTCATTCCCTTTAATTCCTAGACAATCCATCCTCGTTCTTTACGGGGCCAATCATTCTATCTCAGACAAATCTACATTTCCTCCCTCATATTTCCTCCAGCCCTCAACATTTAACAACTCATTTTAGTCTTATTCTGTAGCATTTATTTTCTGAGAAACACATTTGGACAGAAATAGATGTCACAGTTCAAATCCTTTAAGGCGAGAGATCTAATTAGATGAAGAAAATGTCTAAAAATAAGAGATCACTGACTGTTTAATGAAGCCTGTTTTCTTCAAAGATGTAAATACCAGTTCCTTTGCATTCAAGGACAGAATGAAGTCCTGGTTAACATTCTAGGTTGGCTGCTTTGAGTGACATTTGGCAGAAAAGAAGGAATGAATCCAACAAACAAACAAATAACCAAACAGCAAAATGAGAAATCACAGATCCCTGACAAGGATGTGTACAGAACTGTACAGTTGACTCACACCCGTTTACTGATACAATGCCTAATCTTTACCAACACTCTATTTCCAAAAGAACGTGAAAAAGTTTACTTTTGTAGAACCCAAGTCTCAGGCTCTTTCTGTACCCTACCTTTGTCCCAGCTATGTCTGGTGATGATGGCGGCAGCAGGTCTCCCAAGAAGAGAGTGCAATGGAGCACTCACCTCCACACTGGCAGCCTCTGGGGTCCAGGAAGCATGATGGCCACGCCTCTTCCTGCCACAATGCAGCCGGTTACTGTTCCAGGCTACACGGATGTGATCATTGGTCACCCATCAATGATTTGCAGTGTGATCGCGTCACCTGGAGATGGAGAAGGATGAGACTGGGATGACATCATGCATAAGTGTCATCCTGGTCCTGTCCTCCTGTCCCCATGGTGGGCTGGGTGTGTCAAGTGGAAAAGGCCTCAGTGTTACCATATTAACTGGGAATGCTGAGAGTTAAACTGTCCCAAAGTAATATTTCCAATTGTTGATTCTATTTCTAAGGAAAGTCTTCCTTCTATAGATTGTATTCCTATAACCTAAATTTGTTTAAGTCAGACATAAATCCCATGGAGTCTCATGAGTCTTAGGGATACTTTGTTTCCCTTCCAATTGTGTAGGAGCTCTTACACGACAGGGAGAAACTCCTAAAATATGTAGACTTAATGACAAGACCCTTTATATGAGTTTCTTCCACTCAGTAAGATACAGACAATAAAATTACCAAGTGTTTTAAGGTCTGGAAGCTGTATCATGACCAAATGTTAGACCCCAGGCAAGAGAAAAGAAAATATCTCAATGATGCTTTTACCAAGAGAGACCACCAACCAAACCCACAATGTAAATGTTTCCTGAGGTTTCCTCCCTTTGGCCAAAAGCCAAAAGGATTTGGCAGTAGCTGTACCGGTACTTTTTGAGATTTTTTTAAAAAATCCATACAGCATACCTCCTGTTCTGGTCTATTTTTTGTAAATTTCTTGGACTAGCCACACCATTTTTAAACCCAGGGAAAGGTTCCCCCCCTCATCTGAGGAGTTCCCAGTACAGGCAGGGCTGAATACCTATGTCTGTATGGTTTCTTCTGTAATCTGGGAAGTTCTAATGATTATTCTGTTGAATTCGGCTATCATCTTTTCCATAAGGTTTTTCCTCTGACTTGCCTTCTGTCATAACTTTTCAGGTTACCAGACTGATTGAAGTAGCTCGCCAAGAACTGAGACCACCAGGTTAGAAAGAAAGAAAAAGATTTATTTTACTGCAGCGATCTCAGTGGAATGAATTTCCAAAGACTGAGAACCCAGAGTCAGGTATCAGCACTCTTTTATACACTCTTGTAAACAGGTTACAGGAAATGATTACATATGACCACATATGAACTGTTTACAGGTTACAAAGACCCAGGTTACAGCAGGTTACAGCTTTCAAAAATGATATATTTCGGTACCAAGGGAGTACTCTCATTGAGTTTCACCGGCCTCAAAACTCTCCAGGTTCCCTAAGCGCATACCTAAGCCTTCTGATAAGATAAAGGACACATCTGCTCGCCTTATTTTTTTCTATTTTTCTACTTTAGCAATAGCTTCTTCAATTTAACCCTTTCATGATCATTTATATTTTTCTCATTTAAAGGTCAATGCCTGTTGGAAGAATGCAGAAGGAGTCAGCCTACTCTCTGTTGCAAAGGAATTCCACATTTTAGAAGGAGCGACCACGAAATGCCTCCCCCATATCCTTAACAAACATGATCAGTTCTGTTTGTCCTTCTAGATTTTCACAAGAAAGTCCCATTTTTAGATGCATGAGATCTGTTTGCACAGAATGGACAAAAGGTCAAAAAGCACCTATTGTTACTATAACTGTGATTAGAAGAGCTGCAGCCCCAGACTAGGGATGGAATGCGAATTACTCAATTTTTCAACTGGGTCAGATTTTATGTTTCCGACCCCTCAAGAAACTTACAGGGGAAATAAAATGGCATGTTGAAACTTCTACAACTTGCAGGAACTTTTGTTGTTGTTGTTCTTTTTGGCTCCTGGCACAACATGGACATCAGTGGGCAAGATTTCATCTTGGTAACACCACAAGACAAATCACTAGTAATCACTAGTACCCCAATAAGATTTCTCACTGGAATTCATGTTGCAGAGGAGCCAGTTTCTGTGGAGTCAAACTACTGAGACTGAGATAGAAAACTATCTCAGAGGTCCATCTTCCTTCTGGGTCTAGCTGCAATTCTTGGGTGGGTGGGGGAATGGATGTACTTTCTCATTCCTCCACCCACCCAAGGGATGGTGACTGTCATGCCAACCATCCACACTTCAAAACATGCCATCACATCCTTAGAATGTGTGTAAGGTGCATTAAGGGGCACAGTTTTAGGGCTGAAAAATGGATCAAAAATGTAAAATGAAAAACAATTCAGCCATTCCTAATATGCCTTTTATACTTTCCTTAAAGGATTATAGGATTAAAGAACAGGATAATCATCCCAAGTAGGATGCTGACTGGGAAATAATTGCTCAGTTATGATCCTTTCATAGGAATATGATCTGCTAGGTTTGCCAGAATAAATACTGAACAGGGCTCCTGTGTCTTTAATGGTTGTATAGAAGAGGGTATTTCAGCAGGTGTTGCTTGTCATGCAAGAAGGTAAAAATCAACACCTGATGAAATTCCCCCTTCCACAGGAGCCTTCTCCAGTTTTCACTGTGGCAACCCTAAGTCAGTTTTTCACAGTGCATCTAGAAGGTCCATCACTTAACAGCTGTTAAAGTCACATAAGCAGGGAGCAGTAAAGGTAGAAAAGTTGGCATTCTGAATGTCAAGGCTTCCATCTAAATGCTTTCTTCCATTTAATGGCAGTAAGGAGTAAAAGCTCCACAATTTTTTTCCAACAGAGGTACTAAAATGTTAAGTCTTCATAATAATTGTCTGAATGGATTATGATTTCTACAACCAGAGGCAGCCTAAATCATTCTGCTGCCTGAAGCAGAGCAGTAATAGGGTTCTCTCTTCCAGTAGCAGCTCTGTATTTCTTACAGGGCAAGTACTAGGGTATTTTGGCACCTGCGGCAAAAAATCCCCAACAGATAACATCTTTGGCTGTAAAAATACAACAGTTATAATAAAGCAAAGAAATAGTCATTTAATACTTGCTCATGACACTCAAATTCAGCTGCCTGAAGCAAGCTGCCTCACTCCAGCTAATGACAGCCAGCCCTCTCGATGACATTTTCTCATATCATATTCTTCATATACATTGCTTTCATGGTTAGAAACTTATGACAAATGAGAATGTTACATGCAGTTGCTGAAAACACTAGCCTTTGTGCCACACATATATGAAAAATATTAATGGTTCTTTTCAAAAAAATGTTTTTTCTTCACAGAAAGTGGATCACGTGGGGAGCAGAGATAGTGAAGGAAAGGTATCTCAAACTTTTCCTTGCATTTTTCAACTCAGTTCCTGCCCATTCCAGAGATAGTTTTCTCCCAAACTGCTTTTCATTTAAAAACTCTTTTGGAAGGAGGCAACATACAATTCTGCCATGCTGTCAAGATTGACCTTAAACTCTTGGTCAGCTAAGAATTTTCCCTATGCCCTTCCTACTAGAGTATGGAAAAGAATATAAATTTTGAGATCAAGACCCAAGGAAAGCAATCCTTTGGGATGGGATGGATAAATTGGGTAAAGAAACCATGGAAAATGCTTCTCTCCTTATGAATTTGTTCAGCTTTCTGAAGCTGGCAATCACTTGCAGGACTGTATCCTTTGGGGGGATTAGAAAATAAAAGAAGCAGTTGTAAGAAAAACATTTGACTTGTCTCTTCTTCAACTGGTGGAGAAGCTGTTCCTTGTTTTAGTATCATTGCTGCACTTAAAAGGGGGAGAATGGGGAGAGAGACTAAAAGAAACTGGACATGAGGAGAGAAAAAGACACCCATACAGTAGCCACTGCTAGGAACAGTAGCTTGTTCAAGTTTTTGTTGAAAGAAAAAAAATGGTAGCAATTAAACCACATTTTAAGAATTCAAGGTTCTGGGTCTGTGCTCTTTTGTTCAGTACATCTGACCCAGCTTGTGAACTACTTGTGGGTCTCCTGTTGTTGCTGGGATACAACTTCCATCAGTCCCAGCCAATATAGCTAATAGTGAAGCATGACGGGATTAGAGCACAATAGCCTTTGTGAGGGCAAGTTGCCCACTCCTAATTTGACACCAAGATTTCAGACCTCAAATTGAGGATCTGTCTTTAATGGTTAAGATTGGAGAAGTATTACTGCCTGTTTTTGTGAAATGTACAAAGCAACTGAGAACAACAGAATCTCTACTATAATGTAAAGCTTAGAGTAAGGTACTTTCTTTTACCAGCCTTCCCATACAAAATCCAGCCGATTAATGGATCTGGAAATCTGGTGGGTCAGAAAAGCAAGGAAACCAATCAAATATTTACAATGGAAGATGAAAAGTGTGATCTTATTTATCTCTGTGGCCTGGAAGAAACCCAGAACAATCACATAACAAAGCATCCCATATTTGACAGATGAAAACATCCGGATATGCATATTACTCCAAGCAAATGATTCTAGTGCAGCATTCTTTCAGGAGTGTCTAGCAGCATGAACTGAAATATTTATTTTAAAGCATAACATTTCTGCCAAAGGACAAATTGCTTTTTTAATTTTTAGCTACTTGGATACTTTTTACTTGAAGTTTGGAAGAAAAGACTCTGCCAGCACTAGGAAGCACTGCTATTGTGATGAATGAATGAGTTCCAGAGGGAAAAAGTACGGTCCTGAACCAAACTGAAATGGCCGCGCGCAGTGCATTGTTGGAAGGAGGGGTTTGGATTGTGAAGCAAGGATTCCTTGAACTGTGAAACTGAGAACACACGGAATGCTGATTTGGCTTGAGAAGAAAGTTTGCAAAACAGTAAGGACTTGGCACCAACAGAATGTACTTTTGAGATGCACAGATCCAGAAGTGTGGCTTCCTTAATTGCCATGTGATGTTGCCTACAATGCATATCTTCTTTGATTGTCTTTATGTTTCATCCACCTTCACGAATTCACGATATTCAACAGTGATCAATACCTTTATTAAGAAAACAGTTAAGTTCTTATGTGTAAAGGCAGAAGAAACAAACCTGGCACACCCTCAGACGGGCAAGCGGTGACGTATTTCTGACCCTACCCTACCCTGCATGGCCGAGAACCACTGAGGCACTTGATACATTTCCTGACAACATGATATATGACCAATTCTTCTGCAAGCAACCTTTTATTAGTAAGGTACAAGATGATATGAACTGTTCTTTTAATTGCTTGATTGCCTTTATACAATGGAAGTACTTGGAACTATAGCAACCAGCAAAACATGTCCTTTTCCTCAAGAAATGGGGAATATGACTATAAAGAGGGGAAGATTTTCGACTCACTTTCATGACCCTTGGCTGCAGCAGAGGGCATCCATACCTTCGAGGACATCTGGCCAATGTTCGGCGAAGGACCGTCTTGTGAGTATGTAGAATGAATGTGAAATGTGAAATGTGAATGTGTGAATGTGTGAAAGAAAGCTCTTGATACGGAAATGTGATTTTTGTATTTCATGTCTTAATAAATGTTACATGCATAGTGGTTAAATCCAGATCTGGTTTCCTATGTGTCTTTCTGTTGGGATCCTATAGTCCGGGGTGGCTGAATTTCTCTCTGGGTCAAACGTACCAACAATCTCAGTCCATGACACTATAAATCTTGCTAAGAAATCACATCCATTACCCCAATTTAGCCATGCTTATCTAAGCTAGAGGTCACAGAAGACTAAATCAAATGGTTAAACCCAATGTCAAGTATTGATTCAATGGGATTCTGGAAAGCTAGCACGGTATAGTGGTTTGACAATTAGATTGTAGTTCTTGAGACCAGGGTTCAAATCCCCACTTGGCCATGGAAATTCACTGAGTAGCCTTAGGCAAGTCATATTCTCTCAGCCTCAGAGGGAGGCAAAAGGAAATCCTCTTCTGAACAAATCTTGCCAGGAAAACCCCACAATAGGTTTGCCTTGTTGTTTTGTTATTGTGAGCCTTCAAGTCGTTTCTGACTTATCATGGCCCTAAAGTGACCCTATGATTGTGATCTTCACAGTGGTTTTCCATGGCTGAGCTGGGAATCTAACCCTGTTCTCCAGGATCATAATCCAGTGCAAAACCACTATACCACACTGGCTCTATAGGTTTGCCTTAAGATTACCCTAAGTTGGAAATGACTTGAAGGCACACAACAACAACAGCAGCTCTAGTATGGCCAAGGCCCTGCAACCAGAAGTGTGATGCAGATATCATTTCCAGTCCTTCAACCTCCAGTACCTCAGAAATGCTTTGCTCAGAATTCTGCTAAAGAGCAAAGGCAGTTTTTTTAAGGGGTCATGTTCAGTTATTCATGAACATAAATGTGAATCCCCAGGAGTTAAGATATCATGAGTCCAATTTATGATATCATAACTATTGAATGGCCCAGATACCCTAGCGGTTCCAAATGCTATCTGATCTTAGGAGCTAAGCTGGATCAGCTCTGGTTAGAACTTGGATGGAAAACTGCCAAGGAACACCAGGTGCTGTAGGCTATATTTCTGAGGAAAGAGCTGATAAAATCACACCTGAGCATTCGTTGCCTAAGAAAACCCTATAAAATTCATGGGGTTGCCATAAGTTGATAAGCTACTTGAAGATACATACGCACACAACTGTTGAACAGTTGCCAGCCATCTGTCCTCAAGCATTTGATTAAATGTTTCAGGTTTTTTTGGCATCTCTCTCGGATCCAGGTTCTCCCTGCAAACATTACAACCCATCTAAGGCCAAGCTGCAACCCTACACGGAGTCCCAACCTACCATTCAGTGGTCTAGAAGAAATGATAGACAGGTCACTGTGATGGTGCTTAAAGGCACCACTTCATAGCCAAGGTTCCTACACAGGAAGTCTCAAGAAATGTGTTGTCGTGCCCATGTAAATATGCAGAGCTTGGGAAATTTTGTTTTAGACTACAATTCACAGAATCCACGGGCCTCATGGTATTTGGGGAATTCTGGGTGTTGTAGGAAAAAAAATTACTTTTTTCTCAAATCTGCCAAATACCACTGGAAAGAAGCACCATTCCCAACCATTACAAAAGCACAGACAGTATTTCCTTCACAGGTCCACACACAGATTTTAAAGCATATGAATGAGCACCACGAAAGAATTAGGTCAATGCCAGCTTTGACTGCATTAAAAACAAGCTTTGTATCCAATATTTATGAAGCCACAGTAGTATTCGGTATATCGATAACACCTTGTCTGGTGTTCTGGATGCAAAGAAGGATGTTGACAAGCAAAAGGAAAAAGGAGATTGGTATGTACAAAGATGATAAAGGGTCTTAATGACAAAACACTGGGAAAGGGAACAGGAAGATTTAGCTTTAAACAGGGAATGATAGAAGTGGGGAATATGTGGGCAAATATCAAGGATGTCAGAAAGCACAGAAGGAAACAAATGGTAGCAATATCTACCAAGAAGGAAGAATAACAGGCTTAAAGCTAAGGATCATATATTTGAGTTAAATTTGAATTGAGCACCAAAACATGCCCCCACCTTTCTAAGTATAAAGGTCTCTCAGAACAGAAGAAGCAAATGCCATGATTTTATGGAATGTTTTCCTTTAAATCTTAGTGCTTTTAGAGAAAAATATTGTTTTACACATAAGGTCAGAATTTAAAGTGTACTGAAATCTCCTACCAAGATTCATCTGAAATTCAGATCATTTGTAATTATTTAAAAGGAATTACACCCCTCATCTCTTGCTCAGCCAGTGGGTGAACAGAGACAATTGTTTGCCAAATTGTAGTTTATTACTGCAGGGTGCAGAACCACACTTTTCTGGCCAATAAAAGGGAGAGGGTGAATTACTTTTTCTGTGAACCTCCAGAAGGGGGCAGTGCATCTTTGAAACACATTGTAGGGCCTTCCAGAAGCGAACATTTCCCCCCTATCTTTGGCAGTCTGTGCAGACTGTAGTAGTCCCAAGGTCAGAAAATGGCCCACTGAGCCAGCTGCAGTTATCCAGCACAGCTCCAGAATGTGTCTAAACTACATGCTTCAATACTGCTTTAAGGATTTGGTAAGATACTCAGAATTCTCTGGATACACCCTTGACCTACAGCACTGAAGTTCTCTAGCAGCGAATTCTTGGTATTTGTCACCAAACCACAAATCCCAGGATTCTAAAGTTGGTAGTCAGAAACATATCGAAGTTCTGTAACTGTGCAAAGATACTCAGACTCATCACCTCCCCTGCCCTAACACTTTGCAGAGAAACAATCAAGTCGTTTTTCTTTCTCACTTATTTATTTATTTAACTTCATAAATGCAATTGTTTCCAAGGAGCAAGATATCTTGGGCCACCTCTACTGTAGCCAGGTGTCATACTTTATAGAGAATAGGATTCTGTTTGAAGGGCTGTCTGAAGAAAATCTTATGTTTGAAGTTCCAAATCCAGTTTGCAAATTAAAAAGAAAACAACCTAAGAAGGAAGAGAAGTATCTATGATCATCTCTACCAAAAGTTAGAAGCTGGGCAGCCGACTGATCATTAGTAGAGTTGCCAGATTAGATTCAAGAGGGGGCTCCTATAACTTTAACCTTTAGCAGATCTTAGAGCAGGATGAGGTACCATTAAGAGGACAAAGATACCTGTCCTTCCTCACTTCCCAAATCCCAACTTTCAGTCACAACTTTCCCCACCCAGTAATAGGCATTGCCTCATCAGTCATCCAGTGACAATAAGGAAACTGGGTACTCTTTCACACACACACTGCTAGCAAGGGAGCAGCTGTGCTGGGAGGGAATGGCTGTCCCTGAAAGTTGAGGTTTGGAAGATGACGACAGGTACCTTCATCCCTCCTGACAGAGCTTTATGGTACCTCATCTTGTTCCAAGATCTGCTCAAGGTTAAAGTACAAGAGCCCTGTCCTGGATCCAATCTGGCAACTTTACCAAACCCTTCCAGGACAAATGCTTATACTCTTTGCTGCTGTGGTGAGATATATTTCTACTGAAATTGTCATGTATCTGCAAACCAACTCTGAATTATGGCAACCTCATTATGGAATTTTATTGGCAAGGCTGAATTGGAGAAGGTTTGCATTCTCCTCCTCTTAGATTGAGAGACTTGCTCAAAGCCACCCAATGGGTTTCTGAGGCCAAGTATCCCAGAACACCAGTCCAACACTCACACCATGGTACCCCACTGGCTGTGAAATTATAACTATAATTTATAAAGGCCCTGTCCGCATATCAATTAATATATAAAAATGTATGCCGTCTTTCCTCTTGTTTATGCAGCATTTCCTTTTTTTCAGCAATGTGTAAGTGTTCATCCTGTGATTTAGCCCTGTGATGAAACATTCAGCAGCTGAAGAAGGCAGAAATAAACTTCTGGATCAGACCTAATAATCTGTGCAAATATTTCAGCTGAGTATAAACAATCCAAAAGAGAATAATAAAAAAAGACTAACATAAAACAGCCATAAACTGCTCCAACAAAAGCAATTATTTAGGAGCGCAGAGATATAGTAAAAACAATTAAGAGGCATGATATTAAAAAACTGATTCTATCCTTAAAATGTTGGTGGGCCATAAAAAGATAGAGTCACAAAAAAAGCTTTCAGGAACCAACCTTACATCCTCTTACACTATCAGTTCTCTAGTTAATTATCTTATAATCACTGCTGCATTCATCTGCAAAATAAAGCACCCCACATAAATTTAAATCTGCATGTAAATAGAGTAAGAGTTAATTAACACAACAATAAAGTACTCAGCCATCTGAGTGTTCTAGTGACTATATTTACCAGACTATACTCACCATTAATGAGAAGAGTCTATTAGCACTCAGTATTTGCAGATTGAAATCTCCAAGTCTAATGCATTTGTAGCAGCAAAGGAGAAATTATCACCACTATGATCCAAGGAGCAAGTTGATCAATGATCAAGTACCTCAGGCAAATGTGGGTCTTTCTTTTAACAAAGTATAAGTGCACTCTTACTCACCCAAGCACTTAACACTTGGTAAATTTTAAACCTGCAGTTAAAACTGCATTTATTTCACTGCAGATAAAGGCAGTTCTTAAATGCTTTGATATAATCCCCTCTGCTAAGCAATAGAGTAGATACGATTTTGCTTCTCTGTTCCTTTTTTAGATGGTTACCATGCGATAGGAAGTTCTAAATTAAAGATGAGCAACTGGAAGCCTTGTGACCAAATATGGGGAGCATTAGCTGACCTCCCAGCTGTCAATTCAAAGTGGGGAGGCATATGAATGAGAGAGACACATTAGTGTGTCAAATGCAGTGTGTAGGTGTGTAGCACAAATGTAACAGTGAGAGGGCTGCCTCAGTTGTTGCCGCCACCATAGGCTGAGGAAGATCCCAGCAAGGGCAGTGGCAGCAGAGGGCCAGGCCCGGGTAGAAGGGCTGCCTCTCCCACTGCCACCACTGCCCTGGGCCAAAGAAGACCCCAAGTGAGAGTCTTTTTACTGAATTACTGCGTCGCAAAATGATACATGTCTAAAGTGTGTCACTAACATGAAAAATTTGGAAAGCTCTGGTGTAGAAATAAGTGGGAAGATAAGAAATCTCTCCTCTTTATAGTAGAAGAAAAGTAATTTTAAAAGCATTTAATGATATCCTTCAACCTTACAAGAGTAAATGCACATGGTAGCCCATGGTCAGAATTAACCAAATCAATAACTCCTGGGTGATAGGAATGCACTCAAGAGATCATGAAATCTGAGATTTGACATCAGGATTCGCAACATGTGTTTTTAAAAATGGCAAAAACCTGTGGGAGGAAAGTAGATTGGGTCTTCACTGGTAGCGGTGTGTTGATGCTTTCTTCATTTTAAATAATACATTTAAATTGGTCCAGTGGGAGTGGGGAAAACTGGTATGATTCATTTAAAACAAATAAACGCCACAGATTCTGCTAATGGATTTCCTGTATAAAATCGCTTTGGGCACACACATTTATTGATGAGAGCAAGAACTAAAATTTGCAGCTACGCTGGTCTGAATTCATAGAGAGGACTCATTGACGGATCAATCTTTTAACCATTACTTGTAAAGATATTACTTGGAGGACAACTGCAAGTTAGCATGAAAAGAAACAGTGGATGCAAGAGAGGGACGTGAAGCTCAACCTGTGCTTGCTTTTTCTCCTTGCTGTATTATTCCCTCCCCACAAATCTGTTTTATCACTCAGCTAGACATGGGAAAATCTGTCCATTTTAACTCCTCACTCCATGCATTTGCATTTTTTAAAACTCACATTCTCTCTATCCTGAATATGAGGACATGGCCTATATTGGTGAATTCTTCAAAAGCAAACTGAAACAAAATTCTCCCCGAGGAGTGGCAGAGCTTAGAGTGTGTGGAGGGGGGCAGTAGGGGATGGGGCTATGGCTCAAGGGGCATGGTCACTGTGCATGAGGGCATGGCCAGGGCATGTGGGGGCATGGCTGTGGGTTGGGACACCCCAAAAACATTGCTACCTGGGGCGAATCACCCCCCCTGCTCCCATCTCCCTACGTGACTGTCCCCAAGTTTCACTGGCCAAATCTAATAAATACAGCTGTCCATAACAGGGCAGACATAATTTTGTATCTGCCTTATTGGTGTTGTCAGCTGCCATCAAGTAGACTGCAACTCATTGTGACCCTATGAATGAAAGTTGTCCGAGTCACTCTGTCATCAACAGCCCTGTTCAGGTCTTATCTACTAAACGAAAGTCAATGTTTGTCTGCGTGTTTGTCTGCATCAGTATATGATTGTGTAACTGTGATTTAGGCATAAGCTTTGATAGCACTAGATATCCCTTTGTGATATCAAATAATTTGGCCTTTCCATGGCACCCTGGCTAATATGTTTGCCAGGATCCTGAGAAAAACACAGACACAAGGAGCAGCCGTTTAATGACGGGAATTCCAACTTCCCCTCTCTCAGGCGGGCATTTCAAAGCCTTGGTTGTGCTTCGGGATCTGGATGGTGTATTCCTTTCATCTCACAAGATACCTGATTCGCGCCCATAAATAACAACACCATAAAAGTGCCCATTGACTGGCACATGGGCTGCATGATTGATGTTTTGATCCACTTCTAAGCCTTTTGGTGCATTTCAAAGTTAACTTTGTTCTCAGAGTTTATAACATGGATCGCAAGCACAATTTTGTTATAAAAACCCCTGGTTTTAATAGTTCAGAGAGCCGCTTTTTGAGTTTCACCCCACCTTGCTGCCAGTCTGTATAGCGAGCTCCCCAGGAATCCTACTAAGTCTCATCTTCTTCAGCTCTTCAGGACTACGTGATCAGGTCGTATTGCTTATTCCTAAATTCATTTCTATTTTCCTATTTCTTATTTAGTTAGTGGTGTGATTGTTGTCTTATTTGTTTATTTCTCAATAAAACATTAATTGGTTTACTCTGTAATTTGTTTGGCTCACTGATCTGACTCCGTATACATAGGGCAAAAGGTCCTGCTGGTTACCCTGCCTCTAGCTAGTCATTTGAGTCTGCTCCAGTTAATCTCCCCAATTTTGTGTTAATATTTGATCATTTGGGCGTCCTTCCCAGGACCCCAGAGAAACAGGGTAACAATTGGCTGTGTGAGGCGAGAAGACCTCATATGATTGGCTGGCTGTGAAGATTCCATGGAATCCAGAGGTTGGCAGTTTAGGGAGGGCCTTTAGAATTCTCAGCTAAGGGCTCTTGGGCCCCAGGCCAGCTGGTATGGTGATGAAACTTTTTGGGAGGCATAAGTGAAACTTTTGGGAGGCATATGTGAGAAAAACTATAGTGACGTACACAACATAGCCCATTTCCACGCTACACTGTCATAGTGCTATTATTCCACTTTCAACATCCTATGGAGTCCTGGGATTTGTAGTTTAAGGAAGGGCATTTAAGAATTCTCAGCCAGAGAGGTCTTTGGCCTCTGTAAACTACAAGCCCCAGAATTCCACAAAATGTTAAAAGTGGAATAATATCACTATAACAGTCTAGTGGAGAAACGGCCATAGTTACAAGGTCTTCTTGCCTCACACTGTAGATTGTATGGCTTCCATATGTGAGGTATCTTAAAGCTGAAATTCAAAACATAAAATGCTTCCAGAAAAACATAAAGCCATTGCACAAATTCAACAGAAAGCAAAAGAAATAAAAAAAATCAAAAAATCAAATGCCACTAGTTACTAGACAACACAGATTGGATTGGGAACTATGGGGAAAAGTTACAGGTACTGGAATAGGCCAGTTGCTATAGAGATGATGCCTAGCAGCAAAGAGGAGGACAATGTATTCCTGCAGGAATCCAACCTCTGTATGTTAACAATTCTGAATAAAGATTGGATTAGGGAATATGGGGAAAATTTACAGGTACAGAAATAGGTTGGTTGCTATGATCACGAGGCTTAGCAGCAACAAGGACTGTCAGGAACTGAATTCACACACAGAAATATAACAGTGCATAAACACTATTTATTAGGAGTCTGATACATAGTACAGGACTTCAGTGAGTGAACTGGGGGCAATTAGCAAGATTCAATACATAAAAGGCAAAGAATATATCATCCCACCCGCAAGAGACCTTGAAATGTCTGGTGTAGCCTGGCTGCACTTATCACTACATTCCTAGCTTTGTTTACCTAATGGTCTCTGGTTCTCATACCTTGTTACAAGCAAGGTGCTACTTAACTCCTACTACATATCCCATAACTAAAATATGGAGGCTACCCAACAAGGAACAGTGTACTCCCTCAGGAACTCAAACTGTGTATGTAAATAAATCTGAATACAGATTACACTGGGAAATATGGAGCAAAGTTACAGGAAATGAAGAAGACAGTTTGCTGAGTTCTTAGAAGGAAAATAAAAATCCCGGGCAATGGTAGATAAATATGCTAGTACAGCGGTTCTCAACCTGTGGGCCGTGACCCCTTTGGAGTCGAATGACCATTTCACAGGGGTTGCCGCTCCTCTATCCCACCCTGCCCCCTTTTGAAAAAAGGCAGCCTCACAGCCAATGGGAGCACTGTTTCTGAGACCCCGCACTGGGAGGAGGGGAGAGGAGGCATCTTTCACTGCTGGGTGGGGAGGTGTTGCAGGAGGTGGAGGTGTAGCCGGAGGTGGGGAGAGCAAGAGGAGAGAGCGTGGAGCCGGAGAGTGAAGGCGGAGGCAGGGAGAAGAGACCCTGTGCTGGGACGAGGGGAGAGGAGGCATCTTTCCCTGCCGGGTAGGGGGGCCTTGTAGGAGCCGGAGCGTGAAGGTGGAGGTGGGAAGACCGAGAGGGGCTCGCGGGTGTAGCGTAGTCGAGGGGCTACAGCGGGTATCGCACCCCACTCCTGAGCCCTCAGAGGGATGAAAGGAGGAAGGAAGGGGCGCCCGTGCGACATGGGAGTGAGAGCGTCCAAGCAGTTAGGAATTCTGGGAGCTGACATGCAAAAATATCTGGAGGGCCAAAGTCTGGGAACCACTGATTCAGAAGCTCTCTTGTTCTCATAGTTAGGAAAGAAGAAAAGATCGATTTTGGGCACACTCTTGAGTTGCATGAGAGGACAAAGGGTAAGATGATGCTTCATGAAAATGACAACAGGCACCCATTATGAAAAGGAGTAGGTGTTCTACATTAATTCAGAACAAAGGGATGGTATTTTTGGAAGTTGGCATGGTGAATCTTTGCATATCAGAGTGTTTCTTAGAAGTCTGGCCTCCTTACCTTCTGAAGTTGTTGAATCCTAAAACAAAGTTGTAAGGATGAGAAAGATTAAGGTTCTCACTGAGACCAGGTTTGAGACAGCCTTCCTAGATGAAACTGGTTGGTTCTTGTTAGAAATAGATGAATCTTTGATTTGATCCATTTTCTTAAGATCTGAAGCAGCAGCCGAAGCTTGATAGAAGAAATCCTGCCTTTGTCAGTTGTCAGTCTTTCAAAAGATCAAAATCCAGCAAGTGGTATGTAGTATGCTTACTTATGTTTTATACGTGATGTACAGTACCTTTAAGAATAGTCTTACTAGATCAGATGAAAGGCTTCTCTAGTCCAGGTTTTCTTCACATCCACCTGCACACAGGAAGCCCAACAAGTAAGGTGTGACTACAATAGCACCTTCATGCTTGGAATGTTAATTTAAGTTGTTCCATCAGAATAAATACTGATATGCAGCTGGCAGCTGAATTAAATAATATTTCTATATGTGTTACGTAATAAACTGTCACAGTATATTTTATATTGGATTTGTGGAGTTGGAGAGAATAAGACAAAGACACACTGTGAGATAATTTTCTCTTGAATGTGTTCCATTTCCAGCTGTGACAACTTCTCATTGTTTGAAAAAGAAATTTCTGGCAGTGAGTATCAAGTTAAGAATAGACTCTGCTTGGTACTCATCCACTACCTGTGGATTCTGGGAGATATAATCCAAAAAATAGTAACATTTCCAAGTCCGTTATAGTTTATGTATGTTGAGAGGGCTTCTTCTCCAGTTCTGACTGCCAGAGGGAGACTATGAAAACCTGACCTGTGTGAGGCTTTTGTTAGAAGCCATTTCATGATTTGTACTTTAGAAAGACTACACTTGTCAGTTTTTTGCTCCATGTTTTTCCTCTGTAGCTGTGCTTTTTTCTTAGCATTTAAATTGCGATGTTCCTTCCCTATTTGCCCTTTTATAAATGTCTGCCTTTTGAGGATGGGATGCAGCTTGTTCAGTGTCATCTGGCAAGATAAGTTGGTTCTGTTGATTGCCTTCCTGTATTTCTTGTTTCAGTTTGAACATATACTTTAATGAACTGTATTGACTGAACTATGGCATGCATCATCTTTGGTATTATTAAAGCTATTGTTATATATTATTTCCATTAGCAAACCATCCCATGACAATGGATCGTAGAGAGAAGAACATTAAGAAAAGAAAATATAGTGAGGATTTTTTACAGTATGGTTTTACCTCAATAATTACATCAGGAATTGAGAAACCGCAATGTGTTATTGAAGTTCTATCAGCCGAATCTATGAAGCCGAACAAACTAAAACACCATTTTGATAGCAAGCATCCGAGCTTTGCCGGCAAGGATACCAACTATTTTAGAAGCAAAGCTGATGGACTCCACAAAGCCAGACTTCACACTGGTGGCAAGTACCACAAACGAAACGTGGCAGCTATTGAAGCTTCATATTTGGCGGCACTCAGAATCGCCAGAGCTATGAAACCTCACACCATTGCTGAGGATTTATTGTTGCCAGCGGCCAAAGACATTGTTCGAGTCATGATTGGAGAAGAATTTGTTACAAAATTGAATGCAATTTCCTTATCTAATGACACTGTTCACAGAAGAATAGATGACATGTCTGCTGATATTCTTGATCAGGTAATCCAGGAAATTAAATCTGCTCCATTTCCAGTATTTAGTATCCAGCTTGATGAATCTACAGACATTGCAAACCGTTCACAGTTACTGGTTTACGTGAGGTATATTAATGATGGCGATTTTAAAGATGAGTTTCTTTTTGCAAACATCTTGAAATGACAGCTACTGCACGTGATGTATTTGACACAGTTGGTTCATTCCTGAAAGAGCATAAGATCTCTTGTGAAAAGGTTTGTGGTGTTTGCACAGATGATGCTCCAGCTATGCTAAGATGTCGCTTTGGATTTCAACGTTTGGTACTGAATGAGTCTCCAAAAGTCATTGGAACTCACTGTATGATTCATCGGCAAATATTAGCAATGAAGACCCTGCCACAAGAGTTACAAGAAGTAATGAAAAGCATCATAAGTTTTGTAGATTTTGTAAAGGTGAGTGCTTTAAACAGTCGACTGTTTTCACAACTGTGCAACGAGTTGGATGTGCTGAACAATGCTCTGTTATTTCACACTGAAGTGAGATGGTTGTTGAGAGGAAAAGTTTTAAAACGTGTTTTGAGCTTCGTAATGAACTCAAAATGCAAGGCTGCAGTTCGAAGCACTTTTCAGCGATAAAAGTGAACTGCAGAAAATAGCTTACTTGGTTGACATCTTTGTCATCTTGAATGAGTTAAATTTATCACTGCAAGGACCAAATGCAACATGCCTCGATTTGTCTGAAAAGATCTGATCATTCCAAATGAAACTTCAGCTTTGGCAAAAAAAATTGGATGAAAATAAAATTTACATGTTGCCTACCTTATCTGCTCTCTTTGAGGAACGTGACATTGAACCAGACAAAAGGATTCCAATAATAATTTATGTGAAAGAACACTTGCACATGCTTGCAGACGAAATTTCATCATACTTTCCAAATCTACCTGACACCCCATTTGCACTTGCCAGAAGCCCATTCACAGTCAGAGTTGATGATGTTCCTGAGACAGCACAAGAGGAGTTCATTGAACTTATTAACAGCGATGTAGCAAGAACTGATTTCTCTACAATGCCAGTTACAAAATTCTGGATCAAGTGTTTGCAGTCATATCCTGTTCTGTCTGAGACTGTGTTGCACCTTCTTCTTCCATTTCCAACAACATATCTTTGTGAAACAGGGTTTTCCAGCTTGTTGGTTATCAAGTCTAAATACAGAAGTAGACTTGCTGTGGAAGATGATCTTCGTTGTGCTCTTGAAAAGACTGCCCCGAGAATTTCTGATCTGGTGAGCAAGAAGCAAGCTCAACCTTTGCACTGACGTTGGCTTTTTACGCATACTGTTGCAAAATGTAGCAATATAGTTTACTGTTGTTATATTAAGACTGTTACCCATGTTTCAAGACAAAATTTCTTTTATTTGTAATTAGAAATAAATATATAATTACATATTGTTTTTGTGATTAATCACTATGCTTTAAGTATGTTCAATTTGTAACAATGAAAATACATCCTGCATATCAGATATTTACATTATGATTCGTAACAGTAGCAAAATTACAGTTATGAAGTAGCAACGAAAATAATGTTATGGTTGCGGGTCACCACAACATGAGGAACTGTATTAAGGGGTTGCGGCATTAGGAAGGTTGAGAACCACTGTGCTAGTAGATTCATAATAATAAATGGATAAGTAAATAAAAATATTATGAACCTGTTAGATAAATCTTGAGCCCTTCTTCCCCAAAACACCTATGGATGACTAATTCCTTCAGCAGCCTTCATTTTAATTATAGTTTCCATTTTAGTAGGTTTTTGTACATCTTGTGCATTTTTATGCATTTTATGCAAAAAAAATCTGCAGTTTTTAAAAACATGCTTCAGGCAGCTGGGATGAGTCAAACTTATCTCTTCTCCTCCTTTCTCTGTTTTTCTGTTCACGAATTCTCAGTAAGGAATCCTGGAGACAGTTGCTGTTTACCTTGCCTGTTGTAGGCAGGGGCATATACAGTTGTGGCAGGAGCAGAATCCATTTCTTTCTCAAGCATAATTTCATTGTTTAGCGCAGCCACAACACAACTCCAAAAATCTGTGTTTCTCCAGTCCACCATCCTCCCAGTGCTAATGCTACAAAAACAACAACAACAACACCTTCCCACTAGACAAAGGACAAGAAAGAAAAGAGAGCAGGTGGGCAGGTGTAAAAAGATGTGTGAATAGGAGCTTCATTGTCAGAAGTAACAGAAGAATTCCTACACTAGAGCAGGTTTGCATGTATTTTTGGTTGTTTTCATTTTCAGTCACTCACTTTTCATGGGTATACAAACGAGCAACATTTCAAGGCAAGGAGGGTATAATTTCTGGAGTCTTGGGAGGTGCAAAAATGGGTCATTTCAGCAAGAATCTCAAAATCACTATAATTAAGTTTCTCCCTTAGCATATTCTTTCCTGACACCCACTCCTCCCAATTAAGCCACTAAGTCAAACACTAAGCCCCTTGGATCCATCCAAATGGATCAGTGGACATAATTTCCACACCAGCCCAACATCTTAGTTATAGCAGAGACCTCTTGCACCATTCCCACGCATTTCAGGAATGTTTTCCCAGAAGATATTCCTCCAGGCAAACGACTATACACCTTGTTGTGAGCCTGTGATATTAAGGCACTTACCTGGTTAAAACTGACAAAAGAGAATATTATTTAGATCCCTTTCTTAAGAAATGAGAATGCAAAGAGGAAACTGGTTTGTTTGTTTGTTTGTTTGCTGCAAGCAACTAATCACTATGTCACTTTTTTGCCATAAAGGCTATCAAATACAGGAAAAAGTGTGGGGAATCCATTTTGGCAAACTGTTAGAGACTAGAAAATATGGGAAATATTCCTAACATAAAATTTAAAGTTATTTTCTCTTCCTGTCAGTAACATTGCGTTATACTTTTTCTCATGTTAGCAACACTTTGTGTTTCATCAGTAGTATGTGTATATGTTACTATCTGATTTCATTACTTTTAGTAATTCATTGTCTTTATGCCAATCCTGTTATTCGAATTTTAACTTGCTATGTCAAGGAAAGGCCAGGGACTAATGCAATAAATGTTCTAGGAGTACTACTACTATTACCTTGCTAACTCTGATGAGAAATAGCCTGCAAGGTTCCCACCTTTCCCCCATGTCCAAAATGCTTCCCTTACCCCTTTAGACCTTCAGTAATCCTGTCTCTGAATTCCAGCCTCTCAAAACATTATCTGACTCAAGCGTATGCCCCACTTCATTAAGCCCATAAGCCAGTAGCTGGATGCTATCTTACTTGTATCCGTTTGCAATTTAAAATAGGCCTTTGCTTTAGATCAAAGCAGCGGCAGCAACAGTGGGAAGAGAAATTAGAATCTCATGGCATTTCGCTTCGATTTCATTGCCACTGTGCGTCTCACTCATTACCAAGAGAATGAAATCTGCTACAGTTCAGGCTGGCGCTCTCTTTTATCCTGTGGCCTCCGTATGACACATTATTGCCACATTTAACACCAATTGGTCATGGTCCTTCTCTTCCAAATTGGACAGTGCTCCATACACTGGTATTAAAACCTCCCTCCATCAGAGGGACACAAAAGCAGCAACACCACCTCCCAACCCCTTTGGGGCTCTTTCCATCCTGCTCTTGTTATTACCCGTGCATTCCCCTGTGCTTTTTAAACAAAATAACGGAACTACCCTCCTTTCTGACTGTGAATTTTCATGCTGGATTGACAGCCCCAGAGACTGTGGCTTGCCCTGTCTCTCCCTTTCTTCTTCTTTATCTGCTCCAGTACAGAGGCAGCCCTGTCAGACTGGCTGGCTGGTTTTGCTGCTGACCCGCCGGAATCCCCTTTGACTGGAGGCATTTCGAATCTCTGTCTTAGTGACCCTTTCAATTCGGGTTTTTCACATAACCCAGGTCTGTCAGGCAAGATTGTCCCAATTTTTACAGAGGCCAACTCTACTGATAGGCAGACTGACATGTCTAGATCACCCTTTTTGGACTACAGTGCCTAGCATCTCCTCAGCATGTGTGACTGTGTAGTTTAAAAATATAAAGAGAAATTAACATCTCCAAGCGATGATGATGTATGTTGCAAAAAGGCAGCAAATTGCAAGCCATTTAATATCTTGCAGGGGCAACTATGCTGGCCATAAAACAACAACAAAAATCCTAGCAAGATCATCCTGTAGGAATACCTCTGTCATGCCTACCAAAAGATGTAAAATACATCACACCAGCTTTTGAATCTGGCATCTTCATCAGGCAGAGACAGTAAAATAGCACACAGTGGAAATAAAGTGAGAATATTGTGGTGCCAGCATCTACATTCTAGTTTGATAGTTATAGAAAATGTACATGGATGAAAAGTGAGGTTCTGTATTCTCAGTGGTTGTAAGAGTGGGGAAAAAAGGCAATTAAATGGAGGCAACAGAGTTTGGCTTCTTCCTTTCAAGTTACAAAGAGTCCGCCTCTGAGAAACTTGGCCAGAAGCCTGTATGGAAGTTACATTTTTGTAAGTGGACTTACATGTGCAGGAATTAGAATTTGCCAGTTTCATAACATCCATATTCCATAGAGGACCGCTGTTACGTTACCACATAGCAAGCCGGCAAAGTTGTAGTTGCTCAATGCGATCAATGCACAACAGGAAGTGAGACAAATTCTTAACAGCCATAATAAGACAGAGCCAAAGGGGTTGCAGGAAAAGCCAAACGCTACAGAGGCTTTATATTAACAGCGGTTCCAAATACAGAGGTGATTTTTCCCTTTCCTTTTTTTGACCTCTTTGTGAGTTTTGTTTTGAGTCAGGATATGTGTGACTTCTCACAGAAAGAAGAGGGAAATCTATCTTTTGCTGCTCATTGACTAGACCAGCAAAAGGTCTTCATGTCTCCCAAAGCTCTGATTCCACATAAGCTATATTCTTCTACATTCCTATTTTTTCCATGTAGGTTTAAGAGTTCTTTTAGCATCCCGCAGAGCTGTTTTAGAACCCCACACAATTTTTCCAATTTTTCAACATTTTGCTGTTGTAGGAACAAAAGAAGAACCTTGCTGTGTTAAACTGAGGTACTAAACCCAACATTCTGTTCACATAATGATTAACTAGTTGTCTATAGGAAGCGCTCTAGCAAAACATGAGTGGAACTGCACTCTCCATCTTGTGTTCTCCAGCATAGAAATAAACATTCTCTGATATCAGAGGTGACATGTATACCATGCTCCCTAGTAGTACGTACTGATGGAACTGTTGTTGTTGCATACCTTCAAGTCATTTCTGATTTATGATGACCCTAAGGTCAACCTATCACAGGTTTTCTGGGACTCAGAGTGTGTGACACACCCAAGATCACCCAGTGAGTTTTCCTAACTGAACAGGAAAGCAAACTCACTCAAACTCACTCAAACCACTATACCACACTGGCTCTCACTGATGGACTTATCCTCCATTAGTTTACGTAGTCCCCTTTCAAAGCCCTCTAGACCAGCAACCAAAACACCTGCAGCAGTGAATTCCATACTTCAATAATACTCTATTTAACTCTGAGCTATACATTTGTCTGTCCTGAATTTCCCACCACTCAGTTTGAGTGGATAATCGCAGATTCACATAGTTGTATACATCTCTTTTGTGTCTCTCTTTGTGTGCCTTTTTCCTAAATTAAACAGCACTAAACACTGCAGTCTATCCTCAGTTCTTTGGTTATTTTGATTGCTCTTTTCTGTATATTTTCCATCTCTATAAGATCACTTTTAACTGCAGTGACTAGTACTGTAGATGGTAATCCAGTTATGGCTGCTTCGTAGATTTGTACAATAATGTTGGCCCTGTTATTTCTGATTTCTTTTCTATATTATGGCCTTCTTGGAATTTGCTTTGCCCCCACCCTTTTTTTTACTGCAGCCATACAGTGAGTGACATTTCCAAAGAGAAATCAACCATGACTCCAAGATCCCTTGGTCAGTTGCTGCCAGCTCAGATCCTATCATTGCAGATGTAAAGCTGGTATTTTTCTGCCAATATACAGCACTTTACACTTATTTTAACTGAATTTGTGTTTCCCTTTTTTTTTGAGAGATGGTTTTGAAGCTCTTTACAACTTCACTCTTGTCCCTTCTAGCCTAGATAACCATCAATAAATGTGACTATTTCACTATATACCCCCAACTCCAGGTTTTGCATCAACATAGTTTGTATACCTCAAGCTTGGACGAAATAGATATTTTCATTTTAAGAGCATTTTATATGTGATCGTCTAACATATCTCCACAGCTTTTTTGCGGAGGGAGGGGGACTTGCTAGTGGAAGGTCAGATACGTTAGGAGATGATACATCCTATATCTTAATAGGGTCTCACATATTTTGCCTTTTCTTGACATACTGTAGTATTATTTAGTTAAGCTTGTATATTTCATTTATTATTTTGCCCTTGCTTCCATAATAGTCAGGTTATTACTTGTTCCTGTTGGTTGTTGTTATTTTAGTGCAATGCAGTCTGTGTTTTCACTGTTTTTTAAAATTGTATCAGAATCTCAGCCCCAGAAAACCTGTCCCAGGCAATAACTGAAATAAGGGGTGGGATGAATTTTGTTAGAGACAATGCCATATTTCAGGAGCGGGAATCTTGGAGCGCTCAAAATGTTTTTCAACTGCAACTCCCAGCAGACCTAGCCAGGATAATAATTGTGAGGAGTTGTGGTCTTAACAATAGTTGGAGGACCACACAATTTCTGGTCCTGACCTATTCAGATATTTTATCCATGCAGTCATTCATTGTGAGAGACCAAGTGTTATACTAAGTAGTCTTAACTTTGATGGTTCACAAGCCAACTGTAACTCCAAATGGGACTTTTAGGACACAGAGACAAGAAAAAAACCCAGAGGGTGAAAGGAATGACAGATTTCTTAGACAGCAGGCAAAACTTACAGATATTAAATAAAGTAATGTTTCCACCTAAAGGAAGCCACACAGAGCAACTCATATCTCCAATCAGCTATTGGAGATACCCCAGGCCAATGATGTGCAGGAACCTGACAGCCCTTCTAACTAGTACTGAGCTCTATTAGGTAATTCTACAGAGGTTTTCATAAACAGAAACCCCTCAGGACTACATATACTCTTGTACATATTTGTAATATCTGCTGCTGTGTTATGGACATCTGCTTCTGATTAACGGCACCTGTGCCCAATGTGTACATCTAAATTAACTAAAAATTCTTATTCTGATAACTGATCATCTAGGTTTACGTCTAACAGGTCAGGGATGGGTTTTAATAAGTGGTTGGTAAAGGTCCTCTCTATATCACAAGACTGTGTTGCACCTCTGGTGATAAGCATCCTCAGGCCCCAAGATTTTACAAATTTAACCTCAGTGAAAGCCAAAACATAGCATCAGATGCATAGACTTCTGGGAGAAATAAGATAAGAAAGTTAGTATAATGGACTAAGAAGGTTAGTATAATGGGACAATTAGCATAGCATATGTTATCCTAATCCTCCTTGTATAAAGTTCTTGCATTTTTCTCCCCACTAAACCAACTAGCAACACTTCCTGGTTTCCATGTGTTCTGGGGATATGTTCAGGGACAGAGTCATTCTCATGAATGCTTTTGCCTTTGAGATACCTACTTACAATAACTAATTAATTACTTGTAATTAATCCTTTTTGCCAGTAGCAACTGCCAGTTACAATTGCAACATAGGACATTTCTGCACTACACTGTAATGTGTAGCATTATTATTCTACTTTCAACATCCTAGGAAATCCTGGGGTTTGCAGTTTAGGGAGGGGTCACTTTCAACATCCTGTGGAATTCTGGGCTTTGTAGGTTACTGAGGCCAAAGAGCTCTCTGGTTGAGAATTCTAAATGCCCTGCCCTCAACTGCAAACATCAGGATTCCATAGGATGTTGAAATAATAATAGCACTATCACAGTGTAGTGAGGAAATGGCCATAGTGGCTGGCCTCTTGTTAGTTAATCCCAGCTAGAGTTGACCCAGAGAATCAACTGTTGAATGGTAAATAAAGACATAAGTAAATCCCACTGATTCAATGGGTCCCACTTTAGTCAGCTCTATCAACAGGACTTAGGCCATTGAGTGTTAAATGTTGCTCCTTTTCCTTTGTAACTGCCAACTTCTAAAAGATGCTTTTATAATTAAAGAGTTGCAGCTTTACTAAATTGTAGAGAAGGAATATTAGACAATACAGGGCTCTTGTTGGACATCATGGTCTGATGTGGATGTTGAGATAACAACTAGGAATGTAGGTAGGTAGTGGAAGCAATATAAAAGGTGTGGTTCTTTGGTGTGATCCTGCACCACTCTTACCCTTGACACAAATGTGAATAAAACTTTTGAATAAGGCTAATGTTCTTCATTAAAATACCCCGGTAACACACACCATGCGCACATGGAGCATTTGGACTTAACCCTATATAAGCCCTGACTGAATTACTAACAACTCATTACAAAAATGAGGCAAAATAAATTCTTCAAGGCTTTAAAGAAATTCTTGTAACTTAAGATTTAGGCTGTATTGTACTCATTTGGGAGTCAGTGACCTTTAATTCAGTGGCGTTGACTTCTGAGTAAATGTACATAGGATTGCTCTGTTAAATACTTAAATACCTGTCTTTGAAAGGACTTTATTGAATTCAAAAGGTAGGCAATTTGTGGGGTGGGCAGAACAGAGGTGGCAACTTAGGAGGCCTGAAATGACTACCATGCAGGTGAGGACAAAAATCTTTCATTAACCAGAGCTACTTTTCACTCCTGTTGATGACATTCCAGTATCACAACCAAGAGAATAAAAAAGACCTATTCTTTTGCATAGAGCAGAAGTGGAAATTATGTGACCCTCCATATGTTTTCACTACTAGTCCCTGTAGTCCTAGCCAACAGAGTCAATAGTGAGAAGTGCTGGAGGCTGCAGTGCAATCACATCTGGAGGACTGCAAAATTCCCACTTGAGCCATACAAGTCCAAGTGGCTTTATCTTCCTCAAGAATCAGTTCATTTCACTGCTCTTCAAGCTACTAGATTCATTCTCTGCTATGCTATTACTATGGCTCTTGCCACTGTGCTCAAAGTGGGTTGGTGCCAGCATCCCAAGCTCTTCACCCGAAGTCTTGTTTTGCTCCAGAACCGTTTTGTTCTTCTGAATATGTTTTCTTCTGAAGTACCATATGAGGAAAACAGCCATCAGGATAAGGAACAGAACTGGAGGGTAGAATAAAATGAAGCGGTACAGCAATTGAGAAGAACAAATCTGTGAAGAATTGGTTGATGCTGCAGAAAACAAAGAAAAGAATGGCATGGTAATTGGTTCTTCTCATGAAGTTTACAAAATAGGCTAAGTCCAGTTTGTAGTGGCATATCGAGGCTCAACAACACCCAGGATAATGGGGTGGGGTGAATGGCTGCAGGCAAGAGCAGGTGGGGTAGGGGGAACAGGTGAGAGGTCCTCTTTTTTGCACCACCTCAACATTGGTGCCCAGGGCATTCACCTCAGTTGCCCCACTCTAGAACCGCCTCTGCCAGTTTGTAAAACACATTTTCACCAGTCTTCATTTGCTGATGGAAAACTATCTTTGACTATTTACTATTTAGATCAAGGAACCTGTATACCCCCCAATTGTCCCTATTGGCAGGGACAGTCTCTATTAATCCTCTGCCTTCTCACTTTTCCAGTAGCTTGTAAAGTCTGAGTTTCTCTCATTTCCCCCTCTCACTTTCTCCTTTTTGTCTACAGCTTACTTCAGCTGTTATAAACTGAGTCCAAAGTGCAAAAGTAGTTTGCGTGCAACTCAGTGAAGGAGGGTGGAGGAGAGGGGTACAATCTTGTCCTTTCCTGTAGTGACTTTGGCAAAAGCAAAATGATGCAGCCTCTCCTGGTCTGTGTGTTCTTCCTCTGTAACAACTTTTGCCATATTAACCATATTTTGATGTTGCCTGGTCACATCTCTCCCAGTTTTCAGATGTGAAAGGTTGGAAGGGATATAACTGTGCAGAGTCTGCAAAGGCTCCAGAAAAGCTCCCAGGAGCTCCTCCCCATTATATAGTTGGAAAATTAGAAGATGACATTCTAGAATCTTCTGGGATGTAAAACTCTTCATTTTAAGCTAGGGTGGTGGTGAAACTCTTCTAAGCCCAGATTATGTCTGCAAAGGTCAGGACTATCCTGGTCCCTGAGATGCCAGGGCTAAAGCCTGAGGCATAGGAAGGAGCCTTTGTGATGGCAAGCTCTGGTGATGCTATAAGGGTTGTGTTATAAAAGCAACACCCAATGATTTCATTAATTAGGATAGATTTAGCACCAACCACAGTTGCAAAGAATATGCTATTCAAATGAAAAAGACCAAGGCTGGAATTCACAATCACAGCTGCAAATGCATAACCTAAAGTTACACACCTGTGATTGGTTCATATTCGTCATCTCTATATATACAGTAGTGAAGGGAATATGTAGGAGATGTGGAAGTTCCCTAGTCCTTACTTACCAAGCAGAAACAGCTGTGAGTAATGGGGGGCTGTTCCTCTTGATTGGGATGCAGCAGACTGATGTTTTCATGCCCCCTCCTGTGAACGATCTCCAATGCAACAGTCAAATCCCTGTTATAATTCATCCTTGCACAGGACAGCACTCATGGAAGTGGTGGTGAAAACATGAGTTAGCTGCATCCTGATTGACAAGAGAAGAGGCCCCGTCACTCATAGGGCCTTTCTACACTAGACTGCTATAGTGCTATTATTCCACTTTCAATATCCTGTGGAATTCTGGGGTTTGTAGTTTACTGAGGCCAAAGAGCTCTCTGGCTGAGTATTCTTAAATTCCCCTCCCTTAAACTACAAATCCCATGATTCCATAGGATGTTGAAAGTGGAATAATAGCACTGTAACAGCATAGTGCAACAAGGCCCACAATGACTGCTGCCCAGTAAGTGAGGACTGGGGTCAAGGTTGGGCCAGAAGACCTACTTAGCTCCATAACTAGGGTAGTTACACACACACACACACACACAGAGAGAGAGAGAGAGAGAGAGAGAGAGAGAGAGAGACAGCCCTCCACATTTGCAGGTTTAACTTTCATAGACTGTTTCTCCAATCCTTGCCCCCCACACCTCAAGTGCTTATTTTCTGGGGGACCTTTCCCCTTTGGCGGATCTGATCAGGCCATATAGCCCTTTAAAAAACCGCCTCTGTTGTCATTGCCCCCCACACACACACAGATTGCTGCCTGGCCAGCTAAGGATGACTTGCAGCCCAATTTCCCAGCACCACAAACCCTTTTCCAATGCCCCCCCAATATCCAAGGAAGAGATGGGTGTGAGAGAAGAAATATAGGGCCACCATGTCAAGCCACACCCTTTCCCTCTTCTTTCCCTGGCCTGGTTTGGGCCCTGGGTACCGATTCCCCACTACCATTTATCAGCCCCCTTTCCATTGATACATACACACATTTTGATATTTGTGATTTTTTCACGAGCGGGGAGTGGGTGGTCCTGCACCCATAACTCTAGTAAATGTGGAGGACCAACTGCATATGTGTTTGTGTGTTCTTTTTTGTAGGACAAGAGATGATTGACCAGGCCTCAAATATCCTTTTTCAACTAGCCCAAATACTGTATTTTCCCCGTAAACTGTGACTGTGCAATCACTTCTGTTTTTTGTTTTTTCTTAATGGACAAGTCACAGCTTGTTGGGGTGCTAGGAATTAGAAAACAGGTTGGGCATGTCCCTAGAGAAACTGTGGCTGCCTGAGCAAGAATCTTTGCATAATATGTAGCACAAGTTGCTACCTGTTTATTCTCAGAATGTGTCTGTACTGTAATTTTTCCACCATTTTATAATTTGTCTTTATGCACCAACAATATTATGTACAACAAAGACATTATGTAACATCACTAGCAATCTTATGACTTTTTAATAACATTTTAACTATTGAAGTATTATCACGAAGTAAATTTTCACAAACTCACTGGCCATTTCCACACGGGCATATTGCCCACGCTAGAGCGACCTCTCCTGGAGGTCTTCTTCACCGGGGTCTGCGCTAGAGCAGTTTAAAAAAGTGAGGTTCTAGACCTCAAACTGCTCTAGCGCAGCCCCGGGGGTGGCGCTGTGAGTTTTATAAAAACCATCTTCAAAAGTGGTTTTTATAAAACTTACCCGTGCTGCCCCGTAGCAGCCCCCGGTGAAGAACTGCAGAGACGCGGTAGCGCATCCCTGCAGATCTGCCCGGGGGCAAGCTTCCGGCTGGCGCGCTGTCCTAATTAGCAGAGCACCGCCAGAAGCCGCCAGCCGCCATTTTGGGCGCCGCCGAGCGCTGCCGAAATTCGGCGCCGTTTGGAACGGCGGATCTGCGCTCTCCGGAGGGACGGAGCAATCCGCTCGTGGGTAAGCTCCGCCCCTGCGTGCGCAGCCCCGTTTCGGCCCCCCCGTGAGGAAAGGGCCACTGTTGCTAGCTCACAGTGTAAGTGTAATGTGGGGAAAACAGTTACAAAGAAGATACATATGCAAGAATTTCCTAGATCATCATTGTCTCCTGCTCAGGGAAGCTGCAGTGATGTTTTCTACTGCTGTTCTTCTTTCATGTGTAATGCCTCTTATATTAGTGGACTACTCACATGAGTGTTATTTGAGTGAATTCTTATAAGTTTATAATGTAAAATGGATCTTTTGTGTTTTTCAGAAAGCATGTAACCAGCAATACACACTGCTGCACGTTTACCTTTGAACACAACATCAGGCTAGAATGTAATTTTGTCTTTCCCCCCATCTTTCTATTAGCTAGCCTTTCTCTGCTTTAATCTTATTGTCCAGACCTGTCTTGGCTCCTCAATCAAATCCCACCACTGTCTCTTTCCTTCCCAGTATGACTAAACATCAGAAAGTACCAAGGAAACAGCCAGAAGAGAAAATCCGTATCATCTTTTGTTAGATCACATATTCTTTCCGAGAAACTGTCTCAAGATCAAACTACATGGTAAAGGGAATGCATAGTACTGGTCCTTAATATATTTTCCTTCCAAAGTGGGATTTCCTCAGAGATGTATGCTATAGCCATCAGAATTGATAATGAGACTCAAGATTGCCTTCTAATGACCACTCTCAAAACAATCTGCACTAAATGTAAAAAGTGCAGTTGAGGAATATATCAATATAGCAATAGCATTTATTTCTATACCGCCTATCAACTAGTGTTATCTAAGCGGTTTACAATGTATTTTAGCTAATTGCCCCCAACAAGCTGGGTACTCATTTTACCGACCTGCGAAAGGATGGAAGGCTGAGTCAACCTTGGAGCCTGGCAGGATCGAACTCACAACCTTGCGGTTGCAGTACTGGCATTTAACCACTGCGCCACCAGGGCTCCTGGAAAGGCATGTTCTATGATAAAACAATCATTCACTATTTAAATAAACACCTTTTCTAAGTATATCATCTAGTTTGACTCTCAGTTGGCCTTGCTGCAAAGTGAACACAGCTCCAACAGAGAGTTCTGCAAAATATTCCTTTTAAATGGCCACCAGGTGATTTGGGACCCTCAATGCCTAGCTTGGATCTTCACCAATAGTCCCCTACTGCATCTTATGCTTCAGCAAGTCCAGTTTGTTTCTCCAAAGAGTATCATGTACACAAGAAGGAATCTTTCATTAAGAAGGCAAGAAACCAGGAAACCCTACTTGCATAACCACAACATGCTCCACATCAAGTAACCCCAATTAAAACTATGCCACCTGTTGTGGGGAAAAGATTTTTAGGTGTGTATTTTAACTTGACATTCTCTCAGGGTCACCTTTAAATCAGCTGTGAAGTTGGAGAGTTCTCCACGTGAAGCAATAAACCAACAAGGGTGAGATGAGTATTACCTGAAGGAAGTACTACAAGGTTGATGTATCCTGACTGACTGGATGCATACTGAACATGAGTAGCGCTGCTCTTGGCTGCCTGCATTTCTTCCACTTGGCAGTAGAACAGCCCAGCATCCACCATCTCCACACTGTGCAGTGTGAGGAGAAAGTTACCAAGAGAGGAGCAGTGAGGTTGCAACCTTCTTGCCATAGTCACATTGCCATACTGAATGATACCATTACTTTTAATTTCCACCAGGGTCTCAGAGTTAAAATGTTTTGACAATTTAAACCAGCTGACTGAGAAGCGGGAGGTGGGCTCTATCCGGCTCTGCAGAATACATTTCAGGGTCACATCCTCATTTTCAGTGGTGGTAATGCTGTGGTTTGTTCTTTCAACGTGTGGTTTCTTTTCTGGTGGCGAAAAGAAAAGGGGTTATAGGGAATAATATATCACAACTAAAACACTGTGCACTCCAGTAAGGTTATTTCTCAGGTGTCCTCATCTTCAAGATACAATCCATGACACTCTAGAAGTAACTAGTCCAAGGCACTCTATACTGATATGATTATTATTCCTATCTGGGTTTTATTTTAAGGAAGTCATTGCCTTAAAAATTAACTTCCTTACAGTGCTAGACAAACACACTGAAGAAGCCCTAAGTTTCTGCTTGAAATGGGCATCTGGAACTTAGTCATGATAAGCCAGTAGCGGAGCTTGGAATGTGTGGAGAGGGTGGGTGGGTATGAGGCTATGATGTGGGGAGGCAGGGCTCCAGTGCATGGAGGCATAGCCACGGTGTGTGGGGGCATGGCCACGGCCTGCAGGAATGGGGCCACGGTGCACAGGAGCATGGTTACGAGCCCGGACACTCCCCCAAAATTGCTACCAATGGTGAACCGCTCCCATCACCCTCCATCCCTACATGACTGTGATAAGCTGGTACTTGGAACAAGAAATCAGGCCATGGGTTCCTCCAGATGGGGTATATGTGTGTAAGACTCCATCATTAAATATATTAAGAAATGTTTCTCTTGTCTCTGAGATAGATAGATAGATAGATAGATAGATAGATAGATAGATAGATAGATAGATAGATAGATTTGACAATTCCTAGATCCAACTGCAATATTTTATTCCCAGCCTCAACTGGGTTTCTTTTTAATTCCAAGACATGCTGGAAGAAAAAAGTCTACACCTCTTCCCCTCCTTTTTAATTTTTTTCTTTCTTTTTGTAGCATTGTGGCACACTAGTGAATCAGTGAAATGACTCTTTCGCATTATAGCACTACAACTCTAAAAAAAATTGAAAAAAGAAAGGAGATAAATTGCCCTTTAAACTATAGATCACCTCAGCAAACTATGCTCCTGGTTTTGGGGAAAAAAACAACCTTTGGAAGAGACCTAGTGCAGATCCAAGAAATGACTAGAAGCAGCCTCCCAAAAGAGCAGAATGAGTGGGCATGGAGGCAGCAAAACTCAATAAGCAGTCTTTTGAGAATTCACACGTCCTTAAACCAGTTTGAATTTCCTCGGATTATCTCTTTGGCATTCCCCCAGGCTACTCGGGTTATTCTGCTTTTTAAAAGTACATCTACATGCAAACAGGATCCTGAGTTACTGGTTGTCTCCTATCTGGATAGACCAGGGCATCTATTTTATGGATAAATGGTAGATTGACATCCCCCCTCCCCAGGGAAGAGAGATGGAACAGGCTACCCACTCCTTTATGGGCAAAAACTCCAGAGCAGTTGTGAAAATCAAAACTCCTAAGCTAATCATATATGCCATACACACAAAAGGACTAGAGATGTAGTTTGATGAAATATATTTTTCTCCAAAGTAATTACTAATACTGTTTCAGGAAAGACAATGGATTTGGCTGATTTATTAGAGTATCCCTAGCATTGCTTTTTAAAAATATTTTTTAAAAAGCCCTCCCAGTTTAGAACTATTTATTGCTATTCAGCCATGTTATTCTAAGTAGGCTGTAAATACAATGCTGAAGAGACTTCCACTATGAAGTATGTCCCGTCAATGAGATAATTCATTTCCAAATTAGCATGGCCAGAACCACCCCCTTAATTATCCTTTGATTATGAGCTTGTTCTCTAAATTCAGCCTAATGGATAATAGCTAATAAACAAATGGTGCAAACTGCAACAAAAGGCTGCAGTATGTCCTCATCCTTCCAATGGGAGTGCTGCTATCCAGTTTGCATCAGCCAACAATTCTCTCCTCCAGGGTAGTATAAAATGCTGTTAAGGAGAGACAGCCAATTCTCTCTCCCCTACAGTTCGAGCTTTCTGTTGTTCTCTTCCAACCCAACACTGAGCATCTGTGGCTACTTGCAGCTGCTGACCATGCTCAGTCCTCATTAGGACTGGGAGGAACAGTTTAATGTAATTTTTTGACATCTCTAAATATGGAGGATCATGAGCCAGCACAGTGTAGTGATTTAAGCATTGGGCTATGACCCTGGGCACGTTGCACACTCTCAGCCCCAGGAAACCCTGTGATAGGTTCACCTTAGGTCTCTATAAATTGGAAACAACTTGAAGACACACAACAACAATAAAATATGGAGGGATGTTGTCTGAAAATCTTGGTTTCCTATGAGCATATTCATGCTTCTGAGTGGACTAATTTTGTTTTAATTTCTATAAGCATGGGGACATTCATTTTATTACAAGAAAGAGATGGCCAATAACATATCACACTGAACAAGCTGGCATTTTTTTAAAAATCTTTTAAGCTGAACATGAGCAAACTGACATCTAAGGAATAAACCATACATTATGCAAGTGATCTGTGAACAGAGCTTGTAAAGTTACTTCTAAGAGAAATGAATGTAATGACATGTTGAAGATATCTGTCACTAAGCAGTGTAAGATGGCGTTCTGGAACTCCGAAGGGGTACAAAATGCAACTCAAATGCAGTTGCTGGGAGGTTTTCATTTGAACAGAATAGTGGCATTGTGGTGTGTGGTGTGTTATACAATGCTGTTTGTCCTGTCATTCAGAGCCATATCTACAAGACCATGAAATTTAGACATCTGAAGCATAGCATGCAAACTAATGTGATCCTAGCAATCTGCACTTGGGGTTATTTAGTTTTTTAAAACAACTTTATTTAAATGTCCGTGTTTAAACCTTCAGTACCATCCTTAGGCATTAGGTAGCAGACTTTCCTAACCAGCACATAGGCTTGCAATATATATAGTTTGAACCTGTGGGAGAGTAGTCCAAGGGAAAATTATAAAAGTGCGCTTTCCCTATGAAGTGGGGCAGCATATGAAACTGAAGTGGAAGGATGCTTTCCTTGGTGGCTATAGGGGTCTGTTGTGGAAGGGGTGGTACCTAGGGATGCTGATGGCTGTGCCTTTATTCAGAGAGGTTGGGCATAATGTATATGACTCTGACAGCTGTATGCTAATTTTATGCTTGGCTTATCAAAGTTAAGGCATATTGTAACCTGTATGAAACCAAATACAATCACTAGTACGTATGCAATATATGCATGAGTGTGCACATATGGAAAGGGAGAAAGAGGGAAAGAGTGTATCATTAACCCCTGTGTTATTTTCAATTAGTTGCTGTTTACTGATGACGACAAAATTCAGAATCTTTGGCCATTTCCGCACGGGCTTAAAGAAACGGTGCAGAGCATCCTCTAGAGAGGACGTCTGCACCTGGGAGCAGACTGGGTCGGACCTACTTAGTGTAATTCCGCACTTCAGCCTGCTCTGGAACGACCCGAAGTGGTCGTCCAGCGTGCTTTTGAAAAACCGTTTGAAACAGGTCTTTCAAAAGCATGGAGCGCGCCACTCCATGCCCGCACTCCGGTGCAGATTTGCAGGCTCGCACCGGGGGCGGGCTTTAGGCTGGCGAACTTCAGTGGTTGGTGGAGAGCCTCAACCAACTGGAAGCCGCCATTTTTGTCCCCGAAGCAGTGCAGAGTGGCGGCCACGCACTGCTCTGGACCAGCCTGGACCGAAGCGTGGAGCCAAGAAGTCCAGTAAGTACCGGCACAGGGTGATTCCCTCACCCCATGCGGAAATGGCCTTTGTTGCTGTTATTTGGAGAAGGGATTTTGATACAGAAAACAATGCAAGATAAAAAAATCTGTCTTCACAAATTCCCTGGTTAATTTACTTCTAGCCATTCTTTATCACTCTCTGCCTTCAATATCTCTTTTCTCACCCTTACAAAAAAGAGAGTAGGCTTGGTGAGAAGAAGACTGAGGGTGTCATGATTGTACTCTTTAAATATCTCATTGACTGTTACAGAGAAGATACTGCAGTCTTTTCTCTGCTGCCCAGTAGGTAGGACCAGGTCAAATGGTTTTAAGTTAGAGGAGGATAGATTTCAATTGAACATTAGAATCATAGAATCATAGAAATGTAGAGTTGGAAGAGACCACAAGGGCCATCCAGTCCAACCCCCTGCCATGCAGGAAAACCCTCAAAGCACTCCCGACAAGTGGCCATCCAGCCTCCGCTTAAAAACCTCCAACGAAGGAGACTCCACCACACTCTGTGGCAGCACATTCCACTGTCGGACAGCCCTGACTGTCAGGAAATTCCTCCTGAGGTTCAGGCGGAATCTCCCCTCCTGCAGCTTGCATCCATTGCTCCTTGCCCTGGTCTCAAGAGCAGGAGAAAACAAGCCCACTCCCTCCTCGACATGACATCCCTTCAAATATTTAAACATGGCTATCATGTCCCCTCTCAACCTTCTCTTCTGCAGACTAAACATACCCAGCTCTCTAAGTCTGTCCTCATAGGGCATGGCTTCCAGGCCCCTCACCATTTTGGTTGCCTTCCTCTGGACCTGCTCCAGCTTATCCATATCCTTCTTGAATTGGGGTGCCCAGAACTGGACACAGTATTCAAGATGAGGTCTAACCAAAGCAGAATAAAGTGGTACCAATACCTCCCTCGATCTAGACACCATACTCCTATTGATGCAACCAAGAATTGCGTTGGCCTTCTTGGCTGCCGCATCACACTGCTGACTCATGTTCAGCTTGTAGTCTATTAAGACTCCTAGATCCTTTTCACACGTACTGTTAGCCAGCCACGTGTCCCCCATCCTATATTTCTGCATATCATTTTTTCTGCCTAAGTGTAGGACCTTACATTTCTCTCTGTTGAAATTCATTTTGTTAGCCTTGGCCCAGCTCTCCAATCTGTCCAGGTCCTTTTGAATTTTGATCCTATCATCAGGTGTATTAGCAACCCCTCCCAATTTGGTGTCATCTGCAAATTTGATCAGCGTGCCCTCTATTCCTTCATCCAAGTCATTAATGAAGATATTGAACAGCACCGGGCCCAGGACAGAACCCTGTGGCACCCCGCTAGTCACTTCTCTCCAGGATGAGAATCTGCCATTGGTGACCACCCTTTGGGTACGGTCAGTCAGCCAGTTACAAATCCACCTGGCAGTAGCCCTGTCCAGTCCACATCTTACTAGCTTCTTTGCAAGAATGTCATGGGGAATTTTGTCAAAGGTCTTACTGAAATCAAGATATACTATGTCCACAGCATTCCCTTCATCTATCAAGCAAGTAACTCTATCATAAAAAGAGATAAGATTAGTCTGGCATGACCTATTTTTGAGAAATCCATGCTGACTTTTCGTAATTACAGCATTGTTTTCTAAGTATTTAGAAACTGACTGTTTTATGACCCGCTCCAGGATCTTTCCAGGTACTGATGTCAGGCTGACTGGGCGATAATTATTTGGGTCCTCTTTTTTTCCCTTCTTGAAGATGGGGACAACATTTGCCCTCCTCCAGTCTGCCGGAACTTCTCCTGTCCGCCAAGAGTTTTCAAAGATTATAGCAAGAGGTTCCGCAATGACCTCTGCTAGTTCTTTTAAAATCCTAGGATGCAATTCATCTGGCCCTGGAGATTTGAATTCATCCAGTGTGGCCAGGTATTCCTGTACTACCTCTCTATCTATTCTGTGCTGCATTTCCCCCACTTCCTCACCTGCTCCCCAACCGCCAGGTTGAGTGTTTTTATCCTTTTGGGAAAAAACTGAGGCGAAGAAGGTGTTGAGGAGTTCTGCCTTTTCTCTTCCTCCTGTTATTAATTCACCATCTTCCCTGCGCAGTGACCCTATCGTCTCCTTCTTTTTCCTTTTGTTGCGGACGTATTTAAAAAAGGCCTTTTTATTGTTTTTAATGTCTCTGGCCAGCCTAAGTTCGTTCTGTGCTTTAGCCTTTCTGACCTTCTCCCTATATCTCCTGGCCTTCTTGACGATAAGAACTGTTTGACAATGAAATCAGTTACCTAGAAATGGTAGAGTGTCTTTCCCTGAAGCCAGAGTCTCTAGGTCGATTTCCTGCATTTAGGAGGGAGTTGGACTTGAAAGCCTATGGGGTGTCTTCCATCTCCATGACTTTATGATTCTAATATCATTCAATTACCCAGTATCACTCTACGGGCTCATCCAAACTGGCCAATGTGTCAGCACTAGTGACACTGCATCCTCTTTCTTTCTTTCTTTCTTTCTTTCTTTCTTTCTTTCTTTCTTTCTTTCTTTCTTTCTTTCTTTCTTTGCTTGCTTTATATTCCACCTTTCTCACTGTGGGGACCATTTCCCCACAGTGTTGCTAAAACACTATATCTGTGGGCTGTAGTCATTTCAGGAGCCGTGATTCCGCACAACATCATCCGCATCCAGTAGTTGGCCCATCTGCAAGCGTCGCTAGAACACCGTTTTACGCCATTTCCACATGGCATTGCTAAAACACAATACCTGCGAGTTATAGTCATTTCAGGGGCCACAATTTCTGCATGATGTCATTGCCATCCAGTAGCCATCCAGTAGCCAGCCCATCCACAAGAGTTGCTAGAACTCTGTATTTCAATTCTATTAATTTTTCCAGAAATACAGCATTCTAGAGATGCTTGCAGACGGGCCAGCTACTGGGTGGCAATGATGTTGTGCAGAATTGCAACTCCTGAAATGACTACAACCCACAGGTATCGTGCTTTAGTGATGCCATGCAGAAACGGCCTTAGTGACACCATGCAGAAATGGCCTCAGAGAGGCTTACAGCAGTTGGCCTCCTGTTAGTTAGTCCCAACTAGACTAAACCTATTAAATTAGTTGTTGAATGGTGAGCAACACATAGCCAAATCCCATTGACTGAGTGCCCCTGCTCTATTCAGAACTAACAACACTGAATGACAAGTGCAACTTTTAAGTTTTAAAAGATACTTGTATAATTCCTGAGGTGTGCAACCTCACTAAATTGTAGAGAAGAAATATCACACAGTTCAAGCACTTGTTCATGTTGGTCCTCATGCTCTGATGTGTGTGCAACACCCATTTAAATAGTTTAAATATATTAATTTAAAATAATTAGAACACATAAAACAGATATTACATATTTTAAAAAGTGCATCCATTGTACATCCTTCAACTCCAATCAGTTAAAGGTTGAAATCCTGTTTAAATAAGAAATTATTTGCCCGCCAATTAAAAGAGAGCAGAGACCAGGGCAACCAAGCCTCCCTCAGGAGTCTAGGGTCAGCCACCGAGAAGACTTCTCTGTGTCCTCATCAAATGAGCCTGACGGGATGGTGGTATGGCAAGAAAGCCCTCCCTTATGATTGTAGAACCCAAGCAGGCTCATATGGAGAGATACAGGATTTCAAATGGTTTGGCATCCTAAACCAACAGCTGCCACTATTTTGTTCTAAAGTAATTGTGTGGGCTCCTAAAGGATTAAGCCCTCATACAAGGAGAGGAGCTGTAACACCAAGTCATACACCCTGCATCTTCAACATAATGCATAGTTTGGGACATAGAAGTCCTATCAAGGGCTGCCTCTTTCTGCTTGAACTTGTTCATCTATCGATATCTGCCTTTTGCCTGTCACAGTGGAGAGCAGGTAGTAACTAGATATTGGATTTTTCTCTAATGGTGTCTTGCTTTGCATCTCTCCCTACCCTGCCCCAAGTTCACCATGTTTCACGTTGAGTGAATTTTTTTTCTTCCCAGATCACTTTAGATTTTCATCTCTAATTTCATTTTATTTGGTTAGGCTACTGCAATGTTTATGGCTGGTATGATTCCATGTACTTTTTTCTGTAAATACATTGCATTTAAACATGGCAAGAATTATTTATGTTGAAAAGCAGGCTATGGAATGTTTAAGTATATGTAATACAAATAATTTGTTTACCTGATAGTTTGAAAGAGACTGTGGTTTTACTAGATGTCATCTGTCCAAGTCTATACCAGCCAGTATCCATTAACCAGATCCATTCATCCACTTCACAATAATATTTGCCTTTGACATCATCATCTGCTGACAGGATGAGCAGTTGGTACAGGTGGCTGGAAACCTTCTTGCTATAAAATCTGGATTTCTGAAGTGGGGAACTGAATGCTTCCCCATATTCCACTATGTGACTGTAGTTAGTCCTTAAAATCATCTGCGGAGCTGAGTTCATGGGAGACCATGGTAGAAAATACCAAGTAATTCCTAACAGAGAATTCCTCTTGGTTGGTGATATGATTCTGCAATCAATTGTTGTATCTCCATTGCTAGAGATCTCCAGAGATATTTCGATGTTGCGGCCTAACTGGCTTTCTAGATTAAGAAGCAAAGAAAGTAATTAGTGGCTAGTATTGTCAGTGCCATTATTAAAAGAGGAGGGGGGAAAGTGGGAAACCAAAGGTAGAACATATTTTTTGAAGCGCTTATATTCACTAAATAAAAAGAGCAACACATTTTGGAAATGTCTATTATTCCTTCTTCAGGGGATTACTGATAGAGATTCTGCACTATGGAAATAATTCACAAGTCCTTGATGATGGAAGTGTTATAGGAGGATGGATGTTGAGAAATTATTACTGGCAAGAAAGGCCTGCCAGATCCTTTACTTTACTCTCAGCAGAGGTGCCCATTGCAGGATGATGACTTTGAAACAACCAAACTGCAGGAAGAAAAATGAGGTTAGAATCCTCAGCAGGAGGAACATTTAGCAAACAAATACATTATTGGAAAGAAATTGTCTAATCCTTTCTAAACTAATCTGAAAAAGAAAAGGATGGGAGAGAGACATGTTGTGGCATGTCCTCCCTCATCAAACACCAGATAAGAACAGGGTGGAGTGTTTAGTCTGGACCAGTTCTTCTTTTCTTTTACAACAGACAGCTCACTTAATTAACCCTGACTGAGCCAGATAATGTTATCTGTTCATAATGCTTTTGGTTAAGGTGGCTGACAAAGGAAGCAAAAGCAAACAGGAAAAGAAGACAAAAGATCCTAATCCTCCTTTGTCTAAGCCATTACATCCCTAGTGGACAAGATAACAGCAAGAACAAGTGCAGAAGTTGCTGGTTTTTTCCCAACAGAAAAGACTTTTCTCAATTAAGAGACCTTGAACAGGCATCAAAAAGCATGTATGCGCAGTGAACAGAATCATTAATAAGGACAGTCTAGAAGCTTGTCTACTCAAATTCATGTCCTACTGAATTCAGTGTTGTTGATTTTCATGTAAACATGTGTGACTAGGATTACAACCTTATTTTTTTTTCTAATCTAAAGTGAATCTTTCATATTTTTTTTAATGGTCTCTTTAATTTCCAATTTCTAGGTATGGTTGTGAATGCTAGACAGTGGAGAAAACTGATAGTATGAGACAGAAATCAATTCACTTGAAATGCGGTGCTGGAGGAGAGTTCTGCAGATACCATAGACTACCAAGATGGATCCTAGCAGAATGGATCCTAGCAGAAATCAAGCCTGCACTCTCCTTAGGAACCAAAATGACCAAACTGAGGCTGTCATATAATTAGATGAAATAAGTCATTAGAAAGGACAATGGTTGGTAAAGTGAGATGCAGGAAGAAAAGAGAAAGACTACATTGCAGGTGGATAGGCTGAATCAAGGAAGCCATAGCTCTGAGTCTGCAAGACCTCAGCAAGACTATTGATGACAAGAGGCCTTGGAAATCTCTCATTCATACGAATACCATAACTTGAAGCCAACCAGACAGCAATTAACAACAACATACTCCTAAGAGATAGGATTTTGTTCACATTTTCCATCACAGAGCTTTACAATCAGTCCATTAAAAGGCATCAAAAGGAACTAGGCATCAGCAGGTAGAATCTGCTGGTTTCAAGGAACTGTTTTAAGTCAAGTGAGTTTTTTCAACTCCTGCTGTAGAGGAGAAGGATAGTCTGAACACCTGTCCCCCTGAAAAGTAACCTCAATCCAATTTTATTGACCCACCTATTGGGAATGGGGCTCCATGTATGTGTGCGTGTCACAGGTCTGTGGGTAGATCTGTTTTACTATCTTGTAATTTGAATAACGAATTGAATAAAGCCATTGTGATAAATATATAATCCAATGCACATAGCAGGCAAAATATTTCATGCAAACTATGCTGAATGTAGATTGCCATTCTTTAGAGCATTTCTGAAGAAAGAGCTAGAATGTGCATTGTATGTTTCAAGGAAACAAATGTAATGTCTATAAATTAATTCCTTGTACTTTTCTTGATAGTTTTGAACTTGCTGAACCATGGCAACCTTATGAATTCCATCAGACTTTCTTAGACAAAACATACTCAGTGGTGGTTTGCCATTGGCTTTCTCGGAATTACAAGTGTACCTCAATTAACAAAGCCTCTAATAGTGAAGCTCCATTTCACATGACTTTTTACACCTACCCAGCCCCCCTTTTCTACCTTATGCTCCGTTTAGCCAGAAGAGGCTTTTTTTTTTTCTAGCAGAACCAGCAATGGAGGATGGTAAAGGAGGGCTGGAAAAACAGACTTTAAATGTTGGGCTGCAGCAAAGTACCTGCAGTAAACAATCTACTATACAAGTCAAAGGCCCTTTCCGCACCGGGCTATTAAAACGGTGCAGAGCGACCTCCGACGGAGGTCTTCTGCACTGTAGAGTGGACTGGGGCAGACTACTTTTTGCATTTCCGCACCTCAGTCTGTTCCGGAGTGACCGGAAACCTCTTTTTAGAGGTTTTTAAAAAGCACAGAGCGCTCCGTGTCACTCCGTCGCCGTGCTCTGGTGCAGATTTGCAGGTGCGCACTAGTGCATGCCTGCAGATCTACTGGGGGCGGGCTTTAGGCTGGCAAGCTTCTCCAGTTGGTGGAGAGCCTCCACCAACTGGAAACCACCATTTTGGATGCCGGAGCAGTGTGGAGCAACGAGCTCGCCCTGCTCCTCATCCCGACAGACTCAACCGGACGTCGAAGAAATCCGATGAGTCCCGTTTTCGTGTGGTTCCTTTCCCACATGCGGAAAGGGCCAAAGTTTGTGAGTGAGTTTGTCTGTTTGTCTGCATCACGCAGGTGAAGATCATATGATTGGCTGTGTGAGACGAGAAGAGGTGAGAAGGTTGGCAGCTTAGGGAAGGGCCTTTAGAATTCTCAACCAGAGTGCACTTGGGTCTCAGGCCAGTTGCTATGGAGATGAGGCCTACTAGCAAGAAGAAGGACAATGTATTCGCTCAGAAACCAAACCTCTGTATGTTAATAACTCTGAATACAGATTGGATTGGAAAATATGGGGAAAAGTTACGGGTACTGGAATAGGCCGGTTGCTATGGAGATAAGGTTTAGTGGCAAGGAGGGGGACAGTGTATTGTCTCAGGAACCCAACCTCTGTATGAATATAGATTGGATTGGGGAATATGGAGATAAGTTACAGGTACTGGAATAGGCCAGTTGCTGTGGAGATGAGGGCTTAGCAGCAAGGAGAAGGACAGTGTGTTCCCTCAGGAACCCAACCTCTGTATGTTAACAACTCTGAATGCAGATTGGATTGGGGAATATGGGGAACGTTACAGGTACTGGACAAGACAATTTTGTGAGTTCTTAAGAGGAAAATAAAATCCTAGGCAACTCCAGGTAAATACCCTAGTAAATAAATAAAACTTGAGCTGGAAAAGAAAGGGATTCTGCTCTAACCAATCCCACTGTGCCTGTATGTCCCTTTCTATAACAGGCAAGGTAAACAGCAGCTGCTTCCAGAATCCCTTACTGAGCACATGAGAACAGCAAAATAGAGCAAAAAGGGAGAGCAGATAAGCCTGCCTCACCAGATATCCCCAAACACCCCCAGCATCTAAAACCCCCCCAAACCCTAGATCTATAAGTATGGCCACCAAAATGGAAATCATAAGAAAAGTGGAGGCTGTCAAGCCTGGATGCATTTTGGAACACACTTTCAAGTTGTCACTAGGAGATGGAAAGTATTTGGGGGCTTCTTGTTGGTTTCTTTTGGTTATGCAAAGCTGAACCTAAATACCCTAAACGTACCAGGTCCTGTTTGAACTTGGAAGCTAAGCAGGGTCAGCCCCAGTTAGTACTTGGATGGAGACAACTAAGGAATATCAGGTGCCGTAGGGTATATTTCAGAGGTAGGCTATGACAACCACCTCTGGGAATTCCTTGCCTAAGAAAAACACCTATGAAATACATGGGGTTGCCATTAGTCAGCAGACAATTTGCAGGCATGCGTGTGCACGTGCATACACACATACTGTGTGTGTGAGAGAGTGACCTGATCTGACCTGGCTGTTTCATTTCACATGTGCATGTTGTGAGTTTTGAATAAAATGTCTACTGAAACATATTATATGAGTCTTCTTTTTTATGCTGTGCTCCTCTGTTCCAGTTATTTCCAGGATATTTCTGCTTCCTCTTTCTGTTAAAGAAGTAATACCCAGGAACATATCTATTTCATTAACTGAATTATACTTGTGTAGCCTGCAGCACCTGGAATTGCTTGACAGTCTCTTTTTCAAATATTAACCAAGACATACTCTGCTTAGCTTTAGCAGTAACAATATAAGTGTGCCCCAAACCCTCAAATCACAAAGTTATATAAAAATAAACGATTACGTATTCCTGCCAAAAATACTCAAACCAAAGGTTTCTGCTTCCACTTAATTTTTGCAGTGTTAGGACTCAAAGCCATCAGTTGGCTACACACACAAAGGTTTATACTAGACAAAATACATTACTTTTTAAAGTGCCCCCAAACATTTTTTTTCCCTGAAAAGCAACTAAAGTTTTGTGATTGAGTGATTAGGAAGATGTTCCAAGGTCTGGGATTAGTGTTATCTGCAGTGTTTTCTCCCTCTCTCTCTTTCTCTTTCTTCTATGCCCACTATCTGTGCACCCATGTGCCTATTTCTCCTTCCTTAAAAGTCTTGCTTCTTAGTCTCGTTCTTCCCTTTAGCTTGCCCTTTATGTTTCCACTGAAGGTTTTAGGAGACATTTTAAATGATTTTAATTCTGTTGTTACTGTATTACTGTTTTAATTCCAACTTTTTGTATGTTTTTCACCATATTTGTTTCTTTTGTAAACCACCCTTTGTCCCAGGGCCTTTCCATGTACACTGTTAAGAGTGCTATTATTCCACTTTCAACATCATGTGTTATTCTGGGGTTTGTAGTTTACTGAGGCCAAAGAACTCTCTGGCTGAGAATTCTAAATGCCTTTTCCTAAACTGCAAACCCCAGATTCCATAGGATGTTGAAAGAGAAATAATAGCGCTATAACTGTGTAGTGCAGAAAGGCCGCAGTTTGGGGAAAAGGAGGGAGGGGCGGAGGGAGGGATTTTTCAACATAGTATAATAAAATTCCAAAGTGGTTGCAGAAAGGACTAAGGACAGTGCTGACTTCTCTTGAGCAAGTACCAAGATGTCATCTGAATGGCTTCTTTCTGTTCCTATCTGGTGCTCTTTAAGCTCACAGAGATGATTCAGAGAAACAGCTGTAACATTACTTGGAGAACTCCTCTCATCTTTTTTCCTGCCCTTACTCTCATTAGATCCCAGAGCAGTATACTTGATTTCCATTGAAAAATGTCCATTACAAAAGCAGCGACAGTCTTTCGAAAGCTAATCTCTCTAAATAAACCACCGTTATTGCTTTTAAGTTTTCTGTCACCCACAGTGGCCTTGCTAAAGAGAGATGACATGAAAGGAGAAATCAAACCCCACTTCAATTTAATTAACTGAGCACAATCTCCAAGTTGCCTCTCTTGCTTTGAACCAGGCTGCTGACAGTGCAGTCTCTTCTCTCTGTGGTGGCAATTGAAGTATGCAAAAGAGCCCAGCAGCTGCGTCAAATTATATGCACAGACTGCCAATGTGCATCTCTGCAAAAACCATTGTCTGCCCACAGTGGGTGCAAACCTCCCAGTATAAGTCATTTCAAAAATACCCAGAACATTTCCTTCTTTCCAGAGCATTGGTCAGATACTTTGTGAGCTGTTTTCAATTTCCCCCATTGGATTAGGTTATTGCTTATTCTTGGCAAGCAGAACACAGATTTTCTAAAGAACGTTGAGAGGGGAATAATGCATTTGTTTTATCTATGCTCCTTTAGCCATGGATTACTGCAGGTTTTCTGAGGATCATATCCATACACATATTTTAAAGACACCATCTTATTTTTTCTTCAAATTAATCTAATGATCTTTATGCACTGCAGTGCTTTCTGTCTTTTGGGCGAGGGGTGGGGGCAGGATGTGGATTGTAGGTTAAATGAAAAATATATGCAATCTGCTGAGACAGGAAACGTAGTGTGAGTTTTTAGCCCAAGCCATTGATTCAGCTTGCAAAATTGCTTTCTTTTGGTCTACAACCCCAAGAATCTAATGGCCAGCATGGGGATTTTGGGAGCTGTAATCCCCCCCCTCCAAAAAGAGGCATTTTTTCTAAGATCTGGTCATAAGAATAGACTTAGAGAGCTGGGGTTATTTAGTCTGCAGAAGAGAAGGTTAAGAGGGACATGATAGCCATGTTTAAATATTTGAAGGGATGCCATGTAGAGGAAGGAGAGGCCTTGTTTCCTGCTGCTCCAGAGACCAGGACAAGGAGCAATGGATTCAAGCTGCAGGAAAGGAGATTCCACCTGAACCTCAGGAAGAACTTCCTGACGGTCAGGGCTGTCCGGCAGTGGAATATGCTGCCTCGGAGTGTAGTGGAGTCTCCTTCTTTGGAGGTTTTTAAGCAAAGGCTAGATGGCCATCTGCTGGGAGTGCTTTGAGGGTGTTCCTTCATAGCAGGGGGTTGGACTGGATGGCCCGTGTGGTCTCTTCCAACTCTACATTTCTATGATTCTATGATTCTATAAGCTGCTATAAATCCATGAGACTTTTCTTACATATTTCTAGCCTAGAGGTCATGCTATCCGAATTAAAAAGAATAATGGGAAACCTGAAGCGGAGCTAGGGGATAGTAACATAGAATCATAGAATCATAGAATCATAGAAATGTAGAGTTGGAAGAGACCACAAGGGCCATCCAGTCCAACCCCCTGCCATGCAGGAAAACCCTCAAAGCACTCCCGACAAGTGGCCATCCAGCCTCCGCTTAAAAACCTCCAACGAAGGAGACTCCACCACACTCTGTGGCAGCACATTCCACTGTCGGACAGCCCTGACTGTCAGGAAATTCCTCCTGAGGTTCAGGCGGAATCTCCCCTCCTGCAGCTTGCATCCATTGCTCTTTGTCCTGGTCTCAAGAGCAGGAGAAAACAAGCCCACTCCCTCCTCGACATGACATCCCTTCAAATATTTAAACATGGCTATCATGTCCCCTCTCAACCTTCTCTTCTGCAGACTAAACATACCCAGCTCTCTAAGTCTGTCCTCATAGGGCATGGCTTCCAGGTCCCTCACCATTTTGGTTGCCCTCCTCTGGACCTGCTCCAGCTTATCCATATCCTTCTTGAATTGGGGTGCCCAGAACTGGACACAGTATTCAAGATGAGGTCTAACCAAAGCAGAATAAAGTGGTACCAATACCTCCCTCGATCTAGACACCATACTCCTATTGATGCAACCAAGAATTGCGTTGGCCTTCTTGGCTGCCGCATCACACTGCTGACTCATGTTCAGCTTGTGGTCAATGAAGACTCCTAGATCCCTTTCACACGTACTGTTAGCCAGCCACGTGTCCCCCATCCTATATTTCTGCATACCATTTTTTCTGCCTAAGTGTAGGACCTTACATTTCTCTCTGTTGAAATTCATTTTGTTAGCCTTGGCCCAGCTCTCCAATCTGTCCAGGTCCTTTTGAATTTTGATCCTGTCATCAGGCGTATTAGCAACCCCTCCCAATTTGGTGTCATCTGCAAATTTGATCAGCATGCCCTCTATTCCTTCATCCAAGTCATTAATGAAGATATTGAACAGCACCGGGCCCAGGACAGAACCCTGTGGCACCCCGCTAGTCACTTCTCTCCAGGATGAGAATCTGCCATTGGTGACCACCCTTTGGGTACGGTCAGTCAACCAGTTACAAATCCACCTGACAGTAGCCCTGTCATGTGAAGAGTAGGTCCTTGGTATTCACTAGATCAGTATCGATGGTTTCACTTACCCACTATCCACTCCAGGGCCATGGCTGCAACCACTGGCTAAAGTCCTGCTGTGCTCAGCCAAGCACCCCCCCACACCTTTCTGGGCTGAAGAAGGAGTCTCCCTTCCTCACTGGCTGGGAGAAGTACACAGCAAGGCACAGACAGTCCCTGAAATCTCTCTCAGCCAATGGAGTCTCCCTCCATCCTCAACTGAGAGAGGCACATGGCTCCCCCCCACATGTCTCTCTTGGACTAGGAAGGAACAAGACTCCTTCCTTGGTCAAGAGATGCATGGGAATCCTAGTTGCTTGAAGCTATACATCCATCTCAGCTAAGGATGGAGACATACACTCCTTCTTTGGCCAAGAGAGGCACACAGCTCTGAGCAGCCAGGGTTTCTGCTGGATTTGGCATCCAAGGATAGGGCTGCTTGCCAAGCCCTGCTGGAAAGGCAGGCAAGCAGGCGGAACTGGGTGATGGAACCACCTCCCTCCCTCACTGCCCTGCCCAGTCTAGAAGTCAAAATATAGAATTTGGTACTATCTGTGTTGTTTGCCTTCCATGGAAAATCCAGGAATATATCCCCTGTGGATATGGGAGACCTACCAAATAGTTCTGTTGATTAGACAAAAGCAGAAGGTGAGGCTTCTGGTATTTATGCCAGGTATGACCAAACCAGAAGTGGATGGGATGAGTTTCACACATTATCATCACAGCAGAGAAACAGTGAGAGTTGGAATGAAAGGCCATTTCTGCATTACACTGTTATAATGCTATTATTCCACTTTCAACATCCTGTAGAATTCTGGGGTTTGTAGTTTACTGAGGCCAAAGAGCTCTCAGGCTAAGAATTCTAAAGGCCCCTCCCTAATCTGCAAACCTCAGGATTCCAGAGGATATTGATAGTGGAATAATAGCACTATAACAGTGTAGTATGGAAATGGCCAAAGAAAAGGCTTTTACTGTTCTAGTCCAAGACTCTATCAAGAGCTTTTCCTTCCTCTGAACCTTAAAAGGTTAGCACAAAACAAAGCATGTTGGGTGGGAGATTCTGAGAATCACAGTCTTTAAAATGTCATTTTTCTAAGCTATGGTGCAGAGGAAACTCAGAAGAAGAATTCAGTCCTCCTTCATTATGGGGTGATGGAAATATGGACAAAGGTTAGGACCTCTTCTTATGCCTGATGAGTTTAGCTCAGAGGCATTCTTGTTCTGGCATTCTGCTTCAGATTTCCATTTTGTTTACATGTGGCTGAGGTAGGACCTTATTGGCAACCTCTCTTGGAAGCATCTGCTGGAGACCCAGGGATAGCAGTAAACTCATAAGGGTTTGAGCCTCTTGATGACTCATGTCCTCTTGAGCAGCAAGTCAGGGCCTGGTGAGGTAGTAGCTCACCTTCATCTTCCTTTGATTATGTACTCCTGCATGGCAGGCAGTTGGAGTGGATGGCTGAATGGACCTCTGTGTTTTTATGATTCCTTTCTTTCAGTTTTCTGAATAGAGTACAGGTAAATTGAAAACATAAAATATAAACAGTAAACTATTATAAAAACAGCACATCATAAAACCAAGCTAAAGTCAATGCAATAAAACATATGTAAGACCAGCAGAAAAACAAAACAGTGGAAAGATCTGAAGCAACAAAAAGAATAATAGAGTTGGCGGGTACTCCAAGGCCAATCTAGTCCAACCCCCTGTCAGAGCAGGATTCAATAGTTAAAACATCTCTGACAGAATGCTTCTATGCCACCCTTGTTCTACACAGGGTGGTCAGAGTACTTTTCACATTCTGACCTCCAAGAAGAAAACAAATACCATTCAACAGGCCTCTGTTAAGATTTTGGAAAACACTTTGCAGACAAATTGCTCAGATCCATTCTGATTTTGGACGCTGTAGCTGAGACAGGTCCAGGGGATGTAATCTTGGTGCTGCTTGTCCTGTATTATTGGATACATTTCAATTTGTACAGCTTGAGGATGTGGTCAGGATCTGGAAGAGGTGAGAGCCATTACATATATACTGGATCCTTGCCCATCATGGCTTCTGAAAGCAGCTAGAGGGGGAACTTGGTCGGACTAGGGGAGTATGTTTCTGTTAGTTCTGCTCACTTCTTAGTGGCTTTTGATGCCATCAACCATGATATCCTTCTGGAATGGGACTTGGAGTACTGGGTACTTCCTTTTCAACATCCTGATATTGGCCTGTGGGATCTCTCAGAGCTCAGCTTAGTCCCCCCATTCTGTTTAACATCTGCATGAAACCACTTAGAGAGGCCAACCAGAGTTTTGAGGTCTGATTTCACCAATATGCTGATGACCCCCAGATCTCCCTCTTCTTTCCATATGATTCCAAGGAAGTCATCTTAATACTGAACCATTATCTGCTGTCAGTAATTGCCTGGACAAGGGCAAACAAATCCTTATCCAGACAAAACAGAGGTGCTCCTGGTCAGTCACTGACAACATATAACTTCCTTATTAAAGCAGCTTCACTGGCTACTGGTTCATTTCCAGACACAATTCAAAGCGCTGGCCATGACCTATAAAGCCATATATGGCTTAGATCCACACTAGTTGAAACTGTATCTCCCCACACAAATCTGCCAGAGTCTTAAAATCTATAGGGGAGGGCTTTCTCTTGGTCCTGCCACCATCACAAGCTTGCCTAATGAGACATGGGAGACGGCCTTCTCAGTGGCTGCTCCCACCCTCTGCAATTCCCTTCTGTTGGGCCTCTTCCCCCACTTCCTCTCCCTGGAAGGCAAAGACCTTTTTGTTTAAGCAGGCATTTAATGTGTAGGCAGGAAAACTTCTTATTGTGATACAGGCTTTATTAATTTTTTAAACTTTTGTATGTCTTTTAAATGATTTGATGGTATTTAATGTGGAGATTTTAAATTATCTTTAATTTTTTTAATTGATTGAATTTTAATTGATTTAATTAATTGATTCTCTTTGGAAGAAAGGTGGCATAGAAATGAAACAAATAAATACAATATCTATCTATCTATCTATCTATCTATCTATCTATCTATCTATCTATCTATCTGCAGCATTGTGAAGGATTTTGAATCCTTAAAATGCCTGAGAGAACAAAGTAGGTTTTACTGAATGCTAAAAACCTCATAAGGTAGGTGCCGTAAAAGCCTCTCTGATAGGATACCATCACTGAAAAGGCCCTCTCCTTGAAGGTGCCAGAGAATACCACAAGCTCACCAGTGCTTGAGTGTTTTGCTGTGCCATAACCGCTCTACAATGGGTCAAACAAAAAATGAGGGAAGGAATAGGCAAATGAAAACAGAGCACGGATTAGGATATCTACCAAAGGTATGGGCATGCTTGGCCTTTCTCAGCTCTGAGCTGGGGTTTGGACTAGATGGCCTCCTCTAATATCATTAGGCTAGTCTGCCCTCTACACAAAGTACTAGGGAATCAGTGAGGTGCCGGGAGGTCTGTAGGATACATGGCCTGCTAAACAAACTGGAGGAAAAAATAATATAAGCCTTCCAAAAGCATCCATCTCTCAGTTAAGCTTCCTAGCAACAGGTCTTTATTTTTGATAGCTGATTTTTCTGTGTTAGTGCTGTAAATTCAGTTTTTATTCCCCTCATTCCCAGATGCATTATTTATACCTATCTATCTCTTAAATTCTTCAGAAGTCTGTACGATTATATATGAAATTATACATGAATGCTCATCCAAGGACTGCATCTCACCATGCTGTCTTTCAGATTTAGCAACAAGTAGTCTGTAGGCATCTATCTGAAGCATTTTGAATGGCATTCAAAATAGGGATTTTGACATATAAAGTCTCAAATGGAGTAAGGCACAGAATTCGTCTAATTATAGAAACTAAGCAAGGCCAGCCCCGGTTAGCAATTGGATGGGAAATTGTTGATGAATACCAGATGTTGTAGGCTATATTTCAGAGGAAGGAACTGGCAAAACCCACCTTGGAGTATTGCATAAGAAAACTCTATGAAAAATTTACGAGGTCATCATATGTTGGTAAATGACTTGAAGACACATAAACACACAAAGGAACCATCTCTCCAAAATGTCTTATTATGACTTCTAAAATAAGCACCATCTTGCATGTGTGAATCTCCTTCTAGAAGAATTTTGTTTTACAGATCCATTGCCCAAGCTTCTGTGATATATCTTCATTGACTGTATTTTTCAGCAAATGCATATATAGATCACAATCACACTGCACCAATGGCACTATAGTTTCAAGGCCTTCTCTTATGATAAGACTTAACTCTGGGTGCTTCCAGATAAGGCTTTTATTGTGGAAATGCTCTGCTTCAGAGGAATTCCTCTGAAGATGCCAGCCACAGATGCAGGTGAAACATCAGGAGAAAATACAATCAGAACACGGTCTCAAAGCCCGAAAATCCCACAAAAATGAATAACAACAACAACAAAAACAACAATGCTGTAACCATCCTTTCAGCCTCTTGAGATGTGGCTCCAGTTTTTTCTGCAGTAACACGGAAATTCACAATGTATTTAGTTCTTCAAGCTGGATATTGTCTAGGTGGGGATGCCTGGAGTCTCAATACACGTTTCTGTGTGTGCATGCATACACACATATGGGAATGGAGAGAGGAAAGCTTTAACTTAATCATTATACCAACAATTCTATGTAAGATTGCTGGTGGAAGGAAACCATATACCCATCCAACCAATCCTGCACAGGTTTGCTGGGTGCTTAAGATCATTGGGAGAGAAGGAATATAAAGCTTCCTTCTGCCCTAACATCCACAGTTAGCATCACTGCTTTTGTGCTGCCATTATTAGCAGTGAGATCATCAGCTTCCATATGGATTGGGAAACAAGGAAAATTGGCAGCAGGGCCTTAATAGACCATATGTGCCCCCCCCCAGCTGTGCATCTGTGGACTAAGTTAGTGGTTTGTAAACACCTACCTGGTTTGGTAACCCTTATTGCAACTGGATTAGAGGATATCACTGCAGCAGCTGCCTTAGCTGAACTTCCAGCTGGTCCTGAGTTCTTCCAGAGAGCTGCTTCACACCTATACATCCCTGTGTCCTGCCATGTGGCACTGTGGATTAAGAACTGGGATATAGAGGAGGATTTGGCAATCTTGGCTTTCTTCTGGAGGTGCAAATGAGCTGATCCCCACTCAATGGTGCCTCCAGCAGTGATTTTGACCACTTGCTGAAAACCAGCCATGCCTGAGCTGGGCTCGAATTGCCATGTGATGGAAACTCCCACTTGGTTGGTGATGGCATTACCAGATACCTGACAGAAAAGTTCAAAATCTTCAAGAAGCTTTACATTTGGAGTTCTGCTACTTAGCACAGCTTTCAAATTCAACCCTATTAATGCAGATAAAATTGTGAGCATTATACATTTACATGAGAAAAATTTCACAAGGTATCACCACATTTTTCTACAACTGTAAATTTTTTATTACCTTACTTTTAAAAAAACTATTTTAAACAGATATATGCAAAGAGCTAAATGAACTAAATGCAATGTATATTTTAAATAAATATTATTTACCCAAAACAAAGATATAGAACTTTCGCCACAGAGACCCCAAGCAGGATTCCTCTCCTTCCCTGAAGCCCCACAACCCCCAAAGAGGGGATAGAAGATGGATGAACCACTGAGCTATGAGCATGAGCTCAGGCCTCGAGGAGACCTCTCTGTCTTGTTCCTCTCACCACTCCCTTGGTATAGAGAGCTGCCTTGCAGCCTGGCTGGTACCTTGAGGGATGACTGTCCCTGAACGCTTCACCTGCCTGTCATCATCCCAGTTGAGATGGCGAGTAATGCACAAATTTAGCATACAGCTCAACTGGAATATGAAAGAAATGCTTCTTCTGGCCCTCACTGTGTGTCTTTATCTGTATAACGAGAGATTGATCCACAAATCTCTCAGTACAGAGAAAGGGAAAATGATCAATCAAGTCTGGACATGGAGCTGGATTAGTCCTGAGAAGCATTCTAGCCTCTGGAATCAATCCAATTTTCAGCAACTTATTTAATATATTCTTCCTCGAATAAAAATGTTACTATTAAAGGTGTCATGATTTGCTTTAACCCTGCAGTAGTTTACTGCATTATAACTACTTTATAACTATAAACCACTGCAGTAGTTCACTAAATTGCTATCAGAGGCCCTTTTCACACAGGGGGCGGCGAAACGGGGGGAAACGGGGCAGCACACATGGGGACGGAGCTTACCTTGCAGCGAGAGGCTCCATCCCTGCAGGGAGCAGCGCACGTTCACCTCTCTAAATGTTGGTGGCAGCCGGCAGTGGCCGGCAGCACCCAAAATGGTGGCTGGCGGCTTCTGGCTTCCGGCGGCGCTCTGCCAATCGGGACAGCATGCCAGCGGAAGCCCCCCCCGGGCAGCTCTGCAGGGATGCGCTAGTGCATTCCTGTAGTTCTTAACGGGGCGCTGCGACGGGGTAGCACGCATGAGTTTTAAAAAGACCACTTGAAAAGTGGTCTTTATGAAACATGGAGTGCCACCCCTGCGGCCGCGCGAGGGTGGTTTGAGGTTTAGAACCTCACCTTTTTTCACCGCCCTAGCGCACCCCGCAGTGTAGACGCCCTCCCTGTGAGGCCATCCCAGCGCGGGGATTTACCCTCGTGTGGAAATGGCCAGAGTCCAGGTTAATTAAACAAATGCTCCATTTCTCTTGGAGTTATCTCCAACTTCTACTCACCTAAAAACTCACTCCCCATAGGCAAGGTAGGGAATGATATCACAAAGACCTCATACTATCCCATTGTATCATTTCCATTCTTTTGAATAGATGCTTGCTGTCCTGGATTGTTTCTGAGTCAGCTGAGTCAGACATCACAAAAGCATTGCCTTTGGCCCATCCAAAAATATCCTAGCTCAGTTAGAGCTCATTCAAGAAGGCAGGAATGATGTAACAAGAATAGTTTATATAAATCTGCAATACACTATATGTTATGGTTGTGGTTCCTGCTCCCACACAGCCCTGGAATGTGCATGCAAGGACCTTGAGGGTAACCTTACAACCAAAGTTTAGAGATTTTTTTTTTTGAAACTTTATGATTCTGAAGCCATTTCTGCACTAGGCTATTATAGCGCTATTATTCCACTTTCAACATCCTATGGAATCATGGGATTTGCAGTTTAGGGAGGGGCCTCAAGTCTACTGCAGAAATGGCCTGGGAATTACAGGATGGAAAAGCAAACTTTATATGTTTTTGTTACAACTAATTAAACTAAAAACAAAAACTTTGAAATCCCACAGCATTACAAAGTTATCTCATACCATGGCAGCTGTTTAATTCATCTAGTTTATCACTACCTACATTGAATAGTTCTGAAGCAGAAATTTTTTCACAACATTCAACCCTTTTAGTGGCACAGACTGAACTTGCAAACCAAGTACTCTTCTACCCTTTCCCAAAATGTTACATTTTAAGACAAGAAACAAAAGGTGCAAGGTAAAATACTTAGCCAGACAGGTAGGTAAAATACTTAGCCAGACAGGATAGTGTAGAAAAGAGGAAAGAGATAGGTTAATTTTACCTAGTGGTTCAACTTTTGTTGAGATCTCTTGAATGTGTTTCCAGCTCTTGCCCTTAGACCATTCTGTCATTTCACAACGATAAAGCCCGGTATCTTTGGTCGCTGAAGAGTTGTAGATGATCAGGGTAAATGTGGAAGGGCCCAGCTTCTCTAATCTGAGTTCACCATAAGCACTACGTTGCAAGTATGATGGGCCTATCTTTAGCTTGCCATTCTGATCCAGGCTGGCTATGAACAATGGTGGATCTCCATCATTCTGAATATGCCACCAGATCACAGATAATGATTTATCAGCTCTCGTCCCATTACAGTGGAAGACCAAAGCTGAACCTTCCATGGTCTGTTTGCTATTAACTGACAAAAACAGTTGCATATGGCTTTCTGTGAACAAAAGCAAATTTGTTATGTAGATGCATAAATCTAAATTAAAGGAAAAGAGGGGGAAATATATAAAATACGTTTGCATTAAGGCCCAATCTATTATCTAGATCTAGGAGGTACCTCTGACATGAGGCAGTTGTAACATTCCTAGGACAAATGAAGAAACTATGATGTACAATAATGGTTTGATATGTAGGATAGTGACAGCCAGAGTGGAATGTTGAGCTACTACAAGAAAAAACAGAGTTTAAATCCTCATTTATACATGAAGCTCATCTTGGGTCAATCACTTTCTTTCAACTCTTTACAGGATTTCTATGATTGACAAAGATCGTTGCAGAAAAATGGAATGACAAATACGTGGAATTGAAAGAGATAGCAAAGCTATCTGAAAACGGAAATGTTACTTATCAAACTCAAATCTTCACAGTTTAAAAATCTATCCTACTGCCATGGCATCATTGTGATATGAAAATCTACCGCTCTGTGTCAGGTATACTTCCAGGAAGAAGCAGATTGGGCTACAGTTATGCATGCCCAACCAGATTAGACTATCACAACACACTGTGTGGGGACTGGCCTTGAAAAAGAATTTGGGAACTACGCAGAGTCCATTTCCACACTATGCTGTTATAGTGCTATTATTCCACTTTCAACATCCCATGGAATCCTGGGGTTTGCAGTTTAGGAAGGGGCATTTAGAATTCTTAGCTAGACAACTCTTTGGGCCTCAGTAAACTACAATGCCCAGGATTCCACAGGATGTTGAATGTGGAATAACAAAACTATAACAGTGTAGTGCAGAAATGGCCTTACTTTAGTACTATACGAAATATTGCAGCCAGAACAATTTCTAATGTGTCTAGCCAGTCATATTAAAATCACAACATTACAATTTGTTTCCAAGTGTAATTCCAAATGTTGACTATTATCTATGCAGTTCAAAATGTGGAACGAAGATATTTGAAAGCCAGAGTATTACAGTGGTTTGAGTGTTGGTTTAGGACTCCAGGAGCTCAAGCTTAAATCACTACTCAGCAACAGAGGCCCAAGTGAGGCAAGTCAGATTCTCTTAGCCTCAAAGGAAGGCAAATGCAAACCTCTTCTGAATAACCATAGGATTAAGTCACCATAAGTTGACATAAAATAGATGTATAACAACAAGAAAATACTTGAAGAGCCATGTCCTCTTACATGAACCTGCACATCAGTTGTGATGACTTTCTGCAGTTGTCTTCTACACTCTTCTACCAAAGGAGGTGTGAAGATTAAAGACACAGAGTGCCTAAGCTGTGAGATTTGTGCCCAAAGGAGGTTAGACTTGAACCTTCTTCGTTGCCCTTTACGTGGGGGAGCTGATGTTGTTATCCTGCCAGGTTTTAACAATATGTTTCAATTTTATCTCATTATGGTTTTCTTTATCTGATTTCTACTGGCACCAGATGCTCTTTTTAATTATGTCAGTATTTTATTCTTGTGCAACACCTTGGGGAGTTTTGTTAGAGCTTAAAGGTGGTATAGAAATATTTTTATAAACTTTAGGGAAAGAGGAGGGAGACTTCACCACCAGACAGGGAATGTTAATAGACTTAACGAGAAGGCAAGGCTATTATCCCTAAATGGAAACTTCAACTATTCCTGAACTACAAAATATTGCTAAACATCTACCTCATGTATGTTTTTAACAGCAGTTTGATAGAATACTGTTATTCAAGTCAAAACTGTTGGGGAATTGAGAGATTTTTAGTAATAAGTCTTCCAGTCAACAGAGTATTTAATAAATGCACAGATGGAAGTTGAACAAATTACCAGTCCCACTTTATCATCTCTGCCCTAGACACCCTTAATCTAGCTTGAAGTAAACACAAACAGTTTGGTTAAAAAGTATGAAAAGTTTACTCACAAAATCGTGTGCATAGTCTAACAGGTTCAATTCTTGAACAAAGTAGGAACAAATTAAGAACTCATATGCTTACAAGAAAGCATGCTTGCTGGAGGATCAAAGACCACATGCTTGCAGGGAAGCCGAAGAACAAAAAAAGGGAATAGGAAGAGAATATGCAAGGGGAAGCGGGTGTTGACCAAACAACCGGAAGTTTACTCTAGGCAATCCCTTCTATGCCTACAGTAGACATACAAACTAACTAGCCAGTTAATTAAGCATACAGAGATGGCCACTCTCAACAAAAACCAACTTGTGGTGACCCTGTCAGAGTTTTGTTGGCAAGATTTATTCAGAAGTGGTTTTTGATTGCCTTTTTTTTAGACCTAGAGAGTGAGACCTCCCCAAAATCACTGCATGGGTTTCTATAACTGAGAGGGAGTTTGAACCTTGGTCTTACAGAGTCTTAGGCCATTTTCACACTAGACTGCTATACTGCTATTATTCCACTTTCAACATCCTATGGAATCCAGGATTCCATAGGATGTTTGAAAGTGGAATAATAGCACTATAACACTGCAGTATGGAAATGGCCTTAATCCAACAGTCAAACAACTATACCACATTTTCCAGAATATGCCCTCTAAAACCTTACAGATGAGGAGTTGTATAGAATGATGCACAAAAGTTGGGCTGGAAATTATAGAACAATTCTGTATATAGAGAAAAGAATGAATGAAAGCATTGGAATAGAATCCTTAACTAAGAACTAATGAAAGTGACCAATGAATCCACACACATACACCCCCCACTGATGTGGAATGGTGATTACCTGAGTCTTTCCCCCTCTGCATAAACCAAAGCTGGCAAGAGACAGACTGTAGTTTTTCAGAAAGCAGAAGTCAGTTTTGAAACAGGGAGGGTAGTATGTATGTTATTCAAGCAACCACTGATAAACAGGAACTTGGATTATTTAAAAAAAACTGTCATGCTTGTCTAACTGGAGGCAACAGCAGGAAATATCTTTACACCATCAGGAGGTGATGCTTCCCTCAGACAATTTCCTCTTGTCTTCCCACAGACAGCATAGAAAAAGACAGCACAAAAGAAACCAAGAAGTAATCAGAAAGAGGCAAAGAGCCTGGCACAGAGTCTCAGTACCTGTATATTCTTTTCCATTTCTCAGGATGAAGGGAAGAAATCTTAGTGTGAGAGTGCTATCTTGAAAAGTGTGCATACATGCACGCACACCTCATTACTTAGATTTGGTGTGGGTTTTTTTTAATTAAAAGAACAGTATATTTTATACAATAGTATACTCTATACAAGTACGTGGAAGAATAGAAACAACTTGACAGTTTCACTGTACTCCTTATAAGAACTCCATGACTGACCTCTTGGCTTCACATTTATATCGATGCCTGATGAAGATTTTTGTTTTGTGACAGTGAATGGATCTGTGAGAGTCTTCTCTGTTTTAGAAACCTTATTAGCTAACTTTCTTAGTATAAAAAATTATGTGTGTGTGTTGGAGTGTTCTCTGAAAAATGTTAACACTGATTCACCAAGTCTCATGGCCTGTTGGTCTTCCTAGAAACAGCAACACTTAGTCAATCAAATTTGGCTACTGTGGCTTTGATGGCATTTATACATTCTGAACCGGGGGCTGCATTTTTCTTTAGAATTGTATTATCTATGGACCTTTTCACATCACACTGTTAAAGCACTACTATTCCATTTTAACTTGGCTGCATCCTATGGAATCCTAGGGGCTGTAACTGGGTGAGGCGCTAGAGCTTTCTGTGTGATAATTCTAAATTCCCTTCCATAAATTGCAGATCTCAGGATTCCATACAACACAACCATCACAGTTAAAGTGGAATTATAGGGCTGTAATTGTGTAGTGTGAAAGGGCTGCTGGTTGAGCATGCTTGACTAAACACGTGACTAACATCAAGTGCAGCTTGTAAATATAATGTTCGTGTCCACTTGTTGTAAATGCAGTGACTGAGTGCTCTATCATTCAGTCACTCTATCACATCCTGGTGTAGCATGCCGTTTCATTTGTGTGTGTATTATGTGAAGTGAGGGTAGACAGGTAAAAATAAAGACTGAACAAATTCTGTTAATTGGATCAAAACAAACAGATGCAGAGATGATGAATGAATCAACACTATCTACATTTTCCACAATAGCTTTTATGAGGTTGAGAACTGATACTGTCTTTGTTTAAACACTTTTCTTCCTGAGTATCGAATCATATCTGTTTCCACAGACAGGGTAAAAATAAGAGTGGTCATGGTCATGGTCAAATGTAGGGTGCTAAAGCAGTTTTCTATGAAAAATGTGACTCTCCAGCATCTTGAAAGGAAGAGTAGCTTTCTTCCCCCAATACCCATGAAATTTCAGAGATATTTCTTTGTGCATCACAAGGCCTAGATGATGCAGCTAATCATAGCTACAGCCACTCTAATTGCTTACTGCACATAAATTATCCAAGGCCATGAATATTGGTTCATCAATAATTCAGAGCAGAAATCCTGAACAAACGTTTGCCATTCACAAATATTTGCTGAATCTTTTGTATGTGAACAATGTGGAACTTTAAGTTCCAATAGTGAGGTTAAAATGCACTGCTCTTGTACAGATCATGTGGACAGCATTTCTACAGTGCACTGTTTAATTTAAAGCTGGAATTCCCTTGTGGGAAGGCACCACATTATTGAGCTGCCAGTTGCCACAGTGAAGTCCAACAGATCATATTTAACAAACTAGGTCTGTTGTAGAGAGTGGGAAGGCATGAGCATTTCACCTTTTAGGAAATGTTAGCCAGCATCCTACACTGGCATCATCAAACAGCTATGACAACAGAGTTCTTTCATCATAGCTGTTTGATGATGCCACCTCCCCTCCAAAAAACCAAATAAACCCCATCCCGACCAAAATATTTCTGAGGATCTGGGGAATGATTATTACAGTACTTTCCCAGTCGTGGGATGCACTGAGGTAAGGAGCTGGAGAGACTCCTGCCCTAACTGCTTCTCCAATATGCCCCACTGCTGGGAAGATCTACAGTCATCATTCCCCAGGTCCCTGATCCATGGTGTCTCAGAAGCCTTTTAGCTGGGATGGCACCTTGTTTAGGATGTAAGTTTTTTTGGGGGGGGGGTCACATTCAGTTGTTAACAATTGTACATGTGAATCCCAAAAATTACAAGAACATAAGTGCAGATAATGATCTCATAAATATTGAACAGGATCCCAGACCCTTTTAATAATTAGATCCATTCAAAACCTAAAATTTGGTGCTTAGGAGCTGAGTTCATTTATCTCACATATCACTTTATGTAGACAGCAGTGCAGGAAATTCTACATTAAAGAGAAGTTAAATCTCAGAGTTAAGCCATTAGACAGAGCTGGAGTGCCATGAAAAGACAGCAAATATATTAGCTATTCACTTTGTTACCATTGTATTTTCAGGGTCCTGGAGCTGAAAGGCAATTGTGAAATTTTTGACTACATAGGCTGAAATAATTTGGCAGGGCTTATTGCTGTGCCTCTTGATTTGGATGTGGGGAGGGATTTTCTGCTTAGCCTCAGACACCAAAATAGATTGAGACAGCATTTTGCCCGACTGGGCACCAGAGGTTTCAAGTAGTTTGCCTCAAATTGTTGCAAATGCCCTCTTTGGAGCACGGGGTACACTTTGCCAGAATTTTAGTTTTCCTGGGCTACTGTAGGCCCAGGAGAGCCCTTTAAAAAAACAGAAAACAAAAACAGAAAGTGGGAAGGGATTGACTTCTAGTCAATTTTTCCTGTTCAAAAGTCCTCTCCTGGGTCTCAAAATATGAAAAAGTCAACTATGCCCCCTACAGCATATCTCAGGCTTTTTAAAAACTTTTTAGTGACGGGAATGGCCCTCCAAGGACTCTTGGGAGGCTACTGCAACCTCCTAGCCTCCCACAGTTGTTCACTTCCAATGTAAAGGCTAATTTTTAACACCACAAGCGGGGACAAAATGGTCTTTACTGTGATTTAAATTAAACTAACTTGCATTTTGAATCCTCCTGAGCTTTTCAGAGCTGTTCAAAAGGCCAGAAGTAAAGTGGAGTATCAAGTTAATTGTACAAATTTGAGAGAAATGTGTACAGTGGCTTTTCCAGAGCCTCAAGCAGCTACTAGTTCTTTAAAAAATTGATGGCCTATATGACTAGTGGAACAAACAAATCTTACCAAGGCTTCTGACAGTCAGAGATGTTCTATTTGTCTCTTTTCGGGCAATATCTTTCCAAGTTTCATCAGGATCCTGAATCCATTCCACCGCTTCACAGTATACCTCCCCCTGGTCTGAGGGTTCGATGCTGACAATGGATAGCTTATAATCCTTGCTCCCAGTTTTGTCTAGCCTGACATGTCCTGAGGAAAACCTCTGTTGAAAGGAAGATCCTGGAAACAAGACAAAATCTCTAGACAGGGAAATGATCTTCTGGGGTTGGCCATCTCCTCCTTCTTGAAGAAGGTACCAAGCAACAGAGAGATGAGTATGTAGAGTTGTTGCTGTTGACACTTCACAAATGAGTTCTAATGACTCTCCTTGATTTCGGCTGAGAGATTGCATTTTCATGGTGGCAGAAAGGGTGTCTGCAATGACTAAAAGAAAAGGCAAAAGTTAGCATCCTGTTAGTGACTTTTGCACACAAAAGTCCCTTTTTCGTATTGGTGACAGAAGACTATTTATTTTCTCTTGCTCTCTGTTGAAAACCCTCTCACTACCAGGCATCTATCAAAACCTGGGAAGGCCCTTGCTGCTGTTGTTTGCCAGTTTGGGAGGGAAATGGAGAGGTAATTCATGCCATGAAAATCTGGCTGATCTGAGTTCCTTGGGGAAAGAAAAGGCAAGTACATTCCATTTGAGAGTCCAGCTCCTGATCCCCCCCCCACCAACAAGCAAGCAGAGACCAGCTGCTTCTCCATGATTTGAATCTTCTTCCTCTTCCTCTCTCTTCCCACCAGTAAGCAACAGCAGCGGGATCCCCTCCTGAGACAGGCAATGGGTGGTATATGGAACTGCATGTGCAGAGCTACACCACAGATGTAGGCTCTTGGCCAATGTGTTAACCCCGCTTCCACTATCAGCAGTCATTGCTGTGCAGGGGGAAATGGTGAGCTGGGCTCAACTGCAGGAGGTGGGACTGGATGAAGGGAAAGACCACTAGGGTCAAAAATAATGAATGTGGCGCCTCCATTGCCCAGGTTTCAAGGAAGGAGATTGGGAAAACTACCTTTGGTTAGGGATGATAAGAATATCAGTGAAGCACATCTACATGACACTGACTTGGGAAAGAAAGATCAGAAAACTGATGGTGAGAGGGAACATGTTCTTCCTTTCATACCCGAGAGGTTTGTTTTGGCACTGTAAGTCCCCAGTATTTGCCATCTGTGTTGGGTGTATGACACTCATATTCTCCAGTATCGTGATCCTTGAGGTCTGTGAGGTGCAGCAGAACAGAATCTCCTTGGAGCCTTTCTATGTAAATTTCCCCACTTTTGACACGCTGGTCATAAACAGCATAAGGGAAGGACTCATCACTGGTGCTGATGATCTGCAGTTCTGTCTCTGGAGCAGACGGCTTACGAACGGACCACCGGAAATTCTGCTGCAGTGATCCCTGATATCCACTGACATTACACCAGATGGTGACATGGTAGCCTCTTGCTCGATAGAGACAACCCTTCTGGATGGACACCATCCTTTGTCCTGTACAGAGGTCTATGAAGAAACCATTAAATATTAGCCAAGTTAGTTAACCTAACTGTAATAAAGCAGGAGTCTTTGTGGGAACAAAAGAGATGTATTTTGTGTCTGTGTTTGGAACACGTTTCAATAATGCAATGGGAAAATTGGAACATTAGCATTTAGAAATCACGCATTAGAATTCACATAGATCATGAGTTCAGTCTGAAGAGTAAGCAATTGAAGTTTTCTTCTTTAGTATTTGTTTACTTGATATATAGTTTCTGAACAAATGCAATATAGAAAACAAAATTCTGCAGAAGTTTACCTTGAAAATCCAAATAGAAAATGCTTTGCATGTCATTTTGCATTTATATCCTTCTAAGGTTAATGTGACAAAAATATCTTTGAATATTAGAGAGAAAAGAGGATATTAGAGACAAAAGAGAATATTGGAGACAAAAATGTCACCCTTTTCTTTAAATTGTTTAAGCTATTTAAAGAACAGAGACAAAATCTGAAGCAATTTTAGAACAAAAGTGTGTGCAAACCTCTGTAAAATTTAGGAAGAGAAAAATACAAGGACAACTTCTATTGTAAAACAAAATATTGTAAAGATGAAAGTGAAATCCTGACATTCACTATGAAACATGCAACTAGTGGAACAATGATACTGTATAGTCAGCCAACAGACATAATAAGACCTGATTTTCTTATGGTGTGTGACTGAACCAAAATGGAAAGTAAATTATAAAGAATATAAATCCCTGTTATCAAGCTTGAAATGAGTTACTTTTTTGGATTACAAACCCAGAACCCCCCACTTACTGTCGCCACTAGCCATGTTGGTTATGGGATTCAGGGTTTATGTAGTAAAATGGGGAAATGTTCCAAAGTTTTTCAATATAACTGGTAGGTGGCCTCAAATACACAAGTGCTATATATTAGATCCTGGGAAAGATATCATGTTCATGCTTGATTTTTGAACACCTGAAAGCCCCTGGATGGAACAGGCTAATTTGGTTTCATTTAGCAAGACAGGTCTCCTATTCCTTTGAAGGCCCAATGTGGTATGTGAAACTTCCCAAGAAGCAGGGGGAGTCCAATGGCTAGGTGCTCAGGGTTCATTAGCAAGATGAAGAGGCTTCCTTTCATTGCACGAACAAGTGTCTCTGCTCTAGCTGAGCTCCTGCAACCAACATTAAAGCAGTGGGGAATTTCTGCGCCTTTTTTTGTGGTTTCTTGGTTTCATACATGAGAGACTGATGAAATAACACTTCTCAGAAATCAAAGAAACTACGACATAACATGAAGTCCTACATAGACTGATTAAGAGGCAAGTCCATTGAGTTCAATGAGCCTCACTAAAATTACAGAGTATAGCGCTACAGCCTTAGACGTTCAAACCTGATAATGGACTAGCTATTCCTAATTTTGTTTCATTCTGTCTTGCAAGCCTCCACGCCACCCCCATTGTATACTAGGCTCTATGAAAGTGAGTTTTAATTCCCTCTCTTCCTCTTAATTAGGAAAATACCCATATTGTTTATGTGACGTTCTTCCCTTATTTCATTTCATTTTTGAAGTTAAGCAGGGTCAGCCCTTGTTAGTATTTGGATGAGAGATGCCAACAAATACCAAGTGTTTCAGGCTATATTTTCAAAGGGGGAATTGGCAAAATTGTTTTTTGTTTTCCTTGCCTAAGAAAAACCCATAAAATTTTATGTGTTGCCATAAGTTGACAGGTGATTTGAAGACACATACATACACACACACGCGCGCACGCACGCACACACACAAAATGTTCAACTTTATTAAAAGTAAAATTTGATGCTGCCTAGCCAGGCACAGCTTTAAAAGATACTCCATTCCATCCTCTCCGGCCAACAAGAAACAGCCAATATTCTATATGCTTTCTTCTCACTGGGATGAGTTGTTTGTCCTTCTACATTACACTCCCTACAAAAATTTTTTTAACTTAAATGTGCCCCTTTACACACTAAGTTCTTTTTTTCCAGTGTTCTCATAACACTGTTGGCACTCATGAGCTGAGGTCACAGTCACCAATGTTTTTCAGTAATAGTTCCATTTAGTTATCATGGCTTTCAAAGGCAAAAACAGATTACCAGTTGCCAACAGCCAGGGCTAAGAACTTTAACAGACATCATAATCATCATCAGCAGCAGCATCATGGCCATGACCTATCTCCCATTCCTCCAGATGAGATTTTATTGGAAACAAAAGTATCTGTGGTGATTTTTTTTGGAAGAGGACATAGATATACATTTCTGCTCACTCTGCTGTCTGCTCATTGCTTGATGAATGAAAAAAATTTAAATTAAATATTCTGTATACAGGTATACTGCAGTTACTGAAGCAGGTGTTTGCCATTTTTCTTTAAGAGTAATTTGGTACCAGCCTAGTACACGTAATGAGGCCTGATGCCCAATTACCAGATCCAGTGAAGAGGGAGTGTTCTATATCTTAAATGTGGCCATGGGCACAGCTCTTGTGGATCCATGGTAGAGGGGCCAAATATTACCCCCAGGCTGAACAGGCAGGTGAAGAGAAGGTACCTAAGCAGCAGAGCAGGGTATTTAGTTCATATTGCATATGAGACCATTCTGTCTGGCAGGCAGATGGTACTTTGGGTGAACATCCATCCTCACTCACTACAGAAAAGATGTTTAGGGAAATGCATTGATGTTTTCTCCCTCCCATCCAGGAATTGAAAAAGAAGGAGAAGGAGGAATTAGATATACGAAGAGAAGCTAAAAGGGAGGGTAAATAGGAACCTGACCAACTGATTTCAAACTGCTGGGCTTCTCATTTGATGGCATGTTTAACATGGATTGGGCCCTTCCTATGGCTTGCTTGGTGTTGGGGGGCATTTAGAGGTTCAGAATTTTCCTAGAATGAACTATCAAATTTGGACTGGGCCAGGGTACATGTGTCCATTACCTATATTTCCAGTTCATTGACAAGTTCAAAACAGCTCACTGTGCCTTCTTCATGGAAGGGTTTGCTTTGTTAATGAAGTAACTGGGTGTTCCTTTGGCACGGGAAAAGACAAAGCTCCCCCCAACAATAGGTTTTTCTGGGCATCAAAACTGTAGTTCACCTATTACAATATTGTTTCTAGACCCAGGGGCCCCTTAATATGACCCATTTGTCTGCCTTGGCCTTCTGGTTAAAGGCTCTGGGTGTCCCTGACTTTTGGGAAAATTTTTTAGTTAAAAAAACCCCCAAGAGTGGTCTAGTGGCAAGGGTATTGGACAACAGGCAGCCATTTCCCCCAGCCATCCTAAAAGGGTTTTGGGAATATGGGGGGATATTTGTATGTCTCCTTATGAAGCTCTTCTTTTTCATTATGTCTCTCACTGCTTTTTTGTGGGAAAGTATTGCCCCAATTCTGCTCATCCTATCCCTGTGTGTATGGGTGTGTGCTTCATGTGCCTCACCAAGCCCTGTCAGTCTCTCCACCTCCATTTCTGTGCTGGCTAGGTAGATGGGGGAAAAAAATTAGGTTCTGCTCATCCTATTTCTGCATGTGCATCTGCACATATGCGCATCCCCCCCCCCGGTCCCATCAGCCTCTCTGCCTCTATCCTTGTGCTTTTTCAAAAGGAAATTTGCCACAGCTCTGCTCAACATAAGTGTGTGTTTTGCATTGCTTCTGCCTCAGAAAATCTTTTCCCTTCACTTGCCTCCACAGCATCTTGCCCCCTTTTCTGTTCTTTTCTATCCTTTGCCTGGGCAAAAAGCAGAGGAGTCTCCTGCAGAGTGTCAATAATCGCCTGTACAATCAGGGAGTGTGAAGGGGCAGAATGGGGGGGGGAAATTAAAGGGAGCATTTCTTTTTTTGGGTTTTGGGATTCCCTTCTTTTCTGGAGAAGGTCGTCCTTTTTCTTTGTGTTCCTTGCTTATTTGACGGGTTTAGGAAGAGAGCACATAATGTTTCTGTATTTTGACTGTTTCCTGGGGTTCCACTTTTTAACCATTCTGCATTCTGACATTGCTCAAGTCCCTAAACCTATAAAATAAGCTGGTGAAGCTTATGTTCTAGACAAAGATTCTCACAATTTGGGGCAGAAGTATAGTCTTTAGTTTGGCTGCAGATATCCCCCCTGTCTTTCCCAAAAAACTCTGAAAATTTAAAAAAAAAAAAGGTCTGTTTATTTTCCCTTTAATTACTTTCTGGAACATATTGTTACCCTGTGATTTGGGGGGTCCCGGGAGGGGCCCCAAATGACCAAACCAAACCAAGCAAAGATGGGAAATTGTGGAGCACTCTCTTAAGCTAACGAGAGGCAGGGTAACTTAGGGGGAATTTTTCCCTATGTATCAGGTTCAGGTCAGTGAAGAGAATTGAAATAGCAACAATTATATTTATTAAAAAGTAGGCAAATATTAAGAAAACACAACCACACAGCTAACTAGAAATAGGAAATGAGAGTTTTGGGGAAAAGGGGTATACCCCACCTTTTTTGTAGTCCTGAAGAGGTCCAATTGGAGAGAAGAAGCTCGGCGTGGCGGCTGAGGGGAATTCACTGAACAGAGCACAGCAAGGTGGATGGAAGTCTGGAGCGATCCGGGAAAGCTTCGGAACTGGGGGTTTTTATTAGGGAAAGTATGACTATGGGTAGTTGGTCTGGGTGAAACGTGGGGTTTTGGGGGGGCAATGTTCCAAAAGGTCAGAATTTACATGGTTAATTTAAAGGGTCCAAATTGACAATAGGATAGCCAGTATGCAGATGCGGCTCGCTTGGCAGTTGGCACTCAGCTCGCCCGGGGGCCCCCTAGGGGAGGGGTCTCTTTGTTTTGACGGACGTAATGAAGGTGTTTGTTTCAGGAGGTCTCCTAAAGCAAATCTGGGATTTCTGGCTTGCCTTGGTGTAAACAAGTATGAGTCAGCATGTAACAGCCTTGCCTAGCTCAGTGCTTGTACGGAGGCCTTAAAAAAAAAGTGGCTGAGGGTGGCAGAACAGGGCCGAATTGTGATATCAAAATGCTATCTAAAGTTTACCAAAGGCCAGGCCAGTTCACGGTGGTAACAAAATTTTTTAGGATCAATAACTCCATTCTAATACCCCTGCAAATTAGATTTTGTAAGTCCAATTTTGATATCCTTTTAAATAAATTTGCATAAAACACTGCTTTCTCATTATTTGGGACATAAATACTTACTAAATCATAATCTTGCCATTCCAGTTGATTTTTACATTTAAACATCAGACTTCCAAAACCTTCATATATCAGTTTGGGTTAAAAGTTTACTTTATATTAAAAACTACTCTATTTCTTTTATTGTTAATTGCAGACACAAATTCTAGGAACATACTTCTATTTTGTAAAAACCTTTCTCATTTTCTTATATGAGTTTTTTTGGGACAAATTATTTCATATTTGGTTTGTGTTTTATTTTTAGTATTTTTTGTTGTTTAAACCCAGTTCTTTTTCCCTTTGTGAAATAATGTAATCCTTTTACATTTCATGAGATTAATTTTACATTCATTGTGGTTGTTTTGTTAAAATATCTTTCTTAACAACTACCAGCCTTGGATGTATACTTTCAGGCCTCCTCCTTCAACTTTTTAAAATTTTGTTCCCCCGATAATTTATTGTATATTTATTGCCCACATAAGTAGCTCTCAAGCCCCTGGAACTATCCAGCAAAAAAGCTGTGTCATTTTTTCTAAGCAGCTCTACCAAAAATTTGTATTCTCCATGTTTCTTCAACATCCTTTTGAAATTTCTCTGAACATAATCATTTCATTGTCATTTGTATTAAGTCTTCCAAGTAGTCTTAACTTTGATGGTTCACAGGCCAACCATAATGCTAAACAAGGCTGGTTCTTTTAAGATACAAAGGCAATAAACTCCTGGTGGGTAAAAGGAATGACAGATTTATTTTAGCGAAAAACTTACAGATATTAAATAAACTAATGTTTCCACCCAAAGGAAGCCCCCCAGAGCAACTCATTGATTCAACGTGTCCATGTTAGTCATGACTAAACAATAGGATTTAGGCCACTGAATGATAAAAGTTGCTTCATTTGCTTGTACCTCTTAACTTCTAAAATATATTTTTATAATTAAAGAGATGTGGCTTCACTAAATTGTAAAGAAGAAATATCAGCAATTCATGGCTAATGTTGGGCATCGTGCTCTGATGTGGATGTTAAGATGACAACCAGGAAGATGGCTAGACAATGGAAGCAATATAAAGGGTGTGGCTACTTGGTATGATCCTGTACCACCTTTCACACTTGACACAAATGTGAGTAAAACTTTTGAATAAGGCTAATGTTCTTCATTAACATACCCACATGCCCTCCTGGAGACCCTACAGTGAAGAGGAGAGTTCTGAATCTGAGGCAAGTTTGCCCCGAAGAAAAGAAACCGAACAGGGGTTGAGTAAGAGGAACAAATATCAGAAGACAAAGCACGCAGACTCCTACCCTGTTGGAAACCAGTGCAAGAAAGAAGGCCTCAGGTGTTCAGCTTGTTCATTAAATGAGCTTTAATGAAGGAACACCTGCAGCAACCTCATTACTTTTAATGATGGCCTATCTCTCCAGGGTTGACAAATGATTTGGTGGTGAAGTCTTGTGTTGTGTTTTTCTAAATACTGACTCTCTTGGACCTCTGCTTGCCTGATGCCAATTTGGATTTGCCCTTGTGGATTTCTCTTTTTTGGGCTTTAACCTACTTGAACTTTGTTTTGAACAACTTCCTCTTTCTCTGTCATGAGTAAAGCTCTTTTGCTGGTCTGCTAATTGGCTGCCTGGTCTGTCTGGGACATAACAATACCCTCGGTAACCCAATTCCCACACATATAAACATTTTACTTTAAACCCCAAAAAAATCTCAAACTAAATTACTAACAAATCATTTTTAAAAATTGGCAAAATAAATTCTTTTAAAACTTTAAAAAATTAAATAAGATTTATGTTGTAATGTCCAATTTGCTATCAGGGAATCATTATTCATTGTTTTTGCTCTAATTCAAAAAATGTTTTCTACTGAAGTACAGTATGAGGAAAACAGCCATCAGGATAAGGAACAGAACTGGAAGTAGAATAAAATAAAATAGTACAGCAAGAAGAACAAATCCAGGAAGAATTGGTTGATGCTGCAAAAAAACAAAGAAAAGAAATAAGCATGGCAACTGATTCTTCTCATGAAGTTTACAAAAAAAGGCTAAGTCCAGTTTGTAAAACACATTTGCACAGTCTTCATTTGCTGATAGAAAACTATCTTATGATTTACTTTTTGATCTAGGAAAATTCATACTGTCCAACTGTCCCCCTTAATAGGGACAGTCCCTATAATCCTCTGTCATCCCACTTTGCCAGCTGCTTTTAAAAAATCTTGAGTTTTTCCTCTCCTCTCCCCTTCCCACTTTTCCCTTTTCTCCACAGCTTATTTCAGTTGCTATAAACAGAGTCCAAAGTGCAAAAGTAGTTTGCACTCAGCTCAGTGAGGGAAGGTGGAGAAGAGGAGTGGAATTTGTCCTTTTCCACAGCTTCTTCAATTGCTAAAATGAATTCAAAGTGTAAAAGTATTTTGCTCTTAATTAATCACTGGGTGTGTGGGGGAGAAAAATTGGGGGTTGAAATTTTGCCTTCACTGTAGATTCAGGCAAGAGCAAAATGATGGGCCCCTCCTAGTTTGTGTGTTTTCCTCTTTAATAACTTTTTCCCTGTTAAGCACACTTTGATGCTGCCTGGTGACATCTCTCCCAGTTTTTAGATGTGAAAGGTTGGAGGGTATACAACCATGCAATTCAAAGCCCCCGTGCAGCTCCCAGGGCCTTCGTTCCTCTGTCAACACCCTCCTCATTACATAGCTGAAATTTAAAGAATCTTCCAGGAAACATGACTGTAGGTGGTGGCATAACCGGTCTGAGCCCAGATTAAAATTGCCAGGTCAAGGCTATCCCAGTACTAATGCAGGACTAAAGCCTGAGGTCTAAGGGGGGCCGTTGTGATGGCAAGCTCTGGTGATGCTACAAGAGTGTTGTTATTACAGTAGTGCCCAATGAATTCATTAATCAAGATACATCAATCAGTTCACAGAATGCTATTCAAATGAAAAAGACCAAGGCTGGAATTCACAGTCACAAATGAAAATGTGTAACCTAAAGTTACATACCCATGACTGGTACTTATTCATGTTCCCTATAAATACAATTTAGGGAATTGTAGGGGAAAGAAAGTCCCCCAGTACTCCACTAGGCAGAAGGTGCTGTGAATAATGGTGTGGGGGGATTTTTTCTTCTCAACTGAAATGCAGCTGCCTAAAGTTTCCACACCCCTCCCACAATCTCCAGTGCTTTGAAACAGGATCCCTGTCATATTTTACCCAAGAGTCACTGATAATGTTACAATTGTGAGTCCCCAAAAAAATGGAATGAGTGGACATGGAGGCAAAAGTTTTCAAAACTTAAAAGCTACCAGTGAGAGATCACACTTTTTTAAAACCAATTTGGGAATTTCCTTAGGTTAGAAGTTTGGCATTCCCCCAGGCTACCCAGGTTTTCCTTCCGTTTGAAAGTGTATCTACTTGCAAACATGATACCAGCTACTGTTTGTCTGCTATCTGGATAGACTTGGGGTTTTTTGCAGCTTACCCGATTCAAGTGTGGGCACACAGGAATCACACGAGAAGTCTCTTGCAAGAGGCATGCATGTCCCCTCTGCTTCTTCTCCGCAGTAGCTCCCTGCTGGCTGGCAGGAAGTGTGAGGGCGCCGCCTCTTCCTTCCGCAGCGCAGCCGAGTACTTTCCCAGACTGCGCTGGGGGAGGAAGAGTGAGAACCACGTCTCTGGAGGCTCCGCACGCAAAGTAGGTGCTTGTGGGCCCGTAAGCAATGCGTGATTGCGCATCATTTTTGGTAAGAAGCCAAAAATGATAGATTGCGTGATCGCCACCTACTGGCCTGGCAGCGTTGCGCATTTGCGAGGATGTCATGTGAAATAGTCCTCGCAATCGAACGACGCTCCAAAGGCCCTTTCACATGTGAAATGGTATGCGAAAAGGGCCTTGGTCATAAACATTATTGGTAGGAAATAGATATAGCCCTTCCCACACATATATACATGAGGAAAGACATATGAAACAGACTCTCTGGGGAATCTTGGAACAATTAGTTTCTAAAAAAAAGTTTTTTTGGAAAGATTATGGTCTACAAGGATGAGAGGCTATTGAGGCATCCCACCATTACTCATCCCCAATGTAAAGGCTATTTTTTAACACCACAAATGGGGACAAGATGGTCTTTAGCTGTGAATTAAATTAAACAAACTTGCATTTTAAATCCTCCTGAGCTTTTCAGAGCTGTTCAAAAGGCCAGGAGTAAAGTGGAGTATCAAGTTAATTGTACAAATTTGAGAGAAATGTATACAGTGGCTTTTCTAGAGCCTCAAGCAGTTACTAGTTTCTTTTAAAACTGATGGCCTATATGACTAGTGGAACAAACAGATCTTACCAAGGCTTCTGACAATCAGTGATGTTCTATTTGTCTGTTTTCGGGCAATGTCTTTCCAAGTTTCATCAGGATCCTGAATCCATTCCACCCCTTCACAGTATATCTCTCCCTGATCTGAGGGTTCGATGCTGACAATGGATAGCTTATATTCCTTGCTCCCAGTTTTGTCTAGCCTGACACGTCCTGAGGAAAACCTCTGTTGAAAGGAAGATCCTGGAAACAAGACAAAATCTCTAGACAGGGAAATGATCTTCTGGGGTTGGCCATCTCCTCCTTCTTGAAGAAGGTACCAAGCAACAGAGAGGTAAGTGTGTAGAGTTGTTGCTGTTGACACTTCACAAATGAGTTCTAATGACTCTCCTTGATTTCGGCTGAGAGATTGCATCTTCATGGTGGCAGAAAGGGTGTCTGCAATGACTAAAAGAAAAAGCAAAGGCTAACATGTTGTTAGTGACTTATGCGTACAAAGATCCCTTTTCTGTATTGGGGACAGAGGCCTATTTATGTTCCCCTGCTCTCTGTTGAAACCCCCTTACTACCAGACATCTGTCAAACCCTGCAGAAGGCCCCTGCTGCTGTTGTTTGCCAGTTTGGGAAGGAAATGGAGAGGTAATTCATGCCATGAAAATCTGGCTGATCTGAGTTCCTTGGGGAAAGAAAAGGCAAGTGCATTCCATTTGAGAATCCAGCTCCTGTTCCCCCCCCCCCCCATCAACAAGCAAGCAGAGACCAACTGCTTCTCCATGATTTGAATCTTCTTCCTCTTCCTCTCTCTTCCCACCAGTAAGCAACAGCAGCGGGATCCCCTCCTGAGACAGGCAATGGGTGGTATATGGAACTGCATGTGCAGAGCTACACCACAGATGTAGGCTCTTGGCCAATGTGTTAACCCTGCTTCCACTATCAGCAGTCATTGCTGTGCAGGGGAAAATGGTGAGCTGGGCTCAACTGCAGGAGGTGGGAATGGATGAAGGGAAAGACCACTAGGGTCAAAAATAATGAATGTGGTGCCTCCACTGCCCAGGTTTCAAGGAAGGAGATTGGGAAAACTACCTTTGGTTAGGGATGATAAGAATATCAGTGAAGCACATCTACATGACACTGACTTGAGAAAGAAAGATCAGAAAACTGATGGTGAGAGGGAACATGTTCTTCCTTTCATACCCGAGAGGTTTGTTTTGGCACTGTAAGTCCCCCAGTATTTGCCATCTGTGTTGGGTGTATGACACTCATATTCTCCAGTATCGTGATCCTTGAGGTCTGTGAGGTGTAGCAGAACAGAATCCCCTTGGAGCCTTTCTATGTAAATTTCCCCACTTTTGACACGCTGGTCATAAACAGCATAAGTGAAGTATTCGTCACTGGTGCTGATGATCTGCAGTTCTGTTTTTGGAGCAGACGGCTTACGAACGGACCACCGGAAATTCTGCTGCAGTGATCCCTGATATCCACTGACATTACACCAGATGGTGACATGGTAGCCTCTTGCTCGATAGAGACAACCCTTCTGGATGGACACCATCCTTTGTCCTGCACAGAGGTCTATGAAGAAACCATTAAATATTAGCCAAGTTAGTTAACCTAACTGTAATAAAGCAGGAGTCTTTGTGGGAACAAAAGAGATGTATTTTGTGTCTGTGTTTGGAACACGTTTCAATAATGCAGTAATCTGTGAATCTTTAGCATTCAGTAATCACATGGTAGAATTCATATATACTATGAATTCAGTTTGAAGATTAAGAAACTGAAGTTTAGGGGAATATACCTTTTCACTACTTTATTATTTATTGGCTTGATATGTAGTTCTGACAAAATGCAATACAAAAAGCAAGATTCTGCAGAACTTTATCTTGCAAATCCCAATACAAAATGTTTTTTCATTCCATTTGAAGTTGATGTGAAAAATAACTTTGAATACCGGAAGCAAAAATGCTACCCTTTTCTTTAAATTAATGCTGTTTAAAGAACAGAGACAAAATCTGAAGCAATTTCAGAACAAAAGTGAGTGCAAACCTCTGTAAAATTTAAGAAGAGAAGATGTAAGGACAATCTCTATTGTAGAACTGAATCTTGTAAATATGAAAAGACCTGATCCTGACGTTCACCATGAAATTTGCAACAAATTATACAACAAAAGTACTATATGGTCAGCCAACAGACATGACAAGATCTAATTTTCTGATTGTGCATGAACCAAAATGGTAAGTAAGTTATAAAGAATATCAGTCACTGTTATCAGAACTTTTGTGGGTTGCTCTTTTGGATTACAGATCCCAGAATCCCACAGCTACTGCCACCACTGGTAGTATTGGTTATAGGATTCCAGGATATCTAATGAAAAGATGAAACTTTCCAAAGCTGTCAATCATAATTATTAGGTAAAACCTCTATGGACACAAGTGCTATATATTAGATCCTGGAAAAGGGTACCATATTCATGCTTGATTTGTGAACACCTGAAGGCCCCTGGATGGCCAGACCACTGGAACAGGCTGGATTTGGTCTCATTCAGCAAGTCAGGTCTACTATTCCTTTGAAGGCCCAACGTGATATGTGAAACTTACCAAGAAGCAGAAGGAATCCAATGGCCAGGTGCTGCATGGGTCTCATTAGCAAGATGAAGAGGCTTCCTTTCATTGCAAGGAATAAATGTCTCTGCTCTAGCTGAGCTCCTGCAACCAATGTTCAATAGCACTGGGGAAGTTATCACCTATTTTTGTGGTTTCTTGGTTTCATACATGACAGACTGATGAAATAATGCTTCTCAGAAATATACAAGAAACCACAGACCTAACGTAAAGTTCTGCGTAGACTGGTTAAGAGGCAAGTCCATTGTTCATACTCAAAACTGAGCAACTTATTTCTCAACTTCTTCATTCTGCCTTGCAAGGGTCCCATCATATACTAGGCACTGTGAAAAAGTGGGACCTACCCATATTGTTTATGTGGTGTTATTTTAGTTTATTATTTATTTTTGCAAACTAAGCATGGTCAGTCCTTATCAGTACTTGGATGAGAGACTGCCAACAAACACCAGGTGTTTCGGGCTATATTTTCAGAAGAGGAAATTGGGAAAACCACCTCTCTGAGTAGTCCTTGCCTAAGAAAAACCCTTGAAATTCATGGCACCACCAAAAGTTAACAGGTGACTTGAAGGTATGTGCATGCACACACACAGACACACACACACATTCAACTTATTTCAAACTAAAATTTCATGCTGCGTGGCCAGGTACAGCTTTCCAAGATACTCCATTCCATCCCCTCCTGCCAACCAGAGACAGCCAATGTTCTATAGTCATTAAGCATGTTCTCTTCTCACTGGTATGATTTCTTAGTCCTTCTGAGTTATGGTCTCCACTAAATATTTCTGGATATGGTTATGGTCTCCACTAAATGGGTTATGGTCTCCACTAAATATTTGCTCCTCTGCAAATGTGGGTTCCCTCTAAACACTGAGCTCTGCTTTCTTTCTGAATGCTCCCATAACCCTGTCGGCACTCATGAGCTGAGTTCATGTCACCAGTGTTTTCCAGTAACAGTTCTGTTTAGTTATCATGGCTTTCAAAGGCAAAATATGTGATTACCTCTTGCCAATAGCCAGGGCTAACGACATTAACAGAGTACCATCATCGGCACTACAACCTTCTTCTTATTCCTCAAGATTATATATTATGTGAAAAACAAAGATATCTGCAGTGGTATTTATTCTGGAAGAAGACATAGCTATACATTTCTGCTCACTCTACTGTCTGCTAGACATTGCTTGATAAACAGAAAAAAAATCATCACAGCAGGTAATTACATATTCTATATATAGGCATACTGCAGTTACTGAAGCAAGTGCATTCCCAGTCATTACTTTTTTAAGAGTAATTTAATACCAGAGGCAGGAATAACATGGACAGAATAGGGATAGGTTCCCACACTACAGAAAAGAAAAGGAGATAAACATATTTCAGCAAACTTTTTTATTTGAAAGTAACAATATGCATATGTGAAATGAAACAACTCAGGTAAGTTTTGCATAAGTATACAGAATATTTTGAATGTTCTTGGAAGGTTCTTCCAAAGTGTATCTAGCAATGACTTTTCCTTTCGCTGTCATTCCAATTCCCGAACTAGTACTGTCCTTAGGCATGAGTGTAAGAAACATTGCTGTTTCTCTACTGCTCTCCAGATTGATAATTATCACTCTCATCACTCTTGAAATCTCACTATCAACCACCTCCCTCCCTTTCTCTTTCAGATAGCCTTGTGTGATGCTTGTGTCCTTGTATGTGATTGTTAATTCCCTAAATAAAACACGTTTTAGTTTACCTTTTGAATCTCCAACTTGTTTTTCTTTGTGCAAGACCGTGTAAACATTGGTGGAAAGATCTTGCTAGGTTGCCCCCCTCTAATAGGCCTCCTAATGTTGAACGAATAATTCCTCACCTTTGAACGAAAGTACTGGCATCATGGGTGGACCCCCAAATCACCCATGTTTTGGGGTAGCAGGATTGCTGTTGCTTCAGAATCATAATTCGATAGCTTCTGCAGCAAAGTTCAGGAGATCATACTTATCTGATTTTCTTCCACATGGAGACATATATCCTAAGTAGGCCTTCTTACAACTCTGCAGATTGTAAACCAAAGTTCTAACTACTTCTGCACTTCCTAGAAGATGAGCACTAGAGTTTCTGACTTGTCCATGCAAACTGAATGCATAAAAAATAATGTGTGCCCATGTCCTCTGTGAGGCAACAGAGGAGAAGTTTGATCTATCAGTCAGTTTCTATACTATTTTAGAAGGCCTGTGCAATTCATTAGCACAGAAACAATCCTGTAAAATTGCAGCACGGGGGAAACATGAAGGAAGAACACAGACAGCTTCCCAAACCAAGAACTCTTTTCTTAATCATAGTATCTCCAGGCCCAGTCCTAGCTGAAGAGCATTAATTCTTACCGTAAAAGTGGCAGATGCCCACGTATAATATGAAATTTGAAGTAGGAGAGGGAGCAAGGCTCAGAAAATACTTTGAACAGAGAAAGTCTCAGGTTCCCTCTCTGGTATCTCCAGTTAAAAGGATCAGATTGGAGGTGTATGAAAAGACTTTTTCCTATATATATATATATATATATATATATATATATTAAAAAAATACCAAGAAGTATTGCTAAGACACACTAGTTTAGAGAGACAAGATGTCTGACCTCATAGAAAGCAACTTCCTAGTTTCTTTCTCTACCATAAAATAGTACATGGATTATGCTCTTGTCGGCTGCAACAGGATACCATACCACAACTGAGTTGAATCCCATTCACAGGGAAGAATTCTGGAAGAATTTCAATCCAGGTAGAAAAAGGCATCTGCTTCCTGCAGTGAGTGGTTCCAAGATACTTGTACACACATATGCCTGACTAGTTCTACACATGTCAGATTAGTAGAAAGTTGCTATTTTGAAACATGCCTATTAAACAGGAGCATGCTGCTTTCACTCTTAGAATTTACACACTGTTTGGCAAGTTTCATGAGGTATCCCAGCTCTTGATAAGAAATTTCTAGGAAGCTGTTAGTTTTGCTTTACTGCATGTTGTTTAGCATGGGTGAGCAACTGTAGAGGGCTAGGGGGCTGCATTAGACCCTCAGGAAACTGTGGAGGGCAGTATCTTTCCATCTCACCTGGTTCACCCCCTCAAAAGAAAAAAAATGCCTTTGAAAACCTTCTAGGCTATGGGGGCATTTTCACCATGTTTTGGGGCCAAGGAGTCCTTTTCTAATAACAAGAAGTGAGCAGAAGTCATTTTCTGTTCAATTCCTGTTTTTAAAAAAGGTTGCTCCTGGGCTTAAGTTGGCCTGAGGGGGCATAAAATGTGGTGCACCCTTCACTCTGTAGTGGACATTTTGGGATATTACACTGAAAAAATGAAAAAAAAAATCAAAAATTGTTTTTTACCCGTGTGGGAACGAGAGGGCCTCCACATGTGTGTGGTGGAAATGCCCTTCAATCCCCCTAGTATGTTTGTGGGCATTTGAGGGTATACCAGAGCATTTTTTTTTTTTTAAAAGATTCTGCTCACTTCCATTTTGTGTTCACTTTGCCTCCTGGTTGCCATGGGGCTGCATGGAGTCCATAGATCACATTTTGTATACCCCTGTTGTATAGAAAACATCTGTAGATTACTTTAACAACACATTGGATTCTTAATGGAAAGTAGAAAAGCCCACCCTGCAGTATCTATTACCTCATTAGAGTCCATGCTGCAGAAATAGGATTTTGATTCAATTAACTTTTACAGCCATGCCTTATAAACTCTTCAACTGCTTCTCTACTTGATAAAGCTTTTGTGAGTGCTTTGCTGAAGGAACAGTAACGTGGTAGCATAGAACAAGAAAGCACCATTAGTATTTTGTACTAACCTTCAAAATGTCAATGCAGAACACTATTCCTCCGCCAAGACTAGAAATTTATTTTTTTTAAAAAATCCTCTCCTCTCTATGTTCATTGGAAGTCTGCAAGGAAATAAGCTAGATTCTTATGGGTATAGATATACCCAAGTTTTTGAATTATGGTGGCAGGATTGGGAACCACACTTATGGAAAGTCATATTATGGTTCCCTGGGATGGATGCTGCTTTCTCATTAGTTTAATAGCAGACACACAATGTTGCAAACTGCACCCATTTCTCTGCAGCAATTTCTTGTCACTCTTAATTGCATCTGGTTCCTAGTTGCACTTACTGGTTCAGACCTGAAAATACTAAAAGGCATATAATGGGAAGAGTGGATTTAAGAGCTATTACACTGCTTTCTCCTCTTAGCCTACCTTCTGATTAAAGTGCACATGTAGGTTTGAATTAGATGGATTTGTGAAAAAAATATTGTCTTAGAGTAAGTTGAATGCCATTATAAAAGGCTTGTGCTGGATAATTCCACATTGTGTTGCAAATTGACCAGTTGAAATAATTCATTTAAAATAGCCTTTTCGCCATTTAAGTAACTTGAAACTGGAGTACAGCTTGTAAACCAAACCCTCTTTTCTGGAACTGTCTTAAAAATCAAAAGGAAAATATTTCACTGAAACAACAAAAGCAAATACTAGTGATTTTACAAACTGAGCCAGCCAGATGTTTCCAGTTCCTTGAAAAACGAAATGCAGGTTATTATGCATGACATTTAATCTCTCTTCTTCCAAGGAGCTTGATGGCCTCCTGGATCATCTTCAATTTTATCTTCCTATAGATTGAGAATGATTGACTGGAGATCACCAAATGAACTTTAGGGTTACGTGGAGTTCAAATGCTATTGAGATAACTGAAGTGCAAAAGACCATGGCCCTTTCTGCACCTTACTGTTTTCTGTCACCATCCCATTGTGATCCGGCAGTTCTACTGTCAGGATGGGAGAGTGACCTGAATACTCCCCTCCACACCTGGCCAGCTGCCTGCAGAAGGGTAGTGTAATGGACACACTCCTGCCTGCCTGCCTGCAGCTGGCCACTTCCCATGCTGCACTGGGGAAGGAAGCACGTAGGTAGTGCTTCTGCTGTTTCTGCAAGGCCGCCAGCAAGGGAAGTGTCATGCAATCAGGGGCCATTACCAGATTGTTTACAGTAATGGAACATCTCATAATCGTGATGGGTGGGGATGCATTGGCAGCGGGACCGCAATGACATTGTGTGAAAGCATGACTTGTGGACTGGTAGCAACATGTTCCCATTGCAGGACAACAACGTCGTGTAGATATGGCCTATTTTGTGTGTGTGTGTGTGTGTGTGTGTGTGTACACTGCTTTTAGCTTACACTAGATATGGTAATGGGTATAGAAATCATCATCACCACAACCAACATCATTAACAAGGTGCCACAGAAGTAAAGCTCATAGCTATAAACATAGCCCATCCAATTGGAACTACAAGTTCTATGAAGAAAGTTTTGCTGAGCTCGTTAGTTCCAGATTAGACTGGAGTCATCCAGTGAAATAATCAAAGCCAGAAGAGGACATGGTGGCCAAAGAGGCTAATAGAGGTGGCTTACATTGTTGTCCTTCTGATTTAGATATGGGATTACTGTGGGTGCTTGTTAAGTGGGGATCTTCCCCTTCTCTCTTGGCTTTGGTTTTGAAATCTGTGGAATATTTACTATACTATGTTATATTAGTTCTACTGAATGATCTTCATGGAGAAAAAGTTGATGAAGAAGTTGTGCCTACATGTGAAGATATATCTATTCAATATAATGTCATCAGAGTTCAGATCTTACTAGCTGATGCACCATTTTTAAAACATTTTGGAAAGCCATGGTAATAGTGAATGAGTCCTTGCAAAGTGACTTATGGTCCCATTGTCATAAATGACTCTTAGCTACTCCATCTGTGCTAAATGTGCAAATCTCTTTAGTTTGCTAACTTCCATATGCATAAAGCTTGCCTCTGCAGCATGCGTGCAATAACAAGACTTTACCTTGAATGTATTTGGATACTCCTTAGCTATTCCATTAAGAAATTTGATCCTGACTAGGATCTACCTGCTGAATCAGAGCCAAAAATATTTGTAACCACTGAAATTTCTATGCCCCACTGATGGGTTCTGACCTATTCATCTGTCAGTCAGTCTTAATAGCTGACTGAGCTTCAAATAGTCAATGAGAAAGGAGTTCAGGATGCATGGGAGTTCTTTAAAAGGGAGGTACTGAAGGCACAGGCTAAAACTGTGCCATTAAGGAGGAAAAATGGAAGGCATCTGAACAAACCGGAATGGTTGACTAAAGAGCTCTCAGCTGAGCTAAGTATTAAGAAAAACATGTACAGGAAATGGAAGAAGTGGGAAATCACCAAAGAAGATTATAAGCAAGTAGCCAGGAGATGTAGGGAGAAGGTCAGAAAGGCTAAAGCACAGAACGAACTTAGGCTGGCCAGAGACATTAAAAACAATAAAAAGGCCTTTTTTAAATACGTCTGCAGCAAAAGGAAAAAGAAGGAGACAATAAGGTCACTGCGCAAGGAAGATGGTGAATTAATAACAGGAGGAAGAAAAAAGGCAGAACTCCTCAACACCTTCTTCGCCTCAGTTTTTTCCCAAAAGGATAAAAACACGCAACCTGGCAGTTGGGGAGCAGGTGAGGAAGTGGGGGAAATGCAGCACAGAATAGATAGAGAGGTAGTACAGGAATACCTGGCCACACTGGATGAATTCAAGTCTCCAGGGCCAGATGAATTGCATCCTAGGATTTTAAAAGAACTAGCAGAGGTCATTGCGGAACCTCTTGCTATAATGTTTGAAAACTCTTGGCGGACCGGAGAAGTTCCGGCAGACTGGAGGAGGGCAAATGTTGTCCCGATCTTCAAGAAGGGAAAAAAAGAGGACCCAAATAATTATCGCCCAGTCAGCCTGACATCGGTACCTGGAAAGATCCTGGAGCAGATCATAAAACAGTCAGTTTCTAAATACTTAGAAAACAATGCCGTAATTACGAAAAGTCAACATGGATTTCTCAAAAATAGGTCATGCCAGACTAATCTTATCTCTTTTTATGATAGAGTTACTTGCTTGATAGATGAAGGGAATGCTGTGGACATAGTATATCTTGATTTCAGTAAGGCCTTTGACAAAGTTCCCCATGACATTCTTGCAAAGAAGCTAGTAAGATGTGGACTGGACAGGGCTACTGTCAGGTGGATTTGTAACTGGTTGACTGACCGTACCCAAAGGGTGGTCACCAATGGCAGATTCTCATCCTGGAGAGAAGTGACTAGCGGGGTGCCACAGGGTTCTGTCCTGGGCCCGGTGCTGTTCAATATCTTCATTAATGACTTGGATGAAGGAATAGAGGGCACGCTGATCAAATTTGCAGATGACACCAAATTGGGAGGGGTTGCTAATACACCTGATGATAGGATCAAAATTCAAAAGGACCTGGACAGATTGGAGAGCTGGGCCAAGGCTAACAAAATGAATTTCAACAGAGAGAAATGTAAGGTCCTACACTTAGGCAGAAAAAATGGTATGCAGAAATATAGGATGGGGGACATGTGGCTGGCTAACAGTACGTGTGAAAGGGATCTAGGAGTCTTAATAGACCACAAGCTGAACATGAGTCAGCAGTGTGATGCGGCAGCCAAGAAGGCCAACGCAATTCTTGGTTGCATCAATAGGAGTATGGTGTCTAGATCGAGGGAGGTATTGGTACCACTTTATTCTGCTTTGGTTAGACCTCATCTTGAATACTGTGTCCAGTTCTGGGCACCCCAATTCAAGAAGGATATGGATAAGCTGGAGCAGGTCCAGAGGAGGGCAACCAAAATGGTGAGGGACCTGGAAGCCATGCCCTATGAGGACAGACTTAGAGAGCTGGGTATGTTTAGTCTGCAGAAGAGAAGGTTGAGAGGGGACATGATAGCCATGTTTAAATATTTGAAGGGATGTCATGTCGAGGAGGGAGTGGGCTTGTTTTCTCCTGCTCTTGAGACCAGGACAAGGAGCAATGGATGCAAGCTGCAGGAGGGGAGATTCCGCCTGAACCTCAGGAGGAATTTCCTGACAGTCAGGGCTGTCCGGTAGTGGAATGTGCTGCCACAGAGTGTGGTGGAGTCTCCTTCGTTGGAGGTTTTTAAGCGGAGGCTGGATGGCCACTTGTCGGGAGTGCTTTGAGGGTTTTCCTGCACGGCAGGGGGTTGGACTGGATGGCCCTTGTGGTCTCTTCCAACTCTACATTTCTATGATTCTATGATTCTAAATCTAACTCTAGAAATGTATAATGGAATTCAGCATTTTCAATGGAAAAACATTCAGCATGACAGAATTGTGTGTTTGTACAGTGCTTCAGGAACAAGAGCAAATGACAGTTTTCTCTGCAGATGACTGTACAAATCCAAAATTATAAACATACCATTGATATTCTTGAGATGTTATCACATTAGCTATGGTCATTTACAAAGCCTCCTTCTCAAAATCTCTATTATCGTTTTTCAAAAACTCTATTGTTGCTGTTTTTTCTCATGTGCTGTTCTAAGACTGCTACAAGTTTTGTTGCTATTATTATTGGAAGTACAGGAGGAGGAAGACAGGTTTATCTATTTCTTAAACTTTCTGTCCCCAAAATCTCTCCAGGGAGGTGAAACTGAATGATGCCCACTGGTCCCAAAATGGTTGTGGAGGGGCAGAGGCCATAAAAAATGATGGCAAATAGAGGGAGGTCTTGCTTAATTAGCTGGCAATTACTGATATAAATTTATGTGGATATTTAATCCCACATTGGAAATGGATAAATTTATTGCCTCAGTTAAATTTTCTCAGTGCAGCCCACAAGGTATTCTTGTTTTAATGATAGCCAAGATACTCTGACAGTTTCTCCAACAATAAGGTGTTGTTTTTTAGTTTGTAAAAAGAGAAACTGCCATCTCTCAATTGGCTCCAGACTAATGAAGCAATCCTAAATGTTATGCGTGCACCGATATAACCCACAGAAATGCATGGAAACTAAGTGATTACAATTTCTGTTTCTCGCCCTGGTGTGTGATCACATATGTCCAAAGCTCTGCTGGTTCTTACAGGTCAGTGGCTTTCCTATGGTGATTTCACTGGACATCTCTTTTATATTTACTCAATCAGACAATGATTTCATTTACACCCCACCTCCCCACTCCATAGTAGTAGGACTCTCACATTTTGTCAGAAGGAGAAGAAATAAAGAATACCAGCTTCAGACTCCAGACTCCAGTGGGTTTCCATGGCTAAGCGGGGATTTGAGCCCAGTGTCCTAATAGAATATTCAAACCACTACACCATACTGGTTCTGATTCTGTGTATAGGTGCTATTATAATAGCTAGAACATAAATGGAAATAATTAGGACAGAAAGAGCTGTGCAGGACCTAGAATCTGGGCAGTTTCTGAGTGTTTTAAACACTGTGTGAATGTGAATGTGGGGAGAGTGCTTTTCCATCTGGGGTGAATAGCTCCCTCAGGGTCTTGCATTCCTTATGAGATTCAGATCACTTGATTCAAGTTCCTTCACTGCACAATATTGAATGTTGGTGGAACAGAAAGATGTGACCTCAAAGGAATATTGCTGTGAAGCTTTGTGAGCCATTATATCACCATCATTATGCAATGTAAAGGGGTAAATTGTGGATGCTTTCTCAACATGCTGTGCTGCCCATACACTATCCTGAGCAATCTATTTTAGATTTTTGTACTGTGTTGCTTTGTGCTTTGATTTCTGAGCAGACTCGCAGAAGGTGAGTTGGGAGATTCTAGAATGACTACATATTGCAGCTATATTCCAAAGACTGCTTTTTGGTGCAGCTCTAAGGGTACTGATATCATCAGCAGCAGCACCACTACCATCACCCCCTCCATCCTCCCACACACTCAGCTTTGCTGGTCCCCTGTGCTCTTTTTGCAATGGCTTGCAATTAATTGTTGCTTTTGTTATCAATTCTGGATCAGCTGTTCTGTGCTGAATGGCATGATGCATGATCTTGGTATGGAGGATCGCTGTCCTGTGGAATTTAGATTCATTCAAATTTGGAGCCTTTGCACATTCATCTTTAGATGATCCACTTCAGTAGGCTAATGGCTCCAGGTGGTTTTCTGGTGGTGCTTGGAGAATTGCTTGTTGCTTCAGCAGTAATTCTTTTGAAGCTCTTGTTCATTTCTGGAATGAGAAAATGACCAGAGTAGCAGACACAGCTGCTTTTCAGCAACTTTTCACATGGAATGGTGCTAAACTAGCCCTGTAGTTTATTAGAGAGCTGCTGGTGATCCTATTTTTGGAACTACTCCAGGGCCCCACCTGTCCTAATACATCCATGAGCATGAAGAATGTGTGTTCCTCTAGATATTGGACTGCAGTGTCTTTTAGCCCTAGCCAGCATAGCCAATGGACAGGAATAATGGGAATTATTACTAAACATTATCTGGATTGTCAGTGTTCTCCATGTTCCTAAATTTAACAGGATGAGAAGGAATTGGGAGACCGGACAAGAAGGAAAGGACACTCATGCATTTAAATCATTTCTTAGAAGAGATGCTGGCAGATGTTATTTGTCCTGGAGGGCTTTGAAAAGCTACAGCTACTATATTTCACCCATACAAGTATTGAGGGAAAAGAGTCCCGTTCTTTTTCTTGCTCATCTGTGATCACAGGAGGAAATCAGAGAACAAATGAGAAATGCAGAATAGAAATTAAATAGCCATACAAAGAGCATAGTACTAAATCAAAACAACTTCCCAGGGGTAATTTTTTATGTGCCCCAGTATTGCTTATTTGAGCTTTGGTTTCTTATGTTTCTCCCCATAGCCTAACTAGTGATAAATTACAAGCATTACTCTAGCGCCCTCTAGGGGTATAAGAGCTTAGTCCATATTTCCTCGAGGGCAGCTCACATCAGTAATACAGCCATGAACAATGAGCACTTAAAATTTAAGCTCTGGGAAGTTTGTAGCATAGCAGATTGATTGTTTAAAGGTTCCTTAGACCTTTCAGTGAAAACAACCAGCTAATCATTCTGAATTGATTCTGAAGAGGAAAATTGTATGAGAATATTGCTCAACTGGGACTCATGGATTCTCTAACAGCTTCTTCCACCTGAGAAGCCAGATTATGAATTCAAGGGAGATGGCAAGAATCTGCATGAGGTCAGCACAGCTCTGCACTCATTTAAAACTATCTCTGATCATTTCCAGTTAATGCAGAGCCTTTTGGATGGTCTCTTTACACTTTGCCCTTTTTAAAAGAATGACGTTTATTTATAGTTGGATTTTAAGAAATGATTGGGTGTATTTAAAATCTGTTTTATGATTAAAGTATCCTTAAAACCGCCAGGGTTCATATCTAATTATCCAAAAGGGGTCTATAGGGACTCTTTTTTCCCCTGCCCCCCCTTTAACATTTTTTTACTAATTGTACTTCACAAAGCCCTTTCCAATTTTCACATCCTTTGAAAATCTTGGGAATCTAATAGTTGTTCCTTAACTCCCTTTTCTTTTCCTGCTTCAGGAATTTTAGCACCAGTGTCTAGGAGAACCTTCTTCTGATTTCTAGTTTTTTTTTTTTTTTTTTTTTTAAATTCCCAATGGGTTATTACAGTTCCCATTTTTGTTTGTAAAAATTGACCCCCGGAGTTGAAAATTTTATTTGAATAGCAACCAGAAACACTTTTTTCCTATTTTGAGCCTTTCATCATGATCTTGATGAGATATGGCAGTTTTCCCTTTTTTTCCCAAACTTCCCATTAGGATTTTTATTTTAACTTGGAACTGAGCGTTGCAGTTTGGATGACAACCAGAAACACTCCTTTCAGATTTTGAGGCACGTAGCATGGTATGTTATAGCTACCACAGACATTCTCTTTTATTATTACAGATGCAGGTTAATTTGCTAAATAGTTGCATGAAGTTTTTTTTTTTAAGGCAGGTGGGGAAAACTCTGATAATCCTTTCACTGGGAAAAGGTATCTATTATCTTGTGCATTATTCAGGGAGGAGTGGCACACAGTTAGTAGTTGGTAGCTGCGCAGCAAATGTCTTTAGGAGACAGAGAAAATGAAAAAGAGCTAGCTTGGGATTCCAGGAACTGTAGTCCAAAAGTACCATTTCCAAGTTCTGCCCACTCCCCAGGAAACAGTTGTACAATAGACCCCACCCACGCATTTGTCAGGAAATGCAAGCAGTCTTCCATTCAGAATTCTTCTCTGCTGTTACACCCCAAAGTAATCCCAGGAGAGGACCCCTAAAATTGGCTTGGCTCCCCCAATCTGGATATTGGATAGCAAAGGTCAGTTGTAGTTAAAAACAACATTGGTATTGAATGGGAAACCCTTAACAACAATACCATCTCTCTCTGCTGTATGGGTACGTAGACAACATCCTTTAGGCTACAAGACTGACCTATTGTTCCAAGTCACGTATCTCTAGGCAGACAATAGACTCACTCCTGGACACTGTCACACCCCAAGCTATGCTGATGAACTGTGAGTAGCCAGATAATCAAACCCTATCAATTCGGAATTTTAAACCTATCGCATACCTGGCCTTCCCAGTACGAAAACAATACTGAGGAGGGGTCGTGATATTTGCCTAAGATTATATTCCACACTTACCGCCCATTAACGATACCTTGCTAGCTGGTACCTGGCCTGAGGACAGAAATTGGCTATAAAACTCCCCACTTTTGGAGCCTTTTTGGAAAGCCTCCTAGACCGGACAGAAGGGCTCTTTTCGCTGCTACCGAAGCCTCCCATACAAGCCTCTCAGGCGCTGCTGAGAGCCAAACATGACTCGCATTCCCACTCATCTGCGAGACCCTGCTGCTACCCTCCATCCAGCCCGGGATCCAGCCTCCCCTTGGTGCTTTACACCGAGCCTGTGCTAATCTTCTCCTTCTCTCAGGACGTCTAGACTAAGGTCCATATGCCCTCTCTCCCACTTGGTCTCTTATTTCCATCTTTATTTCTGTAGCCCTTGTATGATTGCAAGAATATTTGATAATGTGTGTATGTGACTCTCTCTCTGTTAGTTTTGTTTAATAAAAAACATTTTAGATCATTTCTCTGACTCTTGCATGGTTCTGACCCCATAGACATAGGGTTGAAGATCCCTTGCCCTGACCTCTCACAAGTTTTGCTGGGTAGCTCTGCTAATTCCTTAATTGTTGAAGCTTGGTTTGGGTGTCCTCAAGATACTCCCAATTTTCAGGGTAACACTGCCATGAACTTAGATTGGTCCTAAGGCAAGCTGTTCGCTTGTGCTCTCTCTCTCTCTCTCACACACACACACACACACATGCACACACTCAGTCTCAGAGCCTTATCACACCATACCTTAATACTGTATTGTTCCATTGGAATCCCACTGTAGCCATTCCAACAATGATATCAGGTTATTAACACTCTCTATCATACCCTTTCAACATCTGTCATTTGCATTGTTCTTCCCTCCACATTACGGGGCCATTGCTGAGTCTTTTTCCCTCACCTCATTATGCCCCACACCTCATGATTGGTCTGGAGGTTATTGAGCAGAGATCTCCTTGGGAGTAACCGAGGGAGAGCCAACCTGGGAATGCTCACACCTTGCCCACTATTGAATCAGCTATGGAAAGAAGCACGACAAGGAAACCACACTGTCACAGCTGTGTTACCCCCAAATCGTGGGCGACTCAGGGCCCACCCACAATGCTAGTACCTCCATGCAATAGAGGGGAATTAATTAGCTCAAAGTTAGGAAGCCTGTGGGGGGGGGGGTAACTTGATGAGATCTTTCCACCAATGTTTATGAAGTCTTGCAGGAAAGAATCAGCCACAGAATTCAAAATGTAAAGTAAAAATGTGCTTTATTTATTTATACTCAAGCAAACCGAAGGTAAACAGAGAAAAGTTGTGGACAGAGGAATTGTTAGGGTTCAGGTGATAATTAGCAGTCCAAAGAGAAGCAAGGAAAAGTGCAATGTGGCTCAGGTAAGCACCTAAGTGCAGTTCTTGTTTGGGAATCTAGGAGAAGGAGTGGCATTCAGCAAATTGAAAGACTGTGCCGAGTTGCTGAAAACGGAGGGTTTTTATACCTGAAAACTACCCTGCAGGTAAGGGTGTGAATGACTGTCCCAGCTGAGTGGACAGTGGGAGTTGCAACACAAACAATGAGGTCTGGATGGTGTTAATAGTCTTAATGTTTAGGTGAAAAAAGGAGTAATGGCTGTTATAATAGCTCTGTATTGTGGAGAGGTTGGGAAGACAAAGCAGGGAAACATCTAAGTGTGAGGGAACAGGATTAAAACAATCATGGTTTGGTGAGAACTTCCTTTTCTTCACAGAGATGTCCAGCTTTAGCATAAGCCTATCGTCTTCAGAGTTGCCTCATAATCTGTCTGACAATTACTTCAGTTGCACCTAGAGGGGTGTGTGAGCTGATTTGCTTTGCAATCCCACATTTACAGTCAGTAATTTTCCTCTTTCCAGCTTCACCTTCCAGTCATCTCAGGTTCTATTTATATCAATGCCAATTAATGTAGTTGCCAATTAAATATTTGCCAATTAAACCACATCCATCTGGGGGAGGGTGTGCAGGCCCATAACAACTGGATTGTTGTAGGGAGGGGGGTCATTAACGGATTATTTACAGTATGAAAAAAGGGCACATTTTGAATTGACTGCAATGCAATAGCTGTTAGTGAGCAACAACGTCATGCAATATGACTGATCCTGAACCAGGAATAACACATTGCTCTAGCAGTATAACACTTTGGTGTGATCAGTCCCTCAGTCTCCACATCTGCAATGGAGATACTAACTTCTCTAGCAGAATTTTTGTAAATATTACAATTAGGAAAATGCCCCCAGAAACCTCCGTGATAGTTTCACTTTAGGGTCATCATAACTCAGAAATGACTTCAAGACACACAACAATAACAAGAATATATATAAAATACATTGGTTGCAAAAAACAAAACAAAACAAAAAAAATCACTCCCACCACATGATTAAGAGGCACTGACTTCTCCACACTACTTGATTAAATGTGAATCACCCTGGCACACAGAACCTACAGACAGCTTTAGTATTTTGTTCAATGATATCTTTATACCTGAATATATTTAAAGATATGAAATCTAACATTTGCCAGTTCTGTCATCTGGGAAAGAGAAGAACATGGCATGCATCAGCATCCAGACACCTTGGACAATTAATAAAGGCCCCCAAAGCTTCCAAAGGGCACCCAGCTTGAACTGTTTGCCATTCAATTGTTTGAAGGGATCCCAATGATCTCAGTGACAACCTCCTTGCCAGTGAATGGATCCACAGCTATGGCATCCCTATCAGTTGACCATTCAACCTCCTGCTAAAAACCTACAGTGAAGGAAAGTCCACCACTTTCTGTTTCACACAGTTCTTCATGTCAGGAAGCTCTTCCTAATCTTTAGCTGGAATCTCTTGTCTTGTGATTTGAATCCCCTGGCTCAGATTTTTCCCTTTGGAGCAGCTGACAAAAAACTTGCTCTGTCTTCAATATTATAGCCCTTCAGATATTTGAAGAAGGCTATCATTATTAGTTTTCTCTTCCCTGCCATAAACATATGCAGCTAGCTTGGGTCTTCATCATCAAACTCAGTTTCCAGGCCTTTGACTGTCTTCAATGCCCATCTTTGGATGCATTCCAGCATGTTCTGGCTTTAGTGTTATCTGTTCTCCCTTGAAGCCTACAACAACTGAGAAAAGCCTGGGCAGTGTTTCTCACTGCTCAAGCAGACCTATGTGTACATTACAATTAGGTTTTGCCCCAATAGTTTTAACAATGAGACTTTGTCTAAATAAACCAGACATTCCCTAAATAAATTGCCTTTTTTTAACAGTAAATTATAGTAAATTGCTTTTTGCTTAAAACTAGTTTGTCATGTCTGTAAGAAATCCGCAAAATTGCCTTACATTACTTAATTGCAGAGTTTTAGAATGTATTTGAAGCATACAGTGTACTGGATTTGGGATCACTTCTCAGCCCAGACCAGGGTTCTGGCTATTATCTTTAAAAGCCTAAACAGCTTGGAATCAGTTTTTCCCATCTGTTCCTTCTCATCAGCGCAGGCCACTGGGATACCCTCTGTATCCTAACCCTACCAGAGTGACAACAGAAAGGAGCTTCTCCAGGGGCAGTGCAAGGTATTTCAGGTGTGGGAGTACCTTCTTACACTCTCTTGAGTCTCTTCACTCACCTGAAATGCTGTACTTTGGAAGGTCTTTCCTGAGATCAAGGCACTTTGAGTGAAGTGACCACGGAGAGCAGGTAAGCACCCACCTAAAATGTTCAGCTCTGAAGAGCCCTCAAAGAATTTGGAGATGAGTGGGCTCTGGAAAGATGCATGCTGGTGATTTCTATGTTGCAGTATTGCCACAATAGGGAAGGGTTAGTGGTCTCTCCAGAATGAGACCTTTCAGTGTCCCACTCTGGAGAGCCCACTTGGACAGTTCTTGTCATGGCTTTTGTTTCAAGTGGAGATCAGCCGGTAAGATTCTCTGAGTAGTGATGGTGAGAGCACGGCTCTCCAGTCCACTCTGTTTCTTTCCAGTTATGGCTTTATCTGCAGCTGGAGAGCAGCCAGTGATCCTCTCCAGAACAGGATTTACCACTCCTTGTTCTGTCCCACAAGGTGAGTGCTTGATTCTGTTTCACAGGAGGGCTGGCCATGTTCTCTACTGTGACTCCTAAACTATGGGAATCCAATAGTCCTTTAACACCAGACTCAAACATATGCATTTTTATATATTTAATGCATTACTTAGCTGGCTCTCAGATGATGTTTGCTGCTGATTATTGGCCATTTCTGTTAAAAAGCATTTTGTATAGTTGTATTGTGGTTATGGTACAGCTGTTTTTGATTTGCCTTGATTTTCATTGATTCACATTATACTTACATTGAATCAAATTAATTTAGATTGCTCGCTTGTTCTTATAAATTTGAAAGGTAATTCGGCTATTAATTACCAGTTTTTGATCTTTATAAAATGGAAGTTCCCCTTGTCCTTCCCCTCTTCCCTCATTTAGCATTAGGGATAATTTAAGAAAGGAAACTGGTAAACAAATATTCACCCCAAACCATGCCACAATCAGTGAAAGTGGTGCAGCACATTAAAAAGCTACAGGTAGATGCCCTTAATTTTGGAACAGCTGTCAAAATATTTTTGGTTCCCTCCCAACCAATTATTTCATGCCCTTTAATTCTTTATAGAGGTAGATTATCTGCTTCAAGAAAGTAAAAGTCAAGGAATCTTCAGCTGTAAGGAATATCTCTGATATTATGTGGATTCAGATCTCCTATGCCCCAATATTGATAACAGAAACATGGCCTATTTCATTTCTGAGCTTCTCTTGCTCTTTTACTTTCAACCTGGACATCTGCCAGATTTTTTACTTCCTTACTAGCAGAGTATCTCCCGTCCCCCTGACTCCCTACATGCCTGATGTTTAGGAAGCAATTATAACAGGGATCTGACAAATTGCGATTTTTCAGGTCATATTTGATATTAGACTCAATAGGACATATTTTCATTTAATTTATAAATAGGAAAGAAAAACTGTGGATAAAACTATTTTTTTAAAAGGGAAGCCAAATATCTCATGGCCAATTTTTGAAAAAAATAATTAGTATCAGATTTATGTTCAATATCTGGATTTGAAAAACCTCTTTTCCAGAAGGGCTTCTTCTTCTTATGGGAGCATTTATCATTTTTTTAAAAGAATGACTGCTTTACTTTTATCCACTGCTGGACTTGCTTCACTAGGCGTTAGCATGGTATTAGAAAGTGTTGCATAACACAATTAATTCTTTTCTGTACTGGATTTGAAACTGCATTAGCATCTTATTAAGAATCGTCTTTAATATGTTTGGCTGCCAGATGGTCAAAGCTGAAGGGGAGTCACAGGTAACTGCTCACCTTTTGCCTAACCTCCTGACATAGCATTATAGCTATTTTGCTCTGTCAGTTGTCATGGAGGGAGGAGGACTTAAACTCTTGGTAGAATACTGTTTAACAATAATTCCAGTTTTGCTATAAAAAGTATTAAAGGCTGGGAAAGAAGCTGGCTTTTAATATTAAGCTGCTTATTTAGGTCTCTACGTTCTGGAGATACAGCATTTCAAAACTAATTAGATTGACAGAAGCTTGGATCCCTATACAGGATTTCTAGAAGCGGAAGATTTTAGCAGGTGGGAGGGGGAGATAAATGACTATTAAATGAGAGAATTTAAGAGCTTGGTGCAGCGACCAATTTTTACACTTCTAAAGAACAGCAGGAAAATATCCCAAGTTGACCAGCCACAGCTACAGCAATCCCCAAAATGAGCACAAATAGGAAAACAGACTAGAATTTCAGATAACCAGGGGTGTTTTCCAGATTCTGAAAGATATTTGTTTACTCTGATTAGCCAAGGGATTTACGCTCCATTATGAGTTTCCAACAGAAATTGCTAGGTAAACATTTGAAGCATCAGGGACACATCGGACTAATCCACATACATCCCACTTGTGTAACTATGTGTTCTTTGAGTTTAGATTGCAAGCTCAGTATCTTGAATTTTGCCATGAATGCAACTTTCTCTTTGACATCCAACTGATGTGCGTGAAGGGCAGTTTGCATATGTAAAGGCTTCTGTCTCCCCTTCTGTTGCAGATTTGTGTTCCAAAAGTTGGCAGCAATTTCTGAAAATCTCCACAGAACTGAGTCCTTTTTCAAATTAAGCTCAGTATAAGCAGTGCAATAGATGTGAAAACAAACTGTTCAAGTGAACACAGACAGAACATGACATGTTCTGATAGATACAAACCACCCTACAGGAGCCTATAGGGATATTATCATTTAAGATATGTATGTGTTGAAGCAGAAACAACAGCTGAAAATCCTATGCAGAGTAATGTAGTGCCTTAAAGACCAAAGAGACTTATTTGGCGTAAATGTTTTGTGGACTTGAGCACTTCGTCAGATGTGCGCAAGTCCACAAAAGCTTGCATATATAAATAAAATTAAACAATTTCTGTCTGTTACCACATCATGTGAGAACCTTGAACCTGCCTGAGTTTTATGATCTTTGGGGAGAACTCTCTCTCCAAGATGGAACATATCTGAAGAAGGGCAACAAGGATGTTCAAAAGTCTTGCAACCAAACTTTAGGAAGAATGATTGACAGAGCTGAATAAATTCAGCTTGGAGGAAAAAACAAAGACTGAGAATGACATGATAGCTATCTTTAAATATCTGAAGGGATGTCACCTAAAAGATGGAGCAAACATGTTTTCTGCCACTCCAGAGACTAGAATGTAAACCAATGGATTCAAATTACAAGAAAAGAGTGTCCACCTAAACATTAGGAAGAACTTATTTCCTGTAACAGCTTAGATTGCCTCAGAGTGTGGTGGACTCTACCTTTGGTAGTCTTTCAACAGAGGTTGGAAAGGCATCTTTAAGAATTAATTTAGTTATGTATTTCTGTACGGCGGGGGTTGGACTAGTGTGGTACCTTTCAACTCTAAGCTTCCGTGTTCTACAATTCTTCATCCAAGAATCCTCCTAGGCTCCTCTGGTGATGACATGAGAGGGAGCCTTGTCAGTGGCCAGTCCTAAACTATGGAACTCACTCCCTAGGATGCCCCTCCCATCTTTTCACCAGCAAGCGAAAAATTTATACCAGCAATTTTTCAGCTTTTCACTGGTTTGGGATAGAAAGATTTGCAATGGGTGTGCTCTTTTTTTATCTGTAATGTGTGTTTTATGTGTTTTTAATGGTTTTAAATTAATGTCTTACAGCTAATGTGTTGATTGCCTAATGCTTTTAAAATCATTTGGAACATACTGTTTTATCTGCTTTTTTTTTTACTAATATGCTCAGCCACTTTTTGTCCCAGCTTGAAAGTAAAGCAGGATATGAATCAAACAAACAAATACTTGAATGGATTTTGACCACACTTGGAGGAGATGTTAAGGACAGTGTGGCAACATATAGGCTATGTGGCATACAGAAAATTCATTTTGGGGGGCCCCAAGTGGGAGTTACATCATCTATTTCTTCATATCTATAGAGTTGTAGGTTTGGCAGCAATTCACACAAGGCATATTCTATCAAGAGAAACAGTGACTGATGTCCAATGCAGAAATGGAAAGAATATTCACTATTATTTGGTTCCTACACAAACAATAGGTATCCTAAAAACAGTTCCGCAGCTTATCTTCTTCTGGCAGTATCTAGTGAGGATCCTGGCAGTGGCTCTGCCAGGAAGGAATTGCGAGGGCAGCACTCCCCTCTGCATGGGACTAGATTCCTGAAGAAGGGAGCACGATGGACACGTTGCTTCCTTCTGGAGCACAGCCAGGTACTTTCCCAGGCTGCATTGGGGCAGGAAGCCCCACCATTGCGCTTCCTGTCCTTCCACAGGACAGGTAAGGATGAGATGGTGGCGCTATGGGTCACTGATGGGAAAAACCTGTCGATGATTTAACCTGTGATTATGCCACCTGCGGACGGGAGAAGAAAGGGACGATGGCAACAGAAACATAGTCGTAGTGCCGTCCTTCTCCCATCCCCATGGTGGGATGGGAGGGTGCTGTGGAAAGGGCCTGAAAAACTAGAGCAAGAAGAATATAATGGTGAGAATTTTGTGCTCAGAATTCACACAACCAGTGTTTTGAGAAATTATTCTGTGCAGAAATACATATAGGTTTTTGCATGAAAACATGAAGTTTTGTGCAAGAAAACTCTGTTTCTATACAGCCATGTATGGTGTTTTGAACAAGATTGCTATTTTCTAAGAAAAAAAATGAAAAAACAGCAATCTTGCACAAAAAATAGCCATATGGTTTTGTTGTACAAGGCTGCTTTTTTTTTCTTGATGTTGCATAAGGGTTTTGGGTTTTTTTATGCATCGAAAACAACAATGTTGCATTAAAAAAAAAACAGATGTGGAAACAGCAAAAAAAGTCCACAATTTTCATATGAAAAAGAGGGGAACCCTCAACCCAACCACCATATATTTCTGCACAGAATAGTTTCTTAAAACACTTCAAGATATGTGAATACCAGCTAAGAACTGCACAGAAATATTTGTTTTCTTCATAGCAGAGTGGAAACTGTGGAAATTATTCATCCTCTTTGCATGAATGGTACACTGAAATATTTGAGCACCTAAAGAGATAGGAAGCCATTCTCCAGAGCAGTTGAAACTGAGTAATGGGGTAATGATTCTCATGAGCACAAGAGGTACTACAGTTAATATCAAATGAAACTGGCTAGTCTTCAAGGTGCAAACACTCTTTGTGGCATCTACTACAACAGAATAAAATCACTACTTCCCAGCCTGAAAATTTTGAAAAAGTTATACACACATGCTGCAGGCTGTCATTACTCCAGTGCACTGAAAACTGGCTTCTGTCCCTGCAATTAAACTCTAGAAACAGACCCCATTCAAATGTTCAGGATGACATGCTGGGCAACCTGAACACTGGAGGTGGAACCTTTGAAACAAAAAGGCCTTTTAGAACCATGTTTTAAAAAATCCATAGCTATGCACTAACACAGCAGAGAAGATGATTACTTTCGGTTGACCTGAGGGAACAAAAATATGTTTGGAATCATGAGCAATAATTTGGAAACCATTTGAAATTTGGTCTCAAGTAGCACTATCTATGAAAGTTTGAAATATATCTGCCCCTTCCCCCATGGTGTACTTTTGTCTGTGTGACTAGATAGAATGTTGTGTCATGCAACATAGATGAATGAAAGCAGGGGGCAGTAGGACTTTTGCTATGCTACTATTTTCTACAATGTCTTACAAAAGCATTCAGTTCCCCACCACTTTTGTAGTGTCACAACCTGAAATTGAAATGGATTTAATTAGGATTATTATCACTTGATATACACAAGATACTTCACACTGTGAAGTTGCAAAAATATGGCACAGAAGTGAGGTAAACAAAAATGAATTTCCCCTTGTTGGTTGCATAAGCATCCTCCTCACTCCCACCCCTCGACTAAATACTTAGTAGATGCACTTTTGGCAACAACTACAGCGGCATATAGCCTTTGGTTTCTATCAGCTTTATGCATCTGGATCCTGCAATTTTTGCCTGTTCTACTTGGTAAATTACTCCAACTCTAACAAGTTGGATGGAAGCCACAGTTGAACAGCCACTTTCAAATCTTACCACAGGTTCTCATTTGGATTGAGGCTGGGGCTCTGACTGGGCCATTCTAAGACATTCAGGTTCTTGCCTTTAAACTACTCCACCATGATTTTGTTTGTGCCAATATGTTACTGTATTGCTGAAAAGTGAACTTCTAGTCTCCAAACCCAAGTCTTTTGCACACTGAAACAGGTTTTCCTCTACAATTGCCCACTATTTAGCTTCATCCATTTGGCTCCCTGAACCCTGACCAGTTCTCCCATTCCTGCCAAACATGATGCTGCCACCACGGTGCTGCTTCATCATGAGAATTGTGTTGTCAGGGCAAGGAACAGCATTGGCTTCACACCATGCAGCAAGGACAAAAAGTTTTCAATTTCAGTCTCATCAAACCTAAGAACCTTTTCCCATATGCTTCCTGTTTCCCTCTTGTCTTTTTGTCAACTCCAAGCAGGCTTTGATATATATTTTTAATCACACACAGGAGGACTCTATGCAGTTACTGATCTGACTTTTGAAGGCAGTGGGTTGAACCAGAGCTTCTATAGGTTTGTCAAAGCACAAAGGGTGAATATTTATGCAACTGAGCACTATTTTGAGTGTTGAGTGCTATTTTGTTCTTGATTTTTAATGTTTGTGTCACAATAACAATATTTTGAACCTTACAGTGCTGAGTACCTTGCGCACATCTAGTGTAACAATGCCAGTTTAATCCATTTCAGTTTCACACTATGACACAATGAAATGCGGAAATGTCAAGGGAGGTTCTGCCATGTACTGTATATTCACTAAATATTTCATTATGGTACTTTTTTCTATAATATAATTGTAAAAAAAAAGACTATTGGACTTGCTTTGCTTTATGGCAAAGTTAAAAAAAATCAAATCATGTATTTGTTGAAGTAGGTTAGCAAGAGTAGATTTTACATTCACAGATTCGGCCTGCTTTGCCATGTACTGTCATGCCCAAGCCAAGATCATTCCTAATCAAATGAAGACACTGCTGTTATAGCCTGAAGACCTTGTGGAGGGTCCTATCTTTAGCACCATCTCAAATATCTCCCTCACTCAGAATGCCAGTGTCAATACCAGCAGAGAGCCTGGAAGAAGCCCCAGATGATATCTCTGACTCACCTGCAGCACCCTTTTTACCTGCAGAATCAAGAAGGGAGATGGGCATACCTCCCATACCTCAGGGAATGTTAGCATCAGAAGGTTCAGGTGCAGGCAATCACATGTTGAGATTGTATGTATCTCAAGATTCAGAAGATACGGACTCTTCAGGGTTAATGGGCTCCTCAAGAGTAAAAGAGTAAATGATTGCTTCAAGGTACAGAACACTGAAGGCTGGGCTGACCAGTTTATGCTTTGTCTGGGTAGGATATGAGACTGAAGGCTACAGAAATTTCCAACTGAGGTGTTAGTTGTTGGGCAAATACAAGTGTAACAATGGGGATTCCCGTTATCCAGGCTTCAGTGCTGAAGGGAGATACTTCTCCCTTCAGGCACATAAAGGGTTAATGAACTGTTACGATTAGGTTTACTAGGGTTAGGTCACAAGTCACGAGAGATAGGTGACCAATCAGGGGAAGAAGGGTGAGAGTCTCTGAAATGCTTCGATGGAGAAGTTATAAATTCTTTGAGAGACCATGTGGTAGACAGAGAACAAAGGAGACATCCAAAATATCAACAAGGGGCATGGATGCTGGGTAGACCATCTCCTGGCCCTACCCTTGCAGAGCATCTCAGAAAGTGAGTAACTTAGAATGAGTTTAGTGAATTGCGTTGGGTCTTTTGTTATTTTGAAAGTTTGGCTGATCTTGAGAATGTATCTGTTTTTATAACTATTTGTAACTTAAGCATACATGAGAGTGGGGAGCCTTTCATGAGTATTATTTTCTTGTTCACTTGCATGCCTTAAAATACTTGCCTGTAAAACCTCTGTTTCCTCTCCATTCTCATGCCATTCCTTGGTACACATAGATAGGATTTCTCTCACTCAGAGGGAGGAGGTGAGGGAAAGGAAAGGACCTTAAGCATAGATTTTGGCAACTTGTAGAGCAGAGTCCCACTATGCTGCTCAGGTATGGGATCGTTCAGAATTCAGTGGGTGGTGGCAGTTAGAATTAAGAGACTTGGGGGAAATTCCTAGCTCCTGTTCAAGGGAGAAGGAAGAACTGATTCGGAGGGGGTCCCTTATTTCCCCTTTAAATCTCCACAACAGATCCTTAACTCTATGCCATCCATCTTTTTGTTCTTGCTTCTTCCTCTGACTGAGCCACATGCTATTGATCTTAGACTATAACTAACATCTTGCCCCCAGCGATTGCCTGCCCTTGGATTCCTTTACTGTATTTGCTCTCAGCTTTGCCTTACTCCTATGCTGTTGGGCTTGCCTATTTTCAGACCACTTTGTACCATGCTTGATCTCATCATTTCCTCAAGAACCTGTGTTTCTTGATTGGCCAGATATTAAACTGAAACGGTAACTTTTGAGGTCAGTCAGCCTTTGCCTCTGCATCCAAACTTATCCTGCACCTCCTATACACAAACCAAGCCAGATTTGGCAAGAAACATACATAAACATAATTTGGATTCGCATACTTACTGAGCACTTGGCAGTTCATACATTCAGAAGGGAGCTTATCAAAAACCTCTGTTTCAGGTGAGTTCTTTCAGAGTTCTTTTTGTGGTATTGCATTTGCAATGACCTATCCAGTTCTGGGCACCTCAATTCAAGAAGGATGTCGACAAGCTTGAACGTGTCCAGAGGAGGGCGACCAAAATGGTGAAGGGTCTAGAAGCCATGCCCTAAGAAGAACGGCTTAGGGAGCTGGGTATGTTTAGTTTGCAGAAGGGAAGGTTAAGAAGTGACATGATAGCCATGTTTAAATATTTGAAGGGATGTCATGTTGAGCAGGGAATGGGCTTGTTCTCTGCTGTTCCAGAGACTAGGACAAGGAGCAATGGATTCAAGCTGCAGGAAAGGGGATTCCACTTGAACGTCAAGAAGAACTTCCTGATGGTCAGAGCTGTCCAGCAGTGGAATATGCTGCCTTGGAGTGTGGTGGAGTCTCCTTCTTTGGAGGTTTTTAAGCAGAGGCTGGATGGCCATCTGTTGGGAATGTTCTGATGGGTGTTCCTGCATAGCAGAGGGTTGGACTTGATGGCTCCTGGGGTCTCTTCCAACTCTATGATTCTGTGATTCTATTCTCACATACATGCAACTCACTGCTTAAAATGTTGCAATGAGTAATGAACATGCAAGGATAGATCTACCCTTCTTGCAAGTTACATGTTGGAGGTTCTGTTCATGTCCACAAGTGTTAAATGTGCAAAGATACCCACAAGCAGTTTCTTTGAACCCCACATTCAGGCATAATCTGGTTTTTCTCTCCTCCCTCCCACGCCCACTGCTGCGTCAAAATTTGATGTGTATTTTTCTTGGAATGGGCTACTCACAGAATATTTCAATTTAACAAAGTCTAGCATATTCAGAGAGCAGCTTTTGTCTGGAAGCCTGTTTGGTTTTTTTAAAACACTTCTGATGAGGACTCTGCTTTTTTATATTCATATATGCTTTCTGAAAGGGGACTAGGTGGATCAGCAAATAGCAAGAAAGAAAAAGGAAGAAAGCTTTCAGCTGCATAAGCTGACCTGTAAAAATACAAAGGCTTAAAAACGTCCTCTGAAATAAAGCAAGGTTTGTGATTGTTGAGTGAGCAGATAATGCACCACAGCTGAGTGGGAATGATTCACTTCTCTGTGTAGCTAAACTTCATTCACAAAGAATGATCCAGCTCCTCCTGAAAAGCTGTGAATGATTTAGAAAGCCAGAATTGTATTGGAACAAAATCTCCATTGTTCTTTGCCTGATCCCACCCCCACCAAAATCTGGCACAAGATAACACTTCACAAATTCTCTCTCAACATTTCATATTCAACAGGAAATCTCTGAACCTGAGAGGCTTTAAGGACCCGCAGATGAAAAATGTCTTGGAGCTTTTAATCAGAGTGGCTCGGGGACCACACAAGTCCACAGACCGCCACTTTGAGTAGCACTGATGCAGAAGATGAAGCAAGCTTGTTTTTTGCTGCTAGAGGCTAGAACACTAAACAATGGCTTCAAATTACAAGAAAAAAGATTTCATCTAAACATTAGGAAGAACATCCTGATGATAAGAGCTATCCAAAAGTGGAAGAGACAGCCTCAGATGGTAGGGAACTCTCCTTTTTAAACAGATGATCCATGAAGTCCCTTCCAACTTGATTATTCTTTAATCTATGGTCTATATGGTCCAGCCTTTTTCCAATAACCAACCCCTAACTTCCTTATATTTATAAAGCATATTGTCAGATTGTAGGATCTAATGTGCATCTCAATTATAAAAGTTATATATTATAGAGTGAAATATCTCCTGGGTATCTACCAAGTATGGGCTATTTCGTCTTTTCTCAACTCAGAGGTTAGATTGCACTATTGTGATGCCAACATCAATTCCTACCTTCAGATAAGTTTTCAGTTGTTTTGGCCACACAAATTTTACTTTGCCACCTCATCAAGGCATGGAGATGACCCTGGACTCTTGCGGGTTATTCTGGTGGCATGCATCTGCTAGTACATTCTATTCCAGTAAGGCTTTTAGTATGGTTCCAGTGGTGGACTGATGGTCTGCCCACTGAGAATTAACCTAGTTAGGTGCAAAGAAGCTTGCCACTATTTTAACCACTAACAAATCAACAGAAGCTACCATTCACAGAATAGCTGCAACCTGCATGACTGGAAGTACCACCTGCTGCATAACTTTAGAAATTCAGCATACAGATGCTCTCAGGACAGTTGTATCAGTTTCTATGACTTTGCAAGATAGATCAAGTTCCCTTGGATAACTCTTCATTCCAAACAGAAGTGTAAATAGAACAACAGATGAACTTCATGTTCTCATACCAAGTATTCACTTTGCATTTCTGTACAAAGCCATGCGATGTCATCAAACCTAACTAACAGAGGATGTAAGTTGTCAATACAGCTTCATCACAATGAACAATAACTACATGCGAAGAAAATGTTTCTGTGGCTAGAACACAATCTTTGATTCACTGTTTTAAAATAAATGTACCAGCTTCAGGCTACTCACACACACCCCTCTGCCACCCTGGGAAATCTTAGTGTTAGGTAATCCTAAAATGACCTCAAATTAGTTCATCTGCCTGAAAACTGATTGTGTCACTGTGTCTGTAGGTGCACATTTTGTGATATATTCTGAATTTAAGTTACCTGAGAAACAGTAAGAATAAGTCACCATGGTACTTAATTTTACATGTGAAAATATGAGTGAGGATTAAGAACTACTTTGAAAGTGTCATACAATAGAACAATATTTTGGTGTGAAATATGCTTATACCATTTCTTGCCACATGACTTTATATTACTTGGACAATATGCTGTCATGATAAACTGCCACACAGCACACCTCTGATGGCATCTGCAGAAAATCACTTACTGCTTTAACTACCAATACTCAAAAGGACCTATTTCTGAACATCTACCATGATACTATTTTCTGTCTCCAAAGCAGAATCCTGTTAGTGGCTGGCTGTATGAAAGCCCCCATTGTCAACTGATGGAAGTCTTTTTATTTTTAAAAACACAGTTACTCTTATAAAAATGAAATAAAACAATCAATTAGGATGTGAAGCCTTGTGGTGGGGAAGTACTGGAATGCCCTGCTGAACAATATTTGTGATCTGGTTTTCTTTGGCAGTAGCATGTAACTTACCTGGCAGCTAGCCCTAAGAAGTCTTCGAAAACTGGCCCCATATTGTCAGGGATGCAGTTATATTGCCCTGCTGCATTGGCATCTTGTCACTGTTTGTTCCATATTATACTGTATATAGAGTGTACATGTATACCTCAGTTAATGAAGCAGATGAAGGGCAATGGAAGGGCCTTAGTTTTTTAACAGAAAATTTGGTGCCAGAGGCAGAAATAACACGGAAAGAATAGGGATAGGTTTCTACACCACAAAAAAAAGAAGAGTATTTCAACAAACTTTTTATTCTGAACTACCAATATGTACACGTGAAATGAAATAACCGATCAGGTAAGCCTTATGTAAGTAAACATAACATTTTGTACCTTCTAGAGACTATTTGAACGCTTCTTCCAAAATGCATTCAGGGATTTCTTTTTCGTTTCACCAGCCTTCACTTCTCTTACAGTTTCCATTTTGGTGGCCAAACATATAGATCTACACATTTAACATGCTGGGGGTAGCTGGTGAGGCAGGCTTCTCCCTTTCTCTTGGTTTTCTGTTCACTCATCCTACGGAATTCTGCAGGCAGCTTTGGTTAATCTTGCCTGTTGTAGGCAGGAACACACAGTTACAGTAAAGTAGGCTACAACGGAATTTCACTCTTTCCCAGTTCAAACTTCATTAGTTTATTGCATCCATGCTTCTGCAACCTGACCCCCAAAAATGGTTATTTTCTAGCCTTCCTCCTAGACCTTAATTGCCCTTCATCTGCTTCATTAACTGAGGTATACATTAATTGAGGTAGATGCTGCTAAAAACCTTCCAAGTGAACAGAGAACAAAGAGGAAAGGGTGGTGAAAAAACAATTGGAAAAAGGAACTTGTCAGAGGCTTTGTTAATTGAGCTATGCCTGCACTGCATATTCACATGGGTAAAGTGGAGTAGGGGAGGAAGGAATGAGGCACTTCTTGGAGAGATCATGGGCAGAGAGAGGTTGGGGGAGGTGGGGGGGATTAAAGGGCAAACAACCACTCCAGGAGTAGCAATTTATTCTTTGGGGACATTTTTCAATCATTTTCTTATTTAAAAATAAGGGTGGTTGGGAGAGCTTAGCTGTAAAACAGAATTGGGGCTACATGTCAGGAAATACTTCAAATGTTTTCCATGTTCAATCCTTTTCTCATCTGTCAAGATCCAGGTTGCCCTGTCAATGCACCCTACAGTCTGACAGTCAAACAGCTACAATCCATTTCTTGTTTGTTGAACGAGCAAATCTGGCATGGATTTGTGAAATCTGAGAAGAGGAGCTGGGCAGAGTGGCTGTGACTCAGCTTTGTACACCTAAATATTCAGTGATATACCAACCTAAACTGAGAACTTTTGTGTGAGGAGACGTTGCCATCATCTAAAAAAGATCCCATATCCTTCACTATCCATTTACATTTTTTAGGGTTTGTACCTTGTGCTGAGCCAGAGAGATGGGATAGGGAAACTGCTGGTATACTGCACCCTGATGCCAAGCAATCTCTCTACCTGGACTAAAATGGCCACAGAAGTTGTGTTGTAGAATCCCAGGATGGTTGTTTTGGGGAACTTGAACATGTAGCTAAGGCTGTCCTGACACATCTGACTCAGGAGTTCTTGTGTATCATGACAAGCTTGGGGCAGTCTCAATACGTTGTTGATCTAACTAACATATCTGGTAGGCAGTGCACTGAACCATATTTCTGTGATGAAGTAGTTTTGGGGGCATGAAATTTCAACAACTGTATTGTCATGGTCAGAACACATTCCTGTGAATCTGGTTTGCAAATGACAGACCTTCTCTTCAAGTGGAGGTGGGGAGTGGGAGTCAAATAAGACAAGCCATCCTCACAGATTTATGGAATCTGAACAACAACTGAATCCTCTGGGGAACTTTCTAGCTGAAAAGACAGGTAATTTGGTTGAAGCCTAAGTCTCACTATGGAATGGTGAGATGGAAAAGCCATAGATAAAATCACTTTCAAATGCCCAGTCCAATGTTGTGGAACCAATGATTCTCTTTGGTTTATAGAATCTCCATGGGTAACAAAAATAAGCTGGACAATGGCCAGAGCACAGGTCACAGACGGAGTATGATCAAAGACAGTGAAAATCTTAGCTGCTGCAAAGGGGTAGTCCAGTCCCATCCACAGCATTTCCCACTGGACAGGCAGAGTGCCCATTATCAACACTTATTTTACCAGGACTGAATTTATTGGCCTTCATTTGTGGGCCACATGTGGCCTCAACTCTCTTTTACAGCTAAGCCCCTCCTGACCACTCTGACTTTTTTAAACAAGAAAATGATTTTAAAATTTCCTCAAACAATAAATTACCATTCCTGGGGTGACTGTTTGTCCTTTAATCACCTCTAGGTCCTCCCACCCTAGGCTGAAAATCTGGTGTACAAACCAGTGCAAACCAGAAATAGGCTTCCAGTAATTTCAGGATCATATTTTGCTTAATTTTTGGCCCAAGACACTACAACATGGCCTGATAGAAAAGCAAAAATTGGCCAGTGCTGCATTTGCCCATCCCTTGTGTATACAAAGTAGTCTAACACTGACAATAGATTCCACTGAAGGCTTCCTACTTCCAGACTACTACAGTGTAAATGAGAAATTTTGCTAGATGCAATTTGCCAGAAAGAGATAAGAAAAAGATATATAGGTTTACTCTGCCTTTTTTACATAACAATTAATTCAGGAGCACAGTTCTCTTCTTCATCAGGCCATTTCACTTAATTCGTCTATCAGAAAAAGGAAAACAGATGAGGAGAAAAAGGAAATGAGCAAAGATAAATGAGCATTTGAGCATGCCTTCAGTTGTCCCCACCTTGCAGAGGATGTATGCACAGATGTAGTTCTGGTTAGGAAGGAAAGCATGTGATCAAAGTTACAGGAACATATTTAACTGCTGTATGGCAAGCAAGTTCACTGTCACAAAGGTACATGTCACCTGTTATCAGTTTATCCTACATGCCAAGATTTCTAAACTGCAGATTAGACATAATACTAAAATCCTGCTAAAGCCTGTTGTGACAGACACTTTTCAGAAACTTTGAGGGATGCTTCCTGAATTAATCTACCACTGAGGTAGAAACTAACCCACCATCTCAACCTATTTAAAAAAAAAGGTGAATGTAATGAATTCAGATTTGGAACAGACAGACTGTATTTGTTACCACTGGAAAATCGTATCAGTTGTGTGGCTGTAGAATGAAACAATATGATACTAAAATGAAAGATTGTAAAAAAAAAATTGCTCATAATCTATAGTTTTAAACAGAAAGGATGGCTGAACATATTCCATCTAGCATATAATTATCTTGGGAATTTACCTGCCCAATTACACTGCAAGTTAGCAGCTGAAAGTGGAGCAAAGGGGATTCCAAACCAATTGTAATAATGGCTGACAAATTCAAAGACACAGTCATGTTAGTCTAGATCAGTATGCAAAGGGATCTCATAGTACCACCTTCTTTGAGACCAGAAGGAATGTTGGTCTTATCTGTGATACATTTATTTCCAGCAGATAGGGGATGAACATCCTATAAGTTTGGGTTATTCCTCCCATTCACTCCTAGTAGGCAGGACAAAGAAAGACCTTCTAGTGTTACATGGAACTACCTGGAAGTCAGTTACTGACTAGCTGAAGAGAAAAAGGCCTCAAAGATAAAGGAAAACCACTTATTAACATATTCCATTTAACCATTTATTAACATATTCACAACAAATAACAGTCTTCATCAACACTGTACTTACTTGTGGACAACCATATAACTGGACACCAGTGACGCTAACACCCATAGGGTGGGGAGAATGTTCATGTCTTATCTACTGGAAATGAATGTTTCAGAAGTAAGACCAACATTCCTTTTCCCGGTAGAGAAAGGCAGAACTTGCTGTAAGATTGGGACTTGCTAGAGCCTCCCTAATTTAGGATGGGTAGTGCTGGCATGCTGCTGTTCTAAGGATCAGACATCTGCTACAAGACCCTCCCCTCCTGTCTAGCTATCTAGTTTATAATGGCTGGTGAAGGAGGAAGAGGACTTCTGCAGATCTCCACCAGGGTGTGCTGGCAGACAACACTGCTGTCACGGCCGCATTTCTGGTGGAGTGTGCTACCATACTCTCTGTCAGTGGAACGTTCAGAGTCTCATAACAGGTCACCTTCTTCCCATCAGACCAGGGCTGAAGAGATGAAAAGCACTTTGGAGGAATGGATCTGGATGGCCCTGGGCACATGCAGGGTGTGCCAGATTATCTCAAGCTCCTTGGAAGGTCATGGCTCATGGTCTGGCTCAGCCAGTCTGCTTTCAGCCAGTCTCCTCCAGGGACAACAGGTTGTCTTCCTCCCAGCTCAGAAGCTCCTGCATCTCTCTCATCAGTGAGCGTGACCTCATCCCCCACTTGTCATTCTTCTGAGGGATGAGGAAGAAGATGGAGTAGCAGCCCTTGCATCTCTGAGATGGTGGCACATTGTCTATTTCCCTCATCATGGTTACAGCTTCCAGTAGGAAGCAGTGTTTTGCTAGATTTCTGGACCTGAGAGAGACAATGAACAATTCATATAGGCTGCAGGAGAATACTATCCAGTATCCGTGCCTTAATGTGTTCAGCACCCATTGATCAGAGGTAGGAACTTCCAAAGTCCCTACTGATGGGGCAGTGTCATGCTTGCTGTTTTCTTTGTTGGGCCCTGTCGTTGTCGGGCTGTGCCTGCCAGATGCATTTGAAGTCTGGTGCTTGCTCTGGAACCTCTCCTTCCCCACTGAGGTCTATAGGCTCTGGAATCTTTGGCTTGAACGGTTAGAGCTAGTGGTGAAGGTAAAGTGGGACCTGGGAGCATAAAAGGAAGATCAGCCCTGTATGTAATGCTTCCTATCCACCCACTTTTCCCATGAGGCCAGTGCTTTCCCCCCCTTATCATTATTATTTACCAGAACTGGCTCCAGGGACTGGGATTGGTTCCCACCCACTTTCCTCACACTTTCCATCAAGCTTTCATAGTTCCAGTGCACCTCCAAGTCCCCTAGGGGCAGTGGCGCTGGATACACACAGCAATGGATTAGATTGGAGCAATGGAACAGATTTCCCTTCCCCAGGCTGCTCCCCACTACAGAACTAACACCCTCCATGGGTGCCTGTCTCATGCCCACCACAAGCAATGAAAGAGAGCTTTGGGAGTGGGGGAGAGTCATCATGCTGGCAATTCTCTCCTCCTTTCTTGGCATCCTCACAGAACAAATTTCTTCTTTCTGCACTCCCAGCAGTAGAAAGAAGGTCAATAGAAAGGAAAGGGGGAGACTAGGCAAGGGTGAAAGTTTGGAAATTGAATGGAGGAAAGGGGATAGTAAGGGTTTGGTTTTGTTGTTTGAAAAGTGAAAAGAGAGACCAAAAGGACCAGAGAAGGAACCAAAAGAGGTTTCAGTAGCTGTAGCAAAGAAGGTTTCAGAGCTCAGGTGAGTGCATCCTCTAGGAGTGAAGGCAGGAAAAAGACTGACCCCTAGGAGGTTGCTCCCCACAAATAGTAACACCGGAAGTTCTTTCTTTGTCCTGCCTAGGAGGAGCAAGTGGGAGAAGCAACCCAATCTTACAGTATGTTCCTCCCTTCTCTGCTGGGAAATCAGAGAAAGAAGGTGGTAGCATGAGCTTTCACAGACTTATGTCTACATCATTACATGAGGGAATAAAGTACCTAGGAAGAGACCTATATGGCTTTAAGTCGTCTTGAGGTGTGAATAGTAATAGAAAGGCAAAACTTGTGGGTACGGTGGTGAGGTGATAAGTTCTTTTTTAACAATGTTTGTTGTGGGATAAAGGCAGGAGGAAAGGTGTAGTTCATATTATTGGATGATAATTCTCAACATTTTCCTAAGCAGAACAGATAATGGTGGAGAAATAGTGGGAGGGCACACTTTACCACCCCAATTTCAAATTCCCGTGACACCTTTTTTTCTGAATGTTCAAAGCGCCACAAAAAAAAAAATTCAAGAAAAACAATTATAAGAGTACCTGGATTATTTTCAAGTGCTTTGAAGGTTCTCTAATAGTTTATGGCAGAAGGAAACACTGACACTCAAACTATAACACCAACCAAGAGCCAAAACCAGAACTACAGAATTTATATGTTCAACTTTACAAATTCACCACAAAGATCAACAGTATTATTTTTCCCTCTTGTATAAAATGGGTGCACCAAATACCATTAAGTCCGTTGAATACCATATTGAATAAGTGATCTATAGTTCAACATAATGACCACACAGTATGATTTTATAAAAAAAGACAATTTATTTTCAATGTAAAAAACACATTACACAGCTTCATTGTAACTGTCCAACTCCTATCTTCCAAAGCTGTGCTTAACACAGTTTTTTTAAAAGCTTCTGGAGCTGTGTCTAAAACCTCTCTTCAAAAGCAAACAAACAGATTTCCTGTCTTTTAAGCAACATACTATTGAAACACTATCAGATTTACGTTCCAAGTGTCCTGAATTCTCAATAGTGAGCTGGAAGCATGGAAAGAAATCAATCAGGATTGACACAAGCCCTTAGAATACTTGACTGTTGATTCCATGATTGCAACTCTGACAAACACTGCTGAACATCTAACTGAAGTCCATGCAACTCTTTCTCTAACAGAAACACCAGAGAGAGTTAACACAAAATAGAATAATCAAATGTTTTCTGGAGACAGAAATTCTACTATTTAAAAAGAGGAATAATATAAAATTGGCACAACCGGAAGGAGAGTGCTGGAGTGGTACTACTTCAACATTTAATTAAGTACAGGGCATGAAGCATCACTTTAGTCAAAAAAGAGCAGTTGTAACTTATCGACCAAATTTTGTTTAGAAGAAAATGACTTCTCCTGCATCTAGGAAGAGTGGATAACAACTTGAGGAACAGGAATCCTGCTGTTAACAGCAAGGAATCCCTGAACCAAAATAACCCTGAGTTTCTTTCCATAGAGAGACAATGCCAGTGTGCAACAAGTGCTAAAGGAAAATGAAACTTTCCTGGTCTCCATATTCCATAATTATTGCATTTAAATATTTCTGTTTTGCTTAATCCTCCAAATGTGAAAAGAGAACGACACAAAATGTAAGCATACATGAAAGGAAAAATTGTGCTTTAGTTAGTTGTTTTTTTTCCACATTTTGTTCTTGAAAACAGGATTTCCAATGTGGAAAAAACAACTGGCAGATTACTTTATAATGTGGAATGATAAGACATATGATTTGTCCAGATGAGCTGTATGTCAGATTAAATAATGTAAGCCAAGTAGGGCAATAGTCTAAAGGGCAAGTGCAAAGCAGTTTATCATGAAGACATCCTTCCCAAAGGGCAGGTTGCTGTGGTCAATCACCCAAAACACATATATTTACTAAGCCTTTTGGATGATTCCAACCATATTTAACTCTACACACTTTACAACTGAGGTGGGCAGCTGTGGCTCTCCAGATGTTTTGGGGCAACATCTGTGCAATCACTTAGTATTGCTAGAATGGATGGCAGTTGTACCTTTCAAATATCTTGAGGGACACTATTGCCAACCCCTGCTCTACAAGTTTGTAGATTTTTTCAGCTGTATTTTTATAGCTGTCAAAGTCAACATTCTTTCAGGGACCTCAGTTTATATACCCCCCAAATTAAAGCTTCCAAACCTAGCCATATTCACAGTCTTATGTCCATTTGATAATAAGGGCATGGAGCAGCACCAAAGTACACCAAGACCATAATAAATGAAAAGAGAAACCAATTAATAACTAAAAGGAAAGTTCTTGAGCATGGTTACTGTCTGAAACTCCCCAAAAGGCATATAAAAGATTAGAATTAACTTAAAATTCTTGTTGACATATACCAGGATAGATTTGGTTTTTTAAAAAAACACAACCTTATAAATATACACTGGAATCAATGTAAGCTCAATAGAAAACCATGTACCAATCTGTGTACATTCTCCACACTTTCCAGTGAATATGCAAAATGGACATCATGAAGAGGAATCTTCATTACCCTGCACAGTTGATACAAATAACATTCCACATGCCTTTGTGTATATTTGCACAGTTATCTGTTCAACTTACATTGACAAATATACCTGGCAGCTCAACTGACATTTACTCCTCAACTTTAAGCACAATACAGAAGAAAAGTTACTTGCTCTTTACTTCAATTTTCACTCTTAGTTTGCTTCAAGTCATGCATGTTTAATGCATAATGTTTTCTGTAAAAAGCCTGTGTTCTGACTTCTTATTGCTTAGAAATATAAACTGTGCTGAAAGATGGAGCTGCCTGATGTCAGAGGGGCAGCTCTTTGGATCCAGAAGAAGGGTATGTGGAAGACAGCATCTAGATCTCTCTACTACAGCACCAAAGAACCCTAGGATGATAATGTATCACCATCCTAGTGAATGGACAAAGCTTTGGCATTGGAGCATTCACAAAGAAATATCCAGAAAAGGGGTATTCTTTCCTAAAGGAATCCATCCCATTTTATCCTCCTCACCCTGAGTTACAGTAGCACAAACTGACCCATGACTGTAATGTTAAAGTCTAACTGATGACCAAGAACCCCAATATAAGTTCCCCAATAGTTAGCTGTGGGTCTAGCCACAGGTTTGCTGGTCAATGCAGGTCACTGTAACAGAGGACCTACTGTCTTATGGCTCACAACACAATGGTAGCTGCAAATAAATAACTTTAGAAGTGATGGGATAAGAAGGATTTTTGCCTATATTCTGGCCACTGAGTGAGATGACCCAGTGATCTGCACAAGAATATCTAGGAGTATCAGTCCAGTTGCTAAAGGTGAAATGCTGATTAAACAAAATCCACCAGCACAGGGGGCAGAAGCAGTATATCTAGCAGCACTTTCTGCTGAGACTGTTGATAACAAGCAGGCTAGATAGACTCATCTATTACCAGAATAATAATAAATGATGCACAGTGGAAAGGGTGGGGACACTGTAAGAGAAGGTTTATATTGCTGTCCATTTTCTAAGGAATTGGTTTTCAAGACTGCTAAACCAGCACAGTTTCTAAAGTAAGGGCTCCTGAGACTACAATCCAAGTTCAGCTTAGAATGAACATCCCTAAGATTTCCCAGTAGATATGTCTAGATCATGGAAAAATTTCCTTTCTTCTCTAGAAATGTCAACAAGAAGCCAGCTAGTTATAAGGGACATTTTTCTTTTCTGCACTCTTCCAATTCTATCTTCCTATTAAACAACAACGGGGAAAAACATTTTAATACACAAGCCTTGATAGTGAATCTTGTCTAAAGGTCTGCTGGAAGGACACCGTGGAACAGTTTGCCTGTGAAAGAACTATCCCCATAAAAAGTGCCATTGGAAGAAGAGCTAATGGCTAAAAAATACAGCATGTACCCTCAATGTGAAACACAGGTAGAAAAAGATGCAGCTCTAGATCCAGAACAAGATCAAATGATTCTGTTGTCAGGGCATTTTGGTTCAATACACTCAAATCTGAGTAGCCTCAGGCCTTCCAAAATCCCTTCCCTCCTAAAAAAGTGTGCATCCACCTCTCGCTCGTTTAGTCCATCTCCATAGACATAAGTCGGCGTCTCTCTCGCCTGGTTTCTTGAACCTCCTTCTTGCAACACCAACGGGAACTGCAGTAGCCAATCAGACAGGATAAGAGCCCAATTACTGTAGCCAGGCCAATGCCAATCAACAGTGGAAATTTGAAAGCATTCAGCACTGAGTGATAGAAAAAAGAAACAGAACATTGTTATATGCAGTCAGCAGAGACAGAGTAAACCTTTCGTTATCACATGAAGAAAAGGGGAATATTTCAAATCTGGTAATTTGCAGCTTAGAAAACAAAAATATTTTCCTTACTATCTATTGAAAACATTACCTCTTTATTCCTTAATTTCTTGTTATTTGAATCTGACTAGGAAAGGGAGAGGGAGAAAGCAAGAGAGGTTCATAAAACTGTTAATGAAGATGGCTAGAGGGCCATCTGTCAGGATGGCTTCGACTGTGTGCATGGCAGGGGGTTGGACTGGATGGCCTTTGTGGTCTCTTCCAACTCTATGATTCTATGAAGTTCCTCAGTTCAGAAATATGTGAATTCTGTGTCTGACAGCTACCGCTATCCATCATTAGCTGAAACATTTGCCTAAATCTTAAGGTAGGAAGCATGCAACAAAGCCTCTGATTGAACAAGTTGACTGGACCACCACCAAGTTTCCATTTCAACCTCTCTTTAAAGAAAAATAAAGAAGTAACTGAATTGCCAAACAGACCAAGCATCAAAGTACCATCAGTGAGACTGGGGAGAACACAGCGGCCTGGAACAAGAAGGGCTCTGGAGAATGGAAAGTGCACTGCTCCATATGATTGAACAGTGGTATAGTATAAGTTAGTCGTGAAACTAAAATGGCATTTCTTACCAAGCTAGAGCAATTCAGCAAATATGTTTTATAGCAAGAGCTAAGTAGCACTCTAAGAATTCATGCCATATATCATCATGCATGTGCATTCCAGCAATTGTGACTCCTTTCCTGAGGAACCTGATTTTAGTAATATATGAATGGGAAACCTTTATAAGCCAAACAAAACCAACACCAGCAGGAAGTTAGTATGTTAAAAGATGAAATTTATAAATTAGTTCTCAATGACAATTAAGGATACCATGAAAAAGACTGTGGAGGCCTTCTTACCATCCATTTTCACAGTTACAAGGATTGGCTTGGATTTGATCTCCATCTCCCGTTGCCAGACACCTGCAGCTGACTGCACCCAAGGAGTTACCAAACAGTAGTGGTTGCCAAAGTCTTGGTCTTCACAGCCATGAAGTCTAAGCCGAAACTCCAGGGGAGAAATTCTCTCCAAACTAACATCACTACTTCCATTTCTTCTGGCCTGAGTTACTATTCCTCTCCGATCCAATGAAGCTAGGAAAACAGGGTCTCTATCCATAGTGACAGAACGCATGGCAAACCAGGAAACATCAAATGCCATGTCATCTGAAATTGAAAATATCAAACATAATAAAACAAACATAGGTGTATCATCAAAGTCAACGTTTAGAATGAGTTGTTATACTGTGTCAGAGAAATACAGAGGTTGCTCTTGACATTCATGATGCTATGTTTACTAATCTGCACAAGCTTAATCATATTGAATAACACATAGCCTCCAATTTGCTGGAACATTTATCAATAACTTCAGTTCTCAGACTGTCAAGTACAGGGGAAATGGATTATTAAAGCTAGAAGCTCTATCTGCAACAGTGTTTTGGGACAATGTTATTCAGTTATTCTGGTATGGAATGAAAGCAAGAGAACTCAAAACAGTGTCATGAAGCACCCAGTGCTCTGCTGCTAACTGCTAGAGTATGGTTTAAATCCACCATACACACTGCACTGTCATCTAAATATGCCCTAAAAACTATTTTGATGCCATCATACTAACTCCTTGTTTCTTGCCATCTTTGCTTGCATTGTATGGCTCCCATCCCAACATTAGGTTGGTAGAATGTCCTTCCCATATTGCATCCCTTATTGCTACCTTTTTAAGCCCCGGAATTGTAATAAAACCCCATATACCCACTCTCTGTCTCACATACAAACTCGACAGAGCAATACTTCATAGCACTGCTCTTTCTACCTAGGTCACATATTAGTATTCCCATGCCATCATTTCTTATTTTCTTTCTTTGATTTTCCTGTAAAGAACAGCTCAGATGTATCAAAACACCCAGTAATCAAGGCAAGAGACAGTAGGAAGCAAAACCAGAAATCTGACACAGAACAGCAGTTTGCACAAAGTGAAAGACTTTAACTACTGTTGTCTCATTTCTGTTGATCAGAGATATATTAGAATCATGCTGAAGACTGCAACTGAACAACAGCTTAATGTTTATGGAGTGCTGCCAAATGTTGCAACTACCTCAAACTACATTATCTAGTTGTAATCTGTATAATGATCCCATAAGAGTAAGCATTATTACTTCACGTGTTACAGATGGGGGCAAGACTGACATTAAGCAAGGTGTGACTTTTACCTGAAACTACCCAGTGACTTCATGACTACTGAACTGGGAGCCTTCCGATTCATACGCATATTCTTTAAGACTATGTATACAAGCCTCCACTATATTCCCTTACTTTTGGCACAAGGGAAAGAAGGAGATGAATATAGCATAGCACTCTGTGCTACACTGCATCCAGGAAATAAATGATTAAAGGGACAACTTTGGGTTATGGAGTGTGAGGGACAAAGTTCTTCAAACGAATTAAAAAATTCTTCTATTCTTCTATCTTCTCTTTCTATTCTTCAATAGCAGGGGGTTGGACTGGATGGCCCCGTGGTCTCTTCCAACTCTGTGACTATGATTCTTAAGTGTATTGTTGTATGCCTTCATGTTGTTTCTAATTTATGGAGAGCTTAAAGTGCTTGCCTTTGCCTTCCTCTAAGGCTGAGAGAATGTGACTTGCCCAAGGTTGCCCAATGAGTTTCCATGGCTGAGGAGCAATTGAACCTTGGCCTCCATAGTCCATCACTTACCCCACTAAGACATCCTGGCTCTCTTCTATTAAGGATAAAGTACACTACTTTTTTTCTGTTTTAAACAAACATTTCCAGACCATTTTAAACTGAACTTTCACTTTTAGGTGCCTAAACACTTAGAGCAGTGGTTCTCAACCTGTGGGTCCCCAGATGTTTGTGGACTTCAGCTCCCAGAAGCCCCAGCCACTATGGTCAATGCTCAGGGCTTCTGGGAGCTGAAGTCCAAAAACATCTGGGACCCACAGGTTGAGAACCACTGACTTAGAGTTAGGGTTATCCAAAAGGCTGTCTTCTATCTGATTTTTTCTTCTGAAATCCCATTACGTGCGCTCCCACAGAATGAAGTGAGGCAGGCAGACACCAAGGAAAGGGGCTTTTCCACTACTGGCAAGGCAGTCAGGGAACAACCTTCTCAGATTTTTGGCCAGGCAACATTCTTAGGTGCCAAGCAGTCATTTATGCTCAACCAAGCTTTTTAAATAACTCATGTGCTATGGATTGTTTTGTGTTAAATCTTTGTGCTTTAATTTTCAGATTCCTTGAGTTTTGTTCCTTATTTGCATTCATGCAGCTTTTGACTTTATGCTTATTTTGCATTTAAATTGCTTTTATGTTTATTCTAAGCCATCTAAAGAAATTTATCTTATGGGGAGCATACAAATGTCATAAAATAAAGATATTGCATTTGTTGCAGTTGTTCACATGGGTGTTGCTGAGATATAGCATTTGTGGCCTGTGAGATGGTATGTACACACAATGCTCTCCATATATCCTTAAATGGCACTCCTGAAAGTTACGGTACTTTTGATTCCTGTTTGTTTATAAAAGCCAGGCAGTCACAGTCCCTAATATAAAGGCAATTTAAGAATTAGTACATCCCCTTAAAGGCACTAAGATAGTAAGCTTCCTGTGCCATTGCAGGGCTCACTCCCGAAAATGCACTGCCTATTTCAGATCACCTTTTACCTACATATATACTTTAGATGTGTGTCATCAGCAACAAATGCCTTACAACAACTTCACTAAGGCATTAATCTCTTGAGTGTCTTTGTACTGACTTCCACCTCTAACACTAGATGACAGACAGTCAGAGTCCATCAGTATATTCTGCGCTCTTCCGTGCAATGTGCAAGATTATAATAAATCCATTAACAGATCTGCACTTTTAACCTCATTAGACTGGTAGCTGAGGATGCAATTTAATTATTCTAGCATCTTCTAGGGAAGGTCTGAGTGCATCCCACTGCATACTAGAAAACAAGTGTGAAAACTATGACCAACAAACTTTACCACAATTAGGTGTAAGGCATCTATTGGACCCCTTCAGAGAACCAAATATCATTACAACAACCTGCAAATATGAACTGGATGGGTCACTGATAGATGAAGGGCTGTAAAAGCAACTGATCCACTTTTGAATGTGGAATAACATGACGTTATTCACCAAAATAAATAAGTAAATAAGTAAGTAAGTAAATAAATAAATAAATAAATTCAGACTTCTGAAATATGACAAAAGAACCTCAAGAAGATTTTTTCTTTCTTTCTTTCTTTCTTTCTTTCTTTCTTTCTTTCTTTCTTTCTTTCTTTCTTTCTTTCTTTCTTTTGTTCCAATTCCTGCCATTTCATGTATAATACTGAAGGCAGCTAACAATAAAATACTGTATATGCTTATGTATAAGTTGAATTCATGTATAAGTTGATGGTAGGTTTGGGGGACCAAAATTATGGATTTTGATATGACCTATGGCTAAGTCAAAGGTCATTCCACAGACAGAGGAAAGCACTAGCGCTGGTTCAGAGGGCCAGCCACCCCTGGCCACCACTACTGCCACCATTTTCCCTCCCAGGCATTCAAAAAGGCTTTCCATCACTCTACTCAGAAAAGGGGATTAAAAAAAAGGTACAGTGCTGACTCTTATCAAAAAAGGAACTGTTCTCTTCTCTGAGTCGAGTGGTGAAAGGCAAGAGCTTAGTCCATCCCACGAGAATCTAAAAGAAGCACCAGCTCCCTCTACTCTCTCAGTGTTCCTTTGAGAAGACACATCAAAAAGTTGCCAACGCCACTGCCATTTTCCCACCCAAGCATTCAAAAGGGTCGGAAGCAGTGCCATAGTGGAGAAGAGACAGGGTCAGTCCTTCTTTTAGGTTGTCCTGGGACAGACTAAGCTTGCACATTTTGCCACTCTACTCAGAGAAGGAAATGGTTCCCTTTTTGATAAGAGTTAAGGTACAGTACTTACTAGATAAATCAAGACAGGTTTTATTTGGGGGGGGGGTGTCAAGTTTGTTGACTAAAATTTCTAAACTTGCACAATTTCAAATAAGTGCAGATAAAACAGCTAGTTAAAACATGTTATCTTGCTTTTGGATACAGATCAAAAAGATATGATAAGCAAGCGTTCTTCCCAAGCCTTGTGCCTAATAGGATTATTTTTTATTGGATAGCCTGCATCATCTATACAATCCCCGCATCTGCTGTAGCTGAAGGGAAGCCAATTAAACTACATATGCAAGTTTTTTTTAAGTCATATGGACAGCCAATCAGAGGAATGGCCCAAGACCCATTACTGAGATATCCAACAGATGGGAGCTATCCATCTTCACCCAGATGAGTTCTCAATTGTCTGTGACCAGAGGGAGGGAAACGTCCCAGATACTTTACTCCCAATCCCTGAAGGCATTCATTACCCACATTTCCATCCATCTCATTTCTAGGCTCTGTATTTCTGACTTGATCCAATTACAACAGAACACTCCAAGAGACTTAACTCATATGGAACATGAGCATGTCTTAACCCACAGTATCACCTGTCTACAATTTAGGTTTCCCATTCCACATGCTACTCCCACTTCCTTATAAAAACAGGAATCACTTTCAGGAAGAACAAAGGATTCCTAGTCATTTTTATTTGAAAATTTCCCCATTCCCCAACACATACGGGTGTACAGTCTAAATTTATGAAACCTTGCTTTCATTTTGCCAGAAAGAATATTGCAGAAAGGAATCATATAAGCTAATAAATCAGTACCACTGTGATCTTGTGAGTACTCAGAAGCACCATTTTCAGATGGTTGTTGAGCTTATACATAAAGCTGTACTTTGCACTCAAGTCTCAGATCCAACCTCTCAATTACCAGCCTCTTTCTTAAGTTACATATTTTTTTTCAGGCCAAAAACATGTGAATAGAGATCAGAATTGGCACTATTCAAGTGTATTTTTCCAGGAAACCCTGCAGTTTAAACTATAGCCAACCTAATGTATCCAACCATTTCATGTTACTTTAATCCCTCACTGTATGCTTAACCTTCGTACAATTCTTGCACATATGGATAACCTTTATGGCTGCATTTCCATATATTTGGTAAATATCTTGCAAGTTTAGAAACTGTAGAAGTAGCAATAAAAACAGAAGCAGCAATAAAAACAGCAGACAGAAACAAGATGCGGTGAAATCTAATAGAAGCAGTGGTTGGATTTGATATAATTCTTATACTAATGGACTTTAAAGAGAGATGGCTAGAGGCACTTACTATTCTAAGACATGCTACAGTATCTGTCACACTTTGGAGCAGTTCTTGCTAATGTGCTATTGTACGGCGGGAGGGGTGCCATGTGGAACCATGATAAATTAAGCCTTAAAATCATATACATGGGGAAAACTGTGGTACTAGGACACCTCCCTCCTTGGGGGAAACTGAAAGTGATCAACATTTAAAGCACATATTTATGCACGTTTTGATTTGACATGCCAGCCTAAGCTGCCTAGCTACTTCCCCTGGTCAATCAGCCTTCACAATTCTTAGTCCCATTCCCAGTCCATCTGTTTTGCACCATGTACTTCTACTTGACAGAAAAGAGCTCCTTTAGCACAGCTTATTCACAATGCTGAGGCCATTTGTTTTCAATATAATTTAAGCAAGGATATGTAAAAACTTTCACAGATTTTAAAGCAAGCTTTTTTTTAAAAAAAACAAAACACCCAACCAGCTGATTTGGTTACTTCTCAGAATACTTGCTAGTTATGTCTGGAGGAGATGCAATGCTGGCACAAAAAACATATGAGTTCCTACACCCCTGAGTATGCAGACCCATACAAAAGGTTACATGGAGGCATATCTTCTCTGGCAAATTTACAGGGCCTTTACAAAGTGACTACTGAGTCAAAGTCACTGCATAAGCCAAAAATGCAGATAAGAACAGTTCTAATTCAGTCTCTGAGTAGTGGCCTCTATTTATCACAAGGTGACCCATATGAAAATTTGAATCTTTTCATACACTTTTATGCAGCATATTTTAGTTACCAAATAAAGGTATGCATCTGGAAATTTTCTGGGATTTTTCTTATGCCCAACATAACTACTGCTTCTTTTTTACATGAAAAATCTATAGCACCATCAATCCACTTTTGTTATTTTTATTGTTAATTTTATTGCTTTTTTGCTTGCTTTTTTGCCAAGACTGAGGCACAAGACAGCTCACAAATTAATATAGTTACAATATAGTTACACAAAAAGTCAACCTTAAGATATTAAACTATTAACAATATTAAAACAAGACACTTCAAAAGGATAAGAAGCAGTTAAAATTCTACGGTTTAAAACAATAGAGCATCTTCTCACAAGTCCTTTCTTTATAAGCCTTCAGTTGTAAAAGCATGTCTGAATAAAAATGTCTGCTTGTTGACAAAAGCATGGAGTTCAGAGTTTAGGGGCAGTCGCCCTTATTCCTACCAACTGCAGCAGTGAAGGTGCTGGAACTGAGATAAGGGCCTTTCCTGTAGATTTCAGAGTCCAGAAAGGCTCATGGTGGAGATATGGCTTGTTAAATAGCCTCAACCTAAGCTGTAGGTGGCTTTATAGGTCATAACCAACTAGTAGAGCTATCTGAGCAAGGGAATTCTATGATCCCTGAAACAATCCCTGGTTAACTCTCTGGCATCAGCTCATTGTACCAATTGATGAATTGATTCAGTACCCAACTGTCACTGCGATGGAGGAGCAAGAAAATTGGTATTTCAGTACTACAGGGACTACAGTTATTGTCTGGGCATGGTCAAGTCTCTCCATCTGAAATAAGATGGTTATCACATTGACTAGGGGCAGAGCAAGACCTGAGAGCAGGGGTCAGGTAAAAAGAATACAGAATAGTGCAGGGACCACTTTGCTAGTAAAAATATAGCAGTTGTTTTCGCTTGTTCTCTTCTGGGTATCATAAGCCAGGAGCCTCAGGCAGAGATGCCATTGTAGCCACATTTCTGTTACACTGCTAAAAATAAAAATTAATTATCTACTAGCTTTTAGACCAAGTATTCTGGCACAGTTCTTGGCTGAAGAAAAGCATCAAAATGGATTTGAATATGCATGTTTTGAGAAAAAAAATCTGTTGTGTTTATTAAATGTAGGAGGTGCAGTGGTTTGAATGTTGGACTAGGACTCTTGACACCAGGGTTTGAATCCCTGCTCAGCCTTAGAAAGCCACTGAGTGACCTTGGGCAAGTCACACTCAGAGGAAGGCAAAAGCAAACCACCTCTGAATAAATCTTGCCAAGCAAACCTCATGATAGGTTTGCCATAAATTGGAAACAACCTGAAGGGACACAACAACAATTACCCCTTAATTTTCAAATGCTCTTGGGGCAGGTTACCAAAATAAATAAATAATTAAGTTGTATTGTTATGTGTGCTTTTTTTTGATCTCGATTTGTAATTCCTTGTGGGAATTAAAAATTATATATATAAGAAACTAAGACTCATAGGATACGTTTAAAGACATGTATTTATCTCCGATGTTTCATTAAATTTCATGAAAAATTGGGGATCAATGTGGAAATGGGATAAAAAAGACTTGTGGGTGAATACATGTGAAAATGACACAGAAGAGACATAGACTAATTTGCCCATCTGTAGGTGGAGTGGAAACTGCACTTTAAATGATCAGTTGTAACCTTATAAAGTTGCCTGTCAAGTTGTAGGCTTCTTGGGCTTTATGAATTAGACTAGCAATCAAACCCATCAATGCTGCCCTTCACTGCATATTAGCTACAGTGTTTCTCTGCAACCCTGAAAATTAATTACAGTGCTGCAAATTAAATACTGATCCAAGACTAACACTAATAGTATACTCTGAACAAAATGATCTTATGTTCACAGGGCAGGGGGGTGGGCAGGCTGACAAACACAGGGGCATTTGGCTTCTTTTAGCACAGCAAGCTTTTAAAAATATTTTCTGCAAACAGTTTGAACACATCAACACAAATATTAGGGATTAAGGAAGAACAAATGGTTTGCCCTAGATGTGTCCTCACTAGAGTGCATAAAAATGTATAAACACCTATCAAAATTACAATTGTACAACTGAGCTGCACAGCTTACTGAAAACAGCTAAACCCTGATTTGTGTGCTGAACACCCACAACAATCAAGCAGTTCCCTCAAATCAGAACTCTTTGAAATATATTGATTAAACATGAAATTATTTCATCAGATACTCATAGCACATGGTGGGAATCTAAAACTAGAAATATTTTATATTAACTCATGAAAAATCAATATTACTTATTATATGATCACTTTCAGGTATATAGTTTTGCCTAGATGAGTTGTTCAAGGACTGAAATTCACATACTTCCATTCCAGACTGATTCACCTGAATGCCCTTCTAGTGAAATAAAAATCTTCATCCACTGCTAATCTAGCCAACAAGACAACAATAATTAATTAAAGATCATCAGTGTTCAGAATTAGGAGAGAAGTAATAAAAAAAATCCATGACATTAGGGTTGCCATAAGTTGGAAAGGACTTGAAGGTATACAACAACAATAAGCACTGCAACATCAATCCCCAAAGTCCCATGTCTTCTGGGAACCATCTCCAGTTCTGAAGCATAAAAATTATGTCTGCAGCTTTCACAATGTTTTGACAACTGGGCAGACAGTGAGACAAGTTTAACACAGATGATTAACATGACATCCATAACCAGGAATTAATAAATGTTGAACTATATCTAAGTGTTGAATTGTTTTGTTTAAAAAAAAATTAAACAGAGCTGGTCTCTTGCTGAGAACCAACATGGTGTAATGGTTTGAGTATTAGACTATGACCCTGGAAACCAGGGTTTTATTTACTCGCTTGGCCACAGAAACCCACTGGGTGATCCTGAGCATGCCACGCACTATCAGCCCCCAGACAATCCTGTGAGAGGTTCACCTTAGGTTGATTATAAGTCAGAAATGGATCAAAGGCACAAAACAAGAACAAGAGGTCTACTATGGGTCCACAAGCTGACTTCAGAACATCTAGTGTTCCATCTACTCAATCCACTTGTTCAGAGAAAAGTCAGATCCAGAGCTCTGCACATAACATATCTGAGCCGAAGCAAATATGCTTTGGGACCGAAGCTAACGCTGGCTTCTCAGCCTTCAGCCCACTGACCGTGCTGTGAACAGAAGTTACACCTTGAGTTGCTATGACAGCGAAGCACAAGACCATTTAACTCATTCCTCACTGCTCTCAGGCCAGGCACCTGAGGCAGTGTCGCTAACAAAACTGGCACTCCACCAATCACTGCTGGGCTTGTACAAGCAGCTGCTAATTATTATCCATCTCAAAGTACAAGAAATTTGTTTGGAGTAAGGCTAGCAAGTCAGACACGCATACACAGATTAAAAGGGCTGGTCTTCACAATTTTCCACTAAAGTGTGGAATGCCTTAATTCTAAGAGATATATAGCATTTATTTTTTATTTATTTCTATACCGCCTATCAACTAAGTGTTATCTAAGCGGTTTACAATTTTATTTTTTTTTAGCTAATTGCCCCCAACAAGCTGGGTACTCATTTTACTGACCTACGAAAGGATGGAAGGCTGAGTCAACCTTGGAGCCTGGCAGGATCGAACTCACAACCTTGTGGTTGCAGTACTGGCATTTAATCACTGCGCCACCAGGTGCATAAGCATAAGACTTTCTGAGTTGTTATCAGGATTAGACAAACATTTAAAAGATGGTGGGGGGAAAGCAATTATTCTCCAAAATGAATTGAAATCATACCTGGATCAAGAAGAGTCCCTTCAATGGTGATGATGCAAATCAAATTCACCAGCTCACCTCCATAAATGGTTGGCCTATCTGAATGTACTGACACGTTAAAAACAGGACCTAGGAAGCAAAAAGGGAATAATTTTATCCTATTTTCCTCCCTATGGGATTGTCAGAAGCTGCCACCCACATGTAGACTTACTAGTAGAGTATACAATGCTATTTGGATTCCAACATATATTCATGACATATCAGACCAAATACTTATAGAAACAGATCTTCAGGCTTATCAGCAAAATATATTTTATGCTGCCTGTATGCAACAAACTGCTCAGAAGATTTCAAAGGATTCAAAGAGATGCACCAGGATGGCTGCAGTACTATAAGCTTTCTCAGGCATGCCTAGAATGCATTCCAGAAGAATTTTATTGTGTCTTATGTCCATAAGTTAGTCAACCAATTACCCTTAACTGACGCAGCTATATAAACTATAGATTCTTATGTGCACTGAATCAGTCACACAATGCACTGGAAATCTGTAACCTGCCTTCACCAACTGGGAGTCCTCCATGGATGTTTAAATATAACTCCCATCATCCCCAGTTGTGCTGAGGAAAGTTATCCTACATATATCACTGTGAGTTTTACAATAGAAAAAAAGATGGGAAATAAATGTCACATAACAAGAGAGAGAAAGTGAGTGAGAGCAAGAGAGAGAGAGAGAATACAGAAATAGGTTCATGCCATGTTCTGAGTTTTTGTTTCACTTGTGGCTTTTTCCATCTCTCGGTTATGCAAAGCAAATGCAATTCCACAGTAGTTTTCAGTCAAGACTTGCAAAAACAGTTAAGAGATAGAAGGACAGAGGGAAAGGCTGGAGAAAGTAAAGGCCTGAATTTATCAAGAAGCACTCTGCCTCCCCCCATCTCTCCATATGTCATTCTTCTATAAGAAACTCATAGCCTCCTACATGGTTTTTCATTTGTCTAAAAAATACAGAAACAAGACACAATACTGTAGAAAAAACACCTGTAAATTGCCTTTGTCAAGCTCTCTCTGTCACTCTTCTTCAACTTGGTACCCTCAAACAACCTCCATTATCATCAGATACTATTACAACTGGTTGCAGATGTTGAGAGTTATAGTACAACACCTGGAGTGCACTCATAGGGAACAGCTGCACTGTGCTATCTCATGCTGTGATTGTACTTCCATAAGTGCATATCTTCTTGTGGTCTGGTAAAGTCAGTGTCATCCACAGATACATTCAATAGAAAATCAAGATCTCTGTTAAAAGTTAGTGGCCTGGAAGCATTTTTTTTTGTCTTGACCAATGCTGAGTCAACCAACAGAAATTGAAACTCTGTGTTGCAAAGTACATTTTAAATTTGCTATTAAGATTTAAAAGAGCAAGGAAATCCTGAGGTACATTTTTTCATCCTCACAGAGGCATTTAGTACAGCACTGTGATCCATCTCTTACAGAAGGAGAAGCAATTAGTGTCTTATTGAGTATGTCCCAGCTATATTCAGAATTAACAAGGTGTTCTTAATATTCTCCCTTGAATTACAATTTTTTTGTATGCTACACTACCAGATTCATTTATCTAATAACTGTGGTGAAGAATAAGAAGGATGCATAACAAAAATAGCTCATGTTCTTAAATACATACATTCATTAACTTAAGTCATACAAGTCATTTCATTTCAATCACAGATATAAGAGATGTACATTTTCTTCCTCTGATGCTGCTCAATTTCTCCGTTAATAAATTCCTGCAGAGCAACAGTGTCATAGGAAAGATCAGTTCCAAATGTTTTCCAGTTCAGACAAAAATAGCTGCATTAAATTAATCCTGTATCAAGTTAAGAAGGAATTATTGCATTTTCTAGTGCCTTATCAGCCTATAAAAGGGAAGAGAAAAATCAAATTTATGTGCCTGATGACAGCACTTCCCTAGAGGTTACTGCCAATAGTTAAAACAAAATGGATGAGATGAGTCCCCTACTCTATGTCACTTGGGTGTTCTATGCACCCTGTGAATTTACAGGGATGAGAAAATGGAAGGTACTCTGAATGCTAAATATAGTAACTCAGACCTTGTAAAAAGCAGAGAGAAAGAGCAATTCTATCCCAATCCACTTAACTGGCATTAGCTAGTGACCTCTGTCCCTCCCCTAGACAATCTGTTGTCATCCAGGCCAATAGGGTAATGAACTGAAATCTTTAGGAATGACTTTTAGAGATATTGTCCAGGTTTGTTGTTTAGTGTGAACACCAAGAAGAGTTTTTCGACAAATAACAATTAACTTGATATCTGGAGGGCCTTTTAAGTTTCTTTCCAGTCCTTTTCACTGAAAAATCTGATGTATTTAACTCGGATAGCAAACAACAACAAAAATAGCAAAAAAATTTCCAGAGAATTTGAATGGTTCCTTTCTGGAGACATTTTGGTCTACCTGAATTCAAGTGTTACATGCTATAGATTTATATATTTTAAGGTTTCCTTGTGCTATTTATTATCAAAGAAGAATGTATAATCAGAATGAATACGTAGTAGTAGACATGACACCTGTTTTACAGGTGTGTTTGAACTCTTGCAGTTTGTTTCTGCTACTTTATTATGATTGTAATAACTTCATGATATATCTGATTTTGAACTTGTAAATTAGAAGTCTTTAAATGAAATATGTATTTATATGGAAATAGGAACATTTTTATCTAATGAGCAGTGAGAGATGTAAGCAAGTTCTTTATAATTATTGTTACACTAAAAACTGAAAGCTACTTCACTATTTTATTGTATTTTTTAAAAAATGAAATAAAGAAAACAAATACTGTATATACTCATGTATAAGTCTAAAAACATTGGTCAAAAAATTCACCCAAAAAACCTGGGTCAACTTATCCACGGGTCACTGTAAATACTATACCTTAACTCTAATTAAAAAAAAGAAAAAAAGAAAAAAGAAAACACTCCCTTCCATGAACAGAGTGGAGAAAAGTGAGAGCGTAGCCTGTCCTACCAACCCTTGTCTCCATTGCAGCACTGCTTCTGGCCTTTTTTGAATGTCTTGGTGGGAAAATCATACTACCCCTGAAAGGAGTGCTAAGGGAGTAGAGGCTGTCTCTTGAGAAGAGTTAACATTGTACCTTAACTCTCATCAGAAGAGGAACCATCCCCTTCTCTGAGCAGAGTGGCAAAGTCCTTTCTGAATGTGTGGGCAGGAAAATGGTGGCAGCGGCAGCGGTGGTGGCGGCGGCCGCGGCCAGGGGCAGCTGAACCCCTGAGGCAGTGCTGGCTTTTTCCCCTCTCTGTGAAACGACCCTTGATTTATCCACAGGTCGTATCAAAATCTATAATTTTGTCCTCATAACCTGCCCTTGACTTATACATGAGGCCAACTTATAAACAAGCATATACTGTAGATTCAATAGCTGTTCTAGTACTATTAGAGCAGTGGTTCTCAACCTGTGGGTCCCCAGATGTTTGTGGACTTCAGCTCTCAGAAGCCCTGAGCATTGACCATAGTGGCTAGGGCTTCTGGGAGCTGAAGTCCACAAACATCTGGGGACCCACAGGTTGAGAACCACTGTATTAGAGGCTGAAAACCTCATATTAATCAATAATAAAGGAGATATAAATTACAAGTTCTGCACCTACAAATCTGTCCTAGGAAATCCTGCTCTTTCATTTGTGAGTGCATGTTTTGGATAGAAATTAAGCCAGTCCTCCATCTGAGATTAGGAACAATGCAAACCCCACAATGTGCTCCTATATGCAGCTCTTCATCTAATGACATGTAAGGTCAAGATAAAGACACAGTTGTCCTTCAGTTCTCCAGTCTGAGGACAACAATATTATTTTGCAAGTTTGAATATATTGCCTTGCAGCAAGGCTCTTTGGGAATAAGGAAGAGTTGTAGTAGGAAGGATTTCTCCACAAAAATAGCAAATTCAGTAGCTAACAGACAGAAATTTCCTCCTTCCCTCTTTCTCTCTCACAAATCTACCCTACAATGTTCACCAGGAAAATAGAGTACAAGAACAGAGCAGGTAACAGAAATCATTTTTTAAAAATATAGTTTTTTAAAAAATATGAGGCTAGGTTTCTATAAAAGAATAACTTGATTAATTTATAATGATGAAAGGGAATGTCTATAGGTTTATGGTAGCCATGCATCATAAGGACATTGTGCTAGGTGTCTCAACACCTGACAGAGCATTTTTGGCTATTGTGTAAGTTGCAGTATAATTTCATGCCAAAATTCCAAAGAGAAGAAAAAGGAGAGCAGACATAACTCATCAGTAATTGTGGCGGATGCTTCAAAAGTTGACAGGGTGTTTTGGTTGTTATTTAAGTTTCACTCTTGTTTCAAGATGAAAAGTCAAACATCCAAATGAGCAACTTCATAGGGGGCATTTCATAATTCATCTGGAAACTGTGGTACAACCACACACTTTCTGTTGGTGGAATAGTCATGGATTTAGTTTCCAGTGAAATTAGCTCTCCTAAGGAATCCTGAATGGATAGACTATTCTGGCTACAAAGTAATGGATTGCATACTTTTGCCTTCACAAGTGGCATACTTCACCATGCTAGCAAAGTTAAGACAGGCAAAATGCAACCTTCCCAAGGCTATTTTGTGGCCTTCAAACCTTCTAGATTCCTGAGACCTCTATTTTTTCAGAAAAAAAAAAGAGGGGAGGGGAATTTCCTCTCTTTACATTAAAAAAGCTTCAGTTTTTCAATACCAGATATGGGTGTCTGGCCACTTCCATTTTTGTTCTGTTGTCATTTTGGATAGTCTGTGAAGCCATGTAGGTTCCCAAGGACAGAAAATTGTCCCTGTTCTCCTATTCCCAGTAAGTTTATGCAGGTGATGGGATTCAGGTTACTCTTGTCTTCCAGTTTCTCTTTCTTTGGGCTGGAGTAGGTGCTGTTTCTCATCGAAGCATTTACACCTGGCTCTGCGCATCATGTTTCAACCACAAATCAGGGTGGGACTTTTAAAATTACCAATACATTATATTGCCTTGTAGAAAAATGCATAGAAGTGATAAAATGCAATTTATTTGTGGGCTCAATTTTTGCTTGACTTGATAAGAGAGGGTTAAAGGAAGCTCTTCTACAAAAATGAAGAATCGACTTAATCCTTTCAGATATGTCTGTTAATACTTTCACTAATGACCAAATATAGACACAAAAGCAGTTTATTTTCAGAAGGTGAAAATAGTTATTCAGTACCTTTCACACCTTGCTGTGACTCACTGGTCATGGCCAATTCATTTCTGTCTGCCTTGTCTTTATAAAGGTGGATCTGGAAAAAGAGCAATGCTAAAGAGAGGAAAAATTGCTCTGTGTACAGACTCTACTGTTCTATACTTCAATTGTCATGGATGCTGGTAAAGAGCCTTCCTAGATGGAAATTCCTTCTTTAGATTTTAAAGAAAGGGGAAGCGCTGGAAAACATGGACAATGTGAGAAACGATGTAAGGTCTAGTTGTAAGAATAAAGCAATGAAACAGCTTCAAGATAGAGAGAGATGTAAAAAGGATCATTCCATCAGCTCTTCTGAAAGGCCAGTTTCATTGGGCTTGGTTTTCCCCTGAACTATTTTTGTTGCAATTGATCATCATGGGAACTATTTCCCTTTAAAAATGTGTGCCTGCATTTATTTTATCCTTCTTTGTTTTTTTATCTGAAGGCAGGGACTAACATGTACTAAACCAGGGCATGGAAATTCAGGGCCATGGACCAAACGTGACCCACAAGGCCATTCTGCCAGGCCTGTGAGGCCTCCAACAGACCTCTTCCCTTCCTCCCTCAGAAGAGCATGCCGGTAAGGAAAGGGAGGTGAAAATCCAACTGCATACTCAGCCAGAGCTTCTAAGCACTGATTGACTCGTTTAGTAGTCAGATTTGTACCACTGTTTAGGAACCACTGTTTAGGAACCATATAGAGTCATCAATGGAAAGGTTGATCAGAACCAAGGATGGCAATGGTGCAGCTCTCTAGATGGTGCTGGACTGCAATTCCAATCAGCTCCAACTAGCAGGCCATGATGGGGAATGCTGAGGTTTGCCATTCAACTTCATCTGAAGGACCACACAATTCCCACTTCAATTTAAATCATTGAATCAAATCAGTCTTTTTTTTTCTTGCAATTTTAAAATTATTTAAATTTATCTACCCTGCCTTAATAATAAATCATAAGTTGCAGTCATTGTACTGAGCATATCCAAAGTCAAGGAAGAGAAATGTGTAGCTCTCCAGATGATGCTGGACTACATTTCCCATCAGCCTTCATAACTGGCTATCCTTGCAAAGACCAATGGGAGTTGCAGTTCAGCACCATCTGAACAGCACATAAAGCAACCTAGGCTGAAACGACTGTGCCTTTGTCACTGTTGTTTATCATTTAATAGATCTGTGAAGAACCACTTGAGATTAATTATTCTTCTTTTCTTGAAATTCAGTGCCCAAATCTATTACAATAATTTTTTAAAAAATCAAAACAAATTAAGATATAGCTTCCACTGGATGTTATAGCAAAGACCCACATGTACATACAATGCTGCTTGATTGTATAGACTGTTATAGATGACAGCTACGCCCAGGCATTATTGTTGTGTGTTTTCAAGTCACTTATGGCAACTCTAAAGCGAACCTATCAGGTGGTTTTCTTGGCAAGCTTTGTTCATAACAGGTTTGCCTTTGTCTTTTCCTGAGGATGGGAGGGTGTGACTTGCCCAAGGTCACCCAGTGGGTTTTCATGGCCAAGCAGGGATTCGAACCCTGGTTTCCTTAATCATAGTCCATTGCTCAATCCACTAGACCACAGTGGCTCTTGCTTAGGCATACTAGTTTCCTAAAAAATGTGACTTCGAACACTAAACTGAAAAGAATATAATGTAGTTTGAGCTACAGGGAAAACTGACGTAATCTACAATCCTTTCTTAATACAAAATATTACTCATATCTACCCTAGCAGCAGATTCTGCAACAATAATGTGAAACTACTATCACCTTGTCATACCCATTTTTCCACATACTTCCAGTCATAACCAGCAGCTGTTTTCTCTGTTTACAGCATTTTTCTTCAACTAATATTAACTAGACAGAAAAATATTAAAAAGTGCTTTGTGTTTTAGCAACCAATAGCAAAGAAGCCATACAAGAACGTTTAAAATACATTCTATCCAAGGGGAAGGGGATCAGAGACAAGAGGCAGGAGAAACAGGTATTTTAAATTTTGCCTCAGAGAAAGAAGGAAAAGGATAAATCTGAGTGTATCATAGGAACACAGGGAGCAGCTTCCTGCTGGATCTGACCAGCAAGATTTAGCACTGCATTTCCCATACAGCACAACCAAATCCCTGTGGAAAGCCTACAAACAAGGGCAGTGATAGCCTCCCAGTCATTGTTCCCCAAAAATCAGTAAAGAGGCATAACACTTTTGAACTTAGGAGATGCACCTAAGTAGGAGCCAATCTAAAAATGTTCCCTTTTTAAATTTGTCTGATCTACTTTTAAAGCTACCTTAACCAGAGGGTGGAAAATCATCAAGCCTGCAGGACCAATTTTATTTAGCAGAGTCCCTGAAATTCACAGCTGAAGTTTGCTGATATAAACTCAGAACATGGTTACACAATCCTTCTACACAAAAATCCATTCTTGGCCAACCCACACTTTCTTTATTTCAGCAATCTAAACTGGAGGAGAGGTGTCATTTTGATTGTTGCTACCTTTAGAAAAAAAATCAGGCCATTTCTGCCCTACACTGCTATAGTGCTATTATTCCACTTCCAACATCCTATGGAATCCTGGGGTTTGCAATTGAGGGAGAGGCATTTAGAATTGTCAGCCAGAGAGCTCTTTGGCCTCAGTAAACTACAAACCCCAGAATTCCACAGGATGTTGAAAGTAGAATAATAGCATTATAACAGTGTAGGGTGGAAATGGCCTCAGAACTCAGAAATCCTTGCCATCTGCTGAAAAACACCCTATACCACTAGATATAGGCCCTTTCCTCATGGGGGGGCGAAATGGGGCAGCGCACGCAGAGGCGGAGATTACCTGGTAGCGTGTTGCTCCGTCCCTGCTCCATCCCTGATTCTCCGCTCCACACGGCGCCGAATTTCGGTGGCGTTCAGCGGCGCCCAAAATGGCGGCCAGCGGCTTCCGGTGGCGCTCCGCCAATCGGGGCAGCGCGCCAGCCGGAAGCCCGCCCCCGGGCAGATCTGCAGAGACGCGCTACCGCGTTTCTGCAGTTCTTCACCGGGGGTTACCACGGAGCAGCACAGACGAGTTTCATAAAAACCACTTGGGAAGGTGGTTTTTATAAAACTTGCAGTGCCACCCCTGCAGCTGCGCTACAGTAGTTTGAGGTGTGGGGCCTCGCCGTTTCCAACCGCTCTAGCGCACCCCGCGGTGAGGGACGACCTCCGTGTCCGGTCGTCTCCCCGCGGGGTTTAACCCCCATGTGGAAATGGCCATAGAAGAAACTTATTTTGGCTGCGTATCAAAGCTAACAACCATCACCAAAACCTGCAGTACCAGCTCCATATATTATGTACATTCTGTATAAATAAATATCCTTTGTCCTGAATTTCCTGCAAATCAGTTTCTTCCACTTCTGAATGGAGAAGAGGGCTCAAAACAATAGCTGGCCAATAGATTTTGCACATGCACTTAAAAATAGCATTCATTTTGTGCAAAAGCTTCAGGACTGATATAACAAAAAGTACCTCAACCCATCACATGCAAGCTGCAGATCTCCCTAATTCTGTTTTTCCATTGAAGCCCCTCCCATTCAGCCCTGGCTTTTCCTGAGAGTCCTTCAGTGTTCAGAAGAGTTTTTGGAAGGGTGAGTGGGCTCAGGGAACCACAGTGGGGACTGTGATGCGCTGACTACAATCTTTGTTTTTCTGACTAGTTTTGTTTTATGGATGGTTTCACTTAGCCTGAGTTGTCATGGGAGTTCTGCAGCAAAATTGAAAGACAAGATATGAATGTTTTAATAAATACTTTGCTGTTGTAACACGCTGTATGAATCTCAGGTCTGTGCCTAAATGTAAGTCCTTGCAAAACTGGGATCAAAACTGGGATGGAACACTACAACAGATCACAAAGAGAACTATTTAAAATTTATTTTAAAAAAAGTTTTATTGTTGCAATGTGGAATAGCCCAAACTATTTTTTTAAGCCAACATTTCTAAATAGGACCTATGTGTGCCATTGGAGCAATGTGATATTGAACATGTTATTTTTTGCTGCTAAAAATGTACTAAAACATTATAGCTCATGTTCACCTATTATTTCTAAGCTGTTAACAATCTGCGATAGCATTTTTAAGGCACTACTTCAAATCTTGAAATGGCACATGTTACTTGGTTAGTGGAACACTAAAATATTTTATTAAAAGTTATAAAGAACAGTAGATAAGAGTGTTTGGAGCTTTGTCCTCACATTTGTTTTCTAAATTCATCTATTTGCCCCTGGTTAATTTGCAAAGGTTGGTTTGCTTAATGACTGATCTTTAAGGGGTTCAGAATTTGTTATACTACATTGTACAGCCTTTCCAACATCTGTAGTCTTTTGATCCCAAGGCCATCTCTTACAGCAGGTTCCAACAGCCTGGCTTCAGCAAATATGCCCTTCAAGGAGAGTACAGAACCATGCAATTGTGAGTGTGACAAATTATCGTCCTTCATTCCAACTCTGAAGCTACACAGATGGACAGGATCACCTGAGCAGCTGTACGTGATTCCTGCAGTCTTCCCAGATCCAAACTGGGTAAAAAAGCAGTGGATTGCATGACAACTATATGATGAATGAGTCCAAAGAGCCTAAGCCACAACAGCAACCTGCCCCCCCAGCTCCTACTACAGAACGGGAAAAGTGATGCAGTGTGGATGCAGTTGCTTGAAAACACCTCATAATGAGAGCCATACTAACCTGCTGTTTCAAGCCCTCAGATCTATGGAATTGCTGAGCCTCCCAAACACAGTAGATTATAATAGCCCAAATTTGTCTGAAGTTGTCCTACCCACCAATGCAGAGTTCCAGATATAGTCATGGTGCCACCGTCGCTCCAAGGCTATGAATTTGAATAAGGAAGAGAGCTATTATTTTTCTGTTCTGCCCTTTCTACAGATTGTTCACAGATAATGACAAGCAGCCCCTATGTTATTAAAAGATTTCACAGACCAAATGGGGTAGCTGTATCATATGTGACTGAAATGGAACTTGGTGCCTAAGGCCTCTATAACCATTTTTGAAATTTATCACAAAATGCATAGATCACTTTTTATGGCAGCAAAATTATATCAATGGGGACCAGAAGATTAAATATATGAGATAATGAAAAAAAAAACCCAGAGTATCTAAAAGCATTACATTATTACTACCTATCTGGGAATTCTTTACTAAGTCAACAACTAATGTATTTTCAGTTATACAGTCAAGCACCATGTGCTGGCAATAAGAACTGTTGGACTGTGAAATAGTCTTAAGATAACTGGTGATAGTCTCATGTTAGGCACTAACTAGAGTTAATTAAACAAGTATATACTGCTGCACAACTTTGATCAATATTCTGTTGATACAGAGCAGGTTTTCATGTGTTCTGATTTATGAGCTCTAAGTGAGAAGATGACCTTGCTTCTGACTATATCAGTGGTTCTCAACCTGTGGGTCCCCAGATGTTTGTGGACTTCAGCTCCCAGAAGCCCCAGCCACTATGGTCAATGCTCAGGGCTTCTGGGAGCTGAAGTCCACAAACATCTGGGGACCCACAGGTTGAGAACCATTGGACTATATATTAAAAAGACATAAATTCACTGATTTACAGCAAAACGCCACATGGTGGGAGCCAAGGAGGGCACCTTCCATCTCTATTTGGTAATTCTACCATCACTGGAAACAAATTATGACATAATAAATTGGTTAATCTTTAAGATTCCACATGATGTTGGTGACACCTAAAAAATTAATAAACTTAGTCAAACAAATTTATTAAGCATTTAGTGTCTACAAGATGCTTCTCCTTTTTTCCTGCCTTTCAGAAAATCTTCCCTGGAAATATTCTGAAATGTATTTTTCTGGAAAAGTAAGTTTCTGGCAGAATAATTAAAAACCAAAATCTCCATTGCAGTAAAAGTATAGTCACCAATTTAAAGAGAGAGAGGGAGAGAGAGACTGAGACTGCCTGTAGTTCAGTGAGATTGCACATTCACATCCTGAACAGCTTTTAGTGAAACGTGAAACCATTCAGACAAAATGATGAGCCGAAACAGCTCTGGCAGAATGCCAAGCTAGTTGCAGGAAAGTCTTCCAGTCCAAAAATGGCCTTCCAGCCTCAAAAAAATTAAAAAAATTAAAAAAATCAATCTGTGGAAATTGCTGAGACTTCCTTTAACAGCGCTTCCACTGTTGATTGGTTTCTAAGGTTATTGGGCTAGGCACAAATCAGAATGAATAAGACTAAAATGGTCTAGTAATGCATTTCAGATTTTGTTTTCCATAAAACCACAGTACGATTAAAAAAAAAAACTTAACCTAGTGCTATAAAATGACGCTCTAAATCAGGCAGTGCCAACATACCTGATGCTTTGATGGTGTATTCCTGCATGGCAGGGAGTTGGACTCGATGGCCCTTGTGGTCTCTTCCAAATTCTATGATTCTATGATTTTAGAAATGGTTCACGCTTCAAACAGCAACATGGGTATAACAGTGTTAACCATATCAATAAGAAAAGCACAAAGGGATAACCACCGTTTCCAGACACTGGAGAGCTTCAGCTGTTTGGTACTATCCATATCTTTTCCACAAGCTTTCTGTTTAACTGCAGTAATTATGCTGGTGTGCCTTGATGCTATGTAAAATATCAACCTCCTATGGTCACACACACCTAGGCAGAGCTTAGAAAAAATACTCTTTTTTTTTTTTTTTGGACTACATCTCCCAAAATCTCCCAGTCAATATGGCCATACCGGCAGGGAGCTATTGCACTAGCCAGAGCAACTGCCTCACTGAACATGATAACAAGATAAAATACACTGGAAGTTTGATGATAAAGAAAGGAAGATGCTGTAATAATGTAAGTATTATCTCTGTAGTCATTTTTAGTCACTAGTACACAACAAAGTTGTGCATTACACACTGTTTTCTGCAAGTCTACCACAAGTAAGTTATGATTGTCATTTTGCTATTGCCTAGAAAAGATGGACTCTTTCTCTCTCTTTCTTAATATCCACCAAGCAGAAACAGGATTGAAGATATGATGAACACATCTCTTCCCCCACATCGCACAAAAAGGCTCAGCTGGATTTCACTACTGTTTGTGAAATGGTGCTTTTAAAAGACGGTCAGCAGTATCAGCTTTTCAAACAACAGTGGTTCTCTCAGTCAAACATGTACAGCACTTTAGGGAAAATGCAGAATACTTCCTGAGTAGCAATGTTCAGTGTTTCTCATGAGATGCACTGTTCTATGCACATATTGACAGGGAAAGGTGATGGGATCAAAATGACACTTAAATGAATGATCAACTTCATAGTTTAGGGAAGCAAATTTATCAGCCGCACACACTAGATATGTAAACGGGAAAGGATCGGGTGATTCACAACTACATGAGTCTGAATGACTTTATGGAACAGTTGAGTTCTGTTCCTCACATCAGGCACTACTGAAGACACCCAAAAGAGTACTGAAGAAGAAGGGAAAGAAAAAAAAAACCCTCTAGATGCTGCTCCAGCCAGGCAGATTTGATGTGGGAGGAGTTAAAGTTGTGAGTGACTGCATGTCGCAGACAGCAAAGTATGGAATAAGGAATAAGAAATTCAGCTCTGCAAGAGTGCTAGAATAACAATGACTGAGTTCATATGGAAAGTCATGCAAAATATAGTTCCTTAGGCTTAATAACCTTTCCTCACAATGCCCTGAAATCTTCCTAGGAGAAAAAAAAACAGAAATAGTATATGACAACAACTTGTATGCAGAATTTTATTCTTCAGTAGAATTTCCTTTGAAGCTTCTTAAATGCTAAAGTTCTCCTAGTACATGAAGATCAGTAGCATAAGAGTTGGAGAAATTTTAGCCAAAAACACCAAAGCCTTTCCAACTTTGCTAATCATCAGCAGAGACACCAGCAACATCATATTACTGATCTTATAGATATTTGTACTGACCTGACATTTGGAAGTCTATCTGGATGGGATTGGATAAACCATTGACTGCCTCTCGCCACATGCCGCCACCCCCTGGCGACCATGCAGTTACCACACAGCGATACAGCCCAGCATCAGAAACCTGTGTCTGGTACATCCTGTAGCGGAACTCATTCTCCTGGACCTTTTCCAAAACCACACCATCCACCCGGTCCTGGTCTGTCCAGTCTTCCCGCCTGACTACTGAGTCTTGATTGAGAGAAATTATGCGAGTGGTCCCATTAGGATTAGACTGATCATTCAGCGTCTTCTCAGCTGTAATGAGGACTGAGTAACGAGGAGTCTTGATGTTCTGGGAAGACACCTTGCATGTCATTTCAAAAGTGTGCCCTGCCATGAAGAACGGCTTCAGCTTCACAGCCTCTACGGTGAGCGCATAATCTGAGAAGAGCAAAGGAGGTACAGACATAAGCAATAAGCCAAGGACGGACAAACACATGCAGTAAGCACAGAGCTTAGGAAAGTTGCTTTTTTGGCTCCTGGCCATGATGATTGGAGGATTCTGGAAATTGTAGTCCAAAAAAGGAATTTTTCCAAGCTCTGAGTACACAAAACATTATATTATTAATGCTCTGCAGTGCATTGTAAGTCTAAGACTGGAGAATGCATTGAAGTCTGAGACTGCAGACATACACAGAATCATAGTACAGTATGCATGCCTAACAGCACAATGCCCACTGAGTTCAACGGAGCTCACTCCCACATAAGTGTGCACAGAGCTGCAGCCCAAGTGCGATAGCTTTCAGCAGCTATTTAGCAGCATGTTTTGACAATGCATGAAAAACAGAAACAGCAGGGAAAGGTAGGCATGCAGAATAATTACATACTGAGAATTTTATCTCCACGCTTGAGTGAAATCCTAACTGAGCTTTGATAAGAAGTCAGGGCTTCAGTTTCATATTATGGAATAACTGTATGAATGAACATGGGCACAATGAATCATAAAGAATTAACTTTACAGACCAACAGTACTAGCTCCTGATAAAAGATCATTTAGGTGACATTTGGTTGAACAGTTGGGTAATTTAAGATCAGACATTGATTCAGTTCCCATATACACTTGCAAACAATTGAGAGCAGATAATATGCAAACGAGAAGCTTTTCACCATTTATTTATTTGTTGAATTTATATCCTGCCTTTCTCCCAAGATGAGATTCAAGGTGGCTAATTCTTAAATAAATAATAAAAACAGCTTAAATGTTCCTTTTGGTCTTTGACTTTCTATGCTATCATAAGATATACATCTTTATCTGTTATAAAAAAGAATACATTTTACAACTTTTATCCTTTATCTCAGAAGTTACCAGCTTGCACTCGATTCAGCACAGTGTTACTTCTGAGCATGATCATTCTTCCGTTTGAAAAGCCACAGGACTTTTAAGGCACAGTGGAGGACCCTGAAGAGGTAGTACTAGTGCAAACCTATATGCCCCTTTCCTGAACATAAAAGTGTTCCACTAAAGAAAATGATATTGAATATTTGACTCTTGCGATTAATTTTACCATTATGCAGAGGATGGCAGGAGGGAGTAGGGAGGTATAAAAGGCATACTCAGTAATGCTTCTATTTGAACTCATGTCACATCCATTGCAACAAACTGGACTGTATTCTGCCAGAACCTCAATTACAGTCAGGAATTTGTTGCATCTGAGGCAGAAAGGAGGCAACACTAGGAGTAATTGGGGTGGCTTGATGCTCTGCATGGAATGCTTCCTTTTCATCAAATAAGCAGAAACATACAGGCTTTGATAGAATTTTTCCATATGGGGATCTAGATAACACTGGTCAAGTGCATGCATGGAAACTGGCTTTCTCCTCCCAGTTTCTCGAAACCCAGGAAAATACTGGGTCCAAGGAATAACTGGGAGGAAGATGTAGCTGGGGAGACAGAAGAGAAAGGTGGGTAACAGAACAAATTAGATAAACTTTTCAATAATTCCCTGCATAATTGCTAAGTCATTCTCTTTCTAAGGCACAGTAGCCCTTTTTAAGTGGTATGCAAGTGTAAGATTATGATCCAGTGCTATGAGCAACATAACTAGCAGTAATGCTAGACAGAAATGTAGAATACTAATCTAAATATGAAAATAATCCGAGAGTCACAAAAGATCACAAAAATATCAAGACAATGCATTGCAGAACCTTTCTGCAAACTGGCATAATGCTGTCTCATATAAATAAGCAATAAATACAACTACCTGATTATATATCTACATGCCCTTTATCTGTGTCATTGATCACAAGTGTATATAGTGTATAGTGTATATATGTTTCCTCCTAGAAACTCTCAACTACCTGCATTCCTGTAATACTGAGCCATAAAGAATACTTTTCAGTGAAGGAAAGCTAATACTATTTAGAACTGGGACATACTCTGAAAGCATATAATTACAGCTAAAAGTAGTACTGCTACTGTTTCCACCATATAGCCTAGTGACAGGTTTCCCAAAACTGGGAGCTGCATTCAGCAAGAAGCTTCCTTCACTGTATAAATGTATAAATTTGCAGAACAAATATGTTACATATTCCCTATCTATAAATGGTTTTGGTTTTATTTGTATTTTTAAAGTTATTGGGAAGTACATAGGTTTATGTGCCAATAGGTCCATGAGAACTCTCTTGTATGAACTTTCAAAAGGTTTCATTTAAATTTAGTTACAAAATAGTAGAGCTGTTGAGAGAAAGGCATTTTGCCAAAACTGAGTTTATGGAAAAAAACAAAAGAAATTACAACTATACACTGTAAACAGTTAATAAAAATGATCAAGCCTGCATTGACATTGCTTTCATAAAGAAGTCACATTGACTGCCTCCATCAGCACCATTCTACACCAGGGGACAGAATGTGATTCATGCAATATGATATTTTCATCTTCACAGTTCTGTGACTGGCCATCAATCTATGGATTTACAGCCTGATGCTGCTACCTCCAAAAGGTTTGGAATTAAACTAGCATAGAGGCAGTTCCGTCCCTGCCCCCTTGCTTTCCCCCCTCAACCTGCTCTTTCATTTGGTGTCAGCTTCTACAGGCACATCACATACATTTTAGCTTTGCAGTACAAAAGAAGCAGGTCACGTTCCATGAAAGCAGAGTTCTTATTATTTATGGATTTGAAGTAGCTTGGCATTTAGAACTATTTGTACAACAATCCATTTTCTTGCAATAAAAAACAGCTGAATATTAAACACTAGGTGAATCTTTTACAAGGCAACAGGGAAATAAGATATACTGAGTTCACAACACACTTCACAAAATTAAACCTACATACAATAATACTTGTGTTCTCCCCAAGAGACCCATAAGGTACTTGTGATTACATTTTGCCATGTTTTGTCTTCAAGCAGCAGTTTTCATGATGAGTAAACACTGCTAGAAGATGAGAAAACAGTATAACAACTGTATCACCACCACACAAAGAAAATCATAGTGCAATGCTACATACTTAAAAGGCAACAGCAAAAGAGAAAAAACAATGTGCTATCTACAACTTAGCTAAGGAGTAGGCACCAAGCCATGAAATCTCTCACATTAAGACTATTTTTCTAGACTTCAGAATTAATTTCTATTTTTAAAAAACTACAATTCTTGAAAGCTCTTGGTTTTCTCCCCATTCCTCAGAAAGTGTTAAAACAGTCTCTCCTAACTCAAAGTTAACTGGCACAGCTGCACGGCCAGTGAATGTCTGGGAAAGGAAAGCTCCATTTTGGAGGGAATGTGGCAAACATTATAGTACACTTTTATAGGGCCTCCCCTGCTGAGTAGTGGCATTGCGCAAAGCTGGGAAAGCTGGAATGGTAAAACTCTCAATAGCTGGAAAAGGGGCAGAATATTAGAAAAGAAGTCACTGAGTATGTAAAAGGATGCATGCACACATATAAGGGCCAAAACAAATGTGATATACAAGACCTATAAATGGAGCAGTACACACACACACAGATACAGCTACAGATGGACAGTTCAGTCCACTTAGCAGTTTGTGCTCAGTTTTACATGTGCTCATTCATAAACCTGTTTCAACTCATTCTTATATTAATCTGCATTTTTAAGTCTTGTAGAATTTCATTTAATACATTTTTCTGTTTGCATATTAAGTACATTTCTTAAGCTAAGAACTGAATCCAAATTCAGGAAAGTACACAAAACAAAAAGGACAACTGTAATCCAATCAGTATGGTTCCCTGGGAAGAGTGAATTGGGTTAAATGAACTGGAGTAGGAAGGAATCTTGGAGATGATCCAGTCCAACCCCTTAGTTAGTGAAGGAATGTGCAACTACGACCCTACAGAAGGACACTATGTCTCTGCTTAAAATATACTCCAACAAAGGAGAGCCCATCACTTATCAAGGTAATCTGTTCCACTGTCAAACAATTCTTACTGTTACAAAGTTTATCTTAATATTTAGCCAAATCTACTTTTACATCGGTTGGTTCTCTATTGACCTCTGGAACAACACAGAACAACTATGCTCCATCTTCTGTTTAACACTCTTGCAAATATTTGAATTCCACTATTAGGTTTCTTCTTAATCTTATAAGTAAGTAAAAATGGAGACCAGTTCCAGACACAAAATGCCATGACCAAAAAGTTTTGAGCCAAAACTTCTCATAAAGAAGTCTTAATTTCCAAACCAGCCTGCAAATGGCTATGTTCCTACTTATTGGTGTTAACAAGGTCTGGCTACTGAGTTTTAAAGGACTGAAGAGAAAAGGAAATCTCAGTGGTACAATGAGACTACTTTGTTATGGGCCAGCATGGTTAAAATTCTAAAATTGTTCTTCAGGGGCAACATGTCATTCTCCTGGAAGAAGTGCTACAGAAATCATACACGTTTTCTGATTTGAGGGCTTCAATTGTCTCTTGAAGATGCTGAGCTACCTGAAGAAGTCCCTTATGATTCAAAACATATTGCAATCATTGAACTGGAAAGGCTATTTAGTCTAACCCTATGCCATGCAGGAAGACACAACTACAGCACTCCTGAGAGATGGTTATCCAGTTTATTTTCAAAGATCTCCAATGAAGGAGAGCACCCTGCCCTCCAAGAGATTAAACACCACCATTGAACAAGTCTTACTGTTCTTTCTCATATTTAGGGGGGAAATTTTTTTCTTGCAATTTGAATCCACTGGTTTGTGGCCTAGTTTCTGGAGCAACGGGGGGAAAAGCTTGCTCCATATTCTACAAGACATCCCTTCACATATTTAAAGATGGTTGTAATGTCACCTCTCAATTTTCTCTTCTCCAAACTAAACACACAAAGCTCCTTAAGCCACCTCTCATAGAACTTGGTTTCTAGATGTTTGCCCATCTAAGCCACCCTCCTCTGTACATAGTCCAACTTGTCAATATCCTTCTTGAATAGCAGTGCCTAGAACTGGAAATAGTATTTCAGGTGAGGTTTGGCCAAAGCAGAGTAGACTACAGAGTAGAGTGCAGAGTAGTACTCTGGCATTATACTTCCGTTGATGCAGCCTGGAACTGTATTGGCTTTTTTGATTAATTATTCTGTTGACTTGTGTTTAGCTTGTAGTCTACCAATGAACACTCTTTGGTTTCAGCCCAGCAACAAGTTAAAAATCCACCCAACAAGTAGCATTGTCCAGCTGATATTTCACCTGCTTGTTTGCAAGAATATCATGGGTGACTGTGACACCTTCTACCTCCTCCGTGGGAAATGAGACATCATATCCCGCAATCTCCATAGTTTACCAATGAGGGAAAACCAAGAATTATCTCAACAGATGTTTACTGGTCCCAAACCATAACATACTTCAAAAAGTCCAGCCTTCCCACTCTTTGCTCATTTATAGGATCAGAAGAGCTACAAGGCTTTCCAAGTTCCCACCACCATACAGGACTTGTGGTTTTTATGATGTGTCATGACTAGTTGCCAACATGATGACAAATCAGGGCAGGATCAGGTTCTCCCCGTTCTCTGTATGGTCAAGCATAATGCTGTGCAGAATCAGGCCTCAAGAGAACCATTTATCGTAGAAAATCACTACAGCTGGAGTAGCAAAATACTGTTTAGCTGCTTTCCCAGGTTGGTAGAACCAACCTCCTTCTTCACTAGACTGAGTCTTTAGGCATGGCAAGTTGTCTTCTTCTATGTTTAAAGATTTTTTTCTAGAAACTTTCCTAGTATTCAGGACAAGCCAACTGGTTGGTAGTTGCCTGGGTTGTCTTTTTCTTTTTCTTTTTGAAGATGAGGACACCATTAACCCTGCTCCAGTTTTGAGGGGCCTCTCCTGTTCTCCAAGAATTCAGAAAGATTATTGACAGAGGTTCTGGAATTACATCTGCGAGTTCCTTTAGTACCCTTCGATGCAGTTCATCTGGCCCAGGAGACAATTCATTTAAAGTAGTTAGGCATTTACATACTACCTTTTCGCTTATGTTAGGCAGAAGTGCCCCTACTGCATCATCTGTTCTATTTGCAATAAAGCACTGTTTTCATTTTGGGAGAAGACAGACATTGAAAAATTCCATCTCTTCTCTGTTCCCTATTAGCATTTCACGTTCTTCTTGTGGTGACCCTTCCACTTCTTTTTTTCTTCCCTCTTGCTCCAAAGACAGCCAAATCCACCCAGCATCCCTTTGGCTATTTTAAAGCTCTTGAGCAGACCTGTGTTTGTTCTGAGCTTTAGCTTTTCTGATCTTCTCCTGACAAATAGTGGGTTTTTGTTTGTATTCCTTGTTGGTGATTTTCTCCTTTCTTCCATTTCTTTTATGGCAGGCCTAAGTATATTGTTCTGTTGTATTTTTGGTTTCTCCCATCTCTTTTGTCCCTGTTCTCATGTCACCCCCATTTCTTCTATTGATTTCCTAAATACAGGACTGGTGTATATATTTTTGTATAAGTTGACTTCATGTATAAGTTGAGGGCAGGTTTTGAGGCCAAAATTATGGATTTTGATATGAACAGCAGACAAGGGGATGGTAAAACATTGGGGATTAGCATAGGGCTCCTTGGATTCATTCCACAGAGAGATGAAAGTGTCAATGCTGCTCCAGGGGGCCAGCTGCCCCACAGCCATCGCTGCCATTTTCCCCCTCAGGCATTATAAAAGGCTGCTGGAGAGAGTAGAGTGGGTTGGTGTTTCTTTTTGGCTCTCCATGGACAGACAAAGCTCTCAAGGTAAGAGCTTTGTCTGCCCATGGAGAACCTAAAAGAAGCCCTGAGCATCTCCACTCTCCCCACCCCAGCACAGAAGCACCAAAGAGTTCCTGCGATGGGAGACAGCAGAGTGAATTTGAGCCTTTTTTTCTCAGCTTCTCCCAACCTCCACCATTCTCTCTACTCTAGTGGGGAAGCCCCAAAGAGATGCTACTGTGGCAGACAGAACAGAGAGGATTGGGGCTTTTTTCAGCTTCTCTTGACCCTCTCCACTTTACCTATCTCAGCAGAGGGGCACCAAAGAGCCACCACCGTGGCAGAGACAGCAGAGGAGATTGGGGCTTTTTTCGGGTTCTCCCAGAATGGACTAAGGTGAGATCTTTGTCTGGCCAGGGAGAGCCTAAAAGAAGCATCGACACCCTCTGCTCTCTCCACCACAGCAGGAAAGCACAAGAGAGCTACTACCACCATTTTTTCTTGTAGGAATTACAAAAGGCCAGAAGTGGCGCTGTGGTAGACGCACTGACCCATGTATAAATTGACCCAGATTTTTTGGGTTGATTCTGTGGCATAAATTTTTCAACTCACACACAAGTATATATGATGTCTGCTATGGTTATGCTGGTTCTCTCAACTACAACTTTTCCCAGAAGGTTGCTATTACTAGTGCCTTTTTGTCACAATATTTTGACTAAACATTTAAGCAGAAATTTATTCCTCTCCTTATGTGCTCTCCATATGAACTGTCCTCAATTATTTTTGTTTTATAATAAAAACAGCCTCTAAAAAACTGGAGTAGTTCAAGCTATTAAGTTCTCCAACAACTCCAAGCTGTTTATGCAGCTTTTACTTGCTCAGTGTTGATTTTATATTTCCAATAATACACCGGCAAGGCAGAAAGTTGGAAAACATTCCATAAGCTAACGTTCAAGATGTGTTCATAGTTAAATGAAAAGTACTTTATTGTACTTAGCACTAATAGTGTAGATTTACAATGATGTATAATAATGAGAAAACTATTAAGAGTAGTTCCTAGAAATCATTATCATTATAATTACATTCTGTAAGAAAGCAACATTATGTTAGTTGGTTGTAAAGACTGTAAATGAATTTTGCTTTCATTTTACATCTCAAATCTACACTAGCATTCAAGATAACAGATACTACATGGACTGTTACTTCCACAGCTCGTCCTTCTTTTAGTTTTCACTGAGAAATGATCATTCAATTTTATTGAACAAGTTGTCAGTTCAAACCAAACGCAATAAATACATATTAAAAACAAAGAATAAATACCTATATGTTAAAATACAAAACAAAGGAAAATAGTAGAATGAAATTTTATGAACCCATTAAAACCTCATGTAATTTTAAATTATCACATGACTGATTTAATTAGAATTTTTCCTTTTCTTTTTTCCTTAAAACTGGTCACTAAAACTGCAAAGAAGACACACCTCTAAATCACAAACGGGTTGGAGCATCATAGGAAAAAATACTATTCATTGTCAATGTATCAACTTCTCATGCATCCAAAATGTATAATAATGTTAAATTATGTTCTCTACAACTATAGTCTAAGAAAGTAGGAGGCCAGAATCACCCTGAACCTCCTAGTTGTATCTGTTTAAATAAAAAATGTGTTGTTCCTTTTTGACTGGGAGGAACAGATATTTTTCGTCCTGAAATGGTGTTCTGTCCTTGCAGACGATTTCACAGATCTTGCATATAACAGAACAGCCGCATCCATCTGCATTCTTTTATCTAATTTTTTGTTTGTTTAAAAACATTATTAGAACTAGAAACAATTAAAGGCTCCATGATGAAAGTTTAATTCAATAAAATATTACTGACCCAAGATTTTTCTAAGGGATTAGTTGCCTACTCATTTTGACATTTCTAAAAATGTCTGGCTTAATTCATTTAACTGTTGTTTGAGTAATCTGTTATTTGAGTAATCTAGGAAGAATCAGCTCTCAAATTGTTCTAACTATGTGAACTGGAGTCTTCACTGACAATAAAAGAGTAAAGAAGATCTCTTCCCTACAACAGAGGTGGTCAGGTTTCAGGCTTGTGAAATTTATTTTTACCCAAACCCTATGATCAGCCAACCCAAGCCAGAAAAAAGACATACATAGAATCATAGAATCATAGAAATGTAGAGTTGGAAGAGACCACATGGGCCATCCAGTCCAACTCCCTGCTATGCAGGAACACCCTCAGAGCATTCCCAACAGATGGCCATCTAGCCTCTGCTTAAAAACCTCCAAGGAAGGAGACTCCACTACACTCCGAGGCAGCGTATTCCACTGCCGGACAGCCCTGACCGTCAGGAAGTTCTTCCTGAGGTTCAGGTGGAATCTCCTTTCCTGCAGCTTGAATCCATTGCTCCTTGTCCTGGTCTGTGGAGCAGGAGAAAACACTTTCAATAAATAAATCTAAGCCCAAAAATTCATTTTAAATATGAGTACCACAAAAATCTAGAGGTTTGCGTGTTGGACAAGGACTCTGAAGACCAGAGTTCAAGTTCCCCCTTCACCACAGAAACCTGCTGGGTGATTTCAGGTAAGCCACACTCTCTCAGCCTCAGAGGAAGACAATGGCAACCCCCCATTGAACAAATCTTGCCAAGAAAACCCTGTGATAGGTTCACCTTAGGATTGCCTTAAGTCAGAAATGACTTGAAGGAACCTAACAAGAAATCACAAAAATCTGCTTCAGGTTACCCTCCCCCAATCTTCTCAACAGTATAATTTACTCAATGTTTCTATATGTTTAACTGGAAGGGTCAGTAAAATTCCTCTCTGGCTTACGCTCTGGACCTCATTTTGTGGCATTTTAGGATGCAATAACACAATCTAATTCTGAATGTTCCAATCTCCAAAGTATGTAAGTTGGGAAAGCTGGCTTATGTCACCCCTGTGCCTTTGGTAAATCACTTTGAGGCCAAGGCTAAGACTAAAGAACTCTTGCTTGACCAGAGCTACAGTCTTCCAAGAGTTTTCTATTAAATGTTTCTTTGTATAAATCTACTGAGGAAATAATAGCAAGTCTATGGCAGTTAAGGCCATAACAAACATTTAAAACTGAGAAGAACAAAGACACTCAGTTTGATTAATTTAGGTGCTTCTCGTTTTCTAAATAAGCTTTATGTGCTTGACCAGAAGATATAATAGAGAAAACCAAATCAAAATATATGCAAAACAGAACCAGAAAGAAAGGGTGATATCAAGAGGGTACTGATCTGCTTAATTTTGTTTTAAAATTTACTGTAATTTTATTTTGTAACTGGTTTTGAGTATACAATTGGGAATCATTGACCTGAGTGGTATGTGAGGTGCAAATACTACTGTTATTCTGCTACTATTCTGGAACGCAAAACTTGAAGACCAATTTTTGCAATTTTCTCATTATAAGAAATATTTCTAGTGTGATATCTCACATTTCAGGCCTGTGCCATCAAGTTGAAGCTAGTGTTAAATGCTTTAACTGTGATCCTTACGCTAGCAAATGAAGTCTAGGATTAACTTTCATCTTTTTCTGCTTTATGCCCGCATTCCTGAATGATAAGATACACTAAATATAACTGGCATATGTTCTCGAGTCTTATCACCTCAACTAAGCTATTGTGTAGATAGTGTACATAAGTCATTGAATATTGACTCAAAGTGGGACTAATTGCAAGTATCTGATTACAACGCTGTGAATTTTGGACAAAGCTTCCAAGGCACTCACCCCCAGAAAACCCTATTTGTTTCAAGTGAACTGCTACACAGCACGAAGTCAGAGGGTGGCACTCTCTATCATAATTGCTTTCTTTTCATATAAATTACTTCCATGATCTCTAAAATGAGTGCTTCGTTTAATTTCAGATGCAAACATAAGAAGATGGAGTCAGTTAAGTTATCACTACTCATCTCTCATTTTCCTTGCCTTAATTTTGTACTCAAAGTTAGTGGCTCCAAAAATATTTAGGCCAATACTTCTTCCAAAGAGTACCCCTAATATACTGCTGCTTTCCCCCTCTCCCAGAATAGAATGATAAGAGCATGTTTTGCAAAATTCATGAGGAAAGTGAATTCTCCGCTCAAGGGCTACCTGCACAAAAGAAAGCACATAAAAGACGGGACAGAATTGTCATTACATGATTTCTTTTTCCAAGTAATTCTCAATATGAACTTGAATAGCCCCAGGGATGTGATGTGGCAGCAGCTGAATACATGGCAGCTACTTCTGTGTTCAGCAAGTGCATCAACTAGATGCTTCTCAGCAGACTGACTGCTCTATAATAAGAAACTGGAAAATATGGTACTCAGTTAGCAAATCCAGGACCAGACAAAATTATTTATGTAGTCCTCTACTACAAAAATACTGTTTCAGGCATCCTTTTGTCTTAAGTATGTGCCAAATCTGTAGACCAGTTTAAAATATAGCACTCAAATAGAAAGACTTGTGCTGTGTGCAGTGTGTGATTGCTTTGCTTTCTGCAGGGCCTACTCTGCCAACACCCCTAAAGGGTGGCACACTATCATGGCAAGAATGGTACCAAGAGCAATATCAACTATGTCATACCCCACCGTATTACTACTAGCTGTGGGGGGAAATCTATTGCCATGTTGGATCAGCAATTTCCAGTGATACACATGAAAAGTCTTGGAGTGGCACAGATCGTTGTATGATGTGGATATAGTGCTTCTGATGCTCATACAACAATTAGAAATGGTGGATTAATATTTTACGACTGAAAATTCAGAAGGTGTCATGCCCTGCTTCCAGAGCATGGACTCTGACTCAGAGTCTGAAGCAGGGGGCACACCAGAGACTGAAACAGAAGGTATGCCAGGGCCTGCTGTACAGAGAGAAGTCACAGTGCTGGAAACTGAACAAGGGATGGTGCGAGCTCTAACAGAGTGTCCTGCCTCTTCAGATACAGAAGAACACTTACCTAGACCCAGCTTCACACAGCAAGGCAGCAAAGAGAGACCCAGCGTCACTCCCTCAGAATTTATAACCGGCAACAATCAATCAAGGCACAGCTGCGCTAGGCTTTGGGTCTATTAAGCTGGCATCCTTCCCCTCCAGGAGTTGTCAGAACTTATCTGACTTGCTACCTTGCTGGATGCCTTGACAAATGCTTGGACTGACCTTGGACACTCCCTTGCCATGAAACCCTGCCAGATTTTGTTTATGTTGGATTTTATTTATGACTCCTTGCTTACTGCTTGGAAGTTAGTAACAAGCTGGGAGATATTCAGTTTATTTTGTTTGCTTTATCTGCTGTGCCAGGATTGAGATAGGACAGAAGTATCCATCTCTTCAGTGTTCACATGCTGGAATTTTGTATCTTCTTTCATCAGCATACATATGACCATATAGCTATTCTGATTAAATTCTGCCCATGTATTTTTAACTTCTTCACCAATGCATCTTTTCAGAATGGACCCATGAAGTCAATTTATAACACTATTCCCTTAATATAAACTCAAGCGGAAAGTACAAATACAAATAAAGGCCCTTTCCGCACCAGGGTATTAAAACGGTGCAGAGCGATCTCCAACAGAGGTTTTCTGCACTATGGAGTGGATTGGGGCGGACTATTTTTCGTAGTTCCTCACCTCAATCCGCTCCGAAGCAACCGGAACTGGTTGTGCGGTGTGTTTTTTAAAAACCTCTTTTCAGAGTGTGCAGCTCCGTGCAGCTCCGTTGCTGCGCTCTGGTGCAGATTTGCAGGCTAGTGTGTGCCTGCAGATCTGCCGGGGGCGGGCTTTAGGCTGGCGAGCTTCTCCGGTTGGTGGAGAGCCTCCGCCAGCCAGAAGCTGCCATTTTGGACGCCGAGGCCGCCATTTTGGACACCAGAGGACTGCGGAACAGCGAGATCGCGCTGCTCCGCATGGTGACAGACTTACCCAGCTGCTGGTAAGCTCCGTTTTAGAGCATTTTCCCCCATTTCCCCCTCCATGTGTGGAAAGGGCCACAGACAAAATAGAGCCCCTAAGAAACAGGAAGAAACAAGCCTGAGGTTGGCAAGAGAACATGTGACTCCCTTGTTACAACAGCTCCACTGGATGCCAGCCTATTTCTCAGCACAATTCAAAATACAGTTGGCCCTCCACATTTTCCATGGTTAGGAGTATAGGACCCCTGTAAAAGTGGGAAAAAATCAAAAATCAAAATGTGTGTGTGTGTGCATCTGTGGTAAGCAGGCTGAGGTATGGTGGGAAGAATGGGCACTCAGGGTCCAAATCAGGTCAGTGACAAGAGAGGGAAGAGGTCAGTAGCGTGGTGGCTCTATACTTCCTCTCTCTCTTTGGGCTGGCTTTGGAAGAGAGCTTGTGGTGCTGAGAAATCAGGCTGTGATCTGTCTTTAGCTGGCCAGGCAATGGCTGGTGGAGGAGGAGGAGGACCAGAGGCAGTTTTTAAAGGGATGTACGGCCTGATTGCAGCCACTGAGAGGGAAGCTTTCCCCAGAAAAGAAGTGCCCAAGTTGCAGAGGGCAGGGGTTGGAGAAACTCACAAATAATCAGATCTCTGAAAGTCAAACCTGCAAATATGGAGGGCAGACTATACTGTTTTCTCCCCTTCAAACCTGGGTCCAGGCCATCTGAGTATCCTATTCCCTCCACAGCACACTGTGCAAGCTCTAAGATCTTTGGTGGAGAAGCTTCTTTCAATACCACCAACTTCACAGGTGTTCAGTGAGAGCGCAGAGAAGGGCTTTCTCTATCGTTGCTTCCAACTTCTAGAAATCCTTTCCTAGAGAAGCTACATTGGCTCTTCTTTGCTGTCCTTTTTGTCAGCAGCTGAAGACATTTCTTTTTTTAAAAAAAGAAATAAGATAGGCTTCTGGAAAGTTATTATTTTACACAAAAGGACATTTTTTAGTGTGCTGTACTATTTTTGTTCTTTGGTTTTAATTCTATAGACTGTGTAACACTATTTCAATCTTACTCTTCTATGTTTTTAGTTTACATTGCATTCACATTTGTATTTCTTTTTATCTCATAAGCTGCCATGAGTTCCAGTTTTGGGGAAAGAAGCAGTGTACACCAGATTATCTCAGGAAGAAGACAGACCAATATGTCTCTGCCTGAAGAACAGCTTTATTTAATTAAGAAACAAGCAGGAGAAAAAAGTATATTTAACTGTTTCAAATTGAATGCAGTGCCACCTAAACTTTACTAATAACACAACCATTAAGTTCTGTTTCACAGCATATAGTTAGAAAGGCAGGCAGATACACAAACAGTCCTTGGAAAAAGCATAAACCTGAGATGGAGCCTCATCCCCAAATATATTCAGTAAGGACTGAGTATAATTATCAGCCATAGGCTGTTGAGGGTCATTTATGGCTGAGTGGTAGCATGCCCTGGTTTGAAGGAATGGGTTGCCTGGATCTCTGAACAGGAGTATCTTGTGGGAAGAAGAGTGTAAACTACAATATTTTGTTCCAGACCCTACTTCTCTGTTCTGTTACTGTCATTTATAAAGCTTCCTTAGTACTGTGCAAAGACTAACAGACTTCAGTTCCTGTCTACAGACTTACAATTTAATAGACATGATACAGAAGAAGAGTCAGGAAAAGAACAGAAAGACAAATTCCTAGCAAACTCAATTATAAATTTTTGAAGTTATATAATTGTTCTTACTATGATCAATGCCAGGGAAAGGAGGAGCCAGACTGCAACTGGTTTCTCACTAAATCAAATGGACTGGGTAATAATGCTGTCCCATCACTTCCTCAGCTGCAGCCAGATGGAATGGAAATAATTAATAGAAAATACAAAGGCATTCTGCTTAGATTAGCTTTGAAGAGGGTCAAGCAAAATACAGGCTTTCATTTAATTCAGGAAGCCAAGCATGGACCAAGCTCTAACTATTTAAAAATATTCCAGCAAGCAAGAGCACTTCAGCTGACATTTTGAAAGCTTATGAAGGGAATACACAGCTTTCAGTTCATCCCAATTTTCAAAATGGCCAGGAAAATCTTCCTTAAAATACTTTAATTTTAAAGTATTAAGTTCTAATCAGGAAAGTGTTGATCTTAGTCTCAATTTACTGTACTTCTTTTTCCTGAATTTTCTTCCTACCCCACATAGTAACAGGTTGTGAGACTTCATGTTTTCTTCTCACCTTGAAACCTCTGAAATTTTAAACAAATTTTAAATAAATTTATCTTAATTTGCAAATTTATTTGTACAACCTATCTAATTTACACAAATTTTTGCCATCGGCTAAGGCAGGAGAACAACAGCATGGAGGCTAAGAACCAATTCTTTTTCTGCTGGCACAGAAAGATCTTTTTTATTTAGAAAAGCTGTTGGCTGTTGGCTCACTATGGCAGAATGATTTTTTAATAGGATGTGCTATACTTTTATCTTCTTTAATAAGCTTTAAATATATTTTAAATTAGTATTTTAAATAGGATTGTTTATTTAATATTTTTGGCATTTTTATTGGTAGGGTTTTTTTTAGCAGTTAGTTTTCATCTATGTTAAAATCACCTTGATTCTTGAGCTGGAAGAAAGCTGGGCTATTTATTAAATGAATAAATAAATGCATCCTCCTATTTTAAAATGTTTTTTTAAGTTAAATGCAGCTTTAAGTATCAAGTTAATGATAACTTTCAAATACCATTCCAACAAAGATTTCAAACTGAAAGGGAATATGTGTTTATGTATCTATCTTTGTACCGAACCCTTTGAATGAATTGACAAAATGGAGCCAGACTGACAGAAACTGATTTCCTTTGGGAAATGTCTAATTTAGCAAAACTTGAATAACCATAGGATGTACTATCTATTTATGAACAAATCTAGAAATTATATTCTTTCAAAGGTTAAGTAGCAAGGAGTTTAAGTTGATTGTCTTTAAGTTGATTGTCTTTATAGTTGAACCAATTGACTGTTTCAAGAATTAAGTAATGAGAAATAGTGTTAATTATAGTGCATTTTATTTTATTCATCAACGTGCAGAACTTCCATCTCCTGGAAATCAAACGTGTCTCTTTCCACTCATGCTCACAGGATACAACTTCAGCTTTAAAATATCAGTCATAAGGGTTGGTTTTTTTGTTTTGTTTTTTGTAGTAGCTTGCGTGGTTGAATGAACTCCTTCCAAACTCCCTCTCCAATTCACATTCTCCTCTTCTGCTCCTCTAAAAACTGTCTTTGATGATCAAGAGATATTAAATATGAATAAGAGATAGCAGAAGCTTGTCAGTAAAAAGCTACCAGTTCTTGTTTCTGAAAGGCACGCCTATTCTTAAGAAGTACTGCTTGATTTGCCACTTAGCTTTCTGTTTCCATTTGTGATCGATCTCTTTATAAGAACTAAGTTATCTATCTTCAGCTTGTCAGTCGGGCACATTACTTTGCATTTAATACAATCCATAGTGCTCCAGCAGAGCTACCCTTCAAAAGTGCCAGGTGCTAACATTCTACTAAATACATGGCAATAAACTGAAAAGAAGAACTATTTAGAGGACAGAGGCTTTATTATTAACTTGATAAAGGAGTGTGTAACATTTCACCTGTGAAAAAAGATTAATACAGATAAGGCCAGTATGATACTAACCAACATACCATTTTTTAGAAAGGTTTTATCAAAACAGCACTTCATTTTCATACCACCTCCAAGCTTGTTCTTTACAAGCCATAATTTACTTTTTTGCGGGGATAACCTATTTCTGAAAGTGCTATTCTATACATTTACCCATAAGTACAGCCATAGTATTCAATGTAGGATACTCTTAGGCAAGTATAAATAAAATTACAGCCCACATGTTGAAGTGTTATTCAGAAAGAATTCCTGCTGTTCTGACACTCTCCTAGGAGGTCAAGGTGGTTAACAAACAGTTACAACTATTACTTCTACTATTATCATGATTATGATTATTATTATCATGAAAAAGATTATAACAAACTTTTTTCAAATTACATTTCTAAATCATATCTTCCAAAAAGTTCATCAGTGAAAGTTAATCCATTTCTAAACCACAGCTTCCAAAAGGCTAATCAATAGGTCTACATCTCATCAATGAACCAAATGATTGAGGCAGGAACTGATTTGTGCATGTAATATAGTTTAGTCTTTCCTCACTTAATGCTTTCCAGCCAGGACACTGCAATTATCATTGGCCATTATGGCTGTGGATGATAGAAACTGTAGCTCAACCTGTCTGGGGGAAAGTAGATTAGGAAATGTCGGTTCAGTGGAATGGTCAAACTAAGCCAACGATGATTTCATCTGGTACATCTATGAGCAGTTGAGAAGAACATTGGCCCAACAGTTAAGATATTCCTGGAGGTGAGTATCTGTGCAAATATAAGTTCAGTAATGAAGTGCACTACCTTTCCCAACTCCAATATGATTGGAGGGGGGCTTCTGCACTTTATGGTAATAGTAGGAGATCAACAAACATAGATTGCTAGCCTGCTCTGAAAATTTCCACACCATTTTACAAGCTAGTCTTCTGAGCACTCACAAGCAGGCAATTATATTTATGCAACGTGTCAAAAAATTTACAACCATTGCAAACATGTTTAAAAGAAAATGCATCTGTCATAAGTTTACACCGGCCGCATAAAATCAGATAAATAGCAAATTTAGTATTGTTTTCTAGATGAAAATCACCAGATTAAAAAGAGAAAGTGTTTAGTCAAGATTTGCATTTTAATTAGCTGCCTGTTGAATGTTTCTGAATATCAGATATCACCGTCTCAGCATCTTCAATATTGTCCTTATACTGCCACAAAGCACAGGAAGTGATGAAGGTCCAGATTTGGTCACCTACTCATAAATTTATACTAGTACTAGCATATATACCTGCTGTTACTCAGGATTTTATTTTCTTCTTAAGAACTCACCAAACTATCTTGTCCAGTACCTGTAAGTTTTTTTTTCATATTTCCCAATCCCATCTATATTCAGAGTTATTAACATACAAAGTTTGGGGTCTGAGGGAATACACCATCCTCCTCCTTGCTGCTAGGCCTTGTCTCCATAGCAACCAGCCTACTAAAGACAAGCAGAATTGATTGAGGACCAAGAAATTTCTCACTGAGAACTCTACAGGCCACTCCCTAAACAGCAAACCCCAGGATTCTACAGACTCTTCTTAGGCAGCCAATTATATGAGGTCTTCTCGCCTGACACAGTCAATCATACAAGATCTCTGCATGACACAGACAGACAAACTTTTTACTTTTATATCCCAGATAACACATCACAAGATTACTATTCAAGCACTACAAGTTAGGAAAGCACAAGTTATAAGATTTATGAGGAAAGTAAATCACAGGTATAATATATAAAACCTGATAGATTTTGCTAAATTGAGTCTAACAGAATATCCAGGGATGTTTCTTTCCCTAATGGCTCTGTCCCACTCTTCAATCCTTTCCTCCAAGCTCTTCAACCATTTGGGTACCATGAAGATAGTTTTATAAATTCCTTACAGCCCCCAAAGCTGAGGAGTATGAATTATGTACCTCAAAGTCTGGTGTCCTTTCTAAACACCAACCTCTTTGTATTGATTTGTGACACAAATCTTAAGTATATCTGATACATCTAGCAGGAGAAGGAGTTCCTAAACCTAATTCCGAAATTTAGAGACAGGCAATTCTAAAAAGATGGGGAGAAAAACTGCTCATTGTAATGCATAGTTATGTCAGCAGCAAATGAGACAATATGCTGTGAATATTATGTCAGACATACAATTGTGGATGATGGGTTGAAAATGAGTGTTTGTGACCCAAGAAAAGGACATGGTTCAAGCTGATATCAGATTTTCATGATTTCATAGTTAAAATATTGCCAAAACTGAAATATTCAAGGAACTCCCTAGTATCATGATTCAAATATTCCAGTTTAGTTCAACTGCTGAGAAACAGCAAAGATACTGTTTTAAACTATTACTGTCATACTGTATGGAAACGCAGTGATACATGATAGGAACAGTGTTGACGGTATATTTCCTCTGATTTGTTGTTCTGATCTGGAACATGGCTCAGTAGGCATCAGCCAAACACAGCAAAGCCCTTGTAACCTTTTCCAAGTATGAGAGATCTTAGTACCTGTTGTTGTTATTATCATTGTTGTTGTTGTTGTGTGCCTTCAAGTAATTTCTGACTTATAGCAACCTAAAGTCAAATCTATTATGGGGTTTTCTGCGGCTGAGAGTGTGTGACATGCCCAAGGTCACCAAGTATGTTTAGAGTATGTTTATCAAATTTACTGATGACACCAAATTAGAAGAGGTAGCTAATATTCCAGATGACAGATAATGACCCTAACAAATTAAAGAGCTTGGCCAAAACTAACAAAGTGAATTTCAGCAGGGATAAGTTTAAAGTAAATTTAGGCAGGAAACACAAAATAATCAAATACTGAATGGGCAACACCTTGTTTGACAACACTGTGAAAATGTAGGTATCTTAGTAGACTACAAGCTAAACATAAGTCAACAGTGTAAGGCAGTGGTCAAAAAACCCAATGCAATTCTAGGCTGCAAGAGCATAGTGTCCAGATAGTACCACTCTATTATGTTTTATTCACCTCGTCTGAAATACTGTTTCCATTTCTAAGCACTATAGCTCAAGAAAGGTATTGACAACCTAGAATATATACAGAAGAGGGTGACCTAGAAGATAAAACCCTTGGAAAACAAGCGCCATGAAGAGCGACTTAGGGAGCTAGATATATTTAGTTTGGAGATGAGAAAACTGACAGGTGACCTCACAGCCATCTTTCAATATCTGAATGGATGCCACATGGAAGATGGAGCAAGGTTGTTTTCTATGCCCTGGAGACTAGGACATGAAACAATCAATTTAAATTACAAGAAAAGAGATTTCCTCCAAACATTAGGAAGAATTTCCTGACAGTAAGACGTGTTTTACAGTACAATAGAATAACTTAAAGAGTGGTGGGTTCCTGCTCTTTGGTACCCTTTAAAGAGGCTGGATGGCCATCTCTCAGGAGCACTCTAGCTATGTATTTCTGCATGGCAGAGGGCTGGACTAGATGGCCCTTGCTGTACCTTCCAACCCGAACATTCTATGAAAGTTTTCCTAAATATGACTTCAATGTAATTCAAACACACACACACACTGTGTGTGTGTGTGTGTGTGTGAGAGAGAGAGAGAGAAAGAGAGAGAGAGAGAGAGAAAGAGAGAGAGAGACTTTAATTCCATTAAGTGTAACAGGGCTGAAACACTTTACTATAGTTTTTTGACAGATATCAGATCACCACATAGTGTCAGATGAAACACTGCAAGCTAAATCAATACATGCTGTTTTCCACGAGGCCCTCCATATGTCTTTGGACTTCAATTTCCATCAACCTAACCCACAAAGGTGAGGGATTATGGGACTCGCAGTCCAAAAGGGCAATGTGTTTCTCATCCCTGTCTATGAAAATGTTAAGTCGATAGGAAGCAAGCTCCAAATTCTGAACCGTAAATGCTACATAATCTACTTGAAGGTTAATAGATAGTCAGGGCTATTACACATCTGAAGGCTATACAACATATGTCTGCCAGAGACCAAGACCACTTGTGTTCAAAACGTAGCCTATAGAAAGTCATTCCGCTGAAGATCACAATTAACAAATGTTAAGTCTAATGCTTACAACTTACAAAACTCTAGTAAAAATGTCTGTGTAGACCAATGTATATCAGTTAGGCTGTTTCTTTCAATGTGCTTTTGTTTATGTAGTGTGACTCAAAATCAAACACCACAGCAGTACCAATCCCATCTTATCTTTTGAAGAAAATGTTTGAAATGAAAAAACAAAGGTGATCTGTCAAAATGCAGGTTTTCTCACTATTTTCCATTCTGTGAAAAGTAGAACTTCCAAAAACATTACATTAACTCTACTTATCAAAAGACTAGGTGGTGCAGAATACCACACATGCCTTTGTTACCTTATTCTCTTTCAGATCATGCAAATTCAATCCAAAGATGTATAAACAGATTTCTACAGCATAAGAAAAATCAAATGAACATGCCTTTCACAAAAAAGACTGCATTTTAAGTCTGAGCAGCTATTGTTTATGCTACATTTCTCTCAAGAGACTCAACAGCTTAAAAGCTTCATGTGAGTGACAAGCAATCCGGCTGTCGTGTACTTTACATATCCCCACCACAAATCTATATCTCAATCCAGAAAGAGGAAAACAGGGCAGATTTTAGAAAGACACATTTCTATAAATGGTTAGAGGTATCCCTACATTTGTATATAAACAAACATGCAAAACTATCTTACACAAGCTCATTTCAGGTCATGCCTATTGATCTCTGCTTACACCATGTGAAGGGGTACAAAATTGTGGCAGCTACCACCATTGCTGTGGTTGGCTGGAGGTCTTTCTTGCAGAGACTGCATGACTTCCTGGGTTTCCTGGAATGGTGGAAAAGAGCTGCCACTTAAGGGGGTGACTGGACTGCCTCTCAGAGCAAGATTCTCTGTCTAATCCCCTGGGGAGATCAAGGGCCAAGAGAGCAAGGTTCTCTGTCTAATCCCCTGGGGACTATAAAATCATTCTTTTAAACACACCACTTAATTTGGGACTAGATCATTCTCAGAATAGCACCTAGCAACAAAGAGACAGAGGCAGCATCACAACAAGGCAGCAGAGAAGTGACAAAGAGGAAATGTAAAATATGGGCTTTGATTCAACCATTAAAAACAGCCATTGTTTAGGGATCAGGAATATGTCGTGGGCTCACATGCTCTGTCCTTCCAATCTTTTAAAGTTTGTTTTAATTAGAGTCTGCTGTGCCACCTGAAGTGGAGCTAACTACGCTTAAAGCTGATTAAATCTGTCCAGAAACTATGGTTTTCAGTCTATGAAAATTCTGTGAAGGTTTTGCAGTTAAAGCAGCAAGAAAAGAAGAAGATTGCATTACAAGTGGATAGTCTCAATTACAAAAACTACAGCCCGAATTTGCCAGACTTGAGCAGGGCAGTTAGTAACAAGGTGTCTTCAAGGTTTCTCATTCACAGGATCACCTACTTGATGGCAATTAACAACAACAACAACAACAACAACAACAACAGATATTGTGTGAGTGTGTTTTAAAAGCAGACTCACACCTTACTTATGAATGTAGTATTTACTTGTTGGAACTAAAAATCCTACAGGGTAACACTTCTTTGAACTGTTGCAGATATAAATATCTTTGAACTGTTGATATAAATTCAAAAGTTTGGATTTTAAAAAAGCATCTAGTTACTACCAAAGTAGGCCGAACATCTTTTTTGTCTTATCCACTACTTCATTCCTTTTAGGCTCAACTAGAAATTATATAGCTGTTTCTGAAAAATGATACTGCCACTTTCAGGGACAGAGAAATTTGGAATACAATGGCATCAGCATCATATGTTTTGTATTGAGTGAACATTATTGAAGAAAATGAGAGGAGCATGAGACTGTTTTCTAGTTCTGGCCTGTACTGCAGACACAGAGAGGTATGTGGGAGAGAATAGCAGAACAGAGGTTGAAAGAGGATTAGCAAACAAGTAAAACATACAGGTATATCACAGTTGACCAAGGAAATGTGTTTGTGGGCATTATTTGTTTACCAGAAAATCTGGTAGCAGAAGTAGAAATAACATGATTTCTACACCACAAAAAAAGAAGAGCAGTTCAACATATTTCAGTAAACTTTGTACTCAAAATTAACATTATGCACATGTGAAATCAAACAACCAGGCAAGGTGTCTTGCAGAAGTTAAAAAGAAAAAAAAAAAGTTTTGAGCCTCCTAGAAACTGTTTGAAAGTGCTGTCCAACATCCATCCAGGGTCAGTTTTTTCTTCCACTAGTCTCCAGTTTTGTTTATAATTTTTGTGGCAAACTCAAAGAGCCATTTTTTTAAATATGATTAGCCTCATACTGTTATCATACCTAGCAGCAACTCTACAGGTACGTGCCTACAACACTAAGTACTTAAACTGGATGGCCAGGGAAAAGCAATTTTTCTGAGCACTGAAAGCATGTGCTCTCCCTTTGAGCTATGAGCCCTCCGCCTGCTTTACAAACTTCTTCTCAGAAAAACTGCATCGCTATAAATGTATATCAAATCATTATGCAGAAAACTGCCAAGGAGGATAGTGAGCTGTACATTCAGCGTTTTGGCCCTTTTTAGGCACAAAGCCAGGATTCCACAGCTCATTTTGGCCTTTTCCCCATGAACTCATATATTATCAAACAAACTGAAGAAAGACGCTAGATACACTGGAGACAATCTCATCCACCTTACATAGTGGAGACAAGGTGAGAATTTTGGTGCCACGTAGAAACTGATTTATTCTTCCAGGCATTTCAAAAGGATGCAGGAAGTTTAGACCTATTTTAACTCTTAGATTTTATCCTTCACTCTTAATGTTTCACTTAATAATACATCTTTTTTGATTGTACTATATTTTATTTATTTTTAGTATGTGGGCATATGGAAGGCATATTACTTTCTGAGAACTTTTCTCATAGACCAGCTTATAAATACTGTCTATAAATTAATAAATACAATTTCTTATTGTTGGAAATCAGATGGTCTACAGTGCCATGAATAGTTCCTACTCTATCATCATTATTAAGTAAAAAGAAAATAACATAATAAATAAATAAATAATAAATAATAAAGTAATGAAAGTTTGAAAAATTATGCAATATAAGGGAAAATGTGCAAAATCTTTCTGTTTGCTTAGTTAGTACAGTTCACAGATTCCATCTTCTCTTACGTTGCAGAGCTATTCTGACATCTAATCTGAACTGTTTTCACTGAACAATTTGATTTTCATTGAACAATTTAGAGCATTTACTGGATAACTTGTACAGAATCACGTACAGTATCCAGACTCATGTAAAACAGTATCAACAACTTGTTTATTTTACACGTATTCAAACGAAGTGGAGGGGGAGTTAGCACCTCTAATTTATAAAGTGGAACAGTCCTCCAATGCAAAGATAAATAATTGAATGCCAATGTCAAGATTATCCATGCCATGCATTTCCATGCCATAACTTCTATGCTGCCTTGATCCTCTGTCAGGTGACAGGAGAGAAATAAAATAAAATAACATAAAATCATTAAGCAGTCAATTTCTAATCACTTAGAAAGCAAGGCAGTGATCACAAGAAGTCAACATGGATTTCTCAAAAATAAGACATGCCAGACTAATCTTATCTCTTTTTATGATAGAGTTACTAGCCTGATAGATGAAGGGAATGCTGTGGATGTAGCATATCTCGATTTCAGTAAGGCCTTTGACAAAGTTCCCCATGACATTCTTGCAAAGAAGCTAGTAAAATGCGGGCTGGACAGGGCTACTGTTAGTTGAATTTGTAATTGGTTGACTGACCGAACCCAAAGGGTGATCACGAATGGCTGCTTTTCATCCTGGAGAGAAGTGACTAGTGGGGTGCCACAGGGTTCTGTCCTGGGCCCAGTACTGCTCAATATTTTTATCAACGACTTGGATGAAGGAATAGAGGGCATGCTCATCAAATCTGCAGATGACTCCAAATTGGGAGGGGTTGCTAATACGCCAGAGGACAGGATCAAAATTCAAAATGACCTGGACAGATTGGAGAGCTGGGCCAAGGCTAACAAAATGAAATTCAACAGAGAGAAGTGTAAGGTCCTACACTTAGGTAGAAAAAATGGAATACAGAAATACAGGATGGGGGACATGTGGCTGGATAGCAGTATGTGTGAAAGGGATCTAGGAGTCTTCATAGACCACAAGCTGAACATGAGTCAGCAGTGTGATGCGGCAGCCAAGAAAGCCAATGCAATTCTCAGTATGGTATCTAGATAAAGGGAGGTACTGGTACCACTCTACTCTGCTTTGATTAGACCTCATCTTGAATACTGTGTCCAGTTCTGGGTACCCCAATTCAAGAAGGACATGGTCAAGCTGGAGCAAGTCCAGAGGAGGGCGACCAAAATGGTGAGAGGTCTAGAAGCCATGGCCTACGAGGATAGACTTAGAGAGCTGGGCATGTTTAGTCTGCAGAAGAGAAGGTTAAGAGGGGACATGATAGCCATGTTTAAATATTTGAAAGTATGCCATGTAGAGGAAGGAGAGGCCTTGTTTTCTGCTGCTCCAGAGACCAGGACAAGGAGCAATGGATTCAAGCTGTAGGAAAGGAGATTCCACCTGAACCTCAGGAAGAACTTCCTGACGGTCAGGGCTGTCTAGCAGTGGAATACCCTGCCTCAGAGTGTAGTGGAGTCTCCTTCTTTGGAGGTTTTTAAGCAGAGGCTGGATGGCCATCTGTTGGGAGTGCTTTGAGGGTGTTCCTGCACACCAGGGGGTTGGACTGGATGGCCCCGTGTGGTCTCTTCCAACTCTACATTTCTATGATTCTATGACTCTATGAAAATAAAATAAAATAGCACAGATGTGAAAGCTGGACAGTGAAGGAAGCTGATGGGAAGAAATCAGCTTTTTTGAAATGGAGTGTTCTATGAGATTTTCGCTGAGTTTCAGACTGCCAAAAAGACAGAAACATGGGTCATAGCCCAAATCAAGTCTCAATTCTCAATAGAAGCTAAAATGACTTAACTGAGACTGTGATACTCTGGACATACAATGAAAAGACATGCATTATATGCTGGGAAAAGTTGAAGACAGTAAAGAATGCTACAGCATTGAGTTTGAAAGAGTCCTCTGGGTTCTAGGAAGGGCTGTTCATAACATCACCATAAGTCAAAGCTGACTTCGCAGCACATAAAAACAGCAAATTCATACAGTGTCTGGGACTTTTTTGCAGTGTGTTTGTGTGTGCACATGTGCATTTTTGTTTACTCTTACAACTGCCCCATTTAGTAAATCCCTAGCAAACTGTAACAATGAGTGGACTATGGTTCATACACAGCAACTTATTCCAAGTCAACCATTGAGTAGGAACAGAAATTGTAACTCTAATCACTGACAATGCTAACTCGCAAGTTAGTCTTTAGTGTGAAGCAAAACAGTATTGCTACTGCTGGCAACATCTTTCCATTTGATCATACAGCAGACTACAGACAGCTCTGAAGTACGCAAATTAAGAAGCACTGCTGCAGTTCTATCATCCCTTGTAGCCCAGACTTGGAGCTATCTCAGTCAATTCTTCTACATAAAATGACCACAGAGGATAACAGAGAATAGGCACCTAGCTTTTGCAAAGAATATTTCCTGCATTTCAGTTTGTGCACTGGAGGGCCTATCTAGACTGGTTGATGTCTAAACACATCTTTCTGTAGGATAAAATGACCCAAATAAACTGTATTTCATTTTCTGCATTCTAACTAAACTAGGTAGGACTAGATTACCAAGGCTACTGCCATGTTACCCATACCTCCACCCCAACCTGTAATTTAATGAAAGATTTACTAGCCTCCTGAATGCTCAAAATCATTAATTGATATCCAGGATGTGTGTAAGAGAGTCTCAGCTACATACACTTTTTGTGTAGAGAAAGGGATCACTCTGTGTGGACCTAATTTGTCTTGCAAGCAACCTCTATCAGGCCAAAATCCCAATCTGACAGCCCATCCTCAAAAAGCCCATTTCCAAAGCCCATACATTACCTCTTCCCAATTAAGCCCCACTCTCTGGAGAATTGCATGACCCCTGCCGCCAACAATGTCCAAATTATTTCTGATCAGACACAGTGCGTTGCAAGCCTGCTTACAGTTCCAGATCCCCTTCCTCTGAGCAAACTCTCTCATCATGACTCTGCACATGGAGACAGGGTCTATGTGATGATGTATATATTCTCCTAAATTATTTCTGGTCCCAGTCTCCTCATCACCTTATTATTGGCTCTATCACTCTAACTGCATATTTCTAAATTATGCCATGCTGTTCTTATCATTAACTACTTCTATTTTCTTCTTCTCTCCCAAGATGCCTATGGCAGATGGATATCTATCTAGCAAGAAACTTTAGAATTTTTCCATTCATGAGTGTCTATTATGTCAAATCACTGAGTCACCATCAACTTGCTTCACAGTCAGACTGTTCAAAATTCCTACCTTGTGTAGACCATAAAATGCTTACAGGCATGGAAGCCACATCTTTGATCTTTATCCAGCTGTTATTGCGCTGCCTACTCCATGACGAAATCACGCAGTAATAATCTCCTCTGTCTGCGTCAGATGTCCACTGGATTCGTAAGCGAAAAGTGTCCACAGTTGGCTTGGAGAAAATAATTTCCCCATTCTGGGCCCGTTGTTTGCTTCTGTCTCCAACTGCTAGAGTCCAGTCTGCATCCATGGTGGCAAGAAGTTCATCTTTTACCACTTCATCACTGCGCAAAGGCAATCTGTAGTACCAGGACACAGTGAAACGTATGTTTGCTTCAGTATTCTGTGCCTCTGTGATTCTACACTCCAGTTCTGTGGGATCTTCTGCAAACTTTGGTGTTTTAGAAGCATTTAGGAACACATTGTAATTTGGTTCTATACAGGATTTGGAAAAGCAGAAAGGAAACCAATTAAAAGAATGAAAGAATGACCAATTCAGAATACAGATCATATCTCTCTCTTAATCTTTCTCATTTCAAAACTGGAACACTGCGTCAATAACTTTACCAGACAACAGTGGAGCCCACTATCTCAATAGCGTTATCTACTAATGTCTCAAGCTAAACCAAAGGAAAATTACATAGCTAGAATTCAGTCAGCCAGGATGCTGCTTTTCTTAGAGTGATTTCATAATACCCAGAACATTCTTGTCATGGAATACTGCACCTGACATTGCAAAATCTACCTTTGAGGGAAATGGCTGATTACCATGGTATGAGATCAACATCTCAGAAGAACATGCCTAGACTGTGTTAAGTTTGTAGGCACTGTTTTTCTATTTGATTTTACCATCCACTTTCAGTGACATATTAGCAGAAATGGAGAACAGAGTAATCAAATGTTAAGAGCAGCCACCACTTATATTTGTTCAAGATACTGAACATGACTGACAATTACTAAAGTTGTACTTCAAGTTGACAAGCTAACATAGTACCAGAAATTTTTACAAATTTAAAATATAAATTTCTTTTTTATAATATTACAATGACAATAAATGTCAAGGCATTCTGAAGGATCCCTTTATCTGTTCTCAGGAACCATAGCAATATTCCAGAGAAAGAGGGAGAAACCTAAATAATAACTAGAGATTTTATAAATCACAGAGTTTCTGAGATTACTGGACACACCCACACACAGTTTACAGAAGCAGATAATTTCCACAACAGAAGCAAAATGAAGTTTTTCTGTTCTGATAAGAATGTGAGGAAAGCTAAAGAGAAATGGGGTTTCACTTAATCATGTCTGTACTGGGATGACCTAAAGTGCTGGATTGCTACAGAAAGTTTTGCTTTTGACACCAGTGCTCCAGCGAGGCTCTTTACACTGACTTTACACAGACAGAGGATTTAGAAGGAAGGAATAAAAGGCTTGCTGGATAAACCTCATTCCTGCGCTCTGTCAGCTGTCAAAGAACAGCCTTGCTGACAGTTCAATGACTTAATGCCCTGCCAAGCTCTCAAACTTCAATCAAGGAGGAGGAGGCTGGTGATGAATTCTGGAAGCCGTTTATGTACCTCAAATGATGAGAACCCCTCACCCACTTCACCCACCCTCAGGCAATGTAAGTTCAACTGAAGAATACTTTTATCCTCTCTCTGTACCTGCTCCCAAATAATTACTAATTGGGACAGATAAAAGAGAAGAAACTCATAGTGAATCTCCCATGAAATATTTTTAAATGCAGAAAAGATGTACTCAAACGGTTTTTGGAGGCAAAGTTACTACCAGATTATACTTGAAAAAGGAATGCTCTCACTAAGAGCCTTTTCACACCTTACCTTTTCACGGAGGCGGGGGGTGGCGCTCGTGCGAGAAGCCTCAGCCGGAATACTGCCGCTTCCCTGCTGCTTCAGTTCTGCAGCAGCTTCCTGGTTGTGCCCCGCCCCTTCCTACCACAGCACAACCTGAGGCAGGAAGCACGACCGGCCCAGCTCCCGACGCACCGCATACCAGGTAAGTGCGCGCAGGCCCTGGGAGCCATTTTCGGCTTTAAGCCGAAAATGAAAAGGTGCGTGCACAGTCCGTGTCAGGCCCTTGGGCGTCATGCGGACTGCTCTTCCCATTTACGCGACGCTCAGGGGGCCCTCTTGCTTTAGAAACGCCATGCGAAAGGCTTAAGTCAGGTTTGCGTTTAAGCACTGACCTGGCAACTACAGCTAAAATGAAATTGTATAGAGGTGAATGAGCAGGCTGGAGGGGAAGGAAAGAATGGAGAATTCTCTCCATTCGGGTCCACAATGTTGAAGCCAAAGAGCCTGCTAGATGAGGGAAAATTGCTTTGCTCTCCCAGGCCCTACACACAGAAATATGATGGAGGACTAGAAGATGGCCAAAGTTCCCAATCCCTCTTCTGCCAAGCTACCATTTTATTTCCATTATACTCTGCACTGACTAGTAACTTTAACATTTAGAAATCTAGGCATTCAGTGCCTTCATGATGATCAAAGTTTATTGCCTATGCAGTTACCTATACAGTAAAAATATCTCCATGTATGAGCATGGCTGCATCTTAAGATTCTCCATGGAAGGCTTTCTCTTGATCCAACCACCATAAAAGAAAGCCTTCTCAGTGGCTCCCAGGAAAGTCTTTCTGCAAAAGAAACTTCTGTCCTCCTCTCTGCTCTCCTGCTACCAGAAGATTTTTATTTAAACAGCCATTTATGACTAATGGTCTTGTCACGGTAGGGTTTTACTGTGTTTACTGTTTTTACAGTTAAGTTTTAAAATGATTTTATACTGTTTTAAATCAGTGGTTGTTTTAGTATGAATGGCCATTTAATTGTTGTGTTTTTACCTTGGTATTATCAGGGTTTTAAGCTGTATTTTAACTTTGCAGAAAGCTACGGTGTTTGCTGGTGTCTAAGATGCGCCGGCATATAAGATGCACCCCATTTTAAAATGTTTTTTTCTGGGGGCTAGTTTAAAAAAAATACCATAACTTCTCCTGTCCCCCTTCCCTTCCGTTTTGCAGAGGAAGGGAAAGGAGGGAGCTCCAGAAGTAGGGAAAGAAAGTTCCTAGGATCTTTCTTTCCCCTCCGATTTGCAGGGGAAGGGAAAGTAGGAAGCACCAGAAGCGGTGAAAGAAAGTTCCTAAGATCTTTCTTCTTTCTCGTCTGGTTTGCAGGGGAAGGGAAAGGAGGAAGCACCAGAGGTGGGGAAAAAGAGTTCCTAGGATCTTTCTTTCCCCTCTGGTTTGCAAGGGAAAGGAAAGGAGGGTGCACCAGAGGCAGGGAAAGAAAGTTCCTAGGATCTTTCTTCCCCTTCCTTTTCCCCTCTGGTTTACAGGGGAAAGGAAAGGAAGGCACTCTGGAGGGGCAAGAAGAAAGCTGCACGAGCTTTCTTTTTCCCCCTCTGGAGCTACCTCTTTTCTCTTCCCATTCAAAATGGAAGGAAAAGTAGGGTTGGTGGAAGCCACAAGGGTTCCTTTCCCCCCCCCCGGAGCTCACCCTCGCTTTCTAGTGCATTTTGCCTCTGTGCTGAGAACTTGCACGGTAGCAAAATGCTTAGGGAAAAAGACCCACCCAGCATATAAGATACACCTTATTTTTAACATTTATTTTTCAGAAAAAAAAGTGCATCTTATGTGCCAGCAAATATGGTAGTTTGGGTCCTATGTCAGGAAAATGGTGGGATATTTTATTTCATATACATCTACATATATATAAAGAGGATTATAATCAAACAGTTTCCACACTGGATTTCCCTTCCACATCTCCAAATTTGGAATTTGCCCATCCCTTTCCCTTTTATACTACTTCTCACTGGCCGCCTCTCCCAGCAATCTTTGCCTGTTTCAGTTTGCTGCCACTTCAGGAAATTTATTAATTTAAAATAGCATGCAAATGCAGTCTTGACCAGCCTGCTGCCACCAAAGCACTTTTTGTGTGAATGCTGGAGGGCAACAGACTAACCTGTGAAGAGAATGACAGTTGCTCCTGTCTGGCAATAATTCTCCCACAAGGCTTTAAACACACACACAGAGGGGGAGCTGGTTACAAAGAGTGGCCCTCTGGGACCTTTGAATCCTGGTGACATTTCTAGGCACTCCAGCCTTGTCAAAACAGGGGTCACCATGGGTCTGGTTTCTGTTTGTAGATCATAAGTATGTACAAAACAATAATTTAATTTCAGTATACCATAAGTAGAAATGCTTGCTTCTACTGTTTGAAAGGCTGTCAAGAATCATCTGGCTCCTAATTGCTAAGTCAAAAGCCAGAAACTTGATTTTTCTAATTATTCTCTAAGAGATGCTGACACGCCAAGGCAAACGCTACAAAACAACATGGTTCTTTAGAAATTTATGCTTGGGTTTCAGTTTTCTATATCTCTCCTGTCTGGATGTACATTTCTTAGAATATTTGCATGAAAAGCAGGATCTCTGTAGCTTAAGAGTTCAGATAGGGAAACAGAGCATGTTATGAAAACAAAGTATTTCATACAGTCTTAGCAACATACCATGAAAAGAACAATGGGACACACACATACATATACGGAATGAATATCTGTATCTATATCTGTATGTATATGTGTGTGTGTGTGTGTGTGTGTGTGTACACACACACAGAAGGAGAGAGGGAGAGAATGAACACACACACACACACATACATATTGTGGCTCTCTTAATTGACTTAAGAACATAGAAACTGTAAATAGTCTTAGCATCACTTAGCACACATACACACACATTTCTATATTACAGATAATGTTTTCCATTTCTGAGTATCTGAAAGTGACCCCAAGAGTAAAATAGGCTTACCCAAGGACATTAGGAAGATTTAATTTCAGGACTATTAGCATCATGGCAGGAAATAGTACTTGCCTTTTCTTGGTCTACATCCCATAAACCAAAATACAGTACAAAAGCAGTAAATCAGAACACGAGAAGATAGCTACATGGGCAATTCAGCTGCTTGAAACAAAACCTTACTATGTGACATCACCACTCTTTTACTGATATATTCAAGATAAACAAAACTATAAAAGCAAGCTTGTTTTATGTATTAAGCAACTGATCCTCTCTCTTCCCTCTTTCCATCTCCCTCCTTTCTTTGTACCCATATGTGAACAAGCACAGCATTTAAAAATTGAAGAAATATTGTAGACAATTTCCAGCTAAAAAAATGAACACTAATTGTAACCCAATTGGGGAAAAGATTAGACATAAATTCAATTCCATTCATAAATAGTTTTAAAACAATTATTTGGTTGTCCCCTTGTAGGGAAAATATATTGCTACAGAGAAGTCTACATATTAACCACTTGTTCTAAGGCAGACTCTTAAATAAGGCAGGGCCTTGAAGTAGATATATACAGTAGATGCTTGGTACAAAGCATAGCCACTTTTTCGGTGGCACAATGTAGTTATCTGAATTAGTTGTTTTTTAAATTTGAAATCAAATTTGTAATCAAATTTGAGCAGAATCTTCAAATGTCCCCCCTCCTGACGCAAATACAGAAGTTAATTTCGTAAGTGATGCTAAGACTATTTACACTTTCTATGTTCTTAAGTCAATTCAGAGAGCCACATCTGATGAAAGCTAAATACCAACATTTCAGAAAGGACAATCTGGCCTCTAAAACTTTCAGAATTATTCACAGATATTCCCAACATGGCTGAGACAGTCAAGAACACACATCAGAGAATACTGCTAACAAGTAAAAGTGGGTAGGTTGCTAGCATGTACCATTTTTAGTCCTAATTCCCATTCCATGATGTACCATAATTTTCTCCTTAACCAGATTTCAGGTGAAAGGAAATTCATTCTCAATGAATGAGACTTTCTAGTTCACTTTTGTTTTACAATGTCAACAAAACTCTGGAAAAGTAGTTCATCAACTTTTACAAACACTGCTATCCAGCAACTCACCTAGTGCTAGCACTTCCACAGTGACTGGCACAGATGTTCTCTCCGCTACCTTGTGCCAGCTACCATTGTGCTGTGGCACCCAAAGAGCTGCTTGGCAGAAATAGTAGCCAGAATCTTCAAGGCTCACATCACGTATCAGCAAGTGGTAAGAACTTCGATCCACATGGCTGAGACTGATGAGGGTCGAGTCACTAATTACAGAATCACGGTCTGCACTCAGCAAAACCTGAGCCTCTGTTGTGGTGTCATCAGGTGAGTCACTGAAATACCATGTGACTTCTGCTTGGAAAATACCACTTCTGTCTGTTGTGAAGTTGCAGGCAAGGTCGAGGGATTCTCTCTCTGTAACAGTCACATTGTTTCTGGTGATGAACACACCTAAAGCTGGGGTAGGGGAAATGGAAAAGACCAAAATGATCACTTTCAGCCTCCTAGTTCAGCAAATAGTGTTCCAGTCAGTTTCTCCTACTTGCTTATTATTTAGAAATCTACATATTTGTATTTATACCCAAAGCTTACAATCTGAATTGCAAACCAATAGACATGAAGGCTGTTAACTTATAAGTTCCACTAGAACTATTTCTAGTTGCACTAGAGTGTACATTTGTGACCCGAGGCAGACCTATTATACTACTGCAGTTCTTTTGAAATTAAAGCCAACCACTTTTTATTCGCTCCTGAATATGGAATCTCATACATTCTTCTTCTGAAATGAACACTAAGGCCATTTTGCAAGACTTGTACACAAATATCCTCATTCACTTACTGAAAGGAAAGTAATCTGTGGGCAGAATTTATAACAGACCAACAACAACAAGCATGAGTTAAAATAACACTACCATTATGAAGTCCCAAAATAACAGTACAGTAGGCATTCAAATATGTCAGTATCTGACAGTTCTGCCTATTACAGGTTTTCCTACTAATTCATAATCATTCATAGTCATTAGTAAGTCTGGATCGCAATCCAATTTGCAAGTCTGGATTGCAATGTAATACACAAGGCAGTAAAGCAACACTATTACCATGTTAATCTGTGCTAAGTAGCCACCACACTTTCCACCAAGTGCTGACAGTATGCTCTGTTCCCTCCTTCCCCATTATAGCACAGATGCCTCTACTGTCTACACTTCCAGGTTTCTACAAACTCACCTGTTGGCTGTACCACAACATTTGCTACATCAGCAGTCTTCTCTTGGATCTTCTGCCATGAACCATCTGCACCTTTAACCCACTCACTCACTCGACACCTGTAGGCACCTTCATCTGTTGGAAGAGCCTGGGACACAGACAAACGGTAAATGTCATTCGCCATGGCATCTAAGCGCACATCACCACTGACATAGCGCTCACTGTATTCCAGACCAGGTTGGAACTTGCCCTCATGCGTCAGGGAGAGGATTTCTTGCCAGGCAAGGCCATTCTTGAATTCCCAAGACACATGTAGATGGGTGTGTTCTGAAGAATTGGTGGAAGCTGAACAGCGCAACTGAAATGCATCTCCTTCCGATAAATTCCAAGTGGATGTGGCACGGGCTTTTGACCCACTAACAGTTAAGCCGTCTGCGATCACTATTTAGAGAAGAGAAAGTTATCAAGCACATGGATTATAATAAACAGTTTTACATAAAAAGTGATGAAGTCAAGGCTGTGGTAGCTTCTCATGAAAGAGATGTCTAATTACATGAATGAATATGCTGAGCCAAAACAAATCACTCATGTCAGAAAACATGAGCAAAAAAGTGTTTTAAATACAACTTCTTCATCCCAGCTCAATCAATTGTTCCAGCACTATAAGGGTTTCATATTCTCTTTCAATGAAAAATTACAAGCAGAAAAACTTCAGTTTCCACTACACTGTGTTTGGGATCACAACATCACTGTAAAAAGGACTGAAATAACAAAAAGAAGAGACATGTTTCAACCGCACTGTTGAATGAATGCTGAACTACTTATGTATGAAAAATTAATTTCATGGGGCTCTTTGGACAACAGACAACCAACACCCTGTTTTGATTAGAGAAATGCAACATAGTGCCATGGTATCAATCAGATTTGGACCATGAATGGCTAAGCTAATAGTTCAGGCAAACACATTTGTGGTCTGCCTACTCCAAGGGAATAGCTATTTACCTCAAATGAGTAGTATACCAAGTGCAATTACAGACTTGCTAGGAAAGCCCAGCCAAATATTTTATGCTACGAATCAAGTTGCTGGAATATGAAGAAGAGAACAGCAACTCAAATCTCAACATCTTTGACTTTTTTGTATTAAATTTACACTTTGCCATTCCCTTATAGATAGGACTCAAGGTGGCTGACACTAGAATTATTGTGTACAAAATTATTATTAAAATGTAAACACAAATCAGTTAATGTATCAGACAAAAAGAAAGAAACAGTACTCACCAGTTAAAACGTACTTCAGTCAAAAGTTTATAAGTCAAAATCCTATCTGAATAAATACGTTTTTCCCTACCAACAGAAGGACAGCAACAGTGTGGTAAGTCTGGCTTCCTTTGGTAGAGAACTCAAGAAACTGGGAGGAGCTATCAAGAAGGCCTTTTTCTGTTTTGCTATTGCATCTCTAAATGTCAATTTGAAAAAATATTCTTTTTACTGTCTACCTTTCAATTATATAAAGAGACAAGACAATACACATGAAAAGATTATTTCTACTCAAGGCATTTTACAAAATGTTTGCAAAATTATGCTAAGACCCAATGCCATGCCAATTGGAAATACCCCTCACCCTGTGGAAGTACCTTTGACTTCGACTTCAGCATTGTAATTTCCCTGGAAGATAGCATCTGTGCTAGGCGTGGTGCATCTGTACATCCCTTGGTCAGAAGGATGGATGTTGCCAATCACAAGTTCAACAGCGTCATTGCTATTTCGTCTCAGTGTGATCTCTTTATTATTAACCCGGTCTTGATACTCCCGAGATGTGAATGAAGGGTCCCAAGTACTCACAACATGTACAAATTTAGAGTCCTGAGCAAGGTTTGTAGAAAACTCCCAGTCAAAGTTTTGTTCACTGGGTCCATCATATTGACTAACATTGCATGGAATCACTACCTCTGTGCCTTCAACTCGTACAAGGGGACCTGTAGGAACCTTTACAATACGCCCATGGCAAGAAGCTGAAAGAAAGAAGAAGCAAACTTTTAAAAATGCAATTATATTAAAGCAAATAGGAAGGGTTGAGCTGAGGGGAGGAAAGGAAGAGAATATTGTTATTTGTCATTTAACAAATTAAATACTGGATAAGAACTGATGTTCTCTGGGAAGGTATTTGTCAATGAATTAGGAGAGTATGTTGGGCTGATATGGGAAAACACCCAGGACATCCTTGCTCAATGAGTGGCCTTTGGGAGGTCACTTTTCTTTGCAGCATCTCTGGGAATCATTTATAAATACAGACAGCACTGACGGAAAACTCTTTTATTCTCTCCTCAAATATGATTCCCTTGACACTTCATAAGCATCATGTAAAACAATGAGTGCAGTTCATAAAACTGAATAAAAAATTAAAGAGCCCAATTACCACTGTGTTTACCTTTTCTCAGAAGCATTTACCTTTTTTCCAAATCAGACTCGTGGGAAACAAGCAGCCTGACCAGACACTGATAGGACTGAGTGGTAACATTTAATGCTTGGGTATTTTGGCCCTCAGTTTTCTGCCACCCCTACCTGTCTAAAAGCCATGAGATTGTTTCCTATTTTTTTAAATAAAATGTATATTATATTCTGGACATTTCTTTCAAATTCATGCTAGTAATATTTTCAAAGTGAGTTTTTTTTAAAAAAACAACTAGTCAACGCAAGTATAAGCTGAGGTTCAGTAAAGTCATAGCCTGAATTATGAAACATTCTTAGTTCCATGCCTCTGAAAACACTAGACAAAAGGATTTTGTTACCTCTCTTGCATTCACAGGGAACACAGTATTTTGGGTCAGGCAAGTTTTATCATCTATAAAATATAAGCAGTATTGTAATTTGAGGTGTTTCCATGAACATGCATTTTTGATGCACAGTTGTATAAACATGTAGAAAGGATGAAAACATGCAATGGAAAAAGTGTCTACTGTCTGCAGCTAAGGATGTGAAAAGGTCAGTTTTGTTGTGTTTCTCTGAATCCTACCTGCATTCTTGTTCTATCCTTTGTTTATATCATCATGGAAACATATTTTTACATCTTACAAGTATACATTGCATTGCAAGATATTTTTTTTCCTTCCCATGTAGGAATTTGTATACATTTCTCACACATGCTTTCTAAATATACAGTTTTTCCTGATTGCATTTTGTACACATTTTCTCCATTGACTAAAGTATGTGTGTGTATTTTAAATGTTTTGTCATTCAAATGGTTTACAAATATTTTATTTTCTCTAAAATGCATCTCAAGGCACATAAATCTGTGAATTTTTGAGGCAAGGTAGGTCTTGTCCCACAACAACTCTCAGTGGTATCAAATGGATACTTTTATTAAGAATCTCAACTCTAACAAAATTATTTTCTATCCCTGCCCACCACCCATGAAAGTCAAGAGCTTTTATTATAGTACTGAAATCCTTCACCTCCTCATTCTCTCAAGTGTTTAAATTCCAAGTCCAATAACTGGAAAGATGTTAAGAAATGCAACTCATACCTAATTCATTGAACACATGCCCAGTGTCCAGTGCTACTGTGTTATTAGACAGGAAACAAAGATGCACAGCCAGAAAAACTACTTATCTTTGGTTTCACTCATAAGGTATATATCCACTTCAACGCAATTATAACCAATATGAACAGGTAGGAACATCAAAATTCAAAAAGTGAGGCCAAAATTGCATGGACATATATGGTTATCATCTAGATTCCTATATGTGAAATCAAACGTGCCAATACAACATGTGCACAATATTTTTCATATATTAAGGAAGTTTGCTGGACACCTACATATGAACAGTAGAACACAAAGCCTCATTAAATATACCAGCTGCTTCTCATGAGCACAAGGGTGCTTGAAACAGCATTTCTAATCAGGAGAACCAAGGCCTCTTCTGCCAGGATAGTTGGCCTTGTTCAGAAGTCCAGATTTCTTCAGGAGCTACAAATTAGCTTTGGCAGGATCTCTCATTTCCTAAGAATGCTAACCAAGCACTGCTCTTATTTACAACTGAAGACTTTCCATAAAAGGAAAACGGTTTCAGCTACAGAGGCACTGTTCATTTTCAGCTTCCAAACAAAATCATTTAAACAATGTATAATCTTCATTCCATCATAAATCCATTCCTACACACACATTTGCAAGACTGCAACAGAAGGAACCGCAAATATTGAAACACTCTCTTTTGACCCAGATTTTCAGTACAACAAAGGAGTATCAAGAGTATTCAGTCTTCATTACCCTCTCTCTTCAACACTGTTTCACTCCCCTAATATCTTAAAAAGGTGTGGTCAGCTAGGATTACACCTGCCTTCTTCAACTTGTATTAGTTGACTAGTTGGATGTGACATGATTACAATCTAATAGCAACAAAATACAGTATTCCAGAAAACTGTGGTTATCTCAACACAGCTGCACCATGACATTTGGAATCAAATCCGAAGTAAAGACCAGTGTACACCATAATTGCATATGTAAGTTCATTCTGTGAGCATCTCGGGGGGGGGAGGTTAACAACTCAATCACACATGCATGGCCAAAGCACATTTGTACCTAATGTCATTTATGTTCTGAAACATTTTTTTTCCATCCTGCTGTGGCTTTTTAAAACATGATGAAGAAGACTCTTCGCTTCCTACTTCAGTGCTTCCTACTACCTCATACAAAAAGCAGATACATGAAGTTGCCTTGTACCAGGTCAGATTAATGCTCAGTCTAGTTCAGTCTTCCATAATATGGGTGCCTCAAGATGTTCTGGTTTAAAACACTGTTAGCCCAGCCAACATGGCCAGTGATGTAGCAGTGATTCAAGGCCAGGAGCTGCAAGCACTTAAAACCTGAAAGGTTAAGTATATGTGCAGTGGCTTGGTGCACCGAGCCACTGAACTTGTGTTGCAGCATCTGCCCACACAGATTAGTACCCCCAGGTCTTAGACTGACCTTGTCTACTCAGGCCAGTCACTGGATCATCTTGGACCAGAAGGGCTATGAGAGGACTTTCTGTTCCAGTTAAGCCTTAGTTGAGCAACAAGATCTTCCCAAGTGTGACCGAAAATCGACAAAGACTCTTAATTGTACCTATTATCTGCCTTACCCCTGACATACTGTTATTTTGCTGAAGGCCCTACTGGGATCAGGTTCAGGGAGGCTAAGAGTAGAACACTTAGCTGCTTGCTACAATAAATTTGCTAGGCACTTTGAGAAGAAAGTCATATTTGTTCACATCCTGATGCTACAAATCACAGAATCTGGCAAACCTATGCAAACTGAGCTTGGAAACAGTTTTAGTTTGTACAATTTGATAGCATGAATAATATATTTGAATCAGCTGCCCTACCAAACACAAGTCTGACCTTTGCACATCTCAGTTGATGATAAGATCTCAGACTGACTGGGTGGGTCCGGGGGAAGATGCTTGCTGTCCTGAAGAAGGCTGTAGTGAACCCCTTCCTGAAAATGACCTCTCTTGATCCAGAGGTATGTGAGAATCTATTGCCCTATGGCTAATACCACTTGTAAAGCAAAGTGCTTCACTATGTTGTGACTGAGCAATTTCAGACATTATTGAAGGAAACAAATGATCTAGATCCATTTCAGTCTGGTTTTGGGCTAAGGTATATAACAAAACATATTTGGTTGTTCTGACTGACAACAGGCTTCAGGTGAAAGATAGAGGAGAGCACTACCCTACTGAATTTCCTGAATGTCTCAGCAAGTTTCCATACCATTGATCATGGTATCCTACTTTATAAGCTATCTTGGGCAGGAGCTGAAAATACTGTGCTACAGTCATTCCACTCCTAAATGTAAGGCCAATTCCAGAGAATAGAAATGCCAAGCTCCTATTCAGCCCCATGTTCATTAAGCCATAGAGTACCACAGGGCTCCATCCTATCTCCTATGATGTTCAGCATCTTCCATTTAGCAGAGTGAAGCAACTAACCCCGGCAGCAGATGCTGGGGGAATCAGCTGTTTCTGAATTCCCTGTTTTTTATCCCGTGTGCTATACAATTTCTCCTCCACCCTTAAATTGGCCTGGAGTCCCAAGGATTGATAAAGGATCCTATCCAATTGCCACTGTGGAAGTCCAGGGAGCTTCTATATATGAAATGAGGAAGGCACCACCTGGTCATTTACCTGGGCCAGTCTTCATTCCAACTACCTGATTTCTCCTATTGTTTCCCAATTCCTGGCTTACCTGCCTACAAACCATGACATGAAAGCAGAGTTTTCTTCCCTAAGCTTTTATGCAATATTCTATGGACTAGAGACAGCAAGAACCCAATGACCTTCAACATACAAAGCATATGCATTACCATTGAGCAATATCTTCACACTGCCAATAAAAATTTGACAATGACAACAAATTATTTGTCTCCATTCTGTGAAGCATATGTTGCATGATTCATGCCTGTCAATAATTCCTTCAGCTTCATGGAACTGATGTTCTGATAACGATGATGAAAGTCACATACAATCAGGATCCCTGATTCTGCTTGTCATTAGCAACAGAAGCCAATATTTTAAACACACATGTACAATTTTCTGTTAACAGGCCAACTATCCAATAAAATAGACTGTTACATCACCTTCACTACAGTGTTTCTTGTAATGTGTTTTCCTGAGGGCATAACCAGCCAGACACTGAAACACATTTTATATAAGGACATTTATTCTACTGTGCATCTGCATAATGCCACAGAGTTAATGCTTTAGCAACCAGAGAGCACTGTTCACATGCCACAACATTTTAAGCCTTGGTGATGTAATAAGTCAAGTCTTTTCCATTTGACACAAAAAGTTAAAAAGAGTGAAGGCAGATCAGGATAATGTTCTAAATCTGCTAGAAGACTTGCAAAGTACTGGAACATCATGAGGCAGATACAGGATCTCAAAGCATTTGCTGAGAAAATCCATACTTATCACTTAGTTCTCCAATTTGAGCTACATAAGCTTCCCATTTAAGCCCAAGGCAAGCCCAAGAGAAGTTTAGATTTTAACCACCAGCCCCTGCTCCAGCTGAAATTCAGATGGGAATCTACAGAATGGAACTTTTTCTGGTAAATGACTTCCCACAAGAGGCTTGTGAATAGTTTAGCCATTCTCTGACCATTTGTGCCAGGCCAACACATAGCTCAGAGGCATGCAATGTACATGCCAGAATGATTTCTGGCAAGATCTGTGTATTTCTACAAGGATTACCAGGTTCCATTCAACTCATCACCAATGCAAAGGTCAATGAAGTCAGCCAAAGCACTGGGTTTTTAAACACAGGCAAAGAGTGGTGGAGACTACTCTGCTTTTAAGAACAGCAACTAAATGTCGATTATAAGAATTTTCTAAGAGATTTTAAGTACATTGAATCTGACATATATAAAAAAGAAATCAGTCAATGTTCATAAAATGAGCCACATTTTCAGAGTTCTGTCCACTAAAACTCATTTTGTTCACAATACTAAAATAACTACAAGTACTGTCTGTGACACTACTACTTTAGTACAAGTACACCAACTGTACACATATTATATTGACTAAGTGATATAAAATCAAGGTAAATGCCAAATTAAAGCATATATTTTCCTTTCCCTCCCTTCTGCTTTGGGCAATATTGCTATAGAACAGTGGTTCTCAACCTGTGGGTCCCCAGATGTTTGTGGACTTCAGCTCCCAGAAGCCCCAGCCACTATGGTCAATGCTCAGGGCTTCTGGGAGCTGAAGTCCAAAAACATCTGGGGACCCACAGGTTGAGAACCACTGCTATAGAACCAGAACAATCATTCCAAGTTTCTTAGAAAAACATGGACTAGAATACAAAGATAGATACACATATTCCCTCCCTTCCTCTTCTCACATACACTTGAATGTTTAAAGCTTAATTATTCAGAGTAAAGACTAAGTTAAAGGAAAACTGGCAAACTAAGAAGCACCAACATACATTCATAAGTATCGAATATATATTTTAACAATGTATTATAAATAGTAGGCTACAGTATCCTAACTATTTTAATCACTATTTTATATATGCAATACAACATTTCTCTGAATTTCCCGGTATTCCAATCATTCAACTGTACCATAACCTTTACTGGTCAGAACTGGAATCACTGTAGCCATAGCTTAAACATGACCACTTCTTCCCCTCAAAACATCAGCCTCTTAAGATCCTAAAATGCCTACAAGACTTCTGGATTTATTGCTCTAATAATGTAGGCATTTCTTTATACCTCTTCCCAATTTGTGACTGCTATTTTTGTTGTTATATGTCTTCAAGTCAGCTTTGACTTATGACAACCCTATCCTAGTATTTTCTTGGAAAGATTTATTCAGAGGAGGTTTTCTATTGTTTTCCTCTGAGGCTGAGAGAGTTTGACTTGCCCACAGTCACCCACTGGGTTTCCATGGCAGGGATCTAACCCTGGTTTACTGACGTCCTAAATGAACACCCAACCTATTATAACACACTGGCTCATGGTAGCTGCACGGTTCTTACAATCACTCTGTTACTGTAGTTTCTAGCCCGGATCTGTGGTATATTAGATATCATTTGATATCAAGAATTTGGTCTTCACTACCCATTCCTCTCCATGTGCTTGCAAGGCCCTCGGACAAGCATGCACACAGGCGGAGCCAAAAATAGCTGAACAATACAAAATAAATCCAGACAGGCCAGCAGTTGCCGGAATGCCGCTTCAGGAGACCTCTAGGCAAGTACACTTTAAAGTCACATTATGTATGCATGCAGTGTACAAAAGATCCCCTGCCCCGAGCAGGCAGCTTGATGAATCAAATATCCAACTGTCAAGCACTCCTCATTTGCATATTGTCTGTGCTGTTGACAACTCTGTCATAATTCAATCATGCTAAATACTGACCTTTCGGAGGCTTTGTCTCCAGCCCGAAACCCATTGTTTTCCCCGGGAACAGACTAGCCTACAGGCACATTTTCCCCTATAAGACCCCCTGATTTTGAGCATTTCTTCAGATCGCTCCTGGCTTCCATCCCACCTTGCTGCCGCTCCATTTGCTGAGCCTTCCCCTCAGCTTCCACGTGCTGAGAATCCCCCCTTTCAACAGACTTTTCTTCTGACTACCCGGGCTCCAGGATCAGGTGTAGATTTCCCTGAAAAATTCCTCTTAAAATCCTCTATCCAACTCCTACCTTTCTTTAATTAGGTCTGTGTGAGTGTTTGCATACATACGTATTGACTGTGTTTCAAAATAAAGAAAAACAATTTTAATTTACTTCTGCTTGATTATTGACTCGGCCTGATCCCGTAAACATTGGGTCCAAGATCTCACTAGGTTGCCCTGCATCTTGCATTGCTTAGCCTGTGCTCTTGCTAATTCCCATTCCCCATTATTTGGAACACATTGAGGTGTCCCTCACGGAACCCCAGAAATCAGGGACAACTCCTAAAGCAATAGCAATATTCTGAAGTAGGTAAAAGCAGTAGTGACATTCAGCAAATTTGAAGAAACTGTATGGCTCTACTTCAAGTTGACTGAACTCTACTACTGCTTTTATCTGCTTCATGAACATCTCTATTCTTTTATGACTAGCCATAACTCATGTAACTTTTTCAAGTCTGACATATGAATAAATAAGCAAGACAGCAGCAGACTGAACAGTCATTAAAGGATCAATAATTCTATAAATCAGATTTTATTCCAGTTTCAAATATAAAGTCCATCATACTAATTTAAACTAGGCTAAGGTCCAAGTTAATTCTGACATGAAAACAAAATCTTCCAGAAAATCTACCATCCATCAATGTTCTGTTGATGATTAAGTGTGATGACTTAAGCATTACCCATTTCATATATGTATTTTTAAGTTCCAGTTAAAGTTATGCAAATTTCACTGTTCTTTTCTCTATAATAGAGAAGCAATACATTTAAAACCCTGTTTTGGGAGTGGGGACAGAAATTTGGGGAAAGCTTGAAAAATATGCAACACATATTCTTAAGCATCCTTTACAGATCAAAAGTCAATTTGTTACTTTAAGAAAATAAAATATATTCTTCATAACTTTGATTTAATTATCATATTTAGATACATAAAATGTAAATATACAGTTATTACAAATTTACTACAATTAATAATAATCACAAATTTACTAATTGAATGGTAAATGTTTTCATTTTTATTACAAATTGAGCAACAAGGTGATGACCCTTAAGAAACTCCAGGGCTGGCCATATCATTAGGCAGAGAAAGAGTGCTGCCTCAGACTGACGCTGGGTGTATGTGCGTCAGGGTATGAAAGCCAGATTTAAAGGAATGAAGTACAGGAGCCATGGCACACGTCCTGCATTCCTTAAGCTAGTCAGCTGACCTCAAGCAATATAGAAGGGCCTATCCCTCACTACAAAGGAAGATATGACTGCCATTCTAGTCAGCTTCTGAAATACAAGGGCATCCCACCTTCTGTTCTGCTTCAGCCAGCACAATATCTACGGTTAACCCTTGAAATCTAGTCTTGTTCAGGTTTTGATATTTTAAGAGAAGCAGGCAAATGCTTTAAGCTGGAAAAAAGAAAAGAAAAGAAAAAAGAAACTACTTACATTACTGTGCACAGAAAGTACCTATTTTCCTTAATGTGGGAAGAGAAAACAGCAGGACAACCAAAGATTCCTTGAATAATAATTTTGTATCAATTGTCTAATCAGTCATATTTTCATAGCTATTGCTATCAACAAAATCAGTTACTACTCTTTTGCTCCTTCATTTTTATAATCCCTATGGACTTCTACTTTTTCATTTAATGAGTTTCCAGAGATAGATCAGTTTTGTTCACATGCTGCGGAAGCAAAGGAAGTCAGAGTCTGTGTTATGCAGAGACATTGCCATCATGCAGGAATGATATGTTATCGTTCCTAAACTAAATACCTGAGGATATTCAGTATTCTGCAATATTTGAAAGTTCCTTTCCAATATTAACTTCTATGTATGCTTATAAATCATCCGGAGGAATGAAGACCAGTTAGCAATCCCATCTGACAGCATCCAACAGAGTGACCTCTACCAGCAGAATCAGGAAGGGATTCTCTTCCTTCTGACACCTCTTCAACCTAAAAACCTGTTTCAGAGGGCTGGGAAACCCTCTGGAACAGCTTTTCCATGCAATGAAGGGCAAGGGGAAAAGAAGAAAGGAAAGTTTCTCCATATTTGATTCAGACTCAAGTCTTGAAAGATTTTATTTCTTGTTCTAAAATAGAACATTTTATAATCAAATTTTTAATTGGGGGGAAATTTAAAAAAAATCCTTAGGGGAAAAAAATCATTTTCCAGGCCTTTACATCTTTATTCCATACTGAAGATCTTCAGAGTTCAACACCTTATCCTCATGAATGTAAATGAACATTTAAAAACAGAATTTTCATTCTTTTTACAAACCAGATGTTTATACATTTTGAACAAGCTTCAACATATGTTTTTAATTTCTTGTACTTTCCAACTTTTTAAGTAATGTTTAATATCAAGGGTTTCTATCAACACACTCTTAGGCTAGATACAATTGCACAGAGCACATTAATTTTGCTGCTGCTGAGTGAGCTATTCCTTCCCTGCCTATGGCTTTCAAAGGAAACATATACAGCCTCCAGATTAAATGCTATGCTGTTTATCCTCTCACATCCTTCTTTCAGGTTGGCTTTCTGTTTTGTATGGTGAGGTAGGATGCATGTGTAGGGCTGAGTCAAGATAGATTTCTTTCATTTAAATTTAAGTAAGTGTATTTGAAGTAGTGAGCAGATTTTCACACTCTGAAATTCTGAATGTAGAATCTACTTCTTGCTTGACTGCAAGCACAGGATGAGGTAAAGGTTGTAATTGGATAGATTCTCCTCATAGATGACACTCTAGGGACAAATGTGCCGTTTCCAGAAACTCTAAAAATTCTTAAACAGTAATCTTTCTGAGCCCTTTTCTTTGTGGAAGAGAGTGGGTGAGAAATAAATTTGAAGGTTAAGTTCATAACACACACATCTCAACTGATGATCAGGGCAACACCATTTTTGATCAAGGTCTGTCTTTTCATGTATTATGGCAAATCATATGTGCAGAGAGAGAGAGAAAGAGACAGAATGAGAGAGTGCCAAATATACATTTGTGTTTGGAGCTCTAAGAAACCCTATTAAAGTATAATTCTATACCTCTATTTGTTTATTGAATTTATACTGTGCTTTTCTCCTGTGATGGGATCAAACTTAGAAGCAACATATGTACTTAGAAGTAAGTCCTACCAGGTTTAGGTCAGAATACATTGAATTCCAATTTGAAGTCTATATTCTTAACTTATCAAAAGTGTTTAATTGAAGACACATCATTCTGGCATGTTCAAAGCACATGTAAAGTGTCTGTCGTTCAGGTGCATTTTAAATGCTTTGAAACAATCAGTAGGATAGACCTAAAAAGTAAGTAAAGCTGGAATCATATACATCTTACCCAAACTCAGTAGGGCTTGCTTTTGAGTAGGTACATACAGTACAAGATTTCAGTTTATTTATCTTACTTATTACTGCAGAGACGCTAATAGATTTAAAGCTTTCTACGTGTCGTTAGCAAAGAGAGTAGAAATTTGCTTTTATAATTTTTGGGAATGTATATAGCTCATGATAGTACAACAAGGAGAAAAGATGAAAGAAGTCTAAAACATCTGGAAGACAAGAGTTTGGGAAACACTGGTGTAGATTCATTCCTGTTTGGGTATTTGAAGGAGTAACATGAAGCTGTTCTAGCTGGTTTCTGAGCTTTTCCAGTGGTGGGAAAATGTCTGCAACAGTAACATTTTAATGCCACCTTGTATCATCATGATAAGTCCTGGCTCACCTCAGTGTGTATAATTCACCTTCAAGAATGCCTCTTGTTCTTGCAGCACAGTTGTTATGCCAGTGGTTGTTGGCAGCTTGGCCTAGTACCGGTTTTTCAGAAGTGCAGAAACTTTAAAATAGGTTCAAAAGACAAAACAAAACCCTGATGAACAAGTATTTGACCATGCAAACATGAAAGATATTCGAAAAGGAAAAACAAAACAGAAAGCCAACCTGAAAGAATCATATCATAAAAAAGTGCCACATACTGTAGCGGTCTACCAAACAGTAAAAAAACAACAACAACTGTGATATCACATAAAAAATGGCAGGTCTTTTCCACTCCTTCAGACAGTGGCAAAGCAATTTCCTATATTACTGACACTGAATAGAAGCACGCAAAAGTACTACAAGCTTCATTAGAAGAGCCCAAATTGTAATCTTTATGGCTAAGCTATAATAAGCCTAGAGGCAGTGAAGTGTCTTCAACTTACGACATGCTCTAAATGATTCTCATCTCCAGTACTGTTCTGCCCTCAGATTCGGGAAGTTTCAGGCAGGTTTTGAGCTCCAAGAGATCTAGAAAATTATAATGCCAAAGGATGATCACAGGATAGTGAACAGGACAAGCCATTTAGGACACACATGCTCTGTTTATTCCTCGGTGACTAAAGTTTGTTTTGTTTTTTTTAATGGATTAAGGCAAAGTGATTTTCAAAAGGAATTAGCCTTGGTTTAATTACTTAAAACCCATTATATCTATCAGGCTGAAATTACACCTATTGCATAATAAGCAAAGCATCAGAAATGTGACTGGAAGCTCAAAGGGCTAGATTGTTATAATCCAAGTAAAACTTCAACCATGTAAAAGCTGGCTAGCAAATCTCGCCTTCCACACAGCCACCATCCACCAACAAATATTCTAGTTATTCAGATATGTTCAGAGCCATAACATGCAAAGTTAAGCTGTCCTTGGTTCAATCAGGGACTTATTTGCAATCATGGGTATTATTCTCAGTTGCCATAACTGCAATATGGATATAACACTGGGCTATGTTCTAGGACTGCTTCCTGATTCACTAAAATAATATACATGAAGCACTATGGCAAACAGCAGTTGAGCTAACACTGAATTCTAGTCTTATGGTACTCCCTTTTGGTTCTTAATAACATTTTCTCTTCCTTGACATCTGAGGAAGCTGGAGAGGCAAAAAAGGTCTTGAAATCAGTGACTTCCCTATCAGGTTGTGATGGGCTTGTTTCCACTGACCTCTGGATGCTGAGAGCAAATGTGCCAGTCTTGGTAAGAAAGGATAGTGGGAGAAGAGAGAAGAATACACAATGGAGCAGAGCTTCTTCTTCATTTAATTAGCTTTATATGATGAGCTCTGCAAATCAAAGAGTAAACTAAATAAACTTATAAATACTATTGTTCCTGGTCCTTTACCACTGTCTTAACAAGGAGAAATGCACTTATGTCACATTAGGTTCCCACTCAAGGGAAATGTGCTGCCTTAAGCAAAGAGGAATAGCAATGTAGAACAATTACTGCAAAATTATCAGAAGGGATGCCATGTCAAGGAGGGAGCGGGTTTGTTGCTGCTGCTCCAGAGACCAGGACAAGGAGCAATGGATTTAAGCTGCAGGAAAGGAGATTCCTCCCAAACCTCAGGAAGAACTTCTTTACAGTCAGAGCTGTCTGGCAGTGGAATATGCTGCCTCGGAGTGTGGTGGAGTCTCCTTCTTTGGAGGTTTTTAAGCAGAGGCTGGATGGTCATCTCTTGGGAATGCTTTGATGGGTGTTCCTGCATAACAGGGGGTTGGACTGGATGGCCTCTGTGGTCTCTTCCAACTCTATGATTCTATGATTCTAGAAAAAGTGAACCTAGCACAAAACTTTCTATATTTTGTTTTATATTATCAAACTAGAAAGAGAGGGAGCTTGGCAGGTATGATTTTTGACAAGAAACTTCTAATATTCTTTCATGGGAGTCAGCATGATATAGCGGTTTGAATGTTTCTCTAGGAGACCAGGATTTGAATCCCTGCTGAGCCATGGAACCCCAGTGGGTGATCTTGGGCAAATCATACTCTCTCAGCTTCAAAGGAATGCAAAGGTAAACGAGCTCTAAACAAATCTCGCCAAGAAAACCCTGTGGCATGGTCATCTTAGGCTGACCGCAAGTCAGAAATAACTTGAAGGTACACAAAAAAACCAACATTCTTTCTCACATTGTTCTGAACTAATGTTTGTACAAGTCAAAAGAGTTTCTGAGTATAAGTGTACAAGAATCTATTTTTTTACAAAAGAAACAGAAATTACATTAATCAAAAAATTATTTTTATATTAAACATACTCTTCATATTAACATTTTCTTTGTGAATCCATAGTTACATCTCAAGAAAGCTCAATGGTTCCTTTCTTGCAGACTACAACCAAAAGAATAGGAGCTGATTGGAGAGAAAAAGTGAAATCCAGCCTATTCGGGCATCCCGGCAAGATACCCACACATCAAAAGCTTTAGGGGGCACTGTTGAGCTACATCAGATTATAGGAGTTTGACTCAGTGGCATAAATTATAAAACAAATTTAGCTATAGATTCCCAGATATCATGCAACAAACTAGAAGACTAAATTCTTCATAAATTTACCAGCAATCTACCAGGGTCAACTGCTGGGCTTCAGCCTACCCTCAAAGATGACTTCAATCTATGAATTGTTTTAAAGCACAACCATTCAAAATACATTTCTAATTACTAAGTCCTTTCGAGAAAGCGGCTTATTCGAATAAAAGGCCAACAAAACAGAAGAGACCAAATCAAGATGACATCTATCATATGGGCAAGTTTAGACTGGATCAAATTAAAATTTAAAATTTAAAATTAATTAAAAATTGAAAGCAAATTTAACTGCTGCTCCAAATTGCCTTTTCTCTGGAAAATTTCCACCTTTTCAGTATCAATTTTTTTTAAAAAAAGAAGTATTTATCAAAACAGAAGCAAAACATAATTTCAATATGCTTGTGAATAGGGATTAATTCTCTTCTGTCCTCAAGCATCTGATCTCTGAGACTCTATATAAATTTTACTTTTCAGAGAACAGATGGCCTGCTCTTTGCAAGCAGGGCCCCTTCACGTTTTTCAAGGTGAATCATGACACTTTCCACTAAAAGAGCCGTAATATATTTACATGTCTGCTTCTAACAGTTTTCACATCTCTTCCAGAAGATTGCTGTAATGTTAGTTCAACTGTATCAAAACAGAGAGACAGATGCAAAACGCTGAATCAGAAGAACAAAGCACAAATATTAGAAAGCTAATAGAAGTCACATTCACAGATGATACATGTTTCATGCCCCCTTCTCCTTTTGCTGTTATTAGTTGTGTCACACAGTCATCTCCAGATACACAGTAATGCTTTGAAATTAAGAGCAGCCAGAATTATGTCCTGTATGCCATATCTAATACATTGACACTTTTTTTCCTGGTCCACAGAACCTTATGCTTCAACTACATTTACCAGGTGTGCTGCAGCCCCACTGAACTGTTACAAGATGCTCTGAAGCCCTGTTAGAAGGAAGACCTGGAACATTCCCTTGGGGAAAAAGCTGTAACATTAAAAATACAACCTTCATCCAGCTGAGACACTGACATGAAGATGAAAAGACCCTAATTAAGCATAACAACATAGACCAAGTTTCCCATTTCCTTTCTTCCATCACATATTTGGGTACAAAAAGGCAGAGCCCTGTTTCCTTTTAAAAGATATTTCTATTTTGACCCTGAGAATACAAGTGATTTGAATACTTCCAGTACTCATAGTTTGGCTCCAAAGTCCCCAGCCATTTTAAAAATGCAAAGCTGCAAATTTTCAAGTGGTCTAGGACGGCTAGATATACAATGCAGCCCCAACAGTAGCTTTTTTCTATCCTTTTTTTCATAAAGCAGTGGGAGAGGGCTGTGCAGAGATACACATTGTTTTCGCATGAGAAAAAGTATAAAGACTCCCATTTTCTTCAGCATTAAGGAGCTAACTAAACATTAAATGTAAATGTGTGTCAAATGCTAGGCTTTTAAAAAGAAAAACAGCTTTTGAATAGAAGTGGAGGGGGTCCTTTTTCCATCATGTGTCTGCTCAAAGTCTAATACCCAACCACTCCCACATTTTTATCTCCACAAAGTTCAAAAACTGAATTTTGAATTTCAGGGAGTTCAGGTTGCATGAGGTGGTAATCTGATTTGGCGCAGGCAAGCTACAGACAAGGAGGTGGTTGTGCCAGCTCTCCTCAAGAACCCTACCCACAAAATCGTTAACAATTTCAATTTTATTTTTCACAACAAAAAGACAGTGAGCCAAGACTAACAACATTATTACTGCATAAATGACTATATCCCATTTCATCAGGTGCATTAATCAAAATTTCAGGTGTATTATTGAAAATTCTAGGTATGTACATGCTATGCACTGTTGAGGATGGGACAGAGACGGAGATATCAGGGATAAATTAAATGTAGGAAGTACAATCAGCCCTCCAAATTTGCAGGTTTCACTTTTGCAGATTTGATTATTCACGGATTATTTGCTGTCACCTCTGCTGCCTCCCTAATGCCATTTTTAATAGGGACCACAAGCCTCGTGAGCCTGAGAAACCGTGAACGAGGCTTGTAAGTCCCTCTTAAAAATGGTGTGGGGCATCAGTGGACATGGCAGAAAGCTCCATCAGCTACCCACTTCTGCCTTGTGAAGGAACCCTGATGCCTCAGAGGAATCCATGGTGGGCTGAATATGGTGATCATTCTTTTTTGTATGTGCTAAATATGGTTTGGAAGAGCCTAGAGTTATCCATGATTTTTCCACTTTCATAGGGGTCCTGCACCCCTAGCCCTAGAGAATGTGGAGGGATCACTGTATTCACAGTGACAATTTTCTTATTGATATGTTTCAACTTCCTGGAACACAGTATCTGAAAGTAATTGCTGTGAAGCAAAGAAAATTCAAAGGCATAGCAAAGAGACTAATGGATGGCAATTCATTAGGCACTTCCAGTCTGACACTAGATTTTTGAATCAGTATAAGCAGACTTATCCCACGACAGTCAGCATCCTGTTAGTGACATATGCAAACATAAGTCCAGTGCTTGCCTAAGTATATCTTTCTTCAGTTGTTGCAGAGCCAGGTAATCTCTTCTCTCTGCAATGTTCCAATCGTACACAAGTCTTTCCTTTTCACTGCAAAGCCACCTCATGGCTATTTAGTGGCTGATGGAGAGTAGGGGGTCAGAGAAGCCGTGTCCCCCTCAGCCAGATGCAGCATGACAACATAACCCAACAAAACATCCAGAGGATTTTGGTGGATGATGTCATCAGTATGCACAGACCTATGAGGATATGGTCAAGCACTTCACCAGTCCCTCCCTCCACTCAGCCACTGAAAGGCCATGGAGGGCAGCTATCAAACTGATATGGTGAGTTCTAGGGGTGGGAAGTGGGGAGCTATGGTGTAGTTCTACCTGTGGAACCTCTATGCTTTGCTTGGTGATGTAGAATCAAAGCCAACATGTGTTATCTAGCTAAGCCAGTGCCAGGATGTTTGTGTTATCAATAACAGTTTTTGTGAATGGCCAGTTTTAATAATGTCAGTGTCAGCACCAATACATTCTGCATTTAATTTATCCCAAACCTCATTGTTTACAATGCCAACCTCTCCAACCCTGTATATTTATGTACATACCTAAAATCTTGGCCCACACTCCATGCATTTAATGAAGTGGACTGTAGTCCACAGAAATTCATTCTATAATAAACTTGGGGGGAAGCAAAACACAACCAGAGCCCTCTAGGCATTCCTAATCCTTTGAATTCTCAGTGTATTAGAACTGAGAAGTTGGCTTCACAGTTTAATGCTGGTATCACACCTCTAGTGCCTTTGTCAATTGTGACTCCAAAGTACAAGAACTCCCTTGTACAAAATCCAGAATAAACTGATAAAAGCCACCTCTTTAACACTTCTGCCAAAACTATATAGGGAAGCGCTCCATTTAATAAAAAGCAGATTGAGTTCAAACTTAAAATCAAGCCAGATCCCAGAAAAAGTAGGGTTTATCAGGAGCTCCACCTTTAAAGCCATGAGACCATTTTACTTCTCAAGAATAAAATGGCAGTATCTTTCAAAATGTGCCATATATAGACACAGAGGAACTGTATGTCTATGACATATTCTCTATTTAAGCAACCGTATTTTAACTGACAAGATTCTTTTATCACAATTTAACCACCACCTTTGGCACCAACTAATACCACAGGACAAACTTCTGAAGCTGAAACGAGTTCTAAAAGCATCTTGTGACTGGAATTAAGATGAGCTCTTGAAAGTCAAATAAATCCACCAGACTAACATAAACCCCACGTCTGAGCCTAAACAGTACATTAGGCGTATGTTGTATTTACTACAGTTGGTATTGCAAGCAACAACGATAGCTGTCAATGTTCAAAGCTGAAAATGACACTGTATACTGGCTTATACTGTACTTCTGAGGTCATAAGCATGCATTTCTCCAATAGACATAGCAAGGTGAACATGGACCTGAGCTAAAAAATGACCCCACTTGAATGTGCAGCATTTCTTACAAATGGGGGGACTTTTGCTGCCCAGGAAAGAGGAGTCTGTAGAGGACTGTCTATTTCTTCCTTCTCCTCACATACACATAAACACTTTTCCTTGGGGAAAAAAGCAGGGGTTAGTGTTTAGTAAATGAATGTGATCATTAGGAGAGATGTTGGATTTTGCATTCAGTTCACATTGGCCTTATGACCAGTGTAGAAAGTTATGTGACAAGTTCGGCCATGCTTATCTCTGTAAATATTCTAAATATTCTGGTACTAGGGAAAGTTTGGCAAGACACCACAGGAGACAATGGAAAAAAAACCTTTTCTCATAAAACTGGGGAAGAAATCACAGACTTTTCTTATGCTCGTCACCAAATTATTTATAATCATGTGCCAGAAGAACAATGTCGTGGACGCATGGAACTGCAGCACCAGTAGTGCACCCCGACACTCTGTCTTCTGCACACATTTCTATAACCCCTCAAGGCCCTATCAGTAGGTGCTCTGCCAGCTGAAATCTCACTGAGCTGAATGGGATTTATGCCAGCCAAATGCTTCAGCATCAGCCAGTGGATAATAAATTCTTGAAGTATCCAAGACAGAAGATGTCTGCGCTTGCCCCACAGTCTCCGCCATCGTAGAGGTCTGCCAAGTGAGATATCATGAGCAAAACTGAAGAGAGGGCACACAACACTTGTCAACACTTGCTGCAATCTACAATTAAGTGAGATTTCTGGAATACCAAACTCCTTTTCTGTTATACATAAATATAAAGTATGATGCTTCCTTTAAATCCACATTTTGAGAAAACCTTCTAGCATTGGATATGGGATGAAGATTACCTTGAAGCTCAAACACATGTCAGAATTTGACATGTCAGAATTTGAAATTTGAAACTGGAAGTTCAAAACGATTCTAAAATTTGATTACTATATAGCACATGTGTCAAACACAAGGCCCAAGGGCTGAATCCAGCCTGCCAGGCCATTTCATGTGGCCCTCACACCTCTCCTGCAGCTGCAGCACTCTCTCCTCCTGGTGAGCCTGATCCCCACCTTGCAGGCCCCCTGGCTGCCGGTATTCTGAAGAGGCGCCCAGCAGCCAGCACTTGCAATCTACTTCTACTTCTGACTGTTCCTCTGTCCAAATCTCACAGTCAGGGGGATGAGCAGAAAGAGGCACAGAGAGGGTCTGGGGCAGAAAGAGGCACACTTTGGATATACTGACCAATTCTACGTCACTTTACAGAGTTATAGGGACCATAAACTATGATCAAATAGCTCAAAAATGTCCAAGAAAAGAAAAGTTGATGCAGAGGGAAGGCAATTTAAAAACCAGTAACAGAGGCAATTATTTAATATGATTAAAGATTAGGTACATTTATATAGTCTTACAGATACAACTGGCTCTTTGGAGGTAACTATAATGCTGATGCAGCCCAAGATGAAACTGAGTTTGACATCCCTGCTATAGAGCATTCTTGATTTTTTTTTTTAAAAACTTATTTTTTTCATGTGTTGTGTTTCCTTACTCCCTTCTTCTGGTTTCTATTGAGACCATAAACCTGCAGGCAGAACTTTGTCAGTATATTCTGTTCTACACTGTACATTCTCTTCAATTAAAGTGCTTAACTTAAGAAATAAAATCATTTTTCAAAAATAAAAGTAAAATTGTCACAAGTTGACAAAAATATGGTAGAGTTCCAACAACAGTCATCTTAAAAAAAAGTATGGGATAACTTTGATATTCCAGTGGCAAACAGTGGTATCAAATATTCCAAGATAATTTAGAAAATATTCAGCATTAAATTTCACTTGAAAATTCTGAAAACAAATTTTTAAGCTCTAGGTTATACACTATTCATAAAATAGAAAACAGATTGTGGCCTATTCATTAATCTCTGTATTATTTCCAGCAGATCTCGAAGGGTTCCTGACTCTCAAAATGTAACAAAAGCAAGTAAAATAGCAATAGAAAGCATATTTCTGCCATGATTGGCATTGTGCTAATAGTTGCCCCCTTAATCTCAGTGTTCTTCATCTGTAAAACAGGAACAACAAACTGCTAAATAATTTCTGTTCAGCTCTAAGTGCTCTTGACCAAGTCCCCCCCCCCGCTCAAATGCAACGTGTAGGTTTGTGGATCCCAGTGGACTGTTAATCAGGTGCAGCCACACCTTATTCTATGTCTGCTTCTGTTTGTTAGACCACAGCATTGTAATGAAAACAAAACAAATCCTTCAGTCTGCCCACATATTATACAAAATGAAGCTGGGTTCCTGAATAGAGCAAAGAAAATATCACTCTTTGAAAAGGTTTTTATTCTTTTTTTATGGTTAAGCTTGAATTCTGAAAATGGCAAGTCTATCTGGTGTTTAATCATTGGTACTCCAAAGAAGTTTAACTGGAATTAGAAAACTCCATCCAACACTCATTTCAAAAAGTACTTTCTCTGGATGCAATGAATTTGCTTAGTGTTCTCTCTCTCACACACACACACTCACACATACATACACACACATACTTTTTTTCATCTTTTTATGTACAGGACAGAACATACAGAACAATGAAGAGACAACATCCTGTGGAAACTACTACTGAAGATAATGGCGAGGGAGACTGGCAGGTAATAAAGACTGAGAAATGGCTGGCCATGTATGACAATTAGCACTGCACTGAAGAAGTAAAGTAAGCTGCTGGTCTGTGTTATTCCCATCCCAGTATCATTACTGAAAACAAAGACTCACGGTTTTACACTGAAGACAGCTATCCTGGGCTGAAAAGCTTCATAATGACCGTAGGGATTTTGGCTTTTTTCTACATTTGTCCCATAAATGTGCCACAAAATCTTGACGGAACAAAGCAGGGATGCAGCTTCAGATTAGTGTCTTCTGGTTACCATAGAATGCAACAAATGTATTTTTAAAATTAATTTAGTGTTTTTCATAAACTTTCAAGCAACTTTTAAAAACAGTTCACTAGTTAACACTAAAAGAAAAAAATTAGTGGCACAAGAAGCATCAAAGCCCGGTTTTCCTATTTTCACAGGAGAGCCTACAAACGTATACTAGAAAACCAAGGTAGCAGTCACAGTTCTGAAGTTACACTTCAAGATCACAGGGTTGATATTCTTCTCCCTTATAGTGAACAGGAATTATACTTCTGATGTGTTAGGAGAGACACATTTTCTGCCACAGAATGTACCATGTACTTGGTTTTCTAATAAATATAGCTATATGTAAACATGTCCTTTTCATAATTTATTTGCAAAATCATCACTGTGAAGAATGAGCAGAAAGATGTCAATAGGAATTTTAAAAATATGAGCCTTCCCATGTCCACAATTTTTCTTTGTATCGTTTCATTTTTGCATACTCGAAATATTATATGCACATATCCATACACAAAAACTGGGCAACTATTTTTTTAAGATCGTGCACCTGTTACTAATAGCAGCATGTGCCCTAGAATCAGTCCGTAGTGAAAACAATGTACCTTCAAAACAAATACTAGAAGACATAACATTCAAGAATTTCTCCTTACTTTTGCCAGAAACATGTACCACTTCTAACTGCTGAAAAAAGTGCTTCTTATAGGTAATTTTATATACTTGTTAACTTAATAAGATAGTTGAAGGGCTCTTGTCGAAGTTTATACCTCTGTTCTAAAGCATACGTGCTCATTAGCACACATATGCAAATATTTGTTTCGCCTTCCTCCAATAGTGTTTCACAACAGTACTCGGAGTAGGGTGAAAGGAAGTAATCTTTCACTCTATTCTTTAATTCTTTAAAACAGATTTCTAAAGAGCTTCACCTTTTATAAAAAGTATTTACCTGTATTTTATTGCAGAAAGTTCTGCCCTGCCTTTCTACATCACATTCACTCCAGGTGGCTATGCAGAGAAAGACTGGCATAACTACAAATAGAATATAGAGCCAATTTTTCAATATGTATGTGAGAATCCTATTTGATGGTAATTCAGATGGAACTTTAGCTCCTTTGAGATCAATTCACGAGACAGCTTTGCTCTATGTGAGCAGTGTCGACCATCTTCAATATGCACTCACGTGGGGTGTGTTAAAGGGGGTACCCACAGATATAGCTAACAGCAAGTCAAGCTACTGAGATAATAAGAAATGCTGCATCTGACCTGTCAGCTCTCATATTACTTTTATGCCTACATGAATATGGTCAGAAGTAGGGACTGTTCACATGTAGAAGCAAAGAACTTAATTGAACTGGCCCTCAGGAGTATGGTTCTCAAAGCGTGTACTGAGCCCTCATACAGGTGCGTGGAAAGTCACTTGGGGAGGCTCACAAGGAATTACAGAAAATGGGATGCAAACACAATATAGTAAGGCTCAGGAGACTACAAAAAGAATGGGGTGTGTGTGGAAGGAATCCTCTCTTATGGCACAGAATTGTCACTTCTAGTTATGAGACTTTCTTAATGTTAAGATCTACCTGAAAGCTCATCAGGTCTGACAGGCTATAGGTCAAAGGACATGAGACAAAAGATATAGAATACCAGCCACCCTATCCATACCACTTCCCTGTTTCTCTTACTTTCTCAAGCACAGCATGGAAGCGAGAATAGCCTGTTCTCCCAAAATTGGTCATGCTGTTGTTCCCCTACACCAAGAGCTTTTTTTCAGCACACTGAAATGAAATGCTGCACAAGTAAGATATATTACTGGGAGGGGGCTGTAGATACAGAAGAGATTTTCAATATAGCCCAACATGAAGTTAAAGCAATAAAGTCTTTCCTTCTTTGTAACACCATAACAGAATGACAATTTTATTTTTCTTAGGTAGAGTGAGAGGAACAAAATTTAAGTACCAAAGCAGCAACACAAATTAATACCTATTCTTATAACATAATCAAGTTCTAAAATATGGATTTGGTTTATCTTAGGTTTGCAAGAAAGAGGACCAGAGATCACTGTAGGTTTTCCAACCAACCCTTAGTCCAGAGCACTGCCACCAACTGTAGGGGTTCCCCATAGGAATTCCCACCACTGTGGCAAAAGATGGGATTTCTTACACTTTAACTCACCAGTTATGAAGACTTGCACAGTCCTCACTGCAATTGCCAGGAGTGAGGGCTGCTCTCTATTCCATCCTCTGTCACCAGTGCAAGGACTTCCTCCTGTCCTCCTTGTGTGACACCAGTTGTAGAGACTGTCACAGCTCCTATGAAAACTGATGTAACGTCTATCCCCAAACAACATCACTCCTGTATATTCAGTGCTGCTACCACAGGCACCTTGTCTGAATACAGCCCTTCATACAGATAATGTTTCCAGAAGCCAAAAGTGTATAAAAACAAAAACAATTATTTATTTACCAAAATTAAATATAACGAAACAGCATGTGCATTTATTACATTTAAAACACCACTCACAGACACATTTGTCTCTAACTCAAACCCTTAAATACCACTCATTTATTTTTAAATCTAATGTACTCATATGCACAAATAAATCTTTCCACACAGACCAACAATATCAACCCACAACATTCAACTACTGTCTTTCATCAATCATATACAAATTTCTTCAAACATTCCACTAGTCAGCACCCAATCCAAAATCCCATTCTCTCCCCACCCAACAGTTCCTTACCTTATACTTTACAACCAAGAAATTAAACATCTACCAACTCAACTCCATGACTTCACAATCACTGCACAAATTACAAACCTCAACCCACCCTGCTTAAACAACACCAGCCTGTTTTTGCTCATTTGTTGCATTTCAGGACATATTCACACCTCCCTGATAGTATTCCTTGCTCAAACAAGCAGTTCTCAATTATTTCCTCATTCTCAGATACAGCGAACTAGCACATTCTTTTTAGACTCATTTTCACAGTAACTTTTCATTTGATTTTTTTTTTTAAAAAAAGTCTATCCTGCAGTCTAAATCAGAACCACAATGATTTTCAGATTTTGCTTGCCTGATACAAATGAAGTACAATCTAGCACCCCACTTCCAATATCAGGATAGCCAAAGTGCGCCCCGTTCCCTGCATGCAGTCCCCCCAAGAGCCATTTTTGTGGCTCCTGGGCCTTCAGGGTCATTTAAAAAATTTTTCCTAAATACCCTTTGGGGATATGGGGACATTTCTACCATGTTTCAAGGACAGAATGGGCCATTTGGAGCCCAAAAGAGGCCTCTTTTTGAAACAGGAAGTGAATAGCAGGTGCCTTTCATTTAAAAAAAAAATGGAAGCGAACAAGGCTTTTCCTAGGTCTAAAACGGCCCACAGGTCCCAAAAACCTGGCAAAAATTTCCTCCATACTCCCAGAGGGTTCTGGACCTATTTCTGTCACCTTTGACTTTTGATTTTCTTCTGTCCTTAACTGCCTGAAGCGTTTCATCTATCAGCCACTGAGGCTTCTCTTTCTTCTTGGCTGCAGACAGTGTCCTTTTGTTTTCCTCCCTGACAATGTCCCTGGTTTCAGTCCAGAGTTCTTCTAGCTCCCAGTCAATTTGACTTAATCTATTTTTGACATGATTTTTAAATTCTGCAGAGATGTTCCTCAAGTTGTATTTCAGCATAGTCATTGGTTTAGTGTTCTTCTTTAGCTTTACTCTATATTTGATATTAGCAATTCATGGCCCATGCTACAATCTGCTTCTGGTCTTGTTTTTACAGAGAATGGAGTTTCTCCATCCTTCTGCTTCCAGTTACATAGTTTATTTCAAGTCTAGGCTATTTAGGCCCTATTAGTTCCACTTCACATTGAGAGGAAGGAAAAAAACTAATTTAATTCAAGTATTTGAATATTTTATTTCAATAAAGGACATCTATGGGCATAGGTAACTTGTCACGCTTTCTCTTGACTACTTGTACATAGGACTGATTGAGAAGTACAAGAGATTTTTTGATACAGAACCAGTACATTCATTTCCTAGTGTATTCCTAGGGGCTGTCAATGTTTGTTTCCTTAGAAGAATAACTAGACATTCCTTTCAAATCTAACATGATTCATTACAGTACAACATCTCAGAAAGCTTTGTATAAAAGTGTCTGTGTATTTTAGAAAATGTTCCATGGAACATCCACAGCATCAGAAAATTTTCCATTCTGGAAAACAACCTCTCTACTTATACATGTGAAGCAGATAAAATAAGATGTTTTGAATTTCAACCCCTGTCCCTGCCACTGGCCATACTAGCTGGAATTTCCGGGAGTTGTAGTCCAAAGCATCTCCAAAGGGCATCAAGTTATCTATACCTGATCTAGGTAATGTGCAGCTAATATCCTAGATTAACTCTGACATGTTAAAGCGCAGGAATTTGTGGCCCTTGGGCAGGATCCAAAGAATAATATAACTCATGCTTGTGCACTAAAAAGCCTTTCTTCTTGTGTTCCTCTGCTTCTGCACCCCTTGTGGCAAACTGCTTTTGAAACTGAGAAGGCACTCAAAAATAAGGTGGACAAAGTATTGTGGTAGGGCTGATGTTGAAAGAAAAAAAAAATCCATGGAATGTGATTTAGTTTTTGGATGCCTCTAAAGTCATTCTGTGAATTCCAGTCACTATCAGTTAGTAAAATAAGGTCTCAGTTAGTGAAAACCCCTCCATTTTTAAAGAATTATTGGAGGAAAGGGTATAATGGGGAAAGACAGTAAAACAATATATTAGTATCCAAAATCCACAAAACTGCGATAACTTTATCAGGCCAACCAAAAATGTACAAAACACATCATGCAAGCTTTTGAAGCTATACTGGCTTTTTCATCAGGCAAAGGAGTTTAAAAGTCATATAGGAGAAGGAAAAAAATGACAATATTCAAGTCATCGTTTTGATTGGGCCAATAAAAGTATTACTGTTTTGTGGATTTTGGATGTTATTGTATTTTGCTATATGGCCAACCTGGCTACCCCTCAAATATCTTTTTCTGGATTTGAGGATACCACAATATATCAGTAACTCACAAAAGCTACAATATTTGTCCCTCTGTATTTGTCTTAAACAATCATTTACTCTGGATTCATTGTTTGGTATTGTAGATGGAATATAAGAGTATATTTATTTATTTATTTATATCCTGCTCTCTATTATTAGATCTCAGGGTGACATACAATTAAAATAATATACATATTTAAAACAATGCCAGATATGAATAAAAGAAAAAATTTAAATAGAATAGAAGTATATTAAATAATTCACCAGGTTAAAACAGCAGAAAAGACTAAAACAGTTAAAACCATAGGATAAAAGTATATTAAATAATTCACCAGGTTAAAACAGCAGAAAAGATGAAAACAGTTAAAACCATGTAGTTATACACTCTAAAAAGCAATAAAATTAAGCCCCAAAATCTTTTATAAAAGCCATGTTTTAACTTGACATCTAAAAGAGACCAATGTTGGCAACAACCACGGCTCCAAGGGGAGGACCTTCCATAACTGGTACACTGCAAGAGAGGAAGTTCTCTCCCATGTTCCTTTGTGAAGTATCACTCCCACTAGAGGGACAGAGCACAGGACCCCACCAGTAGATCTCATTTCTCAGGTATCAACTAAATGCAGTGCTCTGCAAATGTGAACATTTCCTCCAACAGTTTATATGACCCATATCTCCATGGAGTGAGTAGGACTTCAGAGGGGACAGAGTTGCCAACTAAAACTGCTTGCTGTTCACGCTCCATGTGAATTTTAAGTTCCACTTCCAGTTTCACGCAACTGTTTTGATGAACTAAAAGATCTAAATGTTATGTGTAGTTTACATGTTGTGTACAGTTTATATACACATTCACATCTTTCTGTTCTTCTTATTCATGCTAAATGAGCAAGTTGCCAGCTAAGTGCCTGAAGATAACTGTTATTTAATATTTTTATGCCAGTAGCACACTGTTCATTTCTGCCTCAGCTGGCTTAGAAATAAATAATTTAAATGCTGATAATTGAGAACAAAGGCAAATTAATCACAAGGTTGGTTCAATAACAATTTGAGTATTTTACAAAACCCAGACATCAGAATAATTGCATTCAGGAGGAGATTTGTGCCTCAAACATCTTATTAAGAATAAAATATGTTAGAGTATCATCTTCACTATTCCATTATCTGCAATGGCGGAATTGCATGCTCCTGTGAAGCAAGAGGCTACGCTGAGGGTAGGAATGCTGGTAGTAGGGTCCCAAAACAAACAGACTTTTGCTGACAAGCCAGACTACAGCCTGATAGAAACAGGGTCAAAACCCTGGATGCAACTTGTGTGCAGGGAGAAGGAGAGCTACTATAATAACCAAGGCAAAAGAACAGAAGATGAAAATAAAAAGGAACATGAGACCTCTTCCACAAGATCTAAGAAATCAAAAGGAAATTTAAATCAAGAATGATGATGCTACACAACCAACAGCAGAACACATTACTTGACCAAGTAGGGGAAAAAAAGATGATGGAAACAATACACTGAAGAACTATATAAGAGAAATGAAAGGATGACAGATTTATTCAAGGAAGAACCACTTTTAGAAAGTGAAGTAGAAGCTCCACTCAGAGCACCTGGCAGAAATAAGTCACCAGGAACAGACAATAGAGCTGTTTCAAGTTGGAGACAGAATCTAATCTAGTTCTAGTTATAAATCTGTTGACGAACATGGAAAACAAAACAATGGCCCACAGATTGGAAATGATCGATATACATTCCAATCCACAAAAAAGGGGACACCAGAGGTTGCGATAACCACAAGACCGTAGCTTTAATTACTCATGCAAAGTGAGGCTTAAAATTCTACAACAAAGAATTTTACCATATTTGGTAAAATATCAGATATCCAAGCTGGGTTCATGAAGAAAAGAGACACTAAGGATTATATTGCAAGCATAGATTAGATAATGGAGTGCACCGGTGAATTTCAGAAGAAAAATTATAACAATTATCAATTATGACACACTGTGCTTTATCAATTATAACAAAGCCTTTGATTGTATAGCTTGTAAAAAACTAGGGATCACTCTTAAAGAAATATGTGCCACAACATTTAACTGTTTTGACACGTAACCTGCATTCTGGAGAAGAGGCTTATGTCAGAACAGAATACGGAGAAACAGAACGGTTTCCAACTGGCAAGAGAGACAGGCATAGCTACATTTTATCACTCTGTATGTTTAGTTGTATGCTGAATATATTGTATGTAAAGCAGGATTAGGCTCTGAGGATGGAGGTGTAAAAATTGGAGGAAGAAACATCAACAATTCAAAATATTCAGATGACACAATACTACTTGCAGAAAATTGCAAAGACTTGGAATGATAACTGAGGAATGTCAGGAAAGGAATGTCAGGAGAGAAATTGCAAAGGCAGATTTACAGTTGAACATAAAGAAAACAAAAATAATGACCACAGATGATTTACATAACTTTAAAGCAGGTGATGAAGGCACTGAAATCGTTCAAGATTTTCCATAACTTTGCTCAGTCATTAATCAGAATGGAGACTGCAGTCAGGAAAACAGAAAAAGACTAGGACTTGGAAGGACAGCTATGAAGGAACTACACAAGATCCTGAAGTGTAAAGATATGTGATTAAATACTAAAGTTTAGGATACTCCAAGCCATCGTATTTCCAATTTCTATGTGTGGCTATGAAAGCTAGACAGCAATGAAAATTAACAGGGTGCTCACTAATGGCTGCTTTTCATCCTGGAGAGAAGTGACTAGCGGGGTGCCACAGGGTTCTGTCCTAGGCCCAGTGCTGTTCAATATCTTCATCAACGACTTGGATGAAGGAATAGAGGGCATGCTCATCAAATTTGCAGATGACACCAAATTGGGAGGGGTTGCTAATACACCAGAGGACAGGATCAAAATTCAAAATGACCTGGATAGATTGGAGAGCTGGGCCAAGGCTAACAAAATGAAATTCAACAGAGAGAAGTGTAAGGTCCTACACTTAGGAAGAAAAAATGGCATACAGAAATATAGGATGGGGGACACGTGGCTGGATAGCAGTACATGTGAAAGGGATCTAGGAGTCTTAATAGACCACAAGCTGAATAAGAGTCAGCAGCGTGATGCGGCAGCCAAGAAAGCCAATGCAATTCTCGGTTGCATCAATAGGAGTATGGTGTCTAGATCGAGGGAGGTACTGGTACCACTCTACTCTGCTTTGGTTAGATCTCATCTTGAATACTGTGTCCAGTTCTGGGCACCCCAATTCAAGAAGGACATGGTCAAATTGGAGCAAGTCCAGAGGAGGGTGACCAAAATGGTGAGGGGCCTGGAAGCCATGGCCTATGAGGACAGACTTAGAGAGCTGGGTATGTTTAGTCTGCAGAAGAGAAGGTTAAGAGGGGACATGATAGCCATGTTTAAATATTTGAAGGGATGCCATGTAGAGGAAGGAGAGGCCTTGTTTTCTGTTGCTCCAGAGACCAGGACAAGGAGCAATGGATTCAAGCTGTAAGAAAGGAGATTCCACCTGAACCTCAGGAAGAACTTCTGGCAGCTAGAGCTGTCCGGCAGTGGAATATGCTGCCTCGGAGTGTAGTGCCTCTCCTTCCTTGGAGGTTTTTAAGCAGAGGCTAGATGGCCATCTGTTAGGAGTGCTTTGAGAGTGTTCCGGCATGGCTGGGGGTTGGACTGGATGGCCCCTGTGGTCTCTTCCAACTCTACATTTCTATGATTCTATGATTCTAACAGGAAGAAAATCAACATATTTGAAATGTGATGCTGGAAAAGAATTTTGCTGATATTGTGGATTGCTATAAAAAAAAAAAGACAAATACCGTAAATTGCTCCTAGAGCAAATCAAGCCTGAACTCTGTCTAGAAGTCAGGATGACTAAACTGAGACTGTTGTACTTTGGACGCATTATGAGAAGACATGACTCGCGAGAGAAGACAATAATGCCTGACAAGATAGGAGTCAGTAGGAAAAGAGGGAGACCACTGTACAGACAGACAGACAGAGGCCATTTCCACACTAGATTGTTATAGTGCCACTATTCCACTTTCAACATACTATCAAATCCTGGGGTTTGTACTTTAGGGAAGGGCCTAAACTGCAAACCCCAGGATTCCATAGGATGTTGAAAGTGGAATAATAGCACTATAACTGTCTAGTGCAGAAACAGCCTCAGTCACGGAAACTATGTCCCTCAGTCTGGAAGGCTTGAGCAGGGCTGTTGATGACAGCATGACTTGGTTGTCTTTAATTCATGGGGTCCCCATAAGTTGAAGTTGACTTGACAACAGTTAACAGCACCCAAATACTCTAAGGGCACCAGATCCCATCTGATCTTGGAAGCTAAGCAGGATCAGTCCTGGTTAATAATTAGATGGGAGACTGCCAATGAATACCAGTGGCAGTAGGGTGTATTTCTGAAGAAGGAATTGGCAAGAATATTTCGGAGTAGTCCTTGCCTTAGAAAACTGTATGAAATTAGTGGGATCGCTGTAAGCTGACAGGAGACTCAAAGGCACATACACACAGACAGACAGCAAGTGAAGCTGAAAATACTATACTTATACAGCAGCAAAAGAAAGTTAAAACTGTTGAGATAAGATATATCAGGTATGACACACTTAGATATATGACCTTAAAATAACAGTGTTCTTTCAGGTGCAACATTTTTTGTTTAATATAAGGGAAATGCAGTCATCCCTCCACATTCTCCAGGGTTAGGGGCACAGGATCCCTGTGAAAGTGGGGGGGGAGTGAATAACTCTACGCCCTCCCAAATCATATTTAAAACACACAAAAAGCATAACCACCATATTCAACCCACTGTGGATTCCTCTGAGGCATCAGGGCTCCTTCACAAGGCAGAAGTGGGTGGTTGGTGGGGCTTACTCCACTGCTGCCAGCACCATTTTTAATTGGGACTTACAAGCCTCATTCGCAGTTTCTCAGTCTCACAAAGCTTGCAGTCCCTATTAAAAATGGCATGGAGAGGCTCCAGAGGGGACAGCAAATAATCAAATCCACAAAAGTGAAACCCACAAATGTGGAAGACTGACTGTATATGTTTTTCTCTTTATATTATTACAAATATTCTAATAAAATAAAGCTTGAATGTGTTTGAATATGATACTTAAAGCATGCTAAATCAGATAACATTATTTAGAGCACAGGGATATTTTCCAGTTCTACTTTATTTGGAAAACTCTACCTATACAGCACTATATATAGGTACCTACTATATCTACAATACAGACCCATACAATACAGATTGTTTTTAGACCTCTGAAGAACATCTGTATGGACATTCTGTTCAAACAGTTTCATAAAACGAACTACAGCAAGAGAAAATACAACAATGTGAAGAAAGGATTTCTGTCATAAGGTTTTAAAGCAATTGCCCATGATGCCAAAAAGAACAGTGAGAAGAGTACATGTGCTATCTGTCTGCATGTAGTCAGAAAGCTTTAAAATGCTTCTGAAAATGAGGAACAAAGCAGATGAATAGAAAAAACAAGCAAAGATTAGTTAGCTTATAAAAAGCATACAACCTCTCTGTACAGAGTTGGACAAACTTCACCGTTAAAAGCATCTAATGACAAAGTAGAAAATATGTTTCCATATATATTACAGAAGCATGAAGGAAAAAAGAATCTCCCATTGCTGGCAACTGCAAGATAACAGGTAACACAGTACTTGTTTATTCCATTACATCAGTAACTAGGATTGCCCTCATATTCTTGCTCTGCAGATTCATTTCTGTTATTGATCTGGCAAATAGCATATCTAATGGGCAAAGCCCTTTATGTTCTCTCTTGTTTGGTCTTTACTATAATTGCATTGTAAAGAACACTGTTTCATGAGGTTCGTGATTATGAGCAGACAAGCAACTAATTACTGGAAGCCTTTAACTGCAGGGTTTGAATTAAACCTTGATTCAAATTGCTAACTGTTTGCAGCATCAAAGAAATCAAACAGCTGGAAATGCAAGCCATGGCAAACAACAATGGACATGAAATGAAGCTCTCTGAAAGATTTCTAATGCTAGCCAGAAGCTGGAGATTAGACAGAAAAAGTGATGGGAGGACCTCTGGAGCATGGAAGATAAATACTGATTACCTGGGGATTTTGTAGGTTGTTTGGGAATGTTCTTACAGAGGTGTAACATGAGTCATCTGCTTCCCTCAAGCTTTTTTCATTGAAAGAAAGAAGCAGGTTTTTTAATTAAACTGAACTACCTATGTTAATTAGGACAAGAAGAACTGACATTTGCTTGGGCTAACAGATTAAACACACACAACTTTATCAGCCATAAGAACTTGCAAGAGAGTTTTCTGTGCAAAAGCACAAACCTTAGTCTTATTGTGGACACCTGGCTGAGCTGTGCACACACCATTAGGAGAAGGGGCTGTAGACAAGCATTTTTTCCACCTTTCTATCTTCCTTGCCATCTCTGAGCTGTGTGATTCTACACATCCTGAGAAGCAAAATCCTCTGGGGAAGACAGTTCATAAGAAATTTGATACTAACTTCCTTATATGTGTGTGGGCTTGTTGGGGATTCTGGGGGTTGTTGTCCAAGGACAACTTTTCCAAGCTCTGCCTAACAGCAGGTTAAGCCCTCTGAATAGTTGCCTCAGCTGTCACAGTCACAGACTTCCTTGTATATTTGCCTGATTGGGTAAATCTATAACTAGGGAGTTGCTTTTGATGTAGCAGGCATGACCTTTGATCCCATACCACATGACAAAGTACCCTAAACCTCTATACATGGTGTAAATCAGCAATACACTTCCTGAAAGTCAAGGAATGTTTTTTCCTCCGCCTAGGCACAAGTCCTACCCAACTGTACTGAACTCTTTTTGACACATTCAAGGCTGTAATCCAGTAACACAGAGACACAGGTAAAGGGGACACAGATACTTAACCTTTTCATTAAGACTTTGTTTCTAGTACAAATGGTTAGATCTCAGGGCAGCAATCTGATCAGAAAAATTGTTTGTCACTCCCTCCTTCCTATATTCTTTTTTAATGCAAGGAAACTTTGACAAAAGGCAACTTTTAAACGGATTTCCCCATAAGTATTTGGGAAAAACTAAAACGGGTGTTAACTGGTTTTTAAGGTCAAATTGTGTACAGTATCCACCGCGACTTGTTTGTGTTTATACTATGATTTGTCCAAGCTTGAAATTTAAAAGGGGACCCTAATTTTTTAAAATTGGGCATTAGGTGAAAATACTAATTTTTTGGCCCCTGTAGTTCCTAACCACTCAACACATTTCCTTTTATTTTTCCACAGCACCTTCTTTTTCAGTTTAAAAGCCACTGAAGTAATAGAGAAACAGTCTGCAAAAAGGGGGAAATTAGAGGGGTACAAAAATCCTCCAGATGAGACCTTTGGTTTAAAGTTTAGAACCCACTCTTTAATTTTACTCATTTTGGGGTAAACCTGGGTGTAAGTCAAGCCATGTTTGTTTAGCAAGAGTTCTCCTTTTAAATAAATTATATAAGGCTTCACTGGCGAATAAGAAATTATTTAAATTACGGGAAAAATACAGCCTAGCTAAATAATATTAATCCCAGTAGCTTGTGTATCAGAAGTGATGAAGATTAAAGTATTCCAGAACTTTTTAGATCATTGTAAAAATACATAGGAGAAAGTGTTTTCCATTAATGGCCCAAAGTATGAATTCCCACTACCCTCTGTTAAGACAACAGGCTTTTCTATACTTGTGCTTAGAACCTGAAATATCTTCTAAAATTTCATTTTTTTATGACTAAATTTTTTACAGCTTAATTACAGGGGTTTTGACATACCCGTTCCATATCTTAGGGGGCACTAGAAATATACTTAAAACCCCTTCTGCATTCTTTTTTCTGATATTAATTTTCTTAAGTTGTGTTTGGCACAACTTAGCCTCCAAGTGCAGGCCAAACACATGTATGGCACTGCTCTTCTTGTCTCACCAATCACACTAGGACAGCTGTTAACAATCTAAAATTTTAGCAATTACAAAAGTCCCATTATTAATTAGTCAGTGTATTAGAACACAAATTAACAAAGCTAAAATTATGTTTTGAATGGCAGATACCTCTGCCTCCCAGAATGTCCCCAAAAAATGCAAAAAGCTAAATTAGCTGTTTTTCCCAGAGTTTTAAAAATGCTACATTGGCAGATTTAGAAGAAGCTTATGTTTCCATTAATTGCAAAAAAAAGAAATGAAGTAAAACAATCTGGGAAAACTGCAAACATTCCAAAAACGGAAAAATAAAAATGGAGTGGGGGAGGTTTTAATAAACATAGCATGAAAATGAAGAAATGCTCTTTTCAAAACACTGAAGCACTAAGCACTTTAGATGGAAATTCGAATAATTAAATACGTTTACACCTCAAGCAGGGAGAGAAAATAAGGCAGCATTCTTGCACTCCAAAATACAAAATAAGGAAGCATTCCCTATTCATTGCTACCAAGCAGGCTGGGAAAAACAGAGCTTTTGAGGTTCCATACTTAAGGAAATCCCTAGCTTAACTACCTCTTCAATGGCAAGGCGATAAACAGAACTAAAAGGGGGATCCCCCTCCCCCCTTTTTTAAAAATTTTTGGGAAAGGAATCCAAATGTGTATTTGTTTTTAATCTGATAAGAAGACTGTAATGTATTAACACGAGGTCCTCTATTTTTGAAAAACACGATCCTGGAACTAAAGGTGTGGGGCTCTCCTCTGAAGCACAAGAATGTAGCCACTGACAAGGACAATAGTTTCTGAAGCATGGAAAGAGTGCACCTTCCCCAGCACCAAGTAACTACTACTTATGATGCCACAGTTAGTATTAACGAGCAAGGGGTCCAAGGGAGAATAACATGGCTCGCAAGCAAGCCTGACACCCCCCTTAAGCCCCCCTTTTCATAGCATCGCACATCACCCACCACAACAGCTACACATATTACTCGGCGCACGTAGCATCCCCAATGCTGAAGAAATTATCCGTGGGGTCAAGATCCCCAAGACCTTAAATCGCCCCAATCTCACCTCACGCCCGCCACCGTCCCCCCACGCAGGCAGACCCACACAGACCATCCGCCTTCTCTCATCTCTCCACCCCTGCTTCGCTCCCTCGCTCGCTCGCTCGCTCGCAGTCCACGAAAGGACTCACCAAACAGTAACAGGAAGAGGAGCAGAAGGGGATCCTTCTCCCCTCGGGGCCCCATACCGCTGCGTCCAGAATTGGGGACGAGGGGGAGGGGGAACTAAGCGCGCCGAGAGGCAGCCGGAGGAGCCCCGGGTCGGCCGCTCAACCAGCAGCGCCTGACTCCAGCGGCGCCTCCGACAGAGGGAGGGGCAAAGCCAATCCCAGCGCCAGCAAGACCAGTCCTCGCTGGCTCGCTCCCCGCTGGCTGGCTGGCTGGCTGGCTGGCTTGTCCTGGGAGCCGGCAGGAGCGAGGGAGGGGCGGGGGAGCCGCCCGCCTCGCCGCCGCCGCCGCCGTCCCCCTCCTCAGCCCGGCCGCGCAGCCAACCACAGAGACAAACTTTCCCTTGCCCCCGCCCCGCGCCCCCTCCCACAGGTACTGAGGGGAGGCCTTCCCGACCCCCCAGCTCTTAAAGGGGAAGAGGAGGAGGAAGAAGAAGAAGAAGAAGAAGAAAAGGAGGAGGTGGACCGACGGCAGTCCTCCTTTGCCGGCGGCGGCTTGTCTTCCGACAGCTCGGCCAAAAGACCGCGCCCCCTCCCCCGGTCGCCTCACCGTGGCTGAGAGAAAGCCTTCGACAACTAGTTGTATTATTATTGTCACGAAAACCTTCGCACCTAGTTAGTGTCGCCCCACACCCCGCGCCCGGTGCGCGGCGCTAGAACCGCCGCCGCCGCTGCCATGGAGCAAATCCCGCCCTTTCCCTCCCTTTCTTTCTTCCTCTCTTTCAGCGCGCGGATCCCGGAGGAGAACAAAGTGGTTCCAACTCGGCAGCGAAAAGCTGCGCCTGGGTCAGGGGAGAATGGAGACCACCGTTCTCTCCTCAGCCCCGCCTCCGCGCGCTCCCGCCCCCGGCCAGGAGGAAACACGGCGGGGACCGGGGAGAACGGTCTCTTCACGGAGGGGGGGGGGATTTGCTTCTCGGTCAGGGAAGTAACGCGCGGGAGTGAACGCAAGGAAGACAGCGCGTGCCGCTCCTGTATGTTTGGAGAGGGGGAAGGTCCTCTCGTCAGCGAGGAGAAAGGAGTGCCCCGGACGGCAGAGATTTCTAAGGTTTTCCGAGGCAATCTTATCTATGTTTGCTCGGGGGCAAGTCCCATGGCGTTCATGGGGAGAGAGAGGGTGCTATTCGGATAAGTTGTGTAGAAGTGCAGTTTCCCTTACTTAGCCCTTCTCTTCCTGCACCACCACCACCCCCCACGCGCGTCCAGCATCTCTGGGTCTGTGGAGTTTTGCGTCGTCCCAAGTCTGAAGGCTTCAGTCTCTCGGAAGTGCCTCCAAAGCGAGAGGAAATAGAGGGAATTCCTTCTCTTCAGATATGGCTTCACGATCGGGCTGTAGACGGGAGCGGGGGTCATCTTTCTTCTTGCTGCTGCACGCATCTGGAAGTGTGGGGAGCGCTACGGATTCCTTGGTGCTGATCAGAGAAGCAAACTCAACACATCGAAACTAAGGACTCTCACCAACGCCATTCTCCTTTCATTTACAGTGACAGAGAATCGGAAATGGGTTGCTCTGACGGTTTAAAAATTTATTCCACAGCCATTCTCCTGAAAAAACCTGGACTCGGGAAGAGGAGGAAGAGATCCCTGATCACAACAACGGAAAAGAAGCGGGATCCTTTATTGCTGCCATACGGAATGGGGTTGCTTCTGGCAGCTGAACAAGAAAAGAACTAGTTTCTTCACAAAGGGTACACTCATATCAGGAACAAGGAAGAAATCCCTGAGCACAGACTGAAAAAAACCCGACATCTTTTATTTAGGAGGAGGAAAGCTTTCCTTCCTGTTGCAAACAGACTTTGTAATACCTCAGTGATGTGGGATTCTGCCTATCAAAGTATGGTTTTGGGTAGTTTTGCTGGATTGGATGACACTGTTTTGGCATGGGCTTGATCCAGAGTCATGCTTAGAGTGTGACTCTGGAATCAATGTGATATAAATTATGATTAATTTATACTGTTGATTTCAGTTCATCTCCTCTAGTCATGATCAAGTTTGGATCTCTTCCTATGGCCACAGTCCTCTCTGAGGGGTTGCTCATGTAAGGTGGTGCTGAGAGGCTTGTTCTACCATAGCCATTGTCATCTTGATCTCTGTAAATGTGCCTCTTCTCTCTTCTAGGAATGTGCAAAGCACAGGCCTGCAAATGATGGACTGCAGCTCCCAGCATTCCTTATTACCACTGACTGTGCTGGCTAAGACCAATGAAAGCAGCAGTTGAACAACTTCAAGAAGGCTGCACTTCACCCCATCCCTATTCTGTTGCTTTTACACTTACATGAGACCAAAGGATGGTATCTTACAGAAATTCTGGACATAGGATCATCACAGTCCTCTTTTTTCATCGTCTTTTAGTGTAGCAGCTTGGATGCAGAAACACTGTTTTGGCTCAGTGGTGTATTGAATAAAGAATCATGATGCCCCTGGAATGTTGTTAAGAAATCAATTAAACAAGCATAGATTATGAATGGATACTCTCTCCTGTTTCATGTTTGCAGTTTAGAGATTCCCTGGAGACTGGTATGCTAGGTGTTCCCTCTGCTCCACAGAAAGGGCCAGCCATCATTACTTCGACCTTGATAATGGCTCAAGTAGATTACTGTAAAATACTTCACATGGGACTGCTTTTGAATAATTCCTTTCCGTTATCATGGATAGTAATTTTCAATTTGTGCAATCCAAGGATGTGGACAGAATTCTTGGAGAGGCAAGAGCCACCACATGTAGACTAGATACTAGTCCTTCTTGGCTTATTAAAAAAAGTATAGTGGGACTGGATGAGTTGGTAAAGGGAGTTGTTAATGCCTTACTAAAGCAAGACAGAATTCCAGCTTGCCCAAAGAAGGCTGTTATAAAACTGTTATTCAAAAGCCCTCTGTGGATGCCACCATTCTTTATACTTATCAGCCAGTCTCTCACATTCAATTTTTGGACAAGATTCTGGAGAATGTGATAACCCTCCAGCTTCAGAGCTTTCTGGATGAGACCAGTTATCTAGATCCATTTCAGTCTGGTTTTAGGCTTCTATGGGACAGCTTTGGCTTTGGGCAACTTGGTGGGTAACCAATGCCAAGAGCTAGACAGGGGGAGTGTGTTCCTTGTGGTTCTGCTGGACTTCTCTGCAGGTATCATTGATCATGGTTCCTTCTGGGTCACTTTGCTGGAGGGACTTGGGGGCACTGCTTTACAATGAGTCTATTCCTTCCTGAAGGGGTGAACCCAGAAGGTAATGCTGGGAGACTCCTGTTCAGTCTTTTGGCCTGCTTGGTCCTTCAGGACTCTGTTCCGTCTCCCATGCTACTTAACATATACATGAAATAACTGGGAGAAGTTGTCTGGAGTTTTGGGGTTTGGTGATACCAGTATGCAGATGACACACAACTCCATTACTCCTTTCCACCACAAGCAAAGGAGGATAGTTTTGGTCCTAAACCGGTACCAGTCATCAGTAATGGACTGGATGAGGGCAAACAATTTGAAACTGAATCCAGACATGACAGGTGTTTCTGATCAGTCGAAAGATGGATCGGGGAATAGAGATTCAGCCTGTGCTGGATGCGATTACACTCTTCTGAAGATGCAGATGTGCAGCTTGGATGTGATCCTAGTTTCAGCGTTGAGACTGGAAGCTCAGTGGCTAGGAATGCATTTGCATAGTTTAAGCTTGTATGCCTGCTGTGCCTGTTCCTTGAGGCATTAGATCTGGCCATGGTGACCTACGCCTGAGTCACATCCTGGTTGAACTACTGTAATGTGCTTTATGTGGGGCTGACTTTGAAGAGTGTTCAAAAACTTCAACTGGTCCACTGACCTGCAGCCAGACTGCTACTTTTTTAAATCTGTTGTTAGCTGCTTTGAGTCACAAACTGGAAAAAAGACATGATGGATGGATAAAAATAATTGTTAGTGGTCCATCCATATCTCTAAAGATGAATGTTTAAAACATACAGAGAGACACAGACATTATGTGAAGTTATCCACATTCTGCCCTCTCTAAAGAAACATTTAAAATACTTCAGAAACATCTGAGTAATCAAAGTTACTTCAGATGAGGTTCTGTTTGATGAAAGAGTCCATCAGCACTCCTGAGTAATTTGTGAAAAAAGGCCAAAAGAAGTTAAGGATATATCCTCTGTTGTGTGATAATTTCTGCATCTCCATATATTCTGTAATAAAATACAACAATGGCTTGTGCAGGGCTCTTTCGCTGTCCTGATATTGATCTCTTCCTCTTACTGGTACAATACATTAGTGTTGTCGCTTTTGGCCTAATGCCGCAAACATTCCTTGATTCTAGGTGAGGCTATTTGCTCTGCAGATCAGGAAATGGGTCTTGTTGATTTAATTAACGGGGTGGGGATGGGGATGTTTGGATTTCATTTTTAATTCTCAAGTTTGGTGAAGGAAAATATTTTGTCAGTTTAGCTGTCTCTTGGGTCATTAGGAAAATAGTTATCATTGCTCCCCTCTTACCTTGTTTTCATGCACTGTTGTTGGAGATTCAGGTTATACTTCAGCAGAGTTAGGTGTGCTCAGCTCCAGCAACACAATGGGCTATTTGCATTAAGCTCCACTGGACTGTGGCTGGTGAGCAGAACTTGTTTTTGACTTGCTAGTGCATGTGTATGAGCTGAACTAGCTTGTAGAAGGAATCTGAACTAGCTTTTGGAAGGAAAGGAAGAAAGCTAAGTGTAGACATGCATATCAGTGGATGTGTGTGTGAGAGAGAGAGAGAGAGGGAGAGAGGGGGAAGTGCTGCACTATAATTTCTGTTTTAATTATGTTAACTATGTTAGTACCCTCTAGATGTGCTGGAATACAGTTGCCATCATCTGCATTCCACACAATCTGGTGTTACCGCGGTTTCTAGCCAGACTTGGGGGATACCAGATATCATTTTGATATCAATAATTTGGCCTTCCTCACCTATTCCTTCCCACGTGCTTGCAAGGCCCCCAGACAAGCACGCAAACAGGCTTGGTTGCTAATCGCTGTAATATTCCAAACAAATACAGGCAGGCCAGAAATAGCCAGACTGCCGCTTCAGGAGACCTCAAGGCAAGTACAATATTATGTATGCACACTACTTACAAAGAACTCCCTGCCCCGAGCAGGCAGCTTGACGAGCCAAACACTCATCTGTCAAGCACTCCGTATTTGCATACTGGCTACCCTATTGACAATTCGGACTTAATCATGCTAAATTCTGACCTTTCGGAAGCTTTGTCTCCAGCCTGAAACTCATTGTTTTCCCCAAGTACGGACTAGCCTACAGACACATTTTTCCTTATAAGAACCCCTGACTTTGAGAGCTTCCTCGGATCGCTCCCGACTTGCATCCTGCCTTGCTGCCGCTTTGCTTGGTGAGCCTTCCCCTCAGTCCCACGTACTGAGAACCTTCATATCCATGAACTCTATCTTCAGACTACCTGGGCTTCAGGACAAGTGCAGTATTTCCCATACCAAAAACTTCATCTAAAAATCCCTCTATTCAACTCCAACCTTTATTTCTCTAGTTACCTGTGTGAGTGTGCGGCATACACTTGTTTGATTGTATTTTAATAAAAACAATAATTATTTCACTTCTGTGTGCTCCTTGACTCAGCTTGACCCCGTAGACGCTGGGTAAAAGATCTCGCTACGTTGCCCTGCCTCTTGTATTGCTAGCTTGTGCTCTTTGACTAATTTCCCCAACTTGTACAACTTGAAGAGCATTTAGGTGTCCCTCACGGGACCCCCAGAAATCAAGGTAACACTGGGAAAGGTAGGAGTTGTGTCCAACATATCTGGAGGGCCCCATTTTTAGCAATTCTGTTCTATGTGGCTGCTTTGTGGGTCAGAGTTCTGATATTTTAAAACTGAACTGGCATTTTGAACCTAAATGCTGTGTGATTGATTAAATCTTAACTGAAATGTATCAGATTACTTCCAAATAAAATGTGCAGTCCCCTCTCCCCAAGAAATGCCACTAGTTCTATTTAAACCATTGTGGTTTCATTGTATTGCCTCAGAAGTCTTGTCCATTTTCATTTCAAATAATACTTTAGCAAAATTAAGAAGAACCATTGATTCATCATCTCATACCAAGGGACCCCAGAAATCTTTTAGATGAAAGGGGCCAAATATTAAATTTAAAAATTACATTCATGTGTGATCCTGGCTATATTGAATATTATAGAACAGTAGAAAATCCAGAAACACACCATTCAGGATTCAGCTTTTTTCTTTACTGCCATGTTCCAACCTTCTCTCCACATACAGCTCTCAAACCAGCTTCTTTCTCCAAAGCAAAGCTCTGCTCCCAAAGCACAGCAAGCAAGACCAGCTATTGAGTTCCGTCACTTATAAATTCTTCATCAATTATCTTTAGTGAAAAAAGGTTTTTGTTTTCTTTTGTTTTGCCTGTTCATCTCTTGTGTGTAAGAGGGCACGCATCTTCCTCTAGCCAGTTTAGGGAGTAGCTCTTTCCTTCCCTGTATCCCAAATCTTCTCAGCTCCCTACTCACCTCCTTGATAATAATAATTTCTGTTCTGCTGTCCCAGCCACATATGCTGTTTTAAAGGTGGCAATCCCCCTGCTTATCCAAATTTAATTTAAAAAATCCTAACAGTTGAGATGAGAGGTCTTGAAATTTCCCATCCTCCCTTAGTACCTGGCATGCATACTCATCATTCAAGTGAGCTGTACTGTAAGTCTCTTTATATTTTATTCATATATTAATTTTTCTAATTCTAATTTAATACTCAACAATTTAACCATTTGTATCTGTACACATAAATTTGCATATGCAGATCTTAACCAGATCTTTTCGTCCTTTCATTTTCCCTTTTCTGTTATCCATTTTCACTTTTTGCACAGTGCTTTAATACAGCATACCTCCATACCTGCAAATTCCTGACATATTTCACCAAAGGGCAACTAACCCATATCTGCTTCAAGTTTTGCTTTAGAGGAACTTTGAGCAGCAAATAACTTTGAAAGAATGTGCATATTGACTGGTACACTTCCACATGTTATGGCACTGCACACCCCTCATGACTGACATGGTTTAATTGGCAAATATTATTTAACTGGTATTATATCAATTGGCATCGATATAAACAATACCTGAGGTGACAGAAAGGCCATGCTTGAAGAGGCAAATTACTGACTGTAAACATGACATAGTAAGGCAAATCAGTTGCACCCACCTCTTAGACAGGAACCAAGTCACTGTCAGACTAATAGTGCGGCTGCTTGCAGGAAATAGGCTTATCCTAATGGGCCAGACCTCTCAGAGTTAAATGGGGAAATACCCACCAAATTGTGATTGTTTCAACCCTTGTCCTTGAACACTTGGATGTTTTCCTATTGTTTCCCTACCTCTCCACAATACTTGACTATTAAGACAGCCATTACCCTTTTGTCACTTAAACACTAAAACCATTAGTTCTGTCCGGACTCCATTGTTTGTATTGCAACTCCCATTGTCCTCTTGGCTGGGAGAGCAATTCACACCCATACGCTCAGGATACTTTTCAAGTATAAGAACCCCTGATTGCAGGCTGCCCAGTGTAGTCTCTTGCCATTCTGAATGCCATGCTGTCCTCCAGTTCCTGAACAAGAACTGTCCTTAGGTGTCTACCTAAGCCACATCGCTACTTCTCTTCACTACTCTCCAGACCAGTAATTATTGCCCGAACCCCTCAAAGTCCTCTATCCTAACTTTCCTCCCCTTTCCTTCGGCTCGTCCTTGTGCAAGTATGTGAGTGTTTGAGCCTTTTTGTGTGCTTGTGTGAATCTTGTTAATAAAAACACATTTTTAGTCTACATTTTAAATCTCTGGTTGGTTGCTTTCTGTGTGACCCCATAAACTTTGGTAGAAAAGATCTCATTAAGTTGCCCCCCCCCCCCGCAGGCCTTCCATTTTCGAGCTATTCCCCATTATTCCCCATGATTCCCCATTTTCGAACAGAGGTACTGGCATCATCAGTGAGCCCTTATGGCATCCACATTTTGGGGTAACACACATGTGGATGGACTTATGGAAAAGCTATGTATTAGTCTTGAATAAAATGACTACTGAAACAAGTTGAAGTGCTCTTTGTTTATGTTTTGTGATGCTGGGAATCTATCCCTATTCTTTCCATGTTATTTCCCACTCTGGTACCAATGTTTATGTTGAAGAAGTAGTGCCCAGGAATACATCTGCTTTGGTAACATTTGTTGTTAACATTGAGTGTATTCACATTCTTTAGTCCTTGTTTGGTTGATTTTTTTAAAAAAATAAACAAATAAACAGAAGGTGCAGAAGTCTTGAACAGGATCAAGACTGTGGTGCTGGGGAGGCAGGGTGAAGGACTTCACTCAGGAAGACTCTAGCTATGTGAAATGGAAGGATAGCTCTCATAGGTGCTAATAGATAAGGTCACTTCTTCCTTGACTTCAGATCCAAAGAGCTCTCTTTTGTCAACCAGCACAACAATTTGCATAATTTTTTGTAAAATGAAAGCATGAGAAATGCTATAGAATAGGAGTGAGGGCTTAAACATGATGCTCCTAAGGTCACAATCCAGCCACAATCCAAAAATAGCCATGTGCTCCTGCTCATAACAGCATTGTTTTGATGGCTTCCCAGATTTTATATTAGTTTTTCCCACATGCTAAAATTTGAAATGCTTCTCTTAAGGCTTAGTCACTAGTATGTCCCTGTCCCTCACAGAAAACCTTCCTTGCTGTAGATCTTACATGTAAGAGCACTATATGAACTTTTGCACAAACTCTTGTGCAAAATGTCTCTAGTACAGGCTTAGCAGTTATAGTTCCTTTCTTCACTGCAACTAATTCCAGATGTTTTAAAATAAAAACAGGTCTGTGTTTCATGCTGCACTCCAGGAGTATAAAACCATCCAGTTTTGTTAAAAGAAATGGGAAAATCTGGGAAACATACAATCCTCCCACAAGTCACCCATTCCTGTCCACCTGGAAGGGGACCATTATTATCTTTGTCGGGGACCTCTCCACGCTAATACTACTATACTAGTGTGAATAATCTGAAAAACATCCTAAAAAGGAAATACTAACTACTACTAGACATATACATAGTTCATAGATTTTTGCTATAAAACAGATTTATCACAACAGCATGAGGCTAGGTTTACCCAGGGGTTAATGAGTTTTCCAGGTGCCAAGTAATGAAAAATCAAGTTTATCCCTCTCCAATGCCTTTTTTAAAACAAAAGCAGAGCACACAAGATAGAGGCTGTTTCACAGATCATACAGATATCTCTAGTGAAGATGCTGGTTTTCTTTGCAGTTTTGCTCCATCCTTGCATGCTTCAAGTCCTCATTTGCATGTTGCTTATTCTTACCTTATCTTTGATGGACTGATATACAGATTGATTTAGGCCATTCACCCCCACAATTTCCATTTTGTAGCAATTTAAGCTTTCATCCAAGGTGTCAGATTAAGTCAAAGGCTTTTGAAAAGACCATAAAGCAGCCTTGTTCCTTCTTTCCTTTTAAAAAAACATATTTATTTATGAGGTGCACAGTAAATATGTGATCAATGCTTTGTTTCAGTGGGAAGAATCCTATTTGACTTTCATGTATGATGGTTAGATACTGTTTTATTGTTCTGCTGCTGCAGCAGTAGATTTGTTTACTTACATTTCCTCTGACATGGGTGCCTCTGTAATTGCTGGTCCAAAGAAATCTCTCATTTTCTGCATTGGGATAATTAGCTACTTCATGTATATCTCAGGAGGAATGTCCAGCATAAAGTATTAGTGGAGTGAATTTATTTATGCGTGCAGTTTCTAATACAACTCTGAAGCTCTAGATCAGAGATGAGAATCATGGAGCCCTTGAATGTGGACCTTGCCTGCTGCACTCTTTAAGATCTCTTTTATACTACAAAATTATAGTAATTTGATATCACTTTAGCTGCCATGATTCCATCCTAAAAAATCTTAGGATTTGTCGTATTTAAAATTCTCAGAGAAAGAGGTTTAGTCATTTGTCTTACCAAACTACACACTTCAGGATTCAATAAGATGCAGTTATGGCAGTTAAACTGGGATCAGAGTGCTGTAATTATGTGGTGTGAAAATGACCTAATTATCTTCCGCTCTGGGTCCCCCCCTCTGGTGACTGGATAAAACTCACAATCTCTAGCTGGCAAAAAGATTCTAGGCAGAGCGGCTTTGGTGTGCATGGTTGTCTTTGCCTACTCCTCCTTGAAACAGACAAATAGTCTTCCTGATAGAATATCACGTCCAGTTTGAAAAACTGATGTTGCATTGGTCCTCCAAGCTTGCTTGCCCACTAATGCTCTAGAACCTCATGAACTGGATATCCAAACACACAGCCAAAGAAACGTGCCAGCCAGGTGAGTAAGCTGTCTTTGGATGCTTCTAATTCTCCACTGTCCCACTACCACCACCACCACGGAAAGAGACCTCCTACCCTTGCAGAAAAAAATAGAAGGAATATAAATATCCCATCCCTCTTCTTCCACACCCATTCTGAAAGTAAACTATCATTATGTCAACAGGGAATATCCTGTTCAGGATGGTTTGGCAGCTACAGCTCCCTCAACATTCACTAGTGACAGGTGCATCTCTGAGGCTCTCTCTGAGACCAGTTCTTCCCTTTCTTGACAATTTTGAGGATGGAGGTCCTTTGTCACTGAAATGATTGCAAAACCTATTACCAACAAGCCTACTATGGTCTGCTTTCATATTTCAGTATTGCATTTATATCAGGCCTTCAGGCTAGTTCAGATCAAATCAACTGTCAAAACCCCTTACTTTGAATGAATTATCTAAACAAGAATCAGCTATTTTAAATTGGAGCTGAGAGACTATGTTGATTTGAGCTACATTGATCCACATGCTTCTAGAACTAATTTTTATACTAGTTCTTTTCAAACTAAATTTATAAAATCATAGGGATGGAAGGGACCACAAAGGCCATCTAGCCTAACCCCTCACCATGCAGGAACACACAGCTAAAGCATTCCTGCAAGATGCCCATCCAACCTCCACTGAAAGACCTTCAAAGGTGCAGAATCCTATCCTCTGAAGCAATCTATTCCACTATTGAAAAAGCTCTTAAACTTAAAAAAAAAATTCCTAATTTTTAGGTGGAATCTCTTCACTTACAATTTGAATCCATTGGTTTGTGTTCTAGTCTGTGGAGCAGCAGAAAAAAGTTTGCTCCATCCTCTATATGACATCCCTTCAGACATTTAAAGATGGCTATCATGTTACATCTCAGCTCCCTCAGTCATTTCTCATAAGGCTTGGTTTCCACATCTTTCATTATCATGGTTGCCCTTCTATGGAAGCATTCTGGATTGTCAATATCCTTCTTGAACTGTGATGCCCAGAGATGAACACAATATTTTTTGTGAGGGCTAACGCAAACAGAACAGAGTGGCACTTTTACTTTCCTCAGTCTGGGCACTTTAATTCTGATGAAGCAGGCAGAACTCCATTGACTCCTTTGGATACTGCATCACACTGTTGGCTCACAGGTAGCTTGTGGTCTACTAAGACCCCTAGATCCTTTTTCACATATACAACTTTCAGGCCAAGTGTCACCCATCTGATATTTGTGCATTTCATTTGTCTTGCCTAGATGTAGCATCTCACATTTACCCCTGTTGACATTCATTGTGTTTGCTTTGGCCCAAATCTTTGATCTGTCAAGGTCATTTTCCATTCTGACTGTGTCCTCTGTGGTACTATCTATCCCCATTCTCTCCTTGGCTTGTTCTTTGTACTTTTGAAACATTGCCAACAGGTATACTAGAGTGCTAACGTGCATTAAAATGGGATGGGCAACTGTTGCAGGCTGGCGGGGGGACTGCATTGGCCCTCAAAGAAATTTTGGAGGGCTGCACCCACTATGCAGTGTGTACGTGTGTGTGTGCGCGCACACACATGCACTCAGATGTCCTCTAGGGTGTGGAAGCATTTTTGCCATGTTCTCTCCCCCACTCTTCAGCTGTTTTAGCCTCAGGAAAATTGTTTTTAACAAGACTTGACTGAAATGTCAACATCTGATTCACTTTGGGGTCCATTATTTTTTATCCCACAGGACCCTGGGAACCCCACAAATGGCCTTGGGGCATGCTGCCCATGCTGTGTCAATTCATGAAGGAAGTAAACAATGTAATACATCTACAAATGTCTTATATTTCCTTTCATGATTTCATTCAAAACGTGATATAGGTGAGTAAAATATATATATATATATATATATATATTAAAAAAATACCTAGGAAATGCATGCATGTTGGCTTCTGGATTACAAGTTGCTGAGCAGCAACTCTGAATTCTGAGCAGCAGAATTCCAATGGAAATTAAGAGATACCATCATAGCAACTCCTTAGCTTCTAAGGGAAAAAAGAATGGAAGACTGGAGAATGGCTGAAAATAGAAATTAGATCTATGTCTAATGAAATTAGATCTATGTCTATGAAATTGGCTTTAATGTCTCATGACCTTTCAGTTCTACCTCACCAGACTTTGTGAGCGTGTGCCTTCCTCTCACACATTTGCAAATGAGAGAAGGAAGGAACCACACTAGAAAGGGATCAGCTCAGTGTGTCTTATGTCCACATGTCCTTATGAAGCTCAGACTTGTGACCTTCAACAGACAGGAATCTGAAGGGGTAGATGCTTTCTGGAGACCTGGAAAGAGTGAAATGAGAAAGGACAGGTCACCTGGAAAGAAGAAGCTAGAATACAAAGTGAGCAAGGAAGAAAAAGCAGCTGATGGTAAAGGGCTGATGAAGCAGGAGGAAGAAGTAGGGTAAGAGGAAGAAACAGAAGGAGTGGGATGAAGAAGGGACAGAATGGATGGAGATGTAGATGACACCAAATCTGGAGGAGTAGCTAATACTGCAGAGGACAGGATGAGAATTGATCTTATCAGATTATGGAGCTGGTCCAAAACTAACAAAATTAATTGGAACAAGAAGAAGTTACTGCACCTGGGCAGAAAAAATGAAATGTACGCCTGACTTGATCACAGTACATGAGAAAAGGATCTAGGAGTCTTAGAAGGCCACAAGCTGAACACGAGTTAGCAGGCTGATGCAGCAGTTAAGAAAGCCGATGCAATCGTGGGCTGCAGGAGAATAGTGTCTAGCTCAAGAGAACACTGTGTTCAGTTCTGGGCGCTACAGTTCAGGAAGGATATTGACAAGCTGGAACATGTCCAGAGGAGGACAACCAAAATAGTCGAAGGCCTAGAAACCACATCATATGAGAAAAGGCTTAGGAAGGTGGGTATGTTTAGCCTGGAGAAGAGAAGGTAAAGAGACAACATGATAGCAATGTTTAAATATTTGAGGGGATGGCATACTGAGGATGGAGCAAACCTGTTTTCTGCTGCTCCAGAGAGTAGGACACAGAGCAGTGGCTTCAAACTTCAGGAAAAGAGATTCCATGTAAACATTAGGAAGAACTTCCTGATGATGGTAAGAGCAGTTTGACAGTGGAATGCACTGCCTTGGAGTATAGTGAAGTCTCCTTAGAAGGTTTTTAACCAGAGGCTGGATGGCCATCTGTTGGAAGTGCTTTGATGATGTATTCCTACATGGCAGGGGGAGTTGGACTTGATGGCCCTTGTGGTCTCTTCCAATTCTATGATTCTATGTATGGCAATAAAGGGGATTAAGACAAATAACGAAAATACTGAGATATGATATAGAATCAGAGTTGTAAAAGAATACAAGGACTATCTAGTTGTATCCTCCATCATGCAGAAATACACAGCTAAGCACTTGTGAAAGGTGGCCATCCAACCACTATTGTGGAACCTCCATTGAAGCAGAGTCTACCATGATCCCACTATCAAATAGTTCTTACAGTTAGGAAGTTATTCCTAAATTTTAAGTAGAGTCTTTTTACTTGCAATTTGAATCCACTGGTTCATGTCCTAGTCTCTGGAGCAACAGAAAAAACAAACTTGCTCCATCTTCTACATGATAACCCATCAGATATTTACTGTCGCATCTTAGTTTTCTCTTCTTCAACTAAATGCACACAGCTCCCTAAGCTGCTCTGCATAGGGCTTAATTTTCAGACCTTTTATCATCTGAGTTGCCCTCATTTGAATGAGCACCGTGCATATTTCCATAGGATTGTTACACAAAAGAGGGTAAAAACCTGCCCTCTTTTATCCCAGAAAGCCAGTCTACATTTAACAGGTTGAAGTTACTGAATGGTAGATTTCAGTGGAACTTTAGGATAAATTTCCTGTTAATAAAAATAATTAGATAAAGAAACCAAATGCAAGGTGACAAGAGAAATAATGTGTCCCTTGTTGGGGTTTTGAAACAGACAAAATTTCTGCTCCATTTTTGGAGGTCTTCAAGCTTCTTGCTTTTTTTGGAGGAGTTTTAAAGTGGTCAGCCATTTCCTGGGAATACTCTAGTTTTGGATTAGATGTTGCATCAAGCTGACTTGGACTGGATGATTTATCAAGTGTCCCCCAGTTATTCTTCCTCCCTCCTTCTGTCTTTTGCTTCCCCTCATTTTTTCTCTGATATGTTCTGCATTACTTACCAAGACAACTTCTAAGCTCCAATCAAGAGAAGGTTGCATAGTGAGAACAGGAGGAAATTATTATACCCCATGTTCTGTAAATAACATGATAGTTTATCAGGCCCACCTTCCTTTGCCAATCTGATCTAAACAGGCCAGAAACAGGCAGAGCAGATGGTACATAAGAAACGTGCTGCCTGTCATCATAACTCAGTTTGTCTTCATTATGTGCATTGTGTATTCAAACATATCTCTATTGAGCTATGCAAGTTGTCCTGGCAATTGGTGAAAACAGTGAAGGATTCCTCTGATTTTTCTTGCCTAGAGCTGGTTGTTAGTGGTGGCAAATAATTTGGTGGATTTGCTGATCAATGAGCTCAAATAATGGTACACTGAAACACTTAGAAAAGTGGCCAGATCATGCAATAAAAATACATTTATGTGAACATAGCCAGAGATTCAGAGCAGCCAGCATTTACTAAAACACCTTTCTGCTCACAGTGTGCATACATGTTTTACATATATAATATATTCCAGACAGAGAGAGAGAGAGAGAGAAAGAGAAAGAGAAAGAGAGAGAGCGCCAGCATGGTGTAGTGGTTTGAATGTTGGAATACCATCCTGGAGAGCAGGGTTTGATTCCTCACTTGGCCATGGAAGCCCAGTGGATGACCTTGGGTGTGTCACTTACCCTCAGTCCTAGAGAACCTTGTGATAGGTTCACCTTAGGGTCACCATAAGTCAGAAATGACTTGGAGGCACACATCAAACATACAGACAAAAAACACACATACCCACGCTATACTCATGTATGAACAATGGGAAAACTCACATGGAGAGGAATATGAATAATGAACTTGAAGGGGCTATTAACTTAAACAGCATGGTGTCTAGTTTCTGAGTAAACCTGAGATACATTTGAACTAGAACATGTATATTACTGGAGTCTTCTGTGTTTTGGCTACCAAATTACATTGGTTTTTTATACATTTTTTTAGTGCACTGGCTGTCATAATGGAGCTTTTAAATGGCTTTAAATTAATATTTTAATATGAATGTTCATTTAATTGCTTTTACCTTTTGCATTATTGTTCTTTTAACAGTATTTTATTTTAACTTACATTGTGAGCAATGTTGGGACCCATATTGGGAGAAAGGTGGGATATTAAATAAACAAGTGAATTAGTAATGAATAAGTAAATAAATATTGCAGTGTTGAAAAATATTTTCCCTTTTTTAAAGTTCTGATGTTTTCTATGCCTGATGACAGATAGGTAAGTAGGGAGATAGATATACAGACATATACATAGAGAGGTATTCAGGCCACTGCCACCTGCTACTTTCCCAAAAATTGTCTCATGTATAGAAAAATTCTGATAGCTGTAAGTGACATGGATCTTTTTGAAAGTTAAAAAAACTGGGAGGAGGAAAGAGAATAACCCCAACCATTTAATAAGATTAAGCAAGCTAAGTGGCAACTTTCCTCCCACAGCTGAAAATGATAGAAAAACTTCTTCACCATGCCATAATGGGAGTTTAAAGAAAAAAGCTGGTTTAAAATTTTGACTGTAATATAAATAGACACACCAAGAAAAAGATTGGTAGATATAGATATAATCACATTCCTTTTTTCTAATCACCAAGCTTCTTTTGCAGATGGCAGCCATTTAATAAAAATAATACTGATCATGAAAGCTTTCATTCTGTAAACAAATTGTTTTGTTTCAGTTGGAACCACATTGTGCTAATTTAGCTGATTCCTTTTTTCTTCTTGAATTGTCCGAGCAGGCTTAACAGACACAGGACTGTAACAAAGTTACAGTGGAACTGAAAAGAAAGTGCGTCTTTGAACAAACAAAGCCATTGCCAACTATCTATATGAGCCATAATCTATCTGTACGACACAGAGCCCATCTATTTTTACATGCATAGGATGTTTGAACTTTGCAATGGGGAGGGAAAATCAAATATCACATTCTGCACATTTTCACCTCCTGTGGCCGTGCTGAACCAAATCCAGGCTCTGCAGAATTTGAAGGTATTACACGACCTTGATTTTGTTTCAGCCACAAGCTTTTTCCCAAACTTACCTAGATTGTTACTCTTGTCACCACATGCTCCATATGTTCACCATCTGTTGCAAAGTGGATAGACATATGAGCATCGCTCTTTGGGAGTGAGTGAGCAGAGCAAATGAACTGCACTGTGAAGAGAATGTTATGTGGACATTTGACCCTCATTTATATATTGTGCAGTTTATAGCAATAGCAGTAGATAGGAATAGCAGTGACAAAGGAGAAAAAAACATCAGATGATCTGCCACCTCAAGAACTTCGCCAGCTTATGCTTCCCAGAGCATGAATTAAAGAAAAACAGAACTTTTCTTTGCTTACCAGCAATTTTTTAAAATGCATTGATTTTTTTTTGAGGGGGCAGTGATTATACTTGCTCGGGTATGATCCCAGAGCTTTGGATCTAATGCTTCCTTTATCCCCCTCTCCCCTCATGACCCTTTTTCAGGGCCTACTATTAGCAGAAGTACCAGTAGCAGCAGAAGTACAGCCACTGAAGTTTGACAATAACATGCATCTCCAAGTCAGTGGCACTGCGGTGGGCACACCTATGGTACTGAACTATGCAAGAATCTTCATGTCTGACCTGGAACAATGCTTGCTCAGCACATGCACCCAGAAACCTCTCTTCTACCTGCAGTATCTTGATGGCATCTTAATTATTTGGACACATGGAAAGCAGTCACTTGAAGAGTTCCCACAGGATTTCAACAACTTGCACCCTACCATTAACCTGAACCTGGAACAACCCACACAACAAATTCACTTTCTTTACACCACAGAACAACTACACAATGGACTTCTAGGCACCATACTGTATCAAAAACCCACTGATCATTACACATACTTACACGCCTCCAGTTTCCATCCAGAATCCACTATCAAATCTACTATTTACCACCAAGCCCTCTGATAACAACTGCATCTGCTCAGACCCACAAGACAGAGGCCATTTGGCACAACACTGCTATAATGCTATAGCAGCAGGTTGTGACCAGTCCAGGGCCTGTGCTTCCACACAACTTCATCATTAATCAGCTGCTATCCTATCTCCAAGAGCCCCCAATCTCCATATTCTATTTCCAGAAAATAATTCATTAAGAGTCTCCTATAATTATGTTATAGTCCTGTTATGGAGGATCCAGCAGTGAGCAGGCTGGGGCATGCCTTGCTCATCCTTCCCTCAACAACTCCCATGGTGTCAGGGTCTGAGGCTGGGTCTAAGGATGGGTGTCTGGTCAAGAAGTCAAAGGTCAGGGCACAAGGAGGGTCCAAGGCAGCAGTCCTCCAGGTAGCAAGAGTCCAGGGGGCAAGAGGGAAGAAGCAGGTCCAGGAGACAGGCAGGAGATCAGAGCACACAAAAGTCTAAGGCAACAGGATCCCTCCAGGCAATAGGCAGAGACAGAGGCAGGTCTAAGAGACAGGCAGAAGGTCAGGGCACAACAAGGGTTCAAGGTAGTCAAAGCCTACCAGGTAACAAGAGTCTACAGGGCCAAAGGCAAGTCCAGAAAGCAGACCAAAGTCTAAATCCAGGGGTCAGCTGTCAGCAGGGTCTGGACGACTGGAGAGCCCGGAGAAGCTACAGGCATCACCATAGACTATATTGCCATGGCAAAGGCTACAGAGTAACCTCATCCCTTATATAGCTGGCTGCTGGCTGCTCCAGCTGGGTCTGAGGTACTGGGCAAGATTCTGCAAAGAACAGGGCAGAATCCTGCAAGGACTTAGTCACAGACCGGAACTCTTGCACAGGGCACGGTAACTTTCTATCATCTCTCCCTGTTTATTTTAAATGTCTCCTTTGAGTCAAAACTTTTTATTTTTTTTAAATACATTTTAAAAAAAATTTTTGGGCAAAAGTGCAATAGCGTACTAGCATGGTATGCTGCTACAACATTGCTGCATTACTACAGCTTCCAAAAGGGAAAAAAAAATCAACACACAATCAGGGGCAGTGGGGCGGGGTGAAGGTGGGGCACAGGAGTGGCTAAGGATGCTCTAATGTGGAAGAAACACTGGTGGCAATACTGCTACCCATCCACTTAAGGGGGAAGAGCATCCCTAACCTGACGGCATCACATGAATGGTGATGCCACCTTTATAACAGTATAATGCGCTATTGGCCTCTAGTGCTGAAATGGCTAGAGACTCAAAACTCTTGGATTTAAAAGAGAAGGTTTTCAACTCAAGGAAACTGACTTTTGGTAAGCAGATGTATTGTTTTCAACACATCAGCACTAACTGACCACTGTAAAGATCTGAAAGACCTGTATCACTTTACACAGGCCTTTGAAAATTTAGGGCAAGGGTCATTTGCATCTTTCTGGATCCTATTGCATTCCATCCCACTCCCACAACTGCATAATATGCTTTATATCTTGAGGCCTGGATATCACTGTGTACTGCTTTTGAAGAAGTGGGCTTATATTATGAAAGCTCATGGTAAAATAAAAACCATTTAGTCTTAAAGATGTTGCTAAGTTCCTCCTCCTCGTCCTCCTTGTTATGAAGTGGGCATATTTACTTGAGAGGTGGACCTACCTTCTGCTCTCAGAGGCAGTACTTCTTCTCCATCCCAGTTTCTTCCATCCAGCTGATGGTGGGGTAGGGGAGATGATCTTGTACTCATTTACACAAGAAAAATATTTTAACTCTTTGGCTTATATCAAAATAACACATGCACTATGATCCCTCAAGAAGAGTCTACAAACACACAAAATGCCTGCATCTCAGATGGCTCCAACTGTTTTTTCAGAGAGCTAGAGTTTTATTCTATATTGAAAAACAACACAAGTATCTGAACTTCCCTTTTCATTTGGTTGGAAGCAAGAGAAAAGACTATACTGTATAGGGGAAAAAATGACTTTTTGGAATCCTACTTAGGAAGACTCCTGCTTAACTCAAGCTTTCCCTGAAGTATGATCCAGCAACATTGGTTTTATTTGACTTGTGTTTTTAGTTGTTTTTTTAAAATGTGCATTTTGTTCTGTGGTTTTTTTTTTAATGTGCAGCAGTATAGAAATCTGTATAATTAAATGAATATATAGGAATGAAAACGTTGCATTCTGAAATAAATACTATGTCACAGGGAATTCCCCACTGTATGCGCAGTGCAATCACTCAAAGAGAATGTCACATTTTGTGTCATCAGTGAGGGACCAGGGCCAAGTTTTCTCACCACAGAAATATTCAGTGGGAATCGAGGGCCAAGAAAGATGTCTTATATCTTTTTACTCTTTCTTTTGCCTCCATGCTGGTTGACACTCTATGTAGTTAGCCAGCAGCAAAATGGGTCGGGAGGAGTTAACAGTTGTCTCCATGTGCATTGCTAAAGGGTGCTCTCCTACAAGGATAACAAGCTGTTGCCGACTGGCTTGCTGATCTACTGGTTGGCCTGTAACCTTTGAGTATCTGCATAAGAGTTCGTGCCAGAGTGTCACCACGGTCCCTGCAGCTGGCCTCCATGGTGTATCATTATTATTATAGCAGTACTTCCCAAAATGTTCTTACTGCTTTTCCTAAGGAATTTTAAGGAGGACAGTCTGTCAGATGATTTCTGACTTAAGCCATCAAAGTGACCGATACACTGCTCCAGCCTAGCTTTCAGTTGAAGGATTCTTCTAGCCTATCTGATTTTGCCCAGTACATCTGTGCTTTTGTAAATCATTAATTCTTGGCAATTATCATTTCAACAAGAAGTTTCTCTAATGACCTTCAAGGAAGCCAGCTGGCAAGTCCTGAAGTGTATTTGATGTCCATTATCAGTTTCAAAGAGTCCAGAAGATCATTCCACCCTTCCACCCCAACTGTGAAGGAGCAATAGCAAATGCAAACAGAAAAGATACGCTGTCTCTTGCTCAGTCTCTCCTTGTCGTACTCGTGCATGCTGAGATACATAAACACATCTGGGGATCATACATGAAAGTGTTGGCGTAGGAGAAAAACTAAATAAGTTGCTATGCAGGAAAGGCCATCTCTTAAATACAATTGTTCATCTCAGGCCCTTTCCGTTAGCATAGGGACAAGAGTTCAGGAAGAAAAAGATATCCGTGAGTGAGGAGGATGTGGATGTGATTCTGTGGTATGACATGCAAGCAAAATAGGAAGAAAAAAAAGCTGTGGTGAGGGTGTGCATTGGGTGACAGATTTTGTTTCCTAATTTAAACTTAGACATTTCAGAGGAAAGTTCTGGAATGTGTGCAATTACTCACAAAGCAATTTTTTTTAAAAAAGCAGTGGAAAAATGTACAAATCTAAATACATCAGGTATGTTTGTAAAGTAAAGCTAATGATAAATGAGATTGCATAGATTTGGAGAAAAAATTACTCTAATTTTGGTTGCACGCATTCTGTGAGCTTTCTAAGTACGTATTTTGAACTGATGCAGTTTAATGGAAAAGGTGCCACATATTATGTATGACATGACTAGATTGAGCTGTACAAAATTGTGCTCATTCTTTTCTTACTGTTCTGCCCCATTTTTAGAAGGTTTTACATATAAGAAGAAAGATGCATTTTACCAGGTTGTAGGTAGCAAAAGTGGATTAGTTATCTAATCTATTTCATATTTTTTCCTATATACAGAATCATAAATATTGGAACAACATTCTTGCACATGTTACCCTCACCTTTTTCCAGTGAAGAGCAAATAAGATACTATGATATAATATATAGAGCAGTCTGCCACAACCAGGAGCCAAGCCAGCTGAAGATGATGAGCTTTGTAGGTCACTCTGTGTTTAAACATCAGGTCAGGAGCACTAAGGTTTACATACCCACTCATTCATGAGACTCAATAGGTGACTTGCTTCAGCTGACCTATATGACTGGTTTGTGGTGAGAATAAAACAGAGGTGCAAGGAAGCATGTACAGCTCCTTGAGCTCTTGGAATAGGGCAAGGTAGGACACAAATGGAGTAAGCAAGTAGGAAAGCTGTAGATGGAAAGAAAATCCTACAGGCAGTAAGCCAATTAGTATTCTAGACTGGGTGACCAAATTTTGGATTGATGGGTATGAGAAGCCCACCATTTTCAATATCATACCTGAAAACTGAAGCAAAATAATCAGACCCTGAGTTATGGTGTCCTCGCCATTCTTTACTATTGGAAATCAACCACTCTGCAGCATGCAAAAATGGCAAATAGTGAGAAACTTGAATAGAGTCTCCTCAGACCTTTGGAAAATGAGGAAATGATTTCTCTCAGCAACATCATCAGAGACTAAGGCCATTTCCTCACTACAGTGTTATAGTGCTATTACTCCACTTTCAACATCCTATGGAATCTTGGGTTTGCAGTTTAGGGAGGAGCATTTAGGGTTCTCAGCCAGAGAGTTCTTTGTCCTCAGTAAATTACAAACCCCAGAATTCTACAGGGTTTTGAAAGTGAAATAATAGCAGTATAACAGTGTAGTGCAGAAATGGCCTGAGAACTTTTGCTCAGGTTTCCTTTAAGGTTCTCCTGAACACGATGAGAGCGGGCCCTATAATTAGCTGTACCAAGGCAGCCATCTCAGGCTTGTAAGTACTGGTGAAGTGTTGGGAAGACATTGCTGTCTCAGCTGCCCACCCTGACTTGCCTTTCTTAAGCAAGCCAGACTTCTGCCCTCATGTACAGTGGAATACGCTACCCCCCGGCAATATTGTACAAAGATTCATCAGCTAAGCTGGCTATCTTCTACAAATAGAAAGATCTTGTCCCTTTCCTCAGGCAGCAAATTGTCAATATAATTTTAAACCTATTTATTTTGTTGGTTCTCAAAAGTAGTTAAGTGTTCCCTTTTTAGTTATGTTTTTTAAAAAAAGGACCGTAAATGCTACAAGTTGCTGGCTTGAGTACAAAACATATTCTTCCAATCTACCTTTTCATCATCATAGACAGCATAAGGCAGCAGCATGAGATGCAGCATGAACCAGTATGTCAACCATGGAATTTTTATTCTTCTTCCTTTTGTTGGTGAGACCACACCCCTGTAACTATGGAAGTACAGTAACTAAAAATAACAGTTACACCACAAACATTATCCCTTGTTAAGTTACATTTGTAATGTGGTACCTTACATTAATCATAAGATGCACATGTACCTTCACTGCGGGGTGAAAATGATATACTTGTGAGGAACTAATTATTAGTAACTAGTTGCTTTCAAACTCTCTCTGGAGAAAGAACTTTGGTTCAAGACAAACATGGAAGAGGTTAAAATGAATCCAAACAGAACTGGTTTGTTTAGCAAGGTAGTTAGTTGTGCAGCCAGAGGTCCATAGAGAAAGATCAGGCATTTCATACAGAGGACTTGTATCTGAAATTGTTGTTTTCATGAGCTTTCAAATAGTTTCCTACTTAGGGTAACACCAAAGAGAACCTATCATGGGGTTTTCTCGGCAAGACTTGTTCAGACTTGTTTGCCTTTTCCTTCCTTTGAGATTAGGAGAAACCCAGTAGCTTTCCATGGCTGAGAGGATGATTTGAACCCTGGTCTCCCAGAGTCCTGTTCCAGCACTCAAATCACTATACCATACTGATTCTCTGAAATACTGGGATAAAATCTACTGGATGCTGGGAGTTCTGGCTCTTTCTTGGAAGGATGCCAGTCCACACTTTGATCCTAGGAAACTCTAATAGCCCAGCTGCCAAAGGTTAAGGCACAATTTCATAGGTGGAAGTGACTGAAGGTCTCATCTTTCACTCCATAACAAGAAAGATCTCCCTCTGCTTACTGAAATGTTTATGACGAGACTTTGCCTTGGAAGATTTACTGCTCTGAGGCATGTTCACTGATTGATCTATTCCACACTGCAAAGCTGAAAACAAAGAGGAGGGAGCATCTGCAATTACACATATGAATGTGTTAGTAAGGAAATACAGATTATCTCTGTTTCCATGGCAATAATTCTCATACTTAAACCAGTTGGATTGGCATTAGAAGAATAGTTTCTAATACTTAGGACAAAGATCTTGTAATACATCAGCTAAACAATAAGGAAGTTAGTAGGGCATACAGCCTTCTAAATGTTCTGGGATTGCATCTCCCTGCATTCCTCACCATTGGCTAAGCTGGCTCAGATTGATGGGAGGTACAGTCCAACAACTTCTGGAGATCCCCACTTTGCCTGCCCTTGCCCTCCCTCTTTCCTGGTTTCATAGGTTACTGTTTTGCTCTCTGTTCAGTCTCCAAAAATGCAAAATTGCTCCTTACATTTTCTATTGGCTTTTAACATACATGTTTTACCGGATATAACATCTTCCACATTGTACCGTGAGCAGATTAGGCCGCCACTGTGGCCTGCAGAGACAATCTGATGGCAAAGGATTCTTTCGGACAACATCACCTCTCCTTTATAGACAATGTCTTCTTGCTACTTGTTTACACCCAAGATCCTGAACTGGGAATGTGAGGAAGTTCATCTTCAGCTGCATGTGCCATCATTTATGTCTGAGGTGTCTTTTGCCAAAATGATCTTCTCCTCATATGTAGCTTTCCTCAATCCTGCCTTGTAGATGTGATAGATTACAGCTCCCATAATCCTCTGCCAGTGTGGCCATTAGTCCTGATGACTGGGAGTTATACTTCTCCATATTTGGAGACCAGCAGAATGGTAAAGACTGATCATTTCTTATGAAGTCTGCCTGTGGCAGAAGGCCCTATCTTCACATATGTTCCCTACATTTACTTCATTTTATTTCCAGATGACCCCTGTGTTCAGATGTTCATCTCAAACAACTCTATGACTGGGCACCCTTTACAAAAATTTTGGATGTATATACTGATATTTCCACTCCAAAAAAATATAGATTGCTAAAGGCCATCTTCAGTCCCTTCTTCATTGCTGCAGCTTCCTTGGGTATACTAGTGTCTATGTCACCACATACTTAATCCAGTGGACCTAACATCTGAGATTCCATTTCTCTCGAGAGTCAAAATCTTAGTCTTTAATTCCTGGCCTCGTTTTGGACCAGTGAGAAAAGTGAAAAATATAACATTCTAAAGTCTTTTCTGATGTATGTGCGTTGGCCACTTCCATTGACCACCTCTCACAGGAAGCAGTACAGGGGGTCCAAATATAGTTAGAGTATCTGCAGTTTTATTCTGTTGCTGCTTGAGTGTGTATCATCTCTTCCTATTTGATCAATTTTCTCAGCTCAGATTGTGTATTAGATTAGGTTCATCATCTGACCTTTTGGCTTGGCTCTTGGACCAACTCTCGTCTTATACTTCTGTTTGGCAATTATACTCAGTCCCAGCATCTGATCTTTTGATTTAATCTTGAGACCATTTTGCTATGCTTCATATCCACCTCCTACCCCAGACAACAAATGGTCCTCAACTATTGCCAGGTCCTAGATGGCAAACCCAAAGTAAACATCTGTCTTTCAGTTAAGTATTTGACCCTTAGGGCTAGATTGAACATCACATTCCTATCCTTGGAACAATGATTTGAAATGTCAGGCATCTGTTGCAGGTTCATACATTCCTTTCATGTTTCTTGTGTTCTGATTTCCTTGAATCATAATTTAACATGATGTGGAAAACAAATTGAACCTTGGGCTCCCAAAGCTAACCCACTCCATTCTAAAGTATTCTCCATGCACAGCCCACTTATGAGGAGGCCTAGATTGATTAGTTCATCCAATCATTATAATTATTTTTATTTTTATAAAATAAGGGAGTTTATACACAATACAAATGCTTAACCTTATACCATATTGTACGTCAATCTTACATAGGTCCTCTATTAGTTTCTTTCAAGCTTTGTTATCAGATATTACATATTAATTTATATATTTTGAACCTCTTTTCCTCTCCCTCCCTACCTTCCCTTCCCTTCCCTCCTCTTTCCCACCCCCTTCCTTGTCTTAATAAAAACATTCCTTTCCCTCCCAATCTTCCCCCTTCTCTCCCCCTACCCTTCTTCCACTCCTTCTTCCGCGTTTTCTCCATTCCAAACTCTTTATTCTCTTTCTTAAACTAAACCTCCTTCATGTGAAATCTTGGAGTACTCCTTTTAATCTTCTATTTAATATTGCTGTAAATATTTTATAGTCGATATTTAATAGTGATATTGGTCTATAGTTTCTCACATCTTTAATGTCTTTTCCTTCTTTAGGAATTAAAATAATATTTGAGTCTCCCCATGAATTAGGTCTTCCTTCTGTTAATAATGCGTTTATCATTTGATAATTGTAATTTTTTATAATATGTTGCCATAAATCCATCCAGCCCTGGGGATTTCCCCTCTTTTAATTCTTTACATGCTTCTATCACTTCAGACATGGTAAATGTAGAGTTCAGATATTTATGATGTTCCTCTGAGATCTTCTTTATTTTTTGCTTTTTTAGGTATCTCTCTATTCCATTGCATTGCTGATAAGTCATCTCTTTACCTGCGAATAGATTTTCATAGTATTTTACAAATATCTTCATAATTTTCTCTTGATCTGTAATTGTATCTTTTCCCTCTTTTATTTCTCTAATTATATTCTTCTCCCTCTTTTTCTTAGTCTATATGAAAGCTACTTCCCAATTTTATTAGCATGTTCAAAGTGGTGGCACTTCAAATATGTCAATTTTCTTTCCATCTCCTCCATTGTTAATTGAGATATTTCTTTTTGAATTATTTTTATTTCATAATTTATTCTCTTCTTATCTGTATTTCCTTTTAATTCTTCTTGTTTCTTTTGCAACAGTAATGAAAAGTTCTTAAATTTTTCCTCTTTTTTCTTTTTCTGTAAATATTGTTGCTGTAAAAAGAATCCTCGCATTACTGCTTTACTTGTGTCCCATACCATGCTCATTTTGATACCCTCTTTCATATTTTCTTGGGGAAAAAAATTCAAGTTTTCCTTTGCCTTTTTAAAAATTTCCTCATCTTTCAAGAGATTGTCGTTCAATCTCCAATTAAACTGTTTCTTCATATCTTTAAAGGACAAAGTTACTGGGTTGTGGTCTGACGCAACTTTAGGAAGTATCCCCACTTTTTTGATCTCTTTTAATAAATTGTTTGATACTAGGATCATGTCTATTCTATAGAGTTTGATGCACATCCGAGAAGAATGTGTAATCTTTTTCCATCGGGTGTATTAATCTCCAAGAATCTACCAATGTTAAATTTTGAATCATTTCAAAGAAAGTCTTCAGCAATCTTCCTTGATCTTTCTTTTTGTTCTTCTTACTTGTTTGTTTATCATTTTCTGTATCTAAAACCCCATTCCAATCTCCAGCCAAAATCAAATTCTCATATTCATATTCTTGAATTAAGTCCTCTAAATTTTTATAAAATTCTTCCTTCTTTTCATTTGGTGCATATATACCCACAAATAAAATCTTCTTATTGTTTATCCGTATTTCTATTCCTATAATCCTTCCTTCTTCATCTTTGAATATTAATTTTGCTGGTATCTTTTTGTGAACATACACCACCACTCCTCTTTTTTTCTTTTCATATAATGCCGTGTAACATTCTCCTAATTTTTTATTCTTTAAGTATTTCTCATTTTTCTTGTCAATATGGGTTTCTTGTACACATATAATTTCCCCCTTTAATTTCTCCAGCTGGTAAAAAATTTGTCTTCTTTTGTATTGTGAATTAATGCCATGGACATTCCACGTTATTATTTTCATCTTCGATCTCTGGTTTTTGTTATTTATTTTTTGTTTATTTGTTTTTTTTTCTTCCTTCCTACTTTCTACTCCAATGACTCCACTACTAATTCTTCTTCCTCTCTTGTTGAGTCCTCTTCCTGATCCGATAGATTTATAATTTCCTCTCTTCCCTCTTGTTCTTTTTCTTGTTGAATATCTGCTTCCTTTTTGTATTTCTGATTTCTTACCATTCTTTCTTTCCTTTTTTCTTTTCTTCTGTCCCCGTTCTCTTCTTGCATGTATTTCCTGTAGAATTCTTTTGCTTGGTCTATTGTTGTCATTGTTTGAGGTTTTTCCTTGAAATAAAAGAAGATCCATCTGGGATCTCCTACCTATATCTTATATTTAATCTCTGCAGTTGTCTCGTCAGGAAAGAATATTCTCTTCTTTGTCTTAGTAGTGCCGCTGGAATGTCTTTAAATATCTTAAGTTCTTGATCTTTCTATTATCAATTTTTCTCTATAACTCTGCTCCAGTATAAGGTCCTTGGTTTTCTCTCTAGTAAAATATACCACAATGTCTCGTGGCAGTTGCTTCTTTTTGGCAATTGGTGAATCGACTCGAAACATTTTATCTATTTCTAATTCAAATTTCCCCACTCTTTGTCCTACAAAGGTGGCCAATATTTCCGTTACTCTCTCATATAAATCTTCTTCAGCTTGTTCCGGTAATCCTCTTATTTTCACACATTTATTTCTATATTTTAATTCCAGTTTCAATCTAACCTCGGCTTCTTTTTCTTGTTCTTTTTTTAAGTTTTTGTTTTCCGTCTCTATTTTGTGTGTCTTCTCTTGTAGTGTCTCTACCTTTTTATCAATAACAGCCAAGTCCTGGGTTAATTTTTTCAAGTTCTGGTTCACTTTATCTATTTCCTTTTTAAAATCTTGTTTCATTTCAGCACGAGTTACTTTGAGATCTTCTTTTATTTCACTTCTCAATTTTTGGATTTCCTCCACAAATAACCTAATATTCAATCCAATGTTTTCCCTTCTGTTGATGGTCTTCTCCCCTGTACTTGTGTTTGTAAAAGCAATTGTGTTGTCTTTTTCTGTCCAGTTGCCATTTTCTTACTTCTCTCTTAATTATTTTTTTTCCTCAGTCTTTCTCCCTTACCTTCCTTCTTTTCCTTCTTCAATCCTTTGTTTCTTATTCTTGATCTCTTTATTTCTTAGTCTACTTATCTTTCTCCCTCCTTATGTCTTCCCTTCCTTTAAACAATACTTTAGACACCCTCTTCCCTTCTCCTTCTTCTATTTTCCGTTTCCTCTCTTTCTCCTTTCTCTCCCTTCCTCCCTTCTCTTTTTATCTCTTGCTTCAATCTATATTTTTCTTTCTTTTCTCTAATTTTAACTTTTTTTTATCTTTATATTATTATTATTCTTACCCTTTACTCTTTCTCTGTCTTAATCTCTGCACTCTCTTTCCTTACTCCTTATCAATTTCCCTTTTAGTTCCACCCGTTCCCAAACTGTCTCTATCTGAACACCAGACCCCTCTCTCACCTCTTCTCACGTTCTATTTCTCCTCCTCTAAATTCACTCCCGTACTCTTGTCAGTTTAATCCTTATTCTTTTTCTCCTTTGGTCCACCCTTACAATTCAATCACTTTAATCAATTTAACAATTCTATTCGTATATACTCTATGAATTTCTCTATTCTTATTTACCTAACACAAATCTTTTGAACAATAATAATTATTTTAAGAGACTTATAAGTTCATCTATACATAGATATTATCTATAAATATATAAATATATTATCAACACAAATCAATGTATATTTCTATCAATCTAGTTTATCAAACCACTCTTTCTCCGTATAAATATATAACCTAAATATTTTTGTATCTTCACTTTATATGTATATCTATATAAATATATGTGTATATAAATATACTACCCCCTTACTTAATATATTTATACTCTTATATACTCCTTCTATAAACAGTTCTTATAAGCTTATAAACAATTCATCCATTCATAACAGATCAGATCAGATCCGATTCCCCAGCCTCTTTGCTCTCCCCCTCCCGCTTCCCTTATTTTACTAATTCTCCCTCCCCCTTATCAATTAATGGGTCCTTTTCTCCCTTCCCCCAAACTCCAAAATTTTCTGATGTCTTCTACTTGCTTCCTCTCCTTCTCTTCGCTTCAGTGTTGGAGGTTAGAAAACGAGGAAAAGATTTCTTCATGGCGGGTTGGCTCTAAATTTCAGCCTGTTGAACTGACATCTCTCTCCTTTCTTGTCGCTGGTTCGTCTCCTCTCCTTTGCTTTTTTTTCCTACTCGCAGTTCTTGTACATTCCCTTTTAGTCCGCTCCGATCATAACTTTCACTGTTCCCTCTTTTTTTTCTCCCCACAGTCTATATTAAATAATCCTTCCCTACCAATCAATTCTATTCCATTCAAATACAATGGTTTTAGATCCCCCTCGTCCTGATTTTAATTCCGTTAATCTTTTGTACTCAGTCTTCCTCTCACACCGTTAAGCTTCTATTCCCTCTCACTCAACAATCTCAGTCCTTCTACTCTTATATCCAATCTCAGTCTTGAGAGTGGACCCAGAAAAGATTAAAGGATTGAAAGGTTTTAAGTTTTAAATTTCTTTTACCGTCCCGTTCTTGTTTCTCTGTCTTTATTGCCTGTCAGTGCTCCATGTCCCCGTGTCTATGCACCTCCGTCTTTACACCTCCGCCATTTTCCTGTTTTAGTCCTTGCCTTCTGTTGCTGTTTTCTATCATTTTAATTTAATACTCCAGTACTTGATGTAAACAGTCCCTTTTATTCCTCTTTCAAACCTTTTCTTCTTTATCCAATGGATTCTTCCTCTCTCTCCCCCTCATCTTTCCTCTCCCTCCTTCTCAATCTCTCTCTGTCTTCCTCTTCTCTGTCTCATCCACCACGTTTTCTTTTACAGCACTGTCCTTTCGTTATGGTCCCCACAACTGTAAGTCCTCCGCTTACTTATTTTTCATTTCTCTTTTGGTTCAGGTTTGTCAATGTCTGTGGAAGGCTGGCTTTACTTAGGTTTAAAGTGAGAGCTTGGGGTGGTTACTCACGATTATTTCCTATTTCCTGCTGGCACTAGGCAGGTTCTCCCTGGTCTGAGCCCGATGGCGTCCGCTCCGCCAACTTGATCCCGTCCGCTGACGACTCTCCTTCTCCTCTCCTCGCCATCGCTGGGTCTTTCGTTGACTCCGTGAGCCGCTCCGGATCCACTTTACAGGGGGATTCTTTTCAGATCTTTTTTAGATCCTCTTTGATCTTTTCTCTACTTGGGCTCAGCAACAGCCCGGGAGTATAAAACTCAGGCTGCCGTCCATGCCGACATATCAGCCGGAAGTCCCAATCATTATAATTAAAGTGTAAATAATTACATTTATAGAGTTTATGCAGGGCCAGTCCAAGGTTTATTACTGCCCTAAGCAAATAGTGCACCTTGGTGCACCTAAATCCACACAGAAGCAGTCTTTTACTACACTCAACCTAGCACTCAGTTTTCAGAAGTCCCAGATGTATTTTAGAAGATTTACTACAATCCAACATTATCTTTTGATGTGAAAGCTATGAGATAATATAGTGGGGAAGGAAGACAGATGTTTTCCAAAAGGCTGTAGCTTTGTTTTGCAGCATGACAGAGAGCAAGCATTCAGCATTCAAATGAATACAAGCAGCCTGAGAAAACACAGGCAGGGTTCGCTGCTAATGGTAACAACCTTAGCATCTGTGAAAGGAGTTGACTTGCCAGGTTGTTCATTTTCACCGGTATCAAGTACAACAGAGTAATGTTAAACTGCATTTTTGGCTAACTTCTTGAAAGGTTTTGTTGTTGTTGTGTGCCTGCAAGTCATTGCTGACTTATGGTGACCCTAAGGCAAACCTGCGATTGGGTATTTTTGGCAAAAATAGCTTTTGCCTACCTCTGAGGCTGAGATAGTGTGACTTGCCCAAACTCACACAGTGAATTTCCACGGCTGAGTGTGGATTCCAACCCTGGTTTCCATACCACTGTATCATACTGACCCTGTCCTAGAAGAGCACAAATACCTACGTGGGCTCATGACACTTACTGGTTTTATAAATATTGTTTTTATGTGGGCGAACATTTGTTTGTAGGAGCAGTTCACAGCTGGTTTCGCATGAGTTCACTGGAAATTCACTCTTGATACTAGAGGTTCCTAATACCGTTAAATGTCATAATCTTTTATTATGTTGCACACTCCCCTGCTTCCACTCCCTCTGCAACCTATTATGATAAGTCTCTTTATCAACTTTTCGGCACACCTAATTCTTTTTAAGTATTGTTAGGAAACACAAGTGAACTCTGTTCTGTTCAGAGTCACCCTTGAGTTTAGAGTTTCAGAAGTGAAAAGCATTCCTTTTATGAATGAATGAATGAATGAATGAATGAATGAATGAAACATCATTATATCATCAGAACATGTCCTCATGGTTAAACATCTAAAAATTAATGAACAGTGTTGTGTGTTTTAAAAGCATATCTTTATAAGTGTTATATGCTTTAAAATCATCTCAGATCTCTAGCATATCTTTTAAGAGATTTTTAAGAAACATCATTTGGGACCAACAAGACTTCTCTTCATACCCACATAATAAAGAAATGAAAAGCACCATTTTACTCCTACACTGTTATTGGCCCTTTCCGCACGTGGAGAGGGAAACGGGGGAAACTCTCTAAAACGGAGCTTACCAGCAGCCGGGTAAGTCCATCACCATGAGGAGCAGCGTGATCTCGCTGTTCCACAGTCCTCCGGCGTCTAAAATGGCGTCCTCGGCGTCCAAAATGGCGGCTTCCGGCTGGCGGAGGCTCTCCACCAACTGGAGAAGCTCGCCAGCCTAAAGCCCGCCCCCAGCAGATCTGCAGGCATGCACTAGTGCACGCCTGCAAATCTGCACCGGAGTGCAGTGATGGAGCTGCACAGGGCTGTGCGCTCCGTGCTTTTTAAAAACCTCTGAAAAGAGGTTTTTATAAAACATGCCGCACCACCAGTTCCAGTCGCTTCAGAGCAGATTGAGGTGCAAAACTACAAAAAATAGTCCTCCCCAATCCACTTCGCAGTGCAGAAGACCTCCGTTGGAGGTTGCTCTGCACCGTTTTAATACCCTGGTGCCGAAAGGGCCCTAGTGTACTGAGACCAAAGAGCTTTCTGGCTGAGAATTCTAAAGGCCCCTCTCTAAACGGCAAACTCCAGGATTCTATAGGAAGCTGAAAGTGGAATAAAAGCACTATAACAGTGTCGTATAGAAGTTAAGCTTACCACCATTGGCCAGCATCCCATACTTAATCCATGGTGTGTATCATGCCAAAAGAACCATGAACTGACAATGAATTCAGATTTCATATGAATTCTTGTAACAGACAATGAAGTGCAGGACTGCAGTCTATAAGTTTTTATAATACCATTTAAAAACAAATGAATTAAGGAATTAATATCATATAGGATTTAAACGATGGCCACCAGACTTACAGCAATGTCACTGATGCATGGCAGTGATGCAGATGGTAGACAAGACAACATGCAAACTTTTTATGCATATTCCAAAATTAGTATCTCCAGCAACAAACCTCCAGTGCCCTACCTTCAGCACAATCTGCATCCTGAACCTTTATCCAACAAGTCAGACTAGGGTGCTTATGGCAAAGGTTTGCTGTAGGTTGCAGACTGCAGGCTTGGCTGAGCCCAACACCTAATGGTGGTCTGCTGACTTGGCAGGCCAATAAAGAAACACCACTAGGTCTTTAAACTCCATCTTTGTAGCCTTGTTTGAGAGTATGTACTACTTGTCCCGCTTGGTCTTTCTCACTCCTCATATCCATTTCTTATGAAATCCAGTACAATTTGCTGAGGAGGAAGAGGAGGAGGAGGAGGAGGAGGAGGAGCCTCTGTTATTTAGAAATCAAAAGTTCAGAAAGATATTTTTCTGTGTAAAAGACAAATATTGAATATGCAGATGTGAATTCTGCTTCAGGGAGTCAACCAAATCCCAGAGCTGGGCAAAGTCAATCTGGGTTCCTCAAAAATGTTTCCCAGATGTGGTAATGAGAAATACTTCATTAGAAGACAGAATTGGCATTTTTGGTTTCCCAAAACTGTTTTATGTGAGGCCCACGCTTCCCAAGTTGTAAGTGGTAAATGTCTGTGATGGTTACAAAAGCTGTCAGATTGCTGCAGTTAAGGGCCGGTCACCTGGAAGTGACTAAGCTGAAACACAGAAGGTGACTTCTTTGCTGCTTGCTAATCCTACAGAATACAGGGTAAAAATACTTTGAATTTCCAATATTCTGACTGAAATGGTGGTTTACAGGCAGAGTTAGAACTATTCTCTGAAACAATTACTACAGCTATTCTGAATGTATACAATGTATTGGAAATGATGAGAGCCAACGTGGTGTAGTGGTTTGAGCTACAATCCTGGAAACCAGGGTTCAGTTCTCCGATTGTCCATGGAAATGCGCTACTTGACCTTGGGCACATCACACACGCTCAGTCCAGAAAAAATCCTGTTATGGGGTCACCTTAGGGTTGTCGTAAGTCAAAAATGACTTGAAGGCACACAACAACAACAACAACTGAAAATGCTACCAAACTGTTGTTGTTATTGTTGTGTGTCTTCAAATCATTTCCAACTTATGGTGACCCTAAGGTGAATCTATCATGGGTTTTCTTGGTCATTTACCATTGTCTTCCTCTGAGGCTGAGAGCATGTGGTTACCCAGTGGGTTTCCATGACCAAGCAGAGATTTGAACCCTAGTCTCCACAGTCATAGTCTAGCACTGAAACCACACTGGCTCTGCTACCAAATTCTGAAATACATCTAAACATTTTGTATCAGAAAGGAAAATCCCCATCAGATGAAATGTGATTGATAAGATGCTTCATGTACTACAAATATTATGTAAGATGCTTTATATATTACAAATATTTCTTACCAGTGTAATGTACTACAAGTAGTATATGCCTTATAAGTATGGAAAATGTTCCTTCCAAGAAGATAATGTGCTTAGACAATGGAGTGTGATGTCTATGAAAGCTTCATGTGAAAGCTTGACCTAAACTGGAAATATCTATGTGGTATGATGAACCTGCACAAAGAGTGTGTAACTGATAAGATAATTGTTTAGATCATAAAAAATAAAAAGTATTATAAAGCCACATGCATATCCACATATAATACATATTTCCTGAAAGTACAAAGTGTACTAGACATACTGTTGTTGGCAACCATAGGTGACCAAAAAGGTGAACTCTAAGGAACTCTGGCTCTAGATTGACAAGTATCATGCAAATAATCTTTAGTCCCTCTAAAAAGAGATGGAGTTGGTCAACCATGCCTACTTCAGCAGCCCTGCCCTATTGCACCATGGTTATAAAATCTGATCTCCAAGCTGTCCATAACATGATTAATATGAATTCACCTACAGTTTGTAGCTAGAGCAGTCTAATACCCCCCATGGCTCCATCCTGTGGGATCCTGAGAGAACACTAGCATTAGTATTCTCTAACAGAGAATTCTAGGTCCCTCACCAAACTAAGTCTCAAGACTCTGCAAGTTGAAGTCATGGCAGTTTCAAAGTGGCATCAAACTGCTTTATCTACGTTGCCTACCTTTGACTGACATCCAGTATTTGACCACACCTCCAGCATCTGACCCACATGTTAACTATCCCATATCCAATCCAGACTTAATGGCAACTTGTTTTAAGTTAAGCCCCAGGTGCAACATTCTCTAGTTGTACATCAAGAAAGATAAAACTGAAGTCTTCTGCTGCCTTCCAGGCAAGTTGACTGTCTTATCTTCCTTCAAGATATTTAAGTGTGCTCAGCTACCACTGTTTTGTTTTGTTTGGAGCCAGAAGGGCATTGCCTACACTAAAGAAGTTGATTTTACCCAGTGTGTTTCTGAAAAGAAACAGGAGGCATCTCATGTTTAAATTATTTCCTAAGCAGCTGAGAGATCTTCCACAATAAGAATCTAAGAGAAGGATTTGCAGCTGTTGCCAGTGCAGTCTGGGCTTTTAATGAGATACTGTTCTCTTCTGCCATCCTTTAACCCTTGTTTGTTTGTCTTGTTTGATGGGTGCATTTCCAAGCATAAGCCATCTCATAAATAGCTATGTAACATATTCTTCTCCTAGTGCTGAATTCTTAGTTTCCTTATCTAGTAACATGTTTTCTTCAGTGCTATAGAGAAAGTTATTTACAGGTACAGTATTAAGGTGAAATTGAAAGAACAGGAACCACTTCCCAATGTCTCCTTCAACATTTTTTGAGAAATCAAATGATTAGTGTTTCAGTGTCCCTTTTATATACCAGAAGATGTCAATTTTTTCCAAGGATTAATTAGGGAATCCCTTTTACTGTGTGTCACAGGATGGTTCTTTTAAAATCACTTGAACTGTACAAGATGAGCACTAGAATCTTATTGAGGACTGGTTTGGGAAGCGCTTTCTCACAAGGTAGATAAAGGTGAAGATGTTTATGATTGAAGCAAAAGCTATGTATGCATTTTTGGTGAAAGGTTGAACAACAGAGGTATTTAAAGGAACGTTTTGAGACATCAGTTGAAGATAGTTAAGCTATAGTAGATAAAGAAGTTTAGTTAACCAAAGTAACTACCTATATTTAATTTGCATGATGACAACTTCTCCTTTCCTCCTTCAGTGATTAGTCTCACAAATGCCTTTTCCTTATATTTCTGCTATGGTCTTGTCTGTAATTAAATCCATCTATTTCATGAATCTCTAGAACACCATACCTTTATCAAGCTAGACCCAGCAGGTAGGGTTGACAATAAAGTGTCAGGGGAAGACCGTGTTCCAATTGCAACATATGTTGTGTTTGATTATATACCTATCCAGACAGTCAATTCATATCAACAGCTTTGAGATAAACAAAATCTATAGTTTATTCTAGAACTAGCAAGAACTAACAAGAATGACAAATAATGGTGGGATGGTTGAAAGATGAGTGGGAGGATGGATAGCATAACAAAGCATGTTTTTCTTTGTGTTAAAAGAAAAGGAAAAGGCTAAAATTTGGGAGTGTGTGTCACCTCTTCTTATTTGATATGGGAACACGTTGTTTGGATATTGTTCTAAGATGAAATAAGTATTATGGAGTACAAATATAGGTCTGGACTGAAGAAGAGCAAATAAGAAAAAATGAAGAAAGTAGCAGGGAATCAACTACTTTGGGTTTGATCCTAACCAGATTAACTGGTCAGTGGCATGGAAATGGTGGGATCTTTGGATGTAAGTGACCATGTCATCCTGGGATTTGTTATACGGAAGAAACAGAAAGCTAAATGTAATCAGACATGCACTCTAGACTCCAAGACATCCAAAGATCAGAAATGGGAAAGGGAGTTTCTCGTGAAAGCAAGTGTCTTACGTCCCTATCACACAACGCTGTCATAGCACTGCTATTCCACTTTAACTGCCCTGGCTGTACCCTGTGGAATTCTGGGGTTTGTAGTTTGGTGAGGCACTGGAGCGGTCTAGCTGAGAATTCTAAATGCCTCTTCCTAAAATGCAAATCCCATGATTCCATGAGATATTGCCATAGTATTTAAGTGGAATAATAGCACTATAACAATGTAGTGTGATAAGGCCCTCAAAGATGAAATACTGAAGACACTTGCCAACAGTTCTAATGAGCAGAAAGAGTGGTAGATGTCTAAAGAAACTAGAGTGAATGTACAAAAAAACTTTTAAGAGAAGTTGAGATTTAAAAGAGCCATGTACGAGAAATGCAAGGAGGAGGAAACCATCAAAAAGGAATACAAATGAATAGCCAATACTTGCAGGGGGAATGTAAGAAAATCTAACACTCAGAATGATCTCAGACTCACTAGAGGGGTGAAAAATAATTGAGAGGGGTGCTTTTTGTTGCTTTTTATTTGTTTCTTGCTATGTTTGGAGCAAGAGGAAGAATAAGGAAACAATAAGGCCACTGCGTAAAGAAGATAGTGCAATGCTAACAGAAGACAGAGAGAAGGCCAAACTGTTTAATACAGTCTTTGCCTTCTCTTTCCCAAAAAGGAAAACCATGCAGTAATTGATGAAAAAGGAATAAATGATACAGTAAGGGGACTATAGCCCAGTTAAAAGGCAGTAAAGGAATAGCTAGCTAGTCTAAAGGAATTCAGGTTTCCAGGGCTGAATGAGCTGCATCCCAAAGTAATAAAGGAACCAAACCTTAACAAATTGGAGACCTAGGCCAAAATTATCAAAGTGAATTTCAACACAGATAACTTTAAGGTACTACATTTAGGCAGGAGAAACAAAATGCCCAAATACTGAATTGGAAACACCTGGACTGACAACAGTACTAAAATGAAGGGGCCTTAGAAGACCACACGCTAAACATGAGAGAACAGTGTGGTGTGGCAGCAAAAAAAGCCAATACAATTCAGGGCTGCATCAACTGTAGTATAGCATCCAAATGAAGGGAAAAAGTGATGCAATTCCTTTCTGCTTTGGTCAGAGTTCACTTGGACTGCTGTGTCCAGCTCTGGGCACCACAGCAGAAGAAGGATGTTGGCAAGCTGGAACATGTCTAGAGTAAGGCAACAAAGATGATCAAATGTCTGGAAACCAAACATTGTGAGTATATTTAGCTTGGAGAAGAAAAGACTGAGAGGTGACATGATAACTAATATCTGAAGAGATGCCATGTAGAAGATGGAGCAAACTTATTGTCTGCAGTATCAGAAAGTAGAACACAAACCAGTGGATTCAAATTACAAGATATTCCATCTAAACATTAGGGAGAAGTTGTTTTTTTTTACTGTAAGTGTACTCAAGAGTGGAATAGATTGTGTATTCTGCATAGCAGAGAGTTGGATCAGATGGCCTTTGTGGTCCTTCTAAAATCCTGTGATTCTAAGGTGAAGATGCAGGTCATGGTGGTAGTAAAGCTAGTTTATTCAGCCTGGGCTTTGTTCAAAAAAAGAAAGACAATGAAAATTTGTTATCTGATGTTGAAGCATTATTGTGAAAAGAAAAAGCTGATGAAGTTTATGGTGAAGTTGAAAACAGCAGTGTACTAGCACTACTCACAGGAAGAATAAATTGGCTTCAAATCTCATCACTGAATATTTCATTGTGAATTACTTATAAGTCAGAAATGACTTGAAGGCACACAACAAGAAACAAGAATACACCGAGATCACCAAAAGAAACGTTACCACTTATTTCCCTTTTGCAAACTAAATATGAAACTTATTTAGTTTCATATTTAACTTATTAAGACAGCAGATTAATGTTAATGTACAAGATTAGCATACACAACTTTCAGAAATATAGCTCCATCATGAATTTTCTGGATCTCTGTTGTAAATTCAGTACCTAGTAAATAATGATAATAATATTATTTACACCATTAGAAAGAACATAAAATGAATCTCAGTTAATGCATAACTGTATTCAACATAATGAATCTCAGTTAATGCATAACTGTATTCAACATAATAATGTTGAATACACATGCATAGGCATCTGCACAATCTTTTTTGTAGTGCAAACAACTATGCAATTTTCACAGGGTCTTTAGGCATAATGGTTTCACAGCTTTGCTCTGAGTCCAAAAAAAGGATAGCACCCACCTATTAAGGACTCTGTCCACATCAGCCCGTCAGTCGCAGAAAGCCCATATGAACAGAAAAGCTTTGTCTGTAAGATAAGGATAACATGAATGGAATCAATGTAGACTCCCTTGGAATGGACTTCCACAGGTGGAACCAATCACTGAGAAGAGTCTTTCTCATAGCCTCACCAAGGTGTCTTAAAAGGTGGTGGGTCTGAGAGAACAGTCTCCTATACAAATCTTAATGCCTGGGCAGGTTTGCATGGCAAAATAACTTTTTTTAAAATTATTGTATAATGAAAACATTTGGTAATAGAAATTTAGAAACTCACTGTTAAATGTCGTAGACATGCAAACTGATTTACCACGTTCCAGGGCCTACCCTGAGTCTCCAGTTTTCATGAGTCTTTCCCAGATGAGAGACAAGGGTGCAAATTCTCCAATTTTGGTGGACTTCAAGCAAGAGGAAAGGGCTGGGTGCAAATTACAAGCTCACTTAGCAGAGCAGCAGCTGGCTAGATTTTGCAAGGCTTAATTGATTAGTTGCTGCAACTTGCAAAGACTCTCCAGCTTCCTCCTTCCCTCCCAGCCTCTGTGGTTCCAGTGCTCACCTTCTACCTTCTGGCTGGAAGTACATAGGCTGCATTAAATATTCCCTATCTCAGGGCTTTCCAAATGGTATGTCATGATACATTAGTGTGTCACCTGTAGTGTGTTGGTGTATCGCCTTCTCAGCCAAGACAGACCTCTCCATCCAAGCCTGGCCCGCTGCTGTCGCTCTCGCTGGGGCCTCTCCACAGCAAGAGCAATGGCAGCAGGCAAGGTTCTGGTGGGAGGGGATTGCCTTTCCTCCAACCTGTGTTCTCACTGGGGCCTTTCCCCAGCAAGAACAATGGCAGCAGGCAAGGACCGGGTGGGAAGGAGCTGCCTTTCCCCTTGCCGTCGCTCTCGCTGGGGCCTTTGCTGGTGAGGGCAAAGGCAGCATGTTAGGATTGGGGGGTCTGCCTTTCCCCACCCTAGATACACCTCTGGGTACCTCTGGTTTGCTAGTAAAACTGAATTACTGTGTCACAAAATGATGCATGTCGAAGAAGTGTGTCACTAACTGAAAAGTTTGGAAAGCTCTGCCCTATCTTGTCCTTCCAAGTAGATCAGTAACTGTGGCTGATACTTAATACATAATGCTTAATGCTATGACCAGGGCTATTTCTAGGTCTCAAGTTTTCTCTCTAAAAACTGCAACAATCCCTGGCAACCCTAGTAACCAGTCATAAACTTGTGTGCTTCCATCCAATTAATTAACGCTACTACTAACTGAGTAGTTCAGAGATGTAATAGTATTAAATTTTGTTCATTTCCACTTGGATTTATTGACAGTGTCAGTTTCAATAAACTATTTTGTTCTAAAAATTATTTTGAAATTCACTTAGGTTTAACTCAAGTTTGATTCAAGCTTGTAAGTCACTTAGGTTTAGTTTCAGATACGAAACAGTGAAAGACTGAAAATTGTCTGTAGGAAGATAGGGAGAGGGGCAATCATGCATCTTGTCCCGGGCCCAGTGCAGGTTTCTGTAGCCCTGGGTTAACTGCCAGGTCATTTTGTTATACTTCTCATTAGAATAAGCAGCCCAGCTTGACTCTGAGCAATGTTATCTAATAAAAGACCTAAGGAAATATTGCCTCATCTGAGAATATAAAGGTTTGAACTTTGCCTTTTTCATAATGCAACACAGTGCAAAATAGGAAGGCAATGGGAAGCTGTCAGAGCAAAAGTAATGCAATTATCTTTAGAAGGGTACCATTCACACGCACGCACACACATGTGTGTGTGTGAACATGCCTTCAAGTTGCCTGTTAACTTATGGTGACCCCACAAATTTCATAGGGTTTTCTTATGCAAGGAATAATCAGAAGTGGTTTTGACGGTTCTTCCCCTGGAAATATAGCCTACAACACCTGGAATTTTTTGGTAGTACTAACCAGAGCTGACCCTGTTTCCAAGATCAAAAGGGAGACATCTGAAACGTTGCTTATTTGATGACTGAGAAAGATGGGTTGTGAAATATTTTTGGCACACAAAAAGGAGCTGCCCAACTTACCAGGTGGATTGGTTGTGGGTTGTAGGGTGAGGTGCACTGGTGTTAGCCCACTCAGCCATGCCAGGCCACCACATCTTCTTCCTAGGGGCCTGCACGGCCCCACACAGCCTCTAGGGAAGGAAGCAATAACAGCCAATTAATTCAAATGGGTAAGTTTGCGTTCATAGGCTGGGGGGTGGGACCTAGCTGGAGTGACCTAGATGTAGGTTTTCACTCAGTTTGGATGCTGGGGTATTTATTTCCCTGCAGTCTCAGCTCCCAGTCAGTTTTTTGGTGGCGTCAACAAGGCAATATTGAAGGGCTGGAGAAAGTGTGAGGAGAAAGCAGAGAAAGGACCAGCAGGGAGAAGATTGGCATGGGGGGAGGGAGCAGTGAAGAGGAGCAGCAAAGTGAGTGATGAAGTGAGTGGTACAAGCTAGACATGGCAGCATAGTGACAGGTCTCTGAGCTGAGATCACTTAAACAGCCCTTTTAAGGGCTAGTGTGCTGAAATTGCTAGGGTGAAGTGGAGGTACAATAGAGGGCAAAACCTTCAGGGATTTTGTGAATGGTACTCTATAACCAGTCAGAAAGGAATCTTCTTCTGGTATCACCAATGTAGGAACATATCTACCCTCCTTTCCTCCTAATTGCTTGTTAGGAGACAGTTAACATCTCCTCAGCCTTCCTAGACATGCCTGCCTTTGGTTCTCTCCCATATCTTGCACTAGAGTGAGCAACAGGCTCCCCTGGTCTTATCCACTTGGCATCTGTCCTACCTCCTTCATTAATTCTGGAATTGGGTACCTGAATCTTCCCACTTGAGAGTGCACAACCAGCAAGCAGCTGATCACTGTGACATTTTGTACTTTTGTTGCTTTTCTCTTGCAATACAGGTATCATGCCTCCCAAGAAGGTGCAGAAGTCTTCCCAGACACTCGTCCAAGGGCAAGCTGAAAGGGCACAGAAGTCCTGGGTGGAGCTAGCCCCAGAGAATGGTTGTAGGAAGGCTGTTTGGCAACAGTTGGACAGCCCTTCCATCATCAGCCTCAGTGGTTTCTGGAAGCATGAAAATGCTGGAAGGACTTTCCACGACCACCAAAAGACTCATAGAGAAGGTTGTACTGCTAGATTCATGCGTGGTGGCAGCAGTCTCTTCATCTATGGCTGGAATAAGGAACAGTGGGGTGCCTGAGTGGGACTTACAGTCTGGGGCCAAGCCACAAGGAAGTGCATACCATGCTTACCCTGAAGCAGTAGTAGCAGCAGCATTGGCACTTTGGAATCTGAAAGGGAATTTTCACAGGAGGACAGGGAGATTAGGAGTGGCAGAAAGAGAAGAATCAAGATATGGAAGAGGCATTCTGACAGGGAGGATTCAGACAGTGGTAGAATATCAGATGAGTCTAAAGATCAGGGGAAGGATAGAAAAGACTACTGGAGGGTGCAGCTCATGTTCCCGGGCTCACAGGGTGGGCAATTAAGAGATGGGGAAAAGGGGGTCAGGCACTTAGGGGGCCTAGGTCAGCTTGAGTGGCAGATGCAGAGGTAGGGTCAGGCACCATCCCAGCCAGTTTTGGGGATTTCGAGGACCCACCTGGCATCCATCTGGACAGAAGGAGTATGAAGAAAATATTAAATGGTTATTATGTAGATTTTTTTCTCTCTCTTCAGACCTGAAGGAGAGGAAGGCTGCATGCCCAAGTCTGATAACAAGGAGGGGAAAAGGAAAGTGGTTGAACACATGTTCAGCAACTGGCTGGCAGCTTACACTGTATTCATGGGGGTGGTGCGGGCAGCTTACTCAGACAGGGGTTGGCACCTTTCCAACCAGTTGGGCAAAGTTGTCAAGGCATGTGCCTTGGCAGGGGTTGCAGCTGCCACTGAATGCAATATTGCATTTAGAAAAGGGCCTCCCAGAGCAATGAAGCATGTTGGGATTTGATTAATGACAAGCTTTGGTAGTGCTAATAGTCCCTCATATTGAGAGAAAAGGAGATGCCCCCAAGCCTTTTCATTGGGCTGGAAAAAATGGATTCCAGGAGATGGGAGTGCTGAGAGTTTAATCACGGGAAGTGTGAGAGGGCTCAATGTAAATGCAAATACAATTACAAGAACTGCCTGGGATCTCATCCCAAGATCTCATGTTTTTGTGCAAGCAGTGACTATCTGATTGGGATGCAGCAATGTAGCCTCAAATGGTAGAAGGGATGGAAGACTGGCAATGGGGCCTCTGGGAAAAGTAGGAAGGTTGTGCAAGTTTAGGAAAAGGAAGCTTTAGCTCCCATGCCAGTCAGGCTGGCAGCTTTGCTCCTTCTTCTGGAGCTTTACCCCAACACATAGACAGCTAGGTTCCTTAGAGACGGTCTTAGATACCACTTCAGGGAAGATAGGTGGTGTATGAGTCAGGGAATCTTAAATCTGCTAAAGAACTGACCAAAGTAGGTCAGGCAACTGCCAGCCATTTGCAGTTCTAAGTTTGAAGTCGCATTATTCAAAGCTGCTTTTGCCACAACATTTTTTATTTATTTTTTATTTTTTTGAGATCTCAATGTGAGTGAGCTTGTGGCTAGTTCTAATGCAGCATTACAGGTCAAGGACATCTCCTTCAAAGGCATCTGCCAAAGGCATCTGTCAGCATCTATATTAGGCAGGTAAGGGTGCTATGGTTAAGACCCACAGCCTAGCTGAGGATGGCCTCTGCTCTGTCAGGGCTCTGTGTAAGATCATGCACTGGCAGCTTCTAGGCCCAGTCCCACTGTTCATCCACAAGGACAGCTATCCCCTTACCAGGTTTATTTAGGATATCAGCGGCCATGGAGGCAGTGGGGTGTGGGTTTCCTGTGGGGGCCATCAAAAAGATAGGGAGGTGGATATCTAGGGCATATGCCAGCTACATTCACCTGAATTAAGGATCAACATAGTCTAACATATTCTTTGTTTCTGAGTAAAGTGCAGCTAAGTATGTTAACTGGGCTTCCAGCTATAGACAGGGCTTGGATATTTGGGAGTCAATGGTGAAGCTGTGGTGCAGGGACCCTCGACAAGCACAAGCTAAGACAGCAGGAAGGACAGGCCCGATGCAGTGGAAGAAGAGTGTGTGTCAGATGGAATGGCACAAGGAATTAGGTTTGCAAAGGAAGGTTTTGCTGTTAGAAGCACTCTCTACAGTTACCTGAAGGTCTTGTGGGAACTCAGGGTCAGGAAACTTGGGATCGCTTATTGATTGCAGCTGTCTTGGGTTGGCAGAAGGCAGACCACTTCCCTCCCAACCCACCTTTTGTGGCGGTGGCATGAGTCGTGGATCCGAGTTTGTGGTTACTAGTATATCCCAGGCATTGGTAAGGTATGAGAGGTCCCCTTATGGTTCTCAGGGGATGTGTGGTGGAAGTAGCGGTGCATAGCATGAGAGGGGCATTATTTTCTTGAACTTCTTGGTGACAGGGGGTCACTGGGTGAGTTTTCTCCTGGGTGGGCCTCTCCTGTCATCTCAACGGTTCCAGCAGCAGACTCAGGTTTATTGATCAACAGGCAGATTGATCGATGCTGACGTTTGGACCCATGCATGTGCCAGCCCTATCAGCAACTGTAGCCAATAAATTTGTTGCATTTTTCTTTCCACTTTCTGCATCATAGAATCATAGAGTTGGAAGAGACCCCAGGGGCCATTGAATCCAACTCCCTGCTATGCAGGAACACCCCTCAAAGCATTCCCAACAGATGGCCATCCACCCTCTGTTAAAAACCTCCAAAGAAGGAGACTCCACCACACTCCAAGGCAGCACATTCCACTACCGGACAGCTCTGGCCGTCAGAAAGTTCTTCCTGAAGTTCAAGTGGAATCTTCCTTCCTGCAGCTTGCCCTAGTCTCTGGAGCAGCAGAGAACAAGCCTGCTCCCCTCTCAACATGACATCCCTTCAGATATTTAAACATGGCTATCATGTCTCCTCTTAACCTACTCTTCTACAGACTAAACATACCCAGCTCCCTAAGCTGTTCTTCATAGGGTATGGCTTTCAGACCCTTCACAATTTTGGTCACCCTCTGGACAGCTTGTTGATATCCTTCTTGAATTGGGGGTGCCCAGGACTGGACACAGTATTCCAAATGAGGCCTATCCAATGCAGAATAGAGTGGTACCATTACCTCCCTTGATCTAGACACCATACTCCTATTGATGCAACTAAGAATTGTGTTGGCTTTCTTAGCTGCCGCATCACACTGCTGACATGTTCAGCTTGTGATCTACCAAGACTTCTAGATCCCTTTCATACGTACTGCTATCCAGCCACGTGTCCCCCATCCTATGTTTGTGCATTCCATTTTTTTCTGCCTAAGTGCAGGACCTTACATTTCTCTCTGTTGAAATTCATTTTGTTAGCTTTGGCCCAGCTCTCCAATCTGTCAAGGTCATTTAGAATTTTGATCCTGTCCTCTGGTATCATCTGCAAATTTGATCAGCATGCCCGCCGCTCCTTCATCCAAGTCATTGATGAAGATGTTGAATAGCACTGGGCCCAGGACAGAACCCTGTGTCTATTCTTGGTGGCACCACCCTTGAACATGCAAATATATCTCAGATGAATTTTTTTATAAGTTGTGATGCTTGCAAAGTGATGTTCTGTTTTCAATCACTTGAAAATTCTTTAGTTATAGGTGAAAGTTTTAATAAATTTCTGTGTTAGTAGCAAGACACAAAACATGATTAAAGAAAGAAGATGGATTCCTTTTTGCTTCCTGCTCTAAGACCATCTAAGTAATAGAGCAACTACACACATCTTGTACAGATGCCCTTAGCACTTACTTCAGTACCATGCAACTTAATACATTTAGTGTTTATTTAGAGAATCCCCCAAGTTTGATTGCCACACCACATACTTCTCTTCAGTGATGATTTTGCATTTCCTCTGCTTTATTTTAGCCATAGAATCTTGCAATCCCACATCTCAGCTTGTTACCAAAGACCACAAAACAGGCCATCCAGCTAACATCAACCTTTCACTTTTCTTTAATTTGACAATCTGTTCTATGGCTGGATCCATATTGGTGTAAGGTGTGGTGTAATAGGAGGAGAGTTGTTTTTGGTAGACTTGCCTTTGAAAATGAACAAAGAGTAGATGTGATACACTCGAAGATTACAGAACACGGACAATGCTAAAACTTAGCTTCAGTGCCAGCTTGTGTACAAAGCAATTTCCTCTCTGTCGAAAGGAAGCATTTCTTTATGTAGGCAGCAGCAGTGTAAAATTTATAGCCTCATATTGTCCTCTGAACTTTCTGTTTGTCCCAGAATGGGAATGACGATATTGGTGAATCTTGTTCCTCCTTCCTATAGCAGACTGTTTCATTATAATACAAAGTGCATGACAAATCTACTTCCTCCATCCCCTCTCCAACCTTGGTATTGCATTGTTTTTCTCCTAACTTTTAAATAGAACCATAGAGACAGAGGGGGAAAAACAGAAGAAAACACCTGGTCAGTTGGGATGAGGTGTTTTGTTTGGGGGCATTTTGACAGCCTGTGCAGCTACTAGCAGGTCATAACAGTATGGACATTTTCTTCAGATCTTCTTTGGTTGTGCATACCGGCTTGAGACCTATCTTTCCTAGGAAGCCTTGGGCTGCATCCCCTTGTGATGAAGTTGCTTTGGGAGTCAAGTAGAACTTGAGGTTGGGTTGGCAGGCAACAGGAATAAAACCTCAAAAGTGAAACCCAGCACAGACATGGATGGGAGGGGCTTATGGATGAGAGGAATTATATATAAGGCAGACATTCTGTTGAAAGAGAGCCTTCAGGGAGATCTTGGCCAGAGAAGGTGGCTCAATTGTGTTTAAGCAGCTGAGGAAAAGACACAGAGTACTGGTGTCTAAGGATGGGTGTTATTGGCATAGACTGTCAGAAGTTTGAACTGGTTAATGTAACAACATTGTACTGTGTATGAACTTAACAAGATCCTTTCTTTTTAATGCTTCTACAATAAAATATACCATTTGTTTTATAACTACTGAGTCAGCTAGAGTTGTCTAAAGTCACTGATAATAAAGAAGAACATGCTACCCTAAATAACCTATTTGGTTCTAAGGGAACACTTAAGACCCTAGCCCTTTGATGCAAAGGTGGTGTTTAAAGGGTGGAGTAAGGGTTCAGCGATAGTGTCATGGCACCTTATTAGGATGGAACTTCAAAACCAATCTAGTAAAATACAGGCCTGTCACACCTCTGCTTTCCATGTGCTACTGCAACTAACCCAGTAAACTCTAAACCATGTGATACTGAAACAATTACATATTCTTACCCTGATCATTTATTTATTTGTGACATTTATATATCACCTGCAAGGATCCCATGGCAATGCACAATGGATAAATTTTTCAAATCATACACAGATAAAAAAAAATTAAAACTAAAAAAAAATCCTTTATTTTTAAAACCAAACAGTATTTAAAAGCAAACAGTTTTGAAAGATCAGATGGAACAACACCACTGCCCACTGGAACCTCAGAAGACACAGAGCCAATCTAAATTCCCTTGGCAGGGAGTTCCACAGTCAGTATAATTCTGCAGAGATAAACATACAGAGAGATACAGGGAGCAAGCCATGTTAAGTGTACACATCATCGTAGCCTTGCACAACAGGGCCTCCACTGAAGATCTCTAATTTCAGGCGGGCTTGTATGGGAGGAAGCAGTCTATCAGATATCCTGGCCCCAAGCCACTTTGGGCTTTATATGTCAAAACTAGTACCTTGACTTGCACTGAAGCAACTGGAAGTCAGTGCAGTTCTTCTTATACCGGTGTTATGTGATCTCTAAGATGCCCACCCAGCAATAGTCTGGCTAATGAATTATATACTAGCTGTAGCTTCCAAACACTTTTCAAGGTGGCCCCATATAAAATGCATTATAGTCTAATCACCAGAAATTAAAGCATAAATCACTGTGGCCAAAGGGCACAGCTGGCCCACAAACTGGCCACCCACTGCCAGCTGGCCTTCTAAGGGCAGCGCTGAGCCCAAGAGTGCCCCCAAGCTACAACCTAATCTTTCAGAGGGAGTGTAATGCCATCCAGGACAGGTTGTGATCCCATCCCCAGGTTAGCTTTCCTATTAGCTGACAGCACTTCTATCTTGTCTGGAGTGAGAAACAGTTTGTTCACTTTCATCAGGTCCTTCACTACACCCAGACAATGGTTAAGCACTTCCACAGATTCCTTGGATTCCGTTATGAAAGAGAAAAAGAGTTAAGGATCGTCAGCATACTGACAATACCCTACTCCCAAACTTTGGATGCCCTCCCATAGTGGCTGCATGTAGATGTTAAAAAGCATAAGAAACTTATCTGAACCCGTGGGACTGTGCTTATCATTGCTTCCATTCCATTGCCCACCCTCCTCTATCTTGAATTTTAGATGTAAACTCTTTGGGGCAGTGATCTGGAATTTTGTAAAGTGTTAAGTATACTGACGATGTAAAAACTCCAAGCTATATACTTAGAGGGAGTGGTGTCCAGATGGATGAATGGTATACCTCAGCTGAGGAAGCTAAAAAGGGCCTGCTTGAAGTAAGGTACAGTAAAAAGTAAGGGAGGGGCTGAAATGAAGCTCCAGTCCCTAGAAAATCTTATGACAGACCCAGTTTTAGTGGAAAACCTAACTTTCTTGAGTATTCTTGGATATTAAAAATACAGTCATTTCATTTATTTATCCAAGAATTAATGAGCTGTACTGTAGGCAACCCCCACAAACGGTATGAGGTGATGGTACTTTGGACAGAGCATATAAGCATACTCCAGAAACAGGAGATAGATGCATAGAATAACTGCCATAGATTACACAGCAATCCACTCTGTTCAGGAAATGCAACACTAAAAGGCCTTATAATGAAGACACCAAGTGAATGTTAACTGATAGAGACTTTCATAAATGAAAGGCTGCCCTTCAAAAGGTCCTGTCCTCTGTATAGACATATTTAATCAATTTTACAAGCAGGATATTGACACAGATCTTAGATTCATACTAGAGAAGGTGGTTGTTAAGGTAACCTGGTCCCAGTTTTTTTCAGATGGTTGTTAACAATGTAGTCATATATGTTGTTGTTGTATACCTTCAAGATGACATCTCTGGTTTATGGTGATCCTAAGGCAATCCTATCATGTGATTTTCTTGGCAAGATTAGTTAAGAAGGATTTACCTTTGCCTTCCCCTGAGGCTGAGACAATGTGACTCACCCAAGTTCACCCAGTAGGTTTCCATGGCTGAGTGAAGATTCAAACCCTGGTCACCAGAGAAGTAATCCAACACTCAAACCACTACAGCTCCTCAGTCATAGTGTGTGTGTGTACACACACACACACACACACACACACACAAAAATAAATAGCTGTATCCAATGGATCCAATGGGGTTTATTCCCAGGTATGTGAGTATAGGATTAAGTATAGTATAGGAGCCTAACTCTTGATCTTCCTGTCCAAATGTCTTGTTACCCCAAAAGGTGGTGACTCAAAGGTCCACCCACAATGCCAGTAGCTCCTTGAAACAGTGGGGAATATTAGCTCAAAAGAGGAGGCCTGTGAGAGATGGGGTAATCATCAGAATTTTTTACACTTGTGTTTACCATACTAATTCAGGGACACCAGTCAAAGATCCAAAGATGTTTTGTTTTATTGGGGGAATTGACAATCACACATACACAAGATGCAAGCAGTCTCACAATCATATAAGGCTAACTAAAGGAAAAGGTGGGGCGGGGGGGATTTGACTAGTAAGAAGTTAGGGTGAAGTGGGTGATATTTATCTATCCTGCGGAAGAGAGACAAAGCAATATGACTCAGATTAAGGGTTCAAAGGTAGTACTAATATGGAGCAGCAGAGTGGTGGCCTATTTCCAGAGTACTATGAGCTATGGGCTCAAATCCAGGGTATAAATATACTGTTTCTACCCTGAGGGAGAAGATGCCAATGGCTCTCTGGAGTAGTAAAAAATGAGGTCCAGAACAAACTAATGGCTTTAGAATTAGGTGACAAAGGACTGATGGGAACTGTGATGGCTCCTTAATGGCTGGGCAGGTATGGAAACAAAGAAGGAATTTGGCAAGAAGAAGGAGCGGGCTGCAGACGATCAGAGGCAGTTTTGGGTGCTATTGTTTCCAAAGGTTAAGTCATTGGGGGACATTTGCAAGTCCATTATCAATGGAGCTTTCCTGACAGCTTCGCTGGCCATGCCCTGAGGTCCCATCTGACATACTGTTGCATTGCATGTGTTCAACCAGTCCTCTTTGCCAGCATAGTTTTTCACCCAAAGGAGTGTATGGTTTATAATTTATGCCATTTAAATTATATATACTGTATCATGGAGTGGGAGTATATCGCCTGGTAATGAAAGGGTTAAGCAGGAAACCTTGCTGAGTAGTCCATGTCCTAATCAGACGTCAACAACAGGAAGGCTGGAACAAAATCTGCCTGACTGGAATGGAGTCTGCTTGATGTAAGGTTCTCCTGCTTATCGGCGATTATGAGGATGAGATGGGGAAGTGGAATGTCAGGATGACTCTTGCTGAAATTGTTTATACAATGTAGTGTATAGTTTAAAGTATATAAAGACTGTAAAATCGAATGGGCGGGACTCTGATCTTTGGGAAGGATTCCACCAGAGTCCAGCCGGCTGAATAAAGCTCCTGATTTCCAACCTGACGGTCTCCGCGTCTTGGATCTCTCTGCAACAATAAGAGTCTCCTCAGTTAATAACACTCTCTTAATAACATCTTTGGTTTTAAGTTGCAGAGATGCTGGCCAGTTTTCTGCTATTTTGCTAAGGCAAGCTCTAGGCTTGTTGGGGATAGCTGATGAAGAGAACAATCTTGCCGCGGAAAACGGTATGTTCTCTTCACTAGATTAAAAGAAAGAAATAAGCATGGAGAGAAATGTATCTGGTCTTTCATGGACATTAGTTAAAGCTATTTCTAAGCTCTCATCAGTGGTAACATGGTTCCAAATCACAGAGTTGCAGACAGTGCTTTAAATCTGTGCTCTTTCATTCAGAAGAGTAAAAAACAGGTGCCATTTAAAGAGAGAGAGAGAGAGATTCTTCTTCTTCTTCTTCTTCTGAAAGAAAGAAAGGAAGGCAGGCAGGCAGGCAGGCAGGCAGGCAGGCAGGCAGGCAGGCTGATATATTCACCCCACAGTCATTTGTATTCCGTTCTGGGTGAAACATTCTTTAAATGTACAAGCTATAAAATATATCTTGGATACTTCAGGGTGAAAAGAACATAGCTGTCCTTTGCTATTGTTGTTGCTGCTGCTGAGATTAAGAGGCATTAGAAACCATCACTCAGAATTTATGAAGGGCTCTTAAATAACTTCTGTTCAAATACCAAAATTAGCATTTAAGCATTTTTATTTTTTTTTGCTTGTTTAGGTAGCAGTTAGTTATATAACCTTTGGGGATCTCAATGTCTGTGTGTGCATATGTACCCACATGTATTGGCGGACACACACACATACACGCAGACAGTTTTTCAGTGCTGTGACTGCTTGTCATAAACACTCACTGATTTATTTATTTTTTAAGTCACCTGTATTTATCAAATACTTGCAGCCTTTGTAAGTCCAGTCAGATTTTCCATGGAGTCACAAACTCAGAGATTCCCAGTAAAGACAAAAACATCGGTCTGTTCTGTATACATTTAAAGAGAGCAGCAAAGAGACTGTCATAAATTTTGCATTGTCAAACAGTTCTATCATGAAATTCCATTCCTGGTGGTAAGTGCAGTATTGCAATAGCCTCCTGCATTCTGAGGCTTTCAGGTGTGTTGTATCTCAGCACATCAGGAGGTTACCCAAGTTGCATTGTACACAAAACTGGAATACAAGCTTACCTGGTGACCTCCAGATGTGGCTGATGGAAAGCAAGGAACAATTACAAGTAGAAGACAACAATCCACCATACTCTACCTGCCCCTAAAATTCTATCAGTGAAGCAAAGCAATTGCACAAATAAGACACTCTCTGGAAGCACCGTTTGGCCTCCTTAGAGAGAGCTTAGGTGAATCATGATTGACTTAAGCCTATTGATTTCAGTAAGTTTACTCTAAAGTATGACTAAAGACTTTTCCATCCTACACTGTTGTAGTGCTATGATTCCACTTACAACATCCTGTGGTAGCCTGGGGTTTGCCGTTTATGGAGGGGCCTTTAGAATTCACAGCCAGAGAGCTCTTGAGCCTCAGTAAGCTACAAACTCCAGAATTCCACAAGATGTTGAAAGTGGAATAATAGCACTAGAACAGGGTAGAGCAGAAAGGTCCTAAGTCTGGATCCATCTCACAGATGACAAGGCTTTAGCTATTATGAAGTACAAAAATGGCAAATCCAGCAGATGCACTTAATACATGCTCTTTTCCCCCCAGTTAATCCTTCATATAGCTAAGGGAGAATCCTTAAATTTTTTGAGAATTAATTTACTAGCTTTCTTCCCACATGGAATTTTACAATGATACTTTTGGCTGGAAGTTTTAAAATTTTAAAATTAAATTAAAATTAATTTTTCTAAAAGAAAGCATAATGTTTTGTGGATCAAGCACTACTGGAAACTGAAGTCAATACTATGTTAAAAGAGGCATTTATAATAGTATGAAGGTGGAGGTAATACAGAGAGAGAGAGCAGGACACAGGCTTAGACTGCAGTCCTATAAGCATTTGACTGTGAATTTCCCCACTGTTGTTATTGCGTGCCTTTAAATCGTTTTGAGTTATGGCAACCCAAAGGTGAATCTATCACAGGTTTTTTTGGGGGAGGGGTAAGAGTGTATGATGCACCCAAGGTCACCCAGTGGATTTCCATGAGTGGGCAATTGAACCTTTTTCTTCAAGGTCGTAATCCAGTGCTCACACCAGTACACCATGCTGGCTTCTTACTAGACAAGAACAGAACTACAATAGATACTCTTTTTTTCTCATTACCCTAAAGCAGCAATATGGATCCTCGGTCTCTGGGGCTGAATCTAGCTTTCCGTGAGTCCCTACTCACCTCTTTCAGAATTTCCTAGAGGGCTATACACTTCCATTTCATGATTCCTGCCTTTTGTAAAGGTTTGTCTTCATTCCAAAATGCTGAAATGTCTCACTTTACTTCCTAGCAGAAGGAATAGGGATAGTCCTGATTAAATTCTGTAGACCTAAGTTATCCTAAAGGCACCAGATCCTGTCTGATTCTGGAAGCTAAGCAGCGTTGTTACAGCGGACAAACAGCAAATATCAGATGGTGTAGGCTATATTTCAGAGGAAAGAACTGGCAAAATCAGCTCTGTGTATTTCTTGCCTAAGAAAACCAAATGAAATTCCTGAGATCACCATAAGTTGACAGATGATTTCAAGGCACATGGGCACACACAGTCCTAATTAATCCTTAGCTGTCCTGTTGTTTCAGATGCTTTTAAGGTGTTCCAGTTTCCCCTCCCCCCCCTTTCCCTCCTTTATCCTCAGTTTATTTGAATTGCTACAAACTGACTTCAATGTGCAAAAGTAGTTTGTACTCAGTTAACTCAGCGGAGAGGAGAGGAGAGGAAAGGAGAGGAAGAGGTGAACCCTTGCCTTTCCTAGTAGGCGTAGGCAAACACAAGCTGCTGCAGCCTCTCCTAGCTTGTTTGTTCTTCATGGTCAATAACTTTTGCCATTTGATTCCCTTTGATGTTGCTTGACCACACATGTCCTGATTTTCATCTATGAAATGCTGGAGAGTAGGTGTCACACACTGTTAAAATCTGGGCCCCTCTGAAACTATGGGGGTAACATCTGCAATTTTTAGTATCAAAAGTGTTCTATTGTGACAAATACAGTCCTCTCCCCACATTTGCTGGTTTCACTTTCACGAACTTGATTATTTGTGAGGTGCCCTCTTGCCTCCACATTCTCTCCCTCCCATTTCCTGGCCTTTTGCCCAGGTACAGGGATAGATCTTCCCTGCACTCTCCTACCCATTACCCATGTAGGCGCACTGGCAGCAGCTGGCAGGAGGGTGCAGGGAGGGCGATTGCCTTTTCCCTGCACGCCCTTGCCATGCAGAGTTATTCATGATTTGTTGACATTTGTGAGGGTTCTGTGTCCCCACCTTCACAAATACGGAGGGCCTACTGTATATCATTTTTGTGACCAAAATTACAGCCTATGCAGCCAACACTAGAAGTGCTTTAACATCAGAATTCCTGGGTTACCAGGAGGTTTAACTAGATGACCACTGAGATCCCTTCAGACTCTTATGATTATTTCTGTATAGAATCCCTAAATAATACCAAATAAACATAAAAGCTCCAGGGATGTTTTCTTTAACTGCTTCCTCCTTGCCTGTTAGTGCAAAAGATTCAGCATTTAAAGCTGCTCTTTGTTATTATTCTGCAAGCCATTTAGTCTCCATGGTACAGTCTTCCTAACCAGAGATGCTGTCTGTACCTTTGCCATTTCTCTCTGTAGTTGTCCTATGGGGCTTCTATCCGAAGCCTCAGTAAAAACAGCTCATATTGGTGCCCAGGAGCTTTACATAAGCAGTGCCCATTAGCGTTAATGGAAGATGCTTGCATAAGTCTCTCAGGCAGAGATGGGAGAATAGACCCGAGGGTATACACACATGCATCAGTGCCGGAGTTCTTCTCAGAAAAATGGAGGACAGTGCATTAGCACCTGCTTGTCTTCTGCTTCTTGGCCTCCCAGAAGAAGCTTTCTCCCGAACGGCCATTCAACAAGAACCAAAAGCCATTGTAGTACATATAGTGAAGTCAATTCAAGAGCTTCAGAATCCAGGGCAAGGTTTAAGAACAATCAACACTGAGGACATAAGGCAGTGCAGCATATGCTTATCTAACAGAAGATGCAAATTTCTGTGCTTTCTGTCTCAGTCTGTTCTTTCCCAGTCTAATTTAGTACTATAGGGTTTTTTCTTTTAATATGCAAGGTAGATAATGGTAACCTGAGTGTCTTTGCACACTCTTGGCTTTTCAGTTCTCTTGGAAATATCCCATGTCTTTACCTGACCAGAAAATTATGCTTGTTCCAGAAGATAGTAGTTTATCTTACACTTAAATACAATAGTTTGTTGCCAGCTGGAATAAACCCATTAAATGGAATCTATACAAGTGCTGATTTACCAAATTCCTGTTGATTCAATGGTTCTAAACTAGGATTAACTAAACTTGGCTCTGTGATAATCATGATCCCAATGTGATCAAGCCATGAATTAGGCCAGGCTAGTTGCCACATTGTGACAGCACTTTCATTCTCCATATAGACAACAATCAGGAATGAAGATAGGTTGCATGTTCACATTTGCTTCTTTCCGGCATCTCCCATCATGTTCTTTCTGTAGTAAACTGTAAAATGTTAGTGCAATGGTTTAGTGAAGATCACACTATGTAATGGAACCTTCTATTTACAGATTTCGTCAAAATAACAAAGCACACAAATATGAGGCAGTAAAAACATAAGTTAGCAACTTATTCCTGCAGAATATAAAAGGAAGAGCAAACTACATCTATGGAGTCTTCTTTCATTCTCTGAAAATATAAAACATCCCAGTGAGTATATTACAAGGGATGAGTCACTGCTTAATAACTAGAACAGTCCCCCCATCCCCAGTTTTACAAACTACATATTTAAATGTTAACTAGCAGATCAAGCACTTTCTTTCAAAGAACTATAGAGAGGACATTTCAGCACAGAACAGATAAAAACTTATTGTGCATTGAATTCATATTGATATCCATCTTGAAAAGAAATACTGTTCCAAAATTTCAGGGGGTTTCATCTTACTAAAATGTAAGCAATTAATACTTCCCATAGTTTCAAATTTAAAATAGCTGTTAACTAATGTATCCCTGTAAAGGGATACTTAAATAATTATAGAAAGGGGGTAGTACATGGCAAATTAACTGCTGACATACAATACTTAGCTGGTGTTCTGTTCCCCCCTTGCTCCTGTTCACTTTCACTATTGTGAATTCATAACAACAAGACCAACTAGGGACGCCTGTCAGAGGCGCTGTGCTCTAGTTAGCTAAGAGGCAGAAATCCAACAGGTTTTATTTTCTGTGACATGGATTTGCTGTACAATGGCAAAGGTGATGCCTATAGAATTTCTGCCTCTCAGAGTGTTGCTAAGAGAAAAGAAAATTTCTAGCAAGAAAAAAAATGTAGCTGTGGGTCATGCTGAGCAATCTTTATCCTTTAGCCGCATTTACGTTCCTCACTCTAGAAACATGACTAAAGAGAAACAGACAGTGAAACAGATCCTCACATATGGAACTCCTGTGGCAATGTGCCACTGAATACCACCACTTCCTTGAGGCAACAGCAGGAGAACATTACTGTCTTGATACCCAGTTTGTGGGCTTTCAAGAAATGTCTGGCTGGCCAAACTGGGAAATATGCTGGATCAGATGGGCCTACTCATCTAACAGGGACCTTTCTCTGTTCCTATCACTCCCTGGATCTGTTTGTCCTTGCGAGACCTTTCTGTCTTATCCTTGCTAGATCCTGTTGAAATGTAGAGACATTTTAGTTATGTCTCACCCTCAACACCTATGGAAAGTAAGGTCTGTCTGGTCCCAACATTATCATATCTGCATTACCATGTTAAGGCATTTGTCTGTTCCAAGCCATTTGATGGGAATAAAGAAATGGCCAGACATTAAAATGAGTCTTGAATCAATTAATCATTGCTATAATTTGTTTGGTGGGGTGAGAATGGGAGGAATGGCTGTTGTGTATTATATTGCCTTTCATTCTTAACTTTTGTATATCTAACTGTAAGATGCTTTTGATTCCTTTCTTTAAAAGGTTTCCTAAACTACTAAAATTAATAATAAATTTTAATTATAACATTAAAAGTGAAGACCAGAGGCACCTGAAAAGAACAAGATGGCAACTTCTGCCAGGAAGGCTGAACTGCTCAGTCTCTATTTGCGACCATCTTTAAAAATCTCAGTTGTTGCAATAAATTAAATGCTGTGGGATATAATTATCTTCATATAGAATATGAACTATCCAAGCTCTGCAAATCTCATAACCAGTAGTATTTATAGCTGAGAAATGCTGCATTCTCAAAAGGCAAAAGAAATGGTTAGGTGGGTTAGACTCCCACAGAATTAGCATGCTTGCTTGACTTCAGTACTGACTGACTCCAGAGGTGGAGGAACCTGAGGAAGCTACCTTCAAGGTGGCCTCCTAAAGATGGTGATAGGTACTTCCTAGCTTATTGTTCCATGGATAGTGGACCATGACAGAGTAATGAAGTTCTTTCATGAGGGTCTGTGTGCTGCTATCATACCTGCTTCCATATCTGGAAAAGTATTCAGACATATCCGTTACATGCTACCTCTTCAAGATAACATCAATGTAACAGCCTCATGGAAAGGATAAAAGGTAATATTTTCAGTTTGCAGCAGAAGCTAAGATGAGCAGTTGGTACAAGGTCAGAACAATCCTGGGCTTGTTCATTTACATTTTATGTTTCCTTAAAATGAGTTGTTGCTCAGTGTTAGAAGGGATCTTCATAAATGAACATCAATGGAGGCAGTTGTGTGCAGTGCTGTTCCTCATATCTAAAAAATTCACAGCAATAAATTTCTTAGCATTTTTAAGAAACAGGACAGTTTCTAAGAATGTGCACGTATTTGGTAAACCATGTTAGATACATATAATTTCCTTCTTCAGTAACTGATTAAGTGTGACATGATAAAATGAAATACAACATAGCTTGGCTTCAGCAACACTTTTCTCATCTATCCCTTTTCCTTATAAAAGCATGGTAAATAAAGACCAGAAGGAAAGAGGATGCACCTTCAGTTGAAACACACAGGCCGTTTCTGCATTACACTGTTATAGTGCTATTATTCCACTTTCAAGAGCCTATGGAACCCTGGAGTTAGCAGTTTAGGGAAGAGCATTTAGAATTCTTAACTAGAGAGCTCTTTGGCCTCAATAAACTACAAACTCCAGAATTCCACAGGATGTTGAAAGTGGAATAATAACACGGTAATAGCGTAGAGCAGAAATGGCCACAGATTTGAAGTGAAGTTAAAGGCAGATAGCATACAAAGGGTGCTAAGGACCCAAACAAATATGAAAATCTCCATCTATGTCTTCATGATTTACTTGGAGGGAGAGACGTTTAGTACCCTTGTCAAATTTATGGATGATGTAAAATGGGGAGGGCCTGCAAACTTAGACTACAAGTCAAAATGAACTCCATAAACTAGAAAGCTTGGATGATTACAACACTATGAAACTTGGCAACAACACATGTAAAATACCTGGCTAAGCAATAATATTGTCAGAAACAATTTAAGTGTTATAATGGATAGGTGAGCAAGAAACAACAATATGACGCTCTGATTCTTTTAGCGCATTGTGTCTGAGGAGAATTTTCAATCAAATATCAATCACTGAGACATTTTATTGGGCAGAGTTTGGAAGCAAAGCATTACAAAGAAAGATGTTCAGTGCAACAAAATACTTTACTGACAGGAAGAGACTAATAAGCTAACCATGCTACTTTTAGTAGGCTAGTTTTTATTTTTTTTATTTTTTGCTGTTACAACTAACATTTATTTATTTGCACCCTGTCCTTCAATTGAAAAGGCTCCTAACTCCCAAACAGTGCTTTTCAAGATGTATTTTCAAGTGATACAGAGACATTTAATTATTTTTTAAATGAAAGAATTGATGAAAAATGGTATGTTAAGATGTTACATAATGACTATTAGCCAAAATAGAGGCAACACGTAATACCAGCTACTCTTTAAAAGCAGCAACAACTTTTAAATAATAATACCCAAAGTTCTGCTTTCCATGTACACTGTAGAGAGCATTGGATGGGACATGGGAATCATGCATCCCTCCACAAGTTGCTGAAGTACATGACCCAGTGGGGAAGAATCCTGGGAGTTATAATTCAATAGCATTCAATAGCAATAGGAATCACGATTCCTACCCATGCCCTAAACTATCTCTATGTAATATGTTGAATAGCTTGGCAAATATTTCTGAGAATAATTTGCCGGGGAGTCTCTGTGTGTCAGCTATATAAACCTTGCACAATAGAGATAATTTTGAGGCATTTTCTAAGGCAAGGCACGCCAGTACTCTTCAGGCAATTCCATTAAATTCCAGGGAATGTGAACAACAGATGTTGCCCATATTCATTCTAGGGTGACTTAGATCACACAGAACAGTTTCATTATCAGCCACTGTGAACTGCCAGTGTATCCCAGGACACCACATTCCTATGGTTTATCTCATGGAGGAATATAAGGTGTGGTGGGTAAACTACTCTTATCTATTTGTCTCATCAAACAACTCAAAAGAGAATTGTTTGCAAACCACTGGTGTGTGATATCTGACAGCTAACACTAATGTATATTACAGTATTTGGTAACATGCAGTGGTGTTCATATCTAACAGTATTTTAGAGATAATATGCAACACTAATTTTACAGCTAATGGCTTATGAGATTTCAGATTTAAAGCTAACACAATGAATGCATCAAATTCTAAGATTAAAGATCACATTTAAAATGTGGAGTCTGACACAAAAGTTCACAAACATTTGAATGGCAAAACAGGAAACTGTGGTGAATTTTAAATAGATGTGAAATGTAATTTCATTTTTAGAAATTACCCTTAGAACTCTGTCTTCTTTTGGAATTCAGCTTTGGTCACAAAGTTTTATTTCAGCGATTCTCAATCTGGGGTACACGTACCCCCAGGGGTACAAAAAAGAACATTTAGGGATGTGGGGGAAAATTGAATAATGGCAGAAAAAGTAGAGTATAAGCATTCATGGAGGACATCACAACTCAATTGCCCATGGCATTGGTGTTCCTGTCCTGGTACCTTAAGGGATGAGGAGAGGAAACTCATAGAGATTAAGAGAAGATTGACACACAAGCTGAACTTCCAGCTGCCATTGGCTCACAAACATAAAAAGAGTCTTTCTCACACACATGTGCACACACAGCTTTCTACTCAAGTTGCCATGACCCTAGGCCCACCCACACTAGGTGGCTTCTGGTGGGGCTGTTTTTCCCCTCAAAAAAAAAAAAAAGGACATAGCAGGAGGAGGTGCAATTTATGGAAATGGGATTCCAAGGGGTATGCAAGTGAAAAAAGGTTGGGAAGCACTGATATACCGCTATATCAAAGAGCATGTCAGAGGGGCATGGTCTTATAATGTATGAATAAAGTCAATATACTTGTATGTGTGGTTCTTGTCACAAACGATGTGCAAGTCCCTTCAAAAGGTAGAACAGCATATAAGAATGGCTCTACTGAGTTATTCATTACCATGGCAACTGATGGCATGGCCAACACTTGTGGAAGTGTCCACGAGATGAGATTATGTGTCACTCTAGAGAATCCCTTCACATATTTGGCACCAACAAGCAATGAATGCTTGACCAAGGCTAGATTTATCTGAAAAAAATACCCCGTCTTCTCATTCATAGATCCCTTTAATCCTTGAATTCATTTGCAAAAGCATTCCAGTTGGTTCTACATTTTCCTGCCATCTGCTTCATCCTTATTTGAATTAGAGCATTTATCGGGGTGGTACCAACTCTATGAAATATTCTTCCCTCCAGTGGTAGTTTATGGATCAAGTTGGCAGTCTGCATCTCATACCTAGTGAATCCTTCAGATATCAGATCTGCTCCAACGACTCTTATTTTTAGGCACACGTTGAAGATTTAACCTTTTTTTCTCTTCTTTTTGCAAGTGTTTCCAGTGTAATTCAGCCTTGCACTTAACCAGCGTGGTGAAGTGGTTTAAGCAATGGACTATGATTCTGGAGACCAGGGTTCAAGTCCCTGCTTGGCCATGGAAACCCACTGGGTGAGTGTGGGCAAGTCACAGTCTCTCAGCCTCAGAGGAAGGCAAAGGCAACCCCCTCTGAACAAATTTGAACAAGAAAGCCCTGTAAGAGGTTCACCATGGGGTTGCCCTAAACCAGAAAAAAACTGAAAGCACACAACAACAACAACAATTTGTATCCTGTTTCTTATGTATGTTTCTTATGTATTCTTATGTATTTATACTGTATACTTTATTATTGCAGTACAGTGATTTGAAATCTTCAGATATAAGTTGGTCACCAATATTTTTAAACAAATCAAATAAATAGCAATTGTCTGGGCTGTTGAAATTCAGTTAAAACTCTAACTAAATTGTTGCTGTTTTTATTTTGTCATGAAAAGATAGAGGTTTACATTGTGAATGATTCTCTAATTCAGGCATGGGAAAACTTGTGGCCACTAGATACTGGACTGCAGCTCCCATAATCCTTCACCATAGGCTATCCTAGCAACTGGTAATCGCAGTTGCAGCCTAAAAACAAATGTGAGAGGAAGGCAAACAGAACAGTCTATTTTGACATGAAATTTGCGAGATTATTGTCAATGAAGTAATAAGTAAGGTAAAGCACAGTCGAGGTGGAAGTAAATAATCTCATTCTTTTTGGTTGGAATCCAAGAGGTAACATTGCTGCATGTTTTCTAAACAGTGGATGGGGACAGTTGTTGAGCTAAAATCAGGATAAAGTTCATTTGCCACTGTCAGCTATGGATGATAGAGTTTTTATTTTCGCATTCACAGGCATTTCCTAGGTTCTGGCAGCAGCTCCAGCATTCATTTCACCCTTTAATTTGATTTCTCAGAGCCATGTTAAGAGAGGTGGGGCGCAGGGAGAAGAGCAGGGGGATAAGAGAGAGGGCATCTGACACTCTCCCTCATAATGCAGCTATGCTCTTGATCAGTGAGGGGTGGGATAAGTGGTTGCCATGGCAATATATTCCCAAATACACATACACCAGGCGCATACACACACACACACACACACACACATGACAAAGAAGGAATCCAATAGCCTGTCTGGGGTGTCAAATTTCAGCAAAAACCCACAAGTCACTTCCATTTCATCATCTTTCAGAAAAGAAGGAGAGAAAACGTTCACTTTAACTAGGTCATATCTTCTTACCAGAGCAGAAGCTAATGTAGTCTTGCCTGGAATGGCTTAACCACCCAAGAAGCATTTAGTTAAGAGGTGTCTTCTGTATCAGACTGGGCAGTAACTTTCCTTCCTCAGCTTGAGAGAAATACAGAAGCCCAGAGTGGAGCATGGGGGGGGGGTTGGGGCAAAGAATTTGGAACAGTTCCGTTCGATGGCCATATCAGAACAGCAGTTCAAGATAATGACGTGCCCCCTGAGGCAGGCACAGCTGTACACACATTGAGCACATTTCCAGAGTGGAAGGGAGAAAGAAGAGAGAGAAAATGATGCAGGGTGGAGGGGTGGGAGAGAGGAAGACTGAGACTTCTGTTTTCAGATACAGAAGGCAGGAAAAGACTTTGTAACATATAATGTAACTCTTAGGGACTTTCCACCCTACACTGTTACAGTGCCATTATTCCACTTTCAACATCCTGTCAAACCCTGGATCTTGCAGTTTAGGGAGGGGCATTTAGAAGTCACAGCCAGAGAGCTCTTTGGCCTCAGTAAACTACAAACCCCAGAATTCCACTGGATGTTGGAAGTGGAATAATAGCACTATAACAGAGTAGTGCGGAAAGGCCCGCAGAGTCAAACAGGAGGGATGTTCTGAGGTCAGAAGCAATGAGTTAATATTAATTACATTAATCATGTTATAGGGTTGTTTTTTTTTTAAAAAAAAAAATAAAGCCTTTTTTAAGCCTATTTTTTAAGTACCTTTTATCCTAAGGAAACTTTGTGTAATTCTGAGAGGATTCTCTGGGGAACTGTATCAGTCATAGCATTTACATTTAATGTGTTGTTTCCCACCCCATCCCCTGTCTTCCCCACCAGACTTTTTCACTCTGTAGGGGATGATGGCAATGGTAACAAAAAGCAAGTGCGATAGGAAACAAAGGACAGGGAAGAGGGAAGGAGGAGCAGGAAGAGGAAGCCCGTGGCACTGTGACTTGTACCGCACAAATGCACACAGAGAAGAAAGGCCAGAAGAATCGGTGGAGATGAATGAAAATTAGAACGTGTTATAGAAAGTAAGAGGTCTGTGAAGAAATATGGAGCGGGATATGGAAAATCCAGGATATTATGCATAGCCTTTATAAAGAGATCTTAAGAAATGAGGTTAGAGCTTCTATGGATTTAAGATTGATAAAGATAAAATCATGGAAATCTGAGAATGGCTGGAAATCAGAGGTGTAGAAAAATTATAAGTAAATACAACCCACTTGAAATGGAAACGAAAAACGGGTATGATAGAGAATGAAATCTTGAGTTGAAAATGAATGTATTAATAGATTAAGAAATTATAAGGATAGACAAAGGTGGAGTTTTCTTTCTCTCTTGTAAATAGTGTCTAAATTTGTTGAATTGTTGGTAAGCCATAATTAGAGAATCACCAGGGAAGACAGAACAGGTGAATAAGGGAAGATATTTAATGTTAAATAATTTTGGTTCTTGTATTTGTGAAGTAGAACCAGGAATATGTGTTGTGTATGTTTATCTGGTTGTAAATAGACCTAGGTAAAGAATATCATGTGAAATAACCAATAATCTGGGATGTACAGATATTTTCCTGTAGAGCTTGTATTATTTTAATGACCTATATTCTTGTTTGTGGCCTTTTTTTATATTTTTCTTTGTTTGACTGAATAAAAAGAATAATAATAATTTAAAAAAAGAAAGTAAGAGGTCTGGGAAAAGTGGAAGGAGAGGAGATGGAGCAGTCAGAGAGAAAGGAGAGGGAAAGAGATCTATAAAATCAGAGATCATTTGTAAGTAACAACATATGAGGGTTATAGTGAAAGCAATTCCTATGTGCCATTATCCTACATCTTTGACCCAAATAGAATATACTATTTAATTGTTTAAAAAGACAAGGTCCAACTTGAAAGTTTTAAAAAGAAATACATGCATACAGAGAAAGAGAAAGAGAGAGAGAGAGAAGCCATTTCTGCACTAGACTGTTATAGCACTATTATTCCACTTTCAACATCCTGTGGAATCCTGGGGTTTGCAGTTTTGGGAGGGGCTGCTCGGAATAATAGCGCTATAACGGTCTAGTGCGGATATGACCAGAGACAGAAGTGCTATGATTCTAGTTTAACTTTTATAGAAGCATCCTAAGGTATCCTAGGATTTGCACTTTAAGGAGGAGGTATTTAGAATCCTCAGCCCCAAACAATAGTGAAATGAGGCCACATTCCTGTAATTATAATAGTAACTAATCCCTAATCAACCTGTAGTAGTAACATAAATTAGTAACATGTCTGTTATTTTAAAATAAATTAATTACAAGGAACTAGTTGTTACTGTATAATTGAACCAGATATTTCCCGGCACTCATAGGTCCTAATTTAAAGAGATCAGAAATGCTGAAACAAGAGTTTTTGACACTAGCAGTGAGAGCCAAGAGGAAGTGCTTTTGAAGAGGCTCACCCCGACCAAGTTGGAGAATTCATCACTGAATGGAGGGGGGATGGTTTGGCTGTACATCCATATCTTCAGTCTTCATTTGGACTTAACCACGCTCTCTTGGCCTTCCCTGTCTTATGGCAATGAGTCTTACACATTAATAATGCATAGAGACCAGTTTTAAATATATTGCCTGTTACAAGCATTAAGATTCTCTTGTGCCTCTATTATTAGAATGGGAAACAGGGCATGGATAATTTACTTCCGTTCATTATTTTTAATATGTCTGCCATGGCCCTTATGCTTTGGCTCAGTAAATTAGATATTCACTACTACTTTCATTCTGGCTTCATCTTGGGAGCATTTGGCATTGAAAACACATGTCTCTTTCCTTGCCGTTTGGTATTTCCAAATTTCCTTGTCTGCTTTTGTTGCTGTTGTTTTTGTTGTAAATTTTGTAAATGAATGAATGAACCTGCATGCTAATTTGATTTTGGAGGCGTTTGGGATCTGATATGTTATTGTTGTAGGAAATGAAAAATATTAAAGCTGCTAATGAATGGCAGTTTTTGTTTACTGATCTGAAAGTTAAGTGCAAGTTGTCACACCACTTCCAGTATGTGAAAATTGTTTTAGTTGAAGTTTTGGTAATAAAGCCATTTAATTGGTTATGGTTACATCTTGCAATAATGCTCTTCTTGAGGACATGCTGCCACTGCTTTCAGTAAATTAGTTGAACTTGTAAGTGTGTATGTATCTTCAAGTAGCCTGTTGATGTATGGAGACCCTCTGAATTTCATAGGTTTTTTTGTTTTGTTTTTTTGAAAGAAATATTTAGGGAGGTTTTGCCAATTCCTTCATCTGAAATATAGCCTACAGCTTCAGTTTCATGTAAACCAATGGAACAAGTTGGTCATCATGAGTTAATTTGTATCTGTCTCAATGTGTTCAGACTGAAAAACAGGTGCAGAGTATCTGCTCTTATATTTATCTATTTATTCATTTCATTTAGATCTGGACTTATCCCCACAGATCTCAACAAAATGCGCATCAATTATAGTCTATTTTTTTATTCGAAGCTTGAAAGAGTTACTTTTGGGGACTACAAGTTTGGCATTCTGCCCACCATTGGACACACTCAGGATAGAAGCTAAGTTTTCAAAACATGAAACTGCTCTTGAAGGTGACTTGGAATCTGCAAATAGGGCAAGACATAGCAGTAAAATGATGAATTTTACTGTAGAAATTGTATCATACCAATCTTAACAGAACTGCGCTGGCTGCCAGTACAATTGAATTCTGGGTTCTACTGATAACATTTAAAACTCTAAACATCTTGGAGTCTTGAAGCCTGAAGGAGCAACTGGATTGAAGTCTGGAGGTCTGGCATTATGTGTTTTCTAAGCAGGTTATATAGTCACACTCTACTATCTCTACCAGTGAGAGCAATATATTGTATGAGAACATGCAAGAAGGCCTTCTCTGGCCACTTCCACACTGCACTGTTATAGTGCTCCTATTCCACTTTTAATATCCTGTGGAATCCTGGGGTTGTAGTTTAGGGAGGGGCATTTAGAATTCTCTGCCAGAGAACTCTTTGGCCTCACTAAACTACAAACCCCAGATTCCACAAGATCTTGAAAGTGGAATAATAGCACTATAACAGTGCAGTGCGGAAATGGCCTCTGTTTTGGTGTCCATTATGGAGTGTCTTCCCCTTAAAGGCTTGCTTGATGCTGGCTGCATTTCAGTGCCAAGTTAAAACATTACTTTTTTACTAAAGTCTTTGGGGTCTAATGGTTTTATTCAGCTTGTTTACATGCAGGATTAGTTATAGCTATTATAACTTGTTTAAACTGTCATATTGTTTAATGTAATCCTTCTTGAAGGATCTAAAGGGTGCCATTTTAGTCTAAAACCAAACAAAGTTAACCGTACTCTTTTAAACTTGTTTTAAATTGTTTAAGAGCTCCCCTAGATTGGTGAATCAGACAATTTAATGTTACTTTTTGGTGCTTCTTGTCACTCGCACATCCAAATGATCTCTTGACTTAAAAAAACAATAGTAGAAAGCCACATTTCGGATCATTTGGGGTGTTTTACTTGTGACATTAGATGTGGGTGTGTCCAGCTCCAGGAAATTCTCTAGATATGTTTCTAGGTTGCTGCAATCTTCATGTGGTCTCCTTCTCCTGCAGTGCCTCCTTAGTTGTTCCAAAACCTAAAATCTCTAGAGGTATAATGTAAAAACAGTAAAGTATAATGGTGCAATTGCTGTGGTTGAACACCTTTTTCTGTGCTGCCTTCAGAGCCAGTCTCCTCCACACACACAGGGATTGAGTGTTTTGTATGAATTGTGTGTAATCTTGCTCCAGTGAAGCAAACATACGAGTAGCACTATTACAATTTACCATTTTTTGCTCTCTAGCTGTTCTCTTCAGAATATTTTCTAAAGAAGCATTAGCATCTTAGTGCAAAATCAGTATGTTTCTGAGCTTGGAGAGATCAGCCACCACACATGCAAACTAGTCAATTTGAGGAAAGCTTCTTCTGACTTCCTTCCTTTCCAAATTTTGCAGCTTCAGCCTGAGTTGAAATAGACATCAGCATTTATGGGCATGTGTAGATGTGCATGTGCATTCTTTCTGAGTCTAAAGCTTCATCACAAAGGTTCTATAGAGTTTTTTTAAAAAAAAATACAATAAAAGGAAGCACGTTGGGGGAAGAAAGGGAGATAGAGAAGAGGGTGGAAATGTCTCTGAAAATCAGGGGATGGTGAAGGACTGAACACACACCTGGGCTGTATTCCTACATGGATCAGTGTAGCACAATAATTTTTCCTAGGAACCTATGCTAGACTAAGGTTCTTTCCGTAGCTTACCTTTTTTCGGCGCTAGGGTGCGGGGATCACACGAGCAGTCTCCAGCAAGAGGCTCTCGCATCCCCGCTGCTTTAGTTCCGCATGAGCTACCTGCTCCTGAGCAGGCAGCGCAAGAGCCCCGCCTCTTCTTTCCACAGCGCAGCCTGGGAGTTTCCCAGGCTGTGCTGGAGCAGGAAGCACGAACGCCATGGCTCCGAAGGCTCCACACGCACAGCAAGTGCATGCGGGGCCCTGGAGCAATGCGCGATCGCGCACCATTTTAAGCTGAAAGCTGAAAATGAAAAAGTGCTGGAGAGGCGCCTGCCCTACCCAGGAGCGTCACGTGATTGTGTGTCATGCAGATCGCTCCTCACAATCACTCGATGCTCCAGGCGCCCTTTCACATGGTAAATGCCGTGCAAAAAGGGCCTGAGTCTTTACATCATCACCACCCAGAACGGCCTTTGAAACCCTCCACCCCCTCACAGCCATTCCATGTCTCTTGAGGAGCAGACAGGATCAGAGAGGTATCTGGCAATGTCCTCATAGTGAGATGCAAAATGATTACATTAGCACTGAGATCTGCTCGGGTCCTCCAGAGGTCTCAGCACTGCTGTAATTGCTTCATATTTGCTATAGCAACATAACCAGCTGCTTCTCTCATCCTGCCTGCTCTATGAGACACAAAATGACTGTGGGAGAGAGGGCTTCAGAGGCTGAATGGTAAGTCTGAGGAGGCTTTGGGTGTTGCAGAAGGAGGAAGGGAGTACCAATTTCCACAGCACCTCAAAAAAGACATACACATGTATAATGGAGTCATTTGCCTGCATATGCCAATAGCAGGATGCGCGCCCTACTTCAATTGTCACAATTCACAGGAAGACCAAATGTATTTTTTTTAAAAAAAACTAAGAAAATGGTACATTTTATCACATGTGGTGGCAATGCTTAGAAGCAAGAAAATATTGGAAAAAAATTCATAAAACTATGATGGATATCTTACAAATAAACATACCAATGTCACCAGAGATATTTTTGTTGAATATGACACATCAAGTTGATAAAGACTACATTAAACATAAAAATACAATCTTATATATGGTGACTGCAGCCAGAATAACATATGCAAAACATTGGAAAAAGAACAATATATCAGAGCTGGAAGAATGGTTGAATAAATTGTTAGCATTCGTAACATATGATGCTCTAACCCGCGCCTTGAAAGGAAAGAAGAAAGGGAAGAAAGAAAGAGAAATGGAAGCCGAGAAGAAATATATTGAAACTAACTGGCTAAGCCAAGAAAATAAAGAAGAATAAAATGGTAGAGAAGTAAAGACTGACAGTAAGCAAAACAGGTCAAATAAATCTAAATAATGTCAATAACCAGGCAAGTCAACAATAATAGTAATAGGTTGGAGGTATCAGATAGAATGAAGGTTTAATATCCAAACAAGAGAAAGTAGGAAATGGAAATGGTAAAGAAAATGGATAAGGATCTAATTATGAAATTTTTAGTAAAAGGGTTGAAAAATAATGATTAAATCATGAACTGAACAGGAAAACTATTTAGAGTAAGAGAATATTAGTTATGTGCGACTTGAATAAGAATAATATTAAACTAGAAGATCCCTAACTTTTAACAATAAGGAATAAGAAATAAATGCAAAATCTAAGATTGTATTTATGCAAATAAGTATTTTATACAATCTAAAATATGAATATGACTTGTTGATCATTGATGTGTATAATGATGAAGTTTTATAAAAGTAAAATTAAAAATAAAAAAACTAATATTTTATGGCCATTTCCACACAACACTCTTATAGCGCGATCATTTCACTTTCAACATCCTATGGAATCCTGGGATTTGCAGTTTAGGGAGGGGCCGGCTGGCCCCTCCCTAAACTGCAAACCCCAGGATTCCATGGGATGTTGAAAGTGGAATGATCGCGCTATAAGAGTGTAGTGCGTAAATGGCCCTAGATGGGAACAAAGTATTTCAGAGTACTGTGGAAAAGGAAATGAAATAGTGTGTAATGGGCAAAATGTCATTTGGATTTTTTTTTTCAAAGTGGGATAAGCAGCAACAGTTACCACGAACCCTAACAGATTTTGCACCATCTAGAAAAGCCCTACATTGATGTTATTATTTGCTACTCAGATTTTCTGTTATAGGGTGGGATATAAATATTTTAAAATCAAAATAAATAAATACAGGTCCATCCAGAAATGAGCTCTTGGGCGAGGCCCAAGTAAGTGAATATATAATTGCAGCCTGAAGCACATGCAGCAAAACCGTATTTGGCTGTTTACTTTAGAAGCTTAGGGAAAGAAGAATATTGTGTGTGCCCAGCGTCTGATTGTGAAGAGAGCCAGATGCAGACAGATTGAAGTAAATTTTCCTGGAGCACAAATAATAATTCTTAAAAAGCCATTCACTTCAGCAAAGTCTATTTCTCTGCCAAATTCTAATGTATTTCCAGCTGGTCTGGCTACAGTTTTGCTCTAAAGAAAATTGAGGATTTTGTTAATAAGGCAAAACGTATTTATTTCACTTTCCTTTGGCTGTTTTAAAAAAATCTGATTTATATTTGCTCAAGCTTTCAAGTAAATTTCCCATCTAAACAGAGAGTGAGCTTGAAAAACTGCTTCCTGAGAGATGCAAGCCGCAAATCCCTGGAAATGACATGACAGAATAGGCAAGTCTTTTTGCCACCTCAAAATATGGCTTCCTCAAATACAAGCTAGGTACTCTTACTTACATGCAGGTTGGTGGCTGAACATTTGCTTTGTAAAAAGTTGGCCATGTGATTGTTGTAAACTCAGAACTGCTGCCACACAATTATTTCATATCTTCACAATTATTTCGTTCCTCCCATCACAAGATATTCTGTATCCTATTTTAAATGCTCAGTAGCGCAAATGTACCCTTCTTTCTATTCTCAGTTGGAGTTCACAGTTTATCAATATTGATATGTCTTGCTCCATGTGTGAGGCCCAGGAAATCTTCCTGCTCCCCATGGGCAAACCTCCAGTAAGGGCATGCGTATCTTTTCAAAAGAATGTTTAATTATTATTTAATTCCAGCTGTGCCCAAAGAAGCATCCTGGTCTTGCTTCATATCAGTTTCTCCCTCACTGTTCCCAAACAAGCCCTGTTCATTTTCCCTGTACATGCACTTCAACTCCCCCAATCTCTTGAGATATAGGTGGCTGAGATCCAAATCAGGAGATGTATTGTAAAGTTCCCCCATGGTTGAACTATGATATATCTCCTCTTCTGCTGGACACACCTTCCTCCTGCAATATTCTTTTCCACAGTCATTAAGAGGCCAGAGGAGTGCAGGAGATGAATGAAACAGAGAATTCAAAACTCTGTGATGACTTTAAAAAAGAAAGAAAGAAAAACATACACTTATATAAGTTCAATTTAGTAAGCAGTATTTGTCACTAGCAGAATGCCACCCATATATTTTTCCATGATAAATAAGTTTAAGTATGTGTGGTTGTTCCCATTCTGCTTAAAAGGACAATTTCAACTGCAGTTCTTAAGATACTGGAATCACATCAGGCTAGTGGCCAAACTGCTCAACAGAATGATCAGACATAATTCTGAAAGAATTTAAACCAGCTTGGAAATTGTGAGGCCTTTCAGGTGTTGTTAGACTGCAGCTCCCAGCAGCCCTAGCAGGAAGCGAGAAATGCTGGTAGCCCAACAACTTCTAGAAGGTCCACTCCTGATTTAAACAAATAGGTAAACTGATGCAGATTCATTGGAACAAGAAGCAGTCCATGAACGACAATGGGCAAGGTAAGATCCATTGTCTGAAATCTGTATAATATGGTTCACTGTTGGAGAAAAAGAAGAGAGTGAAAGATTAAAGTAGACCTTTCCAAACTTTGGAGGCTGATGGATCCTCCGTCCAACTTGGTTTCTGGTCAGGGAGAGGGGCTTTCAGCAAAGAAGCTGAGCAAGATGGCAAAATGGGGACAAAGCAAACTGTCCTCTTCTTCCAGTCTGATGCATTCCATTGTATTTGTTCTGTATTTGTGTTAACATCAGCAGCAAGCATGGGAAATTGTTGGGCAGGGCTCAATGGATCTCATTCTTTTGTTGGTCCTTTTAAGATGGCTGGCCACACTGCCAATTATTGCCACTGCAGCAGCCTGCATCACTGATTTTGGCCACTTCCAGTTGCATCATCTGGTTTTGGGAACAGCCATTTTCTCCTGTTTATTGGCGTGTGAGAGTTGGGACTGCATATACTGTAGGTGTAAATCACTGGTCTAGGAGCATTGGTTTGCAATTCTGAGGTTGTTTTGAAGCAGAACTACATGCCATTGCAGTTTATGAGGTACTGGTTTATCTCTTTAGCAGACTCAGTTGGCAAGCAGAATTGAACAATAACCAGTCTGTCTCCCTGCTATATACGCAATCTGACTGAATAAAATAAAGATAATCCTCCTTTAGTAAAAGTATATAAAGTATTTTACCTATGACCTCTTCATATGTGCAGTGACAGAGACTTAGCTTGGAGAAAGAAAACAAGTTAGGGTGTTTCACTCTATTGTGTCCGCTCCTATGGAGCAGAAGTGGCTCTTATTTATGAAGAAAAGCAGGAGGACAGATTAAACAAAAGAAAGAAGAAGGGAGGGCAAAGCAACTAATAAATAGGAAGCTATGTCATAGCAACTAAATCCTGCCCTCTAATGCTAGTAAGCAAGGCTGCTTCACTCTAACACATGTTGCAGAAACCACATGGCTGCTGCCAAAAGAAACTGGTACCATGTACCACCTCATGATTTCTTCCTCTACAGTGACAAGTACTGAAAGAACTGATGATATGACATCATTCACTTCATGTTTCTCTGACTCCACCTCTGTCTGTCATTAAAGGCTAGCCCAAAACATGTTGCTGCATGAGGTGCACCACACCTCTCCACAATTTCACCTCCAGAAGCTGACCAGACAAGCAGAGGAATTTCAGTTTCTCGCTGGCATTGGGACTACAACATCTCTGTAATGCAGCAAGCTTGTTTGAAAGATGCAGGGCTAGGAGCCTTGAGCACACAGCTCTGTCTTTTTAGCAATGCTGAACATCTAACATTTTTCTGTCTAATGGTAGGACTGGCCCTTCATTTGCTACATCTTTACAAGAGGAGGAACTGACAAGGGACTTCTTCATTCAGAAAAATGCTTATCCCAGGTAATGGGCAATTCTGCCTGAGAAGTCTTAACAACACTTGCAGTTCATCAGACTTCTGTTTCTAATAAGAGCAGTGCCCCCAATTCTGCAGATCTCCAAGGAATGGGGAAAGCTTATTATGCCATATAAAACTTGGCTAGCTAACAAATGACCCTTGGCAACAGAAGTTACAGGGTTGTCCAAAAGTGACCTTAGAGAAGACAGTGATGAAAGGGGGGCATCATCCCATGTTGTATTTGTAATTCAAAATACAAAAGTCAGAGGGAATACATCAATTAAAATAAAAAGAGGGAAATGACATTGTTAATGAGGGACAGACAAAACACAGACCATTTCTTTATTACACTTTAATGACAAGTGATAGATTTGTCACTCTACAGAACAGATTAATTCAAACCAATTGTCCAGATCTTTACACTCTAAATTACTGTCACAAATCATTAGAAGCAGTTAAGTTGCTCACAGTGTAGATCATTTGTATGGCAAATGTAATCCCCTCCCCTACATTCCTGAATTATCTGTGAGGAGACTGTGTAGCTATGTATGTAGTTCATAGTTGCTTAACAAAATGGCCAAAACCCAAACGCATTTTTTCATATACTTTATTTGCAAACTTATTTGCATTTGATGAATTAGATGAAAGCTTATGCCAGAATAAATTAGCCTATAAGATGCTACAGTCTTCTTTCTCTTTTTTTTTGGTCTTGGGGAGTGCTCTTGTAAATAGCTATCAGCACCACAAAAACTGTCACCAGAGTTGAATAATATTGTTTGGTGTCTCTAATTAGGAGACATGAATTCTAACACACACACACACAAATATTCAGCATTTGTGTTCTTCTGTTGGTGCGTTTCTTCTGTTTGTACCCACAATACTTAAGTAGGTCTAAAGCAAGATCAAAACTGTATTTTTAAAAAAGCCAGGCATTGCCTGGAATATGCACACACAAGTATCCCTTACACAGGTGGATGTCCTTTTTGGGGGTGCAGCAAGAGTTGGTACTTCTTTTTTCTTTTCACAGCATCCCAACTGCTCTCCCTTCAAACTTACTAAGGAAGTCCTGAACTTAACCTATGTGTTCATTCTGTGCTGCACTGAAACCCCTGGAATACCCTGGCAAATCTTTGTGCTGCTGTCATCATTTCATGTCTGGCTATGGGAATGCTTCCCTCAACCTCCCTCAAAGCACAGAATGGTCATTTGGGGCACCTTCACAGGCTTTTCAATAAGTTGGGCTGAGGGTATATGGCTCAGCCTAGTGTAAGTCCACATGCAGATATTTACGCTATGCTGAGAGGATGTTGGATTCAGACTGCTATGTTGATGGGATTAATACAGAGGCTTAAGCCGTACACTATCCAGTTTTAGTCTCTAGGAAAAAAAACTGACAAGTACCAGCTGCTGTTGAGAAGTACAGATATTCAAAGCTTGGGTCTTTGATCCAAAGGCTCACATGTATTCCTAAGGCTGATTTGGGCCTTTGCAGGCTTGACTTTCATGCAAAAATGCTAAGGGAAGGCTGCCAAGAAGCCAAGGCTCCCCTACTAATGAGCATCAGACTTAGGGGAGGCATATTGAGTGTGCCAGTGGTCACTCCTAACCAGGTGCACAACTGAGTCATACACATACAAAAGACAACTCCCAATATTCTCAGCTCTGATGATAATCATTACTAACACAATCTCATCTCAGACACATACTTACTGCCCAACCTGCTTAGATCTTAACACATCATTCCTATTGATTATCAGCTGAAAATGACAGACCTTGAAATACTGGCAGGGAAAATGTGGCTGTGGATATAGTTACCTTTATACTGATGTACTTTCAAAGAAGAGCTAGTCTAGGTTTTTTCTCTTCAGGGAGACCTGATTGTAGAAACACACTTGGGGAAAACCCAAGTGGTTTTAGTTGTACCCATGGTCCAAGACTGAGTCATAAACTGTGTACTTGATTCCTAGGACAGGTCTGGGCACATTACTTCAGGAACTTTTAAAAATGTCTGATCTGGCTCAATACAGGTAACCTTGCCAAGATATTTGTAAGTATCTGGATGTTACCCATGAAAATCCTTTGAAAACCACATTTACATAAAAGGAAATGAGGGAGAAGTGGAACAACCTGTCTACTTAGGGGTTGGTTTACATTTTAAGGGGAATAGTATTGGCTATGGTGGTTAGGACATGTAGGCACAAGCTACCTAGAGAGGACCACAGTAAGAAAGGACCACAGTTGCCAACTCCTGACCTTGGGTGTTTTTGGAGCAATTATGATCTTGAGTCCAAAATAAATCCAAAATGTATCTTTGTAGAAAATAAATTCAAGGATGCCCCTGCCATAGTTCACTCTGTCACTTTCATGTCTTGTACTTGGAGAGTTTTCATTATCAGAGATAAAAATCATGATGTAAGATTTTCAGATTTTCAATTGTGATACAAAAAGAGGAGCAGATCAGTCATCTCCGTATTATGTTTTGTTATCATTCTTATTATCATTCTTAACATACAGCATCCTTTGCAACTGCTTCAGCGTTTGTTTGTTTTTTCTTTTAAGGAAGATTGAAATGAGTTACAGGACTGTAGTCCCAAGATAACTGATACTAAAAACAAAGAAAGCAAACAAACAAAACTCACTGAATTATATCAAGGGATGAAATGAGATACTTTCAAAAAGAAAATTAAAAAAAATGAACTATACAGCAGTTGAACAGGAAAGTAAAATTAAACATAACAGATATGGCTCTCATTAAGGCAAACAGCAGTAAAAACTAATTTTCCATGGATACAAATGGTTCCTCCGTTTGCAGTAGAGCATACCATTTGGGAAACTGGGGTTTTATTTGTATGGGAGGGTGTTTACCCTTGGGCAGCCTTTTATTGCAGCAGCTCTCTAAGTCTGTCAATATTTGTAAAAGAGCGTGTGCATTTCTCCAGAGACAGATAGGTGTGTATTGGATTTCCATGGTGAGAATGAAAAGAACAGCCAAAGATTACAAGTAAATGGCTGTGAGGCAACAAGCAGGGCCAAGAAAACAGCCCCTACATCATTAAAAGAATTCCCTCATCTGGCTCCGTGGCTGGAAGAGGCAGGGGTCTCTATTGACAAGCGGAGGCTTAAGTATACGTAAGCACACGTCAGGCTGTCGCTGTGTTTCATTGACAGGCAATCCCCCTGACAGGAGGCAGCCACTTTGAGCCAAGAATAGTAACCATTACATGACTCTCCAGTGGAATGGTCTTTGGAGGCAGTGCTACATGGAAGCTAGCACATTCAAATATCTCCCTAGGGCAACAGGGACCAGAGAAGGAAGGATGGAGAGAAAGAAGCAGCAACAGCAGGAATATAATGCAAGTATAGCCACATCCTTCAAGAAATTATAAATTCCTATAACTGTCAGACTGCCAATATCGGATGGGACACTTTATTGAAAAGTTGTAAGGAAGCTTATGTGAGTGAGTGAACAATAAAAAGCTCAGAAATGGCAGATATGGAGAAATTCACCAAAGATCTTCACAGGGGCTAAGAGTATATAATCTAAAGAAACATGAGCTGCCAAAATATAGCTACAAAGAGAAGTCAGAAAACAACCATAAGACCTAAATAAAGAAATACTGCAGCCTCCAACCACCTGCCAACACATTTGTTCCTTCAAGAGGGGCCTTAAAGCACAGATATAAATTGTTTGAATTTCCTCCTAGTTTGCTAGTTGAATTTCCTTCCTACACTAGCTCTTTTCCCTTAGAATTTTAATGGAGACTGGTCCATGAAGGAAAATGGGTACCACCTACCATGCTCCAGCTACCAAATCCACTCATGCCTACCTCCTTGCTTATAACCAGTCCATGGAGTGGCATCAGTTGCCAGCTTCCTCCTTTCTCAGGCCTTTTCCGCACGTGGGGAAGGAACCGTGCGAAAACAGGACTCACCAGATTTCTTTGGCGTCCGGTTGCTCCGCACTGCTCCGGAGTCCAAAATGGTGGCTTCTGGTTGGTGGAGGCTATCGCCAGCCTAAAGCTCGCCAGCCTAAAGCCCGCCCTGGCAGATCTGCAGGCACACACTAGTGTGCGCCTGCAAATCTGCACCAGAGCGCGGCGACGGAGCGACACAGAGTCACGCACTCCATGCTTTTTAAAAACCTCTTAAAAGAGATTTTTAAAAAGCATGCTGTGCGACCAGTTCCAGTCACTCCGAACTGGACTGAGGTGTGGAACTGTGAAAAGTAGTCCGCCCCAGTCCACTCCACGGTGCAGAAGACCTTCGTTGGAGGTCGCTCTGCACCGTTTTTATAGCCTGGTGTGGAAAGGGCCCTAGTCTTTGTAGACTCAGCAGGAACAAAATCTTCTTACAAAATATATAACAAACCTCAGTATTTTCCCCTTAAAGCAGCTGTGAGCAAATAGCAGCTTGGAGGCCCACATGATTTTGCAGTCAACTAGACCCCCTGGAAGTCCCAAGACCACCCTGCTCCAAAGGTTTCATTTAAATGAATAAATTACACTGGCTTGAAGCTTCCAGGAAACAAAATTCTCTAGGTTAGTGTGCTTGTGCCTGAGCTGATTGGGCAGGCACGGCTTTGTTTAAGTTAGCTTCTGGTGATATCAAGGGCTGCTGCCTTCCTTTCATATCATCTGCCTTCTGAAAGAAACCTTTTGCTTCATTTCCATCTCTCCAAGAAATATGTATATTATTTTACTTTACAATTCAGGGATGAGGGAGCAACACCTAATTTTATTTTTATTTATCCTCTTAAAAATACATGTAATTTTAGTGGAAAGAGGGAGAGGGAAATTATATTGGACACTCATGTGTGTGAGTGATTTCTTTTCGGTGAAAGACATTGTGTAACTGTAAACTTGAAAGGATGATGGCAGATCATAATTAATTTCTTTAAAAGTTTGGGATTTTCAGTCTATTTTTACAAGCCTATTCTTGTATCCTTCAGTATACAACCACAGTTAGGATGCTGAATTGAAATCTCTCTCTCTCTCTCTCTTTCTCTTTCTCTTTTTCTTCTTCTTGACAGGCTCCTAAACTCCTAACACCCATATGATAGGCTAGTACATCATGATGCAAGATTCATATTTTGGCTACACAACCAGCAACTGTGTGCATAGTCCAGAACTCTTTGTGTCCTCTTTGTGCATAGTTCAGAACTAGGGACTTGCAAGTGTATTATCATCTGCTGTAGCAGAATGACACTGATGGATGTTGGCTTAAGTGTCCCCCCTGTAGTCACTTCTATGGGTAGACTTTGGCCTTTTCTGCACCCTACCTTCTTGTGTGGTCCTCCAGTGGTGATTGTCGGGGTCCCAGGCATGGCGGAGCCTCTCAGCGGCCCCAGGGCCACCGTGGAGGCGGTCGCCAATGGGGGGGGTGCCCGGACGCCACCGCGGAGGCTGCCGCTGCCAAGGACAAGCGGCCAGACACCGACGCAGACGCGGAGGCTGCCGCCGCTGAGGGCAAGCACCCGGACGCCATGGAGGCCGCCGCCACCGAAGGCAAGTGCCTGGACGCCACGGAGGCCGCCGCCGCCGCCAAGGGTGAGCGCCCGGACACCACAGAGGCCGCAACGACGCCAGCGGACCCGCGGGCGGTGCGGGGGGCAACTCGGTCTCCACTCCGGCGGGTGAGGCGGGCGAAGGCTCGCCGGGGGAGGGGGGTCCCGGCCCCAGCACTCCGCCCACCCGCAGCCCCGATCCGGAGGAGGCTGTCGCCCATCCCTCCACATTCAGGCAGCGGCGGCAGAGCAAGGAGGCAACTCGCTGGTTCCAGCAGCTGCTGGAATGACGGCTGCGGGCTGAGAGCTCCCAGCTGTGAGCCAAGCCCAGTTGCTAGCTCTCAGCTGCGAGCCTGCTCCCGGATTGGCCACAGCCGGTCCAGGGACCTATTTAGGGTGGGGGCTAGACAGGGCAAGGCACAGAGCAACAACTGTTGGCCCTCCGTGAGTCCTCGCCCGCGTCTGGTTCCTGCCCCACTCGTCAGCGTCCCCACCTTGACTCTCCACCAGCCTAAGCCCTGTTGGCGTTTCGGGTGAAGTAACCCTTTTTCGCTTTCTGTTGCCACCTGCCTGCTACTTAAGACTTAGTTTGTGTTTGGAACTGTTTGCTTGTGTCTTGCCTTGCCAGAGGCACTTGTAACCCTCTGCTTGCTGGCAGCAATAAACGCTGACACCCACAGCCACTTGTCCAGCATCTGCTTGACCGCTGCCCGCCGCTGGCAGAGATCCTGGCAGTGGCTCTGCTGGGAGGAGAGCACAATGGGAGCACTCCCCTCCACACTGGACCAGCTCCCTGTGGAAGGGAGTGCGATGGACATGCCTCTTCTTCCCACAGTGCAGCCAGGCTCTTTCCCATGCTGTGCTGTGGCTTCCTGCCCTTCCTCAGGACAGATAAGTGTGGGATGGTGGCACAATTGTGGGTCATTGACGGGGAAAACCCATCAATGATTTAATCCGTGATTGTGCCACCTAGAGACAGGAGAGGAGGAGGACCACAATGAAGTTATGCAGAAGCATTGTTGTGGCCCCACTTCTCTCCCGTCCCCATACCGGGATGGGAGGCTACTGCAGAAAGGGCCTTTATTTCTCACAGCTAGGTAACTGCATTTTTGTGGGTTATATTTTCTAAAGATGAAGAATAATATAAAACTAGTCCTCCCATATAACAATATAAGAGGGAAGGTTCAAGAACTGGGATTTGTGGGGTAAAATATGGTGTGCTCAGTCAGTACTGAAGGAGTTTGCTCCATTTCTCCACATTTACTCTGGGAGAAAAGATGAACCACTGAACAAATATTTTGAGAAAACAATTGTACCAAGGCAGGTCACTCCACAGTTATTTTAGGGCACAGAAGAAGAGTGTTAGCATCTGGAGAATATGGTTTAAAAAGTCAACTAGCGTGAAAAGTCTAATTCAAAGTGCCTTTTTACTCCTCCAAGTCCCCCCGGTTACAAAGAAGTGATGAAGAAGGAAGCAAGCCACTGAATACCACAATGCTGAGCAAGAGGCTGTTATATGTAAAGGGAATATTCCCTATAGTTTTTTCCCAGGCTGCATTGCCTCTTTCTTATCTCCATTTCTCTGCGCACACGTGTTTGCATTTCATCTTTGCTCGTATTACTAACATCTTGGTACTGATTAGCTATATTCTTTATTGCTTCTTTATGCAGAAGGGAAATCAGAAAAAGTAAATTTAGCTACAGGGTGTACATTTACCCTAAATAGAATTAATCTGGAGCATTTGGATTAATATATGCCTAATACTGTGAAAGGTATCATGGGGACATTTTTAAAAATATATTCAGTTATTTTTCCAAGCCCAAACTCTCTGTAATGCAAACTCTCTTCCACATCCTATATATTTTCTAACTATATGTTTGTTTTAAAATAAATTGACCCCACTCACTGTGCTTCCATTCCTTTGCATTTACATGAAGGAATCTCTCTACTTGATGCCAGTCCTGTGCTCCACACAAACCAGAAATTTCCCCAAGTTCCATGAAGAATCATCCCTGGGAGTCATCCAAAACTTGCTTTTTTCCCAAGAGTAATAAAGCCTGAATTGTCCCTAGAATCTAAGATGATCAATAAAAGGGAGCAAAAAAGGGGAAGGAAAAAAAATGTGGCAGCAGTTTTAAGATTAACTGTTGTTGTTTTTTCATGAGCTTCCATAGATATAAACTCACTTCTTTGGATGCAGAGACTGTTGTACTTTGGACATATCATGAAAAGACATGACTCATGAGAAAAAATAATGATGCTTGGTAAGGTAGAAGGCAGTAGGAAAAGAGGAAGACCACATTACAGATGGACAGATTCTATCAAGGAAGCCCCAAGCTTATGTCTTGAAGACCTGAGCAGGGCTGTTGATAACAGGGGACTACAACTTCTCTCATTGATAGGGTTGTCATAAATTGCAATTGACTTGATGGCAATTAACAACAACAAGCAGATGGTAGGAAAAAACAGTTTAGGACACACGGATGTATCTGGACTAGAGGGAAAGGGACTGTCAGAAAACTGAAAGATTTTACAATAGTGGGAAGGGGTCTAGGATATCTTACAAGATATTAAAAAGCCTTCAGTTTAGCTCACATGTTTTCACTTGTTCAGTTAATGGTCTGAAAGTTCCTTGTCTTTGATTCTAAATAAGTGTGCACTTGCAGTCCATAGTCAATGTACCAAGGTTAACCATAATTTCATGCAAAGTGCTAGCATATATTTATATGTTGTCCATTTATAGACTTATAGTCTTATGTAGGTCCCCAAGGAAGGCCTTGGGAGTATACACAGGCCAAAATATATTGTTGTTGTTTTTTTACTAAATAAAACAACCATCATTTGAATATATTGAGATATGTTTCCAGTTCCTTTTGTGGATTCCATTGGATACTCCCCAGTCTCTGCTTCTTTTGCTGGGCTTTGCCCATTTGTTCCATTCTTTGGGGAGGATGTTTGTAGCGATTTCTTACGTCTGTGCTAGGATTGTTCCAAAGATTTTTAAAATCAAGGGCTTGGTTTGCTGTGGTGTTCCTATGGTTTGAAGCATAATTTTTCCCTGTCTTTTTTTTTTTAAATCTTACTACAGTCCAGTTTCACAGATTCAGTGGTATGCAGTAGCACTATAACTCTTTACAAAAATAATAAAAAGAGAGAAAGGAGAACAATGCTTTTCTGTTCCACTATATTTCAGAATTAAAAGGCATCCCACATGTGTATTGGAATAAAGTGTTGCAACTGGTGCTTGGAATTTCCAGAAAATACTCTGGCACAACAGAAACATTAGTAGGATAGTATTAAAAAGAAAGAAAGAAAGAAAGAAAGAAAGAAAGAAAGAAAGAAAGAAAGAACCAAGAATTACAGCAAAAAAATACTACAACTTCCTGGTACATTTGCCCCATGTGAATGAGCCCTCCAATGGGCTTCTACCCTGTAACAGCAAAACCTCCAGTCCAGAAAATGACTAGATATTTTCCTGTTGCAGCAAATGGTGGGCTGCAACATAGAGATAGAGATGTCAAAAATGTTCCTCCACCATGTCTTCACCATATACATTTACCTGAAAGTGAGTCCAACTGAACTCAATATAGCATACATCTGAGTATATATATATGTATAGGACTGCACTGCATGTCATTCTTTTATCTCTTGAACATTAACAAACCTAAGCAGCAGAGTAAGATCCTAAGCAATAAAAGCCCCCATTATGAGCACCAGCCCATAAAAATGAATGACATAAAATGGTAAACTGATAACCACTCTCTGTGCCATGGCCAGTACCACTGTTGCTACCTAATAATATAAATCTTTTCCCTGGTACCTTTTAGTCTTGAGCTGGTTCTAGTTTGGACAGGTTGGAGAAATTACATTTTGGACCACAAGAAGTTATCTAAAACAGTACATTTTCCCAAGCTCAGAGTTTTGAGAAGTGGGGCAGGCAGAAGATCTAGAGCACAGCACAATGCATTGAAGTCAAAACCTGTATCAAAAGTCCTGCAGTTAAAATCTGTGTTAAAAGTCTTGTCCCTCCAACTTGGCACATGCCACCATCATTCAGCCTGTCCACAAAACTCTGCCAAGATCTGAGTGAGCAATAGGAAGCATGAATCAGGGGTCAGAGAAAGTCCAAAATTTGCCTTGATTTGCCCTACACAAACATTCAGCGTCCTGAGCTATGTAGTACAGTCCTAGGTGTATTTACTCACAAATAAGTCTCCTTGGTTTTAATAGGCATGTCTCCCAGCCCAGGCAAGCACAGTTAGAAGTATGGAATAATACTAACGGCTAACTGCACAGATATTTTTTTGAGACAATGAAATGGCTCTGTTTCATTCTAAGAAGAAGCCCACTGTGTGCTACTATTATCTGACTTGGAGTGAGATGCCAGAAACCCATGCCAAAATTGTGCAAACAGAAGGAAGGATGTTTCTATGAACATTTAAATTTCCTCCCTTGGGTCCTGATCTTCTTTACGGAACACTGAAGGAAGGGAGCTTTTCATATATACGGTTACATTGAACTAACCCAAAAAGAATTTTAAGTGGCTTTTTCTTCTGTCCAAGAGACCGCCAGAAGTAAGAAGGAAGATATCAAACCATCCTTTTAATAGATCAGATTCACAATTTTAGTTTCAGACTCTAAAATTTAAACGATCTGTGTTATTAAGCATCGTAAAATGAACTTCAGATCACAAATTAGCTTTTAAAAAACAAAGCAAAACAAAACAGTGGCTTCTTCAGAAAGGTCCAAAATTAATATTACAATTAGAAAAACCCTGTGCTTGAGCAAACAAATAAATAATAAAATAGCTTGAAATCTTCCAAAAGGAAAACTAGAGGTCAGAGAAAGCAAAATACTCTGCATCCTTTCTCCTTATGTCACAGTTTCTGATAGTAGAGGTACATGAATCACAAGGAGAAGACATTCCTTTTTGACCAGGAATGCCTCCCTATACAAATAACACAACTAAAACCACAAGATAAATCAGCACTACAGACTTACCTACACAGCCCCTTTGTAGGGCTATGGAGCAATGAAGCAGGGAGCCACTGTTTTCTTCCTGATGCCTCGTTTCTTCTTCAACCAAGAGCCAACACAGTTTTTGCAGACTCTTGGCAATCAGTCAATCAAGTCGAGGCTGAGGGTGAATGTCAGTGGTACCATGACAGGCTGGGAATGAATAAATAGCCCTCACTCAGGTCCACTTCTGTTGTATATATTCAGTTCCTCTCATGCTCTTGCTGCCTTTCCAGGTTCTTTCCCTCCCTGGTATTATGCATATAACTGCATTTTGAGATGTTTTATTGTATTCTAACTTTGTTGCAGTGTTGATGCACTTTTCAGGGAAAAGATATTGGGGGTCCCCTTAAGGGATTTTGAGTGCAAATAGCTAGGGTCCCGGACAGCTTAGAGGCCATCAGAAACACTTCACTCCTAAGTGGCAGGGAAACATTCAGTGGTATATACCCAAATGGATTCTGAAATTCCACAACGCAGCTTGACAGTTGAGTCAAGAAGGTTAGGTTCTTATCAGAAAACAAGCAACTATTCTCCCCCAAGCCAGGCCAACACTATTCAGCTGTAATAACTATAAAATTGTGGCTCCTTTTGTTCCAACAGATGGTTTGGAGTATGTCAAGGAAAGAAGTGCAAAGGCAGGTTTACAGTTGAACTTAACAAAACAAAAGAATGTTCACAGATGATTTACATAATTTTAAAGCAGACAATGAAGACATTGAGATAGTTAAAGATTGCCTGTACCTTGTCTCAGTTATTAATCAGAATGAAGATAGCAGTCAAGAAACAAGAAGAAGAGTAGGAAATGGAAGGGCAGCTCTAAAGAAACTAGACAAGATCCTAAAGTGTAAGCTATATCAGTGTATACCAAAGTCAAGATTACCCATGCCATTGTATTTCCAGTTTCTATGTATGATTATAAAAGCTGAGCAGTGAAGAGAATCATAAGAAGAGAATCAAGTCATTTGAGATGTGGTGCTAGACTGCCGAAAGGACAAATGAATGGCACTTAGAATGAATCACACCTGAGATCTCCCTAGAAGCCAAGATGACAAACGGATACTGTTGTACTTTGGTTATATCATGAGAAAACATGACTCACTAAGAAAGAAAACACATCATAGGTGAATGAAGAAATTCAGATCTTTCTTATGGAAATCACACAGTATATATCTGCTATACCTTGTTTCTATCTGTCTGGTGCATGCAGTAATGTGCAGCTGTCTTCTGTGACTGGTATTGTGGGAGTGGTTTACTATCTGTCACAATATGTAATGGCACAATTAAGTTACCAATCCAATGTCATGCCCTGATTAGCCAGCATCTTTATGAGATTAGGCTTAGAATCAGCACAGTAATGTTATGTGTTGAACTGGTGCAATCTACAATTCCTAGTTCTTCCTTCTGCCACAGAACTACAGATGTGAAGAATGTAATAGCTATAAGCAATTACCAGAAGCAAAAGAAACTCAACTTCATGCCCCTTACCATCTTTGAAGCCTTTGTCTTCCGTAAGCATTTCAGGTATCAATCTGTCATTGATATCAACCTCCTTATTAAACAACTGAAGGCAAATGATGGCCTGTGCCCATACTTGCTCAAACTCTTGGTTTGCATTAACCTCTCTCCTTCCAGTGCTGAACATCTAGTTTTGTTCTGGCACACACAAAATAAAGCCACAGATTCCCAAAGAGAGAATTCTGGAAAGCAAAGACTGCATCTGTTTTCCATGAATATCTTGCTTTATTTATAAGCTTAGCTCTTTGGTTAAGTGAGCCTGAGGGGCTAAGAATCAGCATCCATAGATGCTTTTAGCTATTGTCTTGGATGTGACTGGTAGTCTTGGAATAGAAAGGATTCAAGCTGACCCTTGACAAGAAAGCAGCAAATTGCCAGATGCAAACAGAAGAGGAAGCCTGTTAAAAGTTCAATCTGCAGTGATTAGTAATAGCTTGGGGTGACTCTCAGGTCTCAGAAGTGGTCTATTTCTGATATTCCATTATTTCCAATGTGTGGTCACAGTTTCCTTTCCTGGAAGCTGTGTAGTGTGAAAAGGCAAAATAGGGCAAATAAATCTTATCGTACAATCACTGATTGAAAACTCAGAGGAAATTCCATGCAGCATTTTGAGAACTGCTCTGGAGGGACCATCTAGAGAATAAAAAGGATCCATGTTTGCTTTGGAAAAACTCATTGGTCTGCTAGATACACTTTAAGAAAAAAAAAAAAGGCAATAGGAAATCTGTAACCCTTGGGCTTTTCTAAATATTTACATTTATTATCATTTTCCAGAATAAAAAAGCCATTTTGTTAGTGAGCATTATGAACACTCCTATCCTTTGAGCAAGATGTAGTCTTTGCACACTTAATGAGTTTGATACGTGTACCTCACTGTAGCAGCCATCTTTTCCCACTGTGCTCTACCAATAATTTGAATTAGGGTGCATATATATCAGTGGTTCTCAACCTGTGGGTCCCCAGATGTTCGTGGACTTCAGCTCCCAGAAGCCCTGAGCATTGACCATAGTGGCTGGGGCTTCTGGGAGCTGAAGTCCACGAACATCTGGGGACCCACAGGTTGAGAACCACTGATATATATACATCTGAGGGCAAGTTTCATTGAAATAAATTACTCATATATCTTGAATAGACATGAATAGGATTGTAATCTTAGCTGCTGATAGATTCTCATTCAGATCTGTTCCAAAGTTTATACAGGGAATAGTCCAATTGCCTTTTGACTTTTCTGTGACTATGTAAATGCATGTAAGTGACTTATCTATCATATTCATCTGTGATGCTGTGTTGAGAGACAGTCTCCCTAGAGGTATCTGGTGACAGTTAAAACTGTCCTTGCAATCTTGAGTCTTCAGATTGTGTTGGACTACAATTCCCATTCTGTAATCCATTAACTATACTGACTACAGAAAGTAAGACCTGGAATCTGGGAATCCAAGAAAGTTTTGCAAAGTTTGCCATAGATCTTTTATACCAATCCAAGTAGAGAAAAGCACCAAACAATAGGCCAACATTATCATGCGCTTAGGTCTTTTACAGTAGCAACTTGGGCCCCACACCATATGGTGACAGTTTTCTGCAGCAGCCAGGCCATGCACATAATGTATGAAACCCACATGGCATATGGACTCTTCAACTTTGGAGGTCTTGAAACACACAACTAAAGTAGGCCTGAGCATCATTCAGGGCTGCTTTAGTTGTGTGTAACTGCATGGCAGGGAACTGGACTAGACGGCCCTTGTGGTCCTTTCCAGCTCTGTGATTCTATGGTTCTATGAAACTGGTCTCCTCTCAGATCACTTCTTAGAGACAGATAGATTCTAGTTATATCACGGTAAAGGTAGCATTTCCTTCACCATACTGGGGACAGGGGGAGGGGAAGGATTGGAAATGAAGAAATTGTTGCTTATCTTACTCCTATATTGGACACAAAATCAACATTTCAAAATATCTTGCAAAATTGGAAGTGTCAACTGTATTTGATCAGCTTAAATTCAGTTTTGCTAAATTTTGATGAGTATTTTGTAAAAGACTATATTTCACTGATGTTCTCTCTAGAGGCATCTTTATCCTCTTCTAGTTCTCGTTAAGACACATCATTCTAGACATCATGGAGAAGCCTCAGGAGACCCATTGAGTAAAAGCAAAATCACAAGACACAACACACAGCTGAAGCATTGAGATTTAACAACATCACTCAACAGCTTAGTGCTTGGTTGCAGAGCTTTTTGGCTGACTGCAAAAATCACATTTGTGCCAGCTGGCTAAGAGCTTTACAGTTCTATATTCTCAACCAAAATGATGAACATTCTCCCATGGTGTTATCCTTCTTCCCTGATCAGTTCTTTCATCCCCTGCCAGAAAGTCCTTTTTTAAAAAAACTTAGGCCAAGAATAGGAATAGTATGTCTTTCTTGATGATGTTGAACTGCAACTCCCAGCAGCCTTATCCAGGATAGCCAGTGGTAAAGAATGCATGGAGCTGAACTACAACAACATCTGAAAATCTGCACAATTCCCATCCCTGAATTGGGTCAAAGAAGGGAGATCTTTGTCGTTTCAGATGATGACAGCTGACAAGGTTGGGTCTGATTCTTCTGCTATTCCTTCAGAACAAAGAAAGTCCCATGTAGAGTCCCTTCTTTTGCAAGCAAAATACATAAAAGTCTGTAGCACTTTTGGCCCCTCCCTAAACTGCAAACCCCAGGATTCCATAAGATGTTGAAAGTGAAATGATAGCACTATAACAGCCTAGTGCAGAAACAGCCTATATCTGCTAGATTAGTAACCAAGAGCACTATTTCCTGGAATAAACCTTGCCTGTGCTTAAAGAATTGTGCTACGCTCACATATATTTCTGAGGATCTGAGCACAGTTAAAAGTGCTGGTGTTGATGATCATAAAAATCCTATATGTGGCTAGGGATCTGAGGGATCACCTCCTCACACAAACTTGTGCCCACAAACTTGAAATAATATATAGACCAGGGTTGGGAATCAGATGGCCAAGTGAGTAGAGTTCCCATACTACCCAGATGACTAAGTTTTGACCCATTTCTAGTCATGACATTCAATGCTTATCTGACCCATCATCTGTCATGCATACAAAGCATTAATTTGGGGGGGGGAGAGAGAGAGAGAGGGAAAACTCTGGCCCTTCTAGGATCAGAGTTGTGGGACAAAATGCATAGTCATACTTGTGTTCAGTTGTTTTCTGAGAAACAAGCCTGCTGTTCCTTGACTTTGAGCATCTTTGGTCAATGAAATATAACAAAAACCAAAATGCACAAAATAGCAATACCTTTATTGGTCAACCAAAATGCACAAAATACATCATGCAACAAAAAAATTATTTTTCTGTTGCTAATCAAGTTGAAATTTTATTACCTGCCTTTTACTGCCCTTTGTCCCTGGTCCCCACATGGACAAGAAGGGTATGGACTTCATCTGAATTGAGTTCACTCCAGAATAACTGAACTACAACAGAAGTATACCATAGTCATTTTAATTCTCCTGATTTTTTTTAAACATCTTTTGCCTGAAGAAGCCAGTACAGCTTCAAAAACTTGCATGATGCATTTTGTGCATTTTGGTTGGCCAATAAAGTTATCACTCTTTTGTGGATTTTGTTGCATTTTGCTGTACGACCAACACAGCTACCCCTGAATATGGCTTGGCTTTTGGTTTGGTTTGTTTTGGCCAATGAGTGAGGTTCCATCCCTATGATTTACGTTTGTGACACTCCTTGCCCAGATCCCTGTCATAACTATGCAGGAAAGTCTAGTTTTTGGAGAAAAATCTACCTGAAGTTTGTTTTGCAAAGCTCCTTGCAAAGTCTGTATGGAAAGTAATGGAGTCATTAGAGCAAAGGAGAGATGCAACAAAGCAGGGTAAAAGTTGTAATATAATAATTAGTTTAGTGGAATTAGTTCCATGGAACCAATCACTATAATCCAAAGTTTCACAGAGTCTGTTGCTTTTTATGACTTGCTCGATGTAGCAGCATTATATATTTTTGTTTGATGTCTACCCAAACAAAAAAATTGAGTTCCTTTTTATAAGGAGTTGAGGTTCTCTCACGGCCTGTTGTGGAAAGAAAAAAGTCATTTCCATTATTGCCACCTTCTCTTAACTCCACTTTGCTTTCTCCCCACCACTGCTCCTGCAACTAACTCCCTGCTCACCTTACTTTATCTCCCTCTCCTCCTGCTCCTTTTCCTGGAGCAGTGGCAACACCACTTCCCTCATCTGCTTGTTTACCTGTCCTCTATCTAAAGCTGCTCTGCGTTTAAAGCCCTGTAGAGGAGAGACAGCAGCAGCATAAAGTGAAACAAAGGGGAGGAAGAACAGAGAACTGGAGATGCAGCAGTAAGGATGTGAAGCATGGCACAGGTGCAAAACAAATCAAACTGGAGTGCAGTGAAGGAAAGATAGGAGGTGAGGCAGGTGGATGCAAAGTGCAAAAGAAGGGAGTTGTGGCAGCACAAGGTGATGGGTAAGAAATGGCAAGGAGGAATGAGAAGGTGACACCTGTATGTGGTGGAGTGCAAGAAGCAATGAATAGAGGGAAGCATGGCAAAAGTTTGAAGTGAGGCAAGAGAGGGAAAAGTGGAGAAAGGTGAAAGGTGCAGTGGCAAGGAGCAAGAAAAGAAGGCATAAGGTGATGGAAAGTATAAAAGAGTGAGTAGAGGTGTCACAAGGTGGGACAAAGAAAGAAAGAAAAGTGGGAGATGCAAATGATGGAGGGCAAGGAGTAAGGGAGGGGACCAAAACAAGGTGAGGTAAGGAAGGTAGAGAGATACAGCTGCAGAGAGGAAGAGAGGGAGGCCTTGTGAAAGCAAAGCAAAAGCAGAAGGAGGGAAGAAAAGGGTGAGATGGGGTACAGTTGGAGGTACAAAGAACAAAAGAAGTAGGCACAAGATAAGGAATGATACAAGAGAAGAAAGTATGGTTTGTAAATTCACCCTTACTTTTCTCTGCATTTCCCCAGTGAATCACATCACCATCATTGCTGGGTGCTTCCTGTGCTATTTTGGTGGATCTGTACCTTTTGCCATCAGTAAAAAAAAATCTGAGGGCAAAAAGAAATACTGTAGTGATCTGATGAGAATGTCACAGCACTAGAAGTGCCTGGACATGATGAAATAGTATTATGTTGATGATGATGTTATCACACACACACACACACACACACACCCTGCACGAGGAATACACATGGTCACTTTGCACAGTTCCTGTCTTATTATTAATCCCCACCACAATGCTGTAAGATAGATTTGCTGAAATGTAGTGATGGCCCAAAGACACATGGTAAATTTCATGACTAAGCAAAGATTTGAATTTAGGACTTTGTGTTCCAATCCAGCACTATATTTGTTACTCTATACTAGTTCTCTCAGAAGAGCACAGTGGTTACTATTTCTTCAAAAAAAGGTACCAAGAGTAAAGCATAGTGGAAGGGAAAAAAAGAAACAATTATAAATATGCTAAATTGTGTAATTACAATCACTTGCCCAATATGGAAAATAGCTGCCCAGATTTGAGGATCTGGAATATGGCAACCCTAACTGTAGGCTGCATGTGGCTTCTGAAGCCAGAACCTGCCCATCAACCCTTCATTCATTTTTTTCCCACAAAATTGAAAGATTGTGTCTTCAGGGGTCCAATTGTCCCTTTACAAGGCATACCCATATTTTGTTTTAGCCAAGAACTGGTTTTGTCATAAGTGGCTAAGTGTACACCCCACAGTGAATCAGGGGTCTATGAAAATTGATTGTCAGTTCTGCTTTATGATATCACTTCCAGGTGCCCCGCCATCTTCGGCAACTAGACCCAGGGCCTTTTTGGTGGCAGCACACTGTCTATGAAAACCCCTTCTCAGGGAAACTTGTTTGAGGCTCTCTTCAAAACCTTTTTTATTCTCTTAGGCTTTATTTAAAATTCTTTGATTGTTTTTAGCTTCTTTATTTCATTTTATTTTATTCTGGATATTTTTGTCATTTATTTAGTGTACAGGAAAGGAAGACGGTATTTTTATTGTGGTTTATATTATTTATGTTGGCTGCCCTGGAAAACAAGCTGTACAGACACCTTAAAGAAAGAAAATGGCAGTGTCCCAGGTTAATAGTCTGTCAGAACCACTGGGGGTGAGAGGGAGCAGAGTAATCTAATGAATTCAACAGCATCTTCCCTGCCAATTTTCACAGTGTCTCAAGAAATGGCTGAGTGAGCTCTGGTCTGGTCAGAAGCTATAAGATACTTAATAGTTATGCACTTGATAAAAACCAGGAAGTAGCCAGCCCTGAAAAATGTCTCATAGTGACAGTGGATGCTAATCCCTGCCTAGTTCTAAAAGTGCAAAGGAGGTGAGAGGAGGATATTAGAGCTTAACTATTACAGCATCGAGAATGGTATGGTATTACAAAAGTATGCTTTCATTTTCCCAGAAACCCTGACTCAGGAAAGAGTTATAAGACCTTTTCCCCCCACTTTGAATTTATTTTGTCAGCCACTCCTTGCAGGAGATCCACATTAGTTCCCTGTTTTGTGAAACTAGTGCTGCACCCATGCTTTTTCTCTCTCTGTTTTTAAACTAATATGCATTGACCTTATTAAGCCAGAACATGGCTACTCAAGACACACTGCTGCCGGATGTGAAAGCAATGATGCCCTCCCATCTGTTTCCACATAGTGAATTCAGCTGGGCCTGCAGTTGAGTCTTGAACATTGATGTCAGGACAGCATCCATATACTCCAATTGTGCCACTTTAACATGGGCACTTCCAATTAATCTTCTGCTGTCCCACTTTTTCAGCTGCTTTTAAAATATCCCAGATTCTCTCTGCTTCCCCCATTTTCTTTCTTTGTGCTTAGCATACTTCATACAACAGACTGATTTTAAAGTGCAACAGTAGGCCAGAATTCTGTATCAACTAGTTAGTTATACTTAACCAAGTAACTTCTCCTGGCTCAGCCCCCATCCCAAACCTGATGGAGACATTGTTCAACCACGTTTTGATTGCTGACAGAATAGGCCTCCTTATCTCCACACAGGTGATGCCCGGTGAAGCAGGTTGGAGGGAAAATTACAATCATGGCAATAGTTTCAAAATCTTGAGTAAGTAATGATCATGAATATGAAACTGTTGTGGATGAGTAAATCTAGGTAACTGTTCTGTGTTCATAGACCGGAGCCATTTCTGCACTAGACTGTTATAGCGCTATTATTCCACTTTCAACATCCTGTGGAATCCTCCTGGAGAGGAGAGGGCAGAATCTTGCTGTTCCTTGTAGGCTCAGGCAAAAGCTGGGCGGCCCCTCCCAGAACCGCAAACCCCAGGATTCCATAGGATATTGAAAGTGGAATAATAGCGCTATAACAGTCTAGTGCGGAAATGGCCTTAGTCACAATTTTGACACTATTGCTATAATCATAATTCTTCCCCCCAACATCAACCAGGCATCAGCTGCGTGAGGACAAGGAGATCCATTCTGCCAATGATCATGGTATGGCTGAGTGACATTTCCATCAGGTTTAGGGGGGATTGGGCCAGGAAAAGTTACTTAGATAATTTAACTAAGGGCCTTTCCACACTATACTGTTAGTGCTATTATTCCACTTTCCATATCCTGTGGAATCCTGGGGTTTGCAGTTTAGAGAGGAGCATTTAGAATTCTCAGCCAGAGAGCTCTTTGGCCACAGTAAGCTACAAACCCCAGAATTCCACAGGATGTTAAAAGTGGATTAATAGCGCTACAGCACTGTAGTGTGGAAAGGCCCCAAATAGCTGATAAAGAATTCTAACCATAATTTACGTTCAGTTAACTCCGCAGTGTGGAGAGGAGAGGAGGGGGCAGAATCTTGCTGTTCCCTGTAGGCTCAGGCAAAAGCAAACTGTTTCAATCTTTCCTAGCTTGTGTGTTCTTCTTCATTAATAACTTTGGCCATCTTGACCACACTCTGGCCATACACATCCCAACTTTCATCAATGAAATGTTAGAGGATATGAGCATCCTCCACCTCATGTAGCTTATTCAGGTCAAGGCAGGCACACAGAATGGGAAAGCCTATTAGTTTCACCTTTTCCCATAGTCAATTTGCCGAAAAACTCAATTTCTTTTCTTCCAACATATGAAGGAATTTGAGAGTTTTGGCAAATTCTTCAAATGCAAACTGAACCAAAGTTCTCCACCACATGCACCATACAAATTGAATTCCAAGCATGGGAAGGACTGTGTTGTATCCAGTGCTTAGAAGTAATCAGTTATGAGTAATGCAGTTACCTGTCATTAGTTACTTTCAAGGGAACAAAGATATAGCAAAGACGGATTTCAAATACATTTTAACAAGTAAAATCAAAGTGACCTTGTAGATATAACAGGTATCAGTGTCTAACTACTTTCAAATGTTGCCTTTAAAGGGTGTTTTTATAGTTTTGTGTCTTTCTTTTATCAATCCTAAGATTTTCTTTTTCAAAATCATAATAAAAATAATTGATTATAATAAAAATATCAGAGGCAGATCAACAAGTAACATAACAAGTTATCTGTTTTCATCATCATAATGGGTAATGACATTAAGGAAGAATGCTTTTAAAAAGTGTAAGAAGTAATAGAATGAACTACTTTTTGAAAGTAACTTTCCAAGCTCTGTGCCTTCCTTCAATAGTTGTTACAAATGAGGACTACCAAAAGATGAAAGAGAGGTAGGTGCTTTAATTCATGTCTGAACATACAGGGATTCAGATCCAATCTGTAACAGATAAGCACTCAAAGCACAAAGAACAGTTAGATGAACCTGTCACTTTCAGTTTCTCCTATATTTGTGTTTTATCCCTCAGATCTCAAGTTCTTTCCATCTAGTATGAAGACACTTGTAAAAATTGGTTGTTCTTATCAACAATAAACCAAAATGAAATCCTCAGCCTTCCCCATATGATCAACAGAGAGCTCTCCCGCAGCTTCCCCCAAACTTCCCAGCATCTGCCCGTTGAGGCTGCTGGCTCACTTGCCCAATGGTGGAATCAGCCCTGAGTCAGAACAATATGGAAGCTTTCACCAAAGTCTGTTTTCTTTGCAGTCTTGCAAAGAGTGCATGTGTGTATTTGTTGAAAACAATGGTCTCTGTACTTAACTGACAACTTTATCAGACAAGATAAGCTATTTTTGTTATCGACAGATCCAGGAAGTAGAAACAAACATCATGATACTCTGGGAAAGTTGTAGATTTGGCAGTCTCCCAGCCGGCTGTATTACTTATGCAACTAGTAACAAATATCCTTATTTCATTTCTACCCTACTGTTCCTCCAAGAAGGATAGGGTGCCATATGCAGATTCTTCCACTCTCCTCATAGCAATCCTGTGAGATAAGTTAGGCTGAGAGATAGTGAAAGGCACACAATGAGCCTCAAAGCTGAGTGGGGATTTGAACTGCCCCCCCCCAGTTTTAATACACAAGGATACTGCCATGTGGGAGAGGTCTCAATATTCATAGGCAGGTAATTATTAACTTTAACTACTTGCAGGTATATCTTTATAAAAACAATGAAAACAAAAGACACTCCATTAAAACAATCACCACCATGGTTCAGCTGAAACTAGTAGCGGTCTGAGTACATGGGCCCTTGGTATCCACTAGGGCAGGACTTTCCAAACAATGTGCCGCAACACATTAATGTGTCACCTGATGTGTTCAGGTATGTCGCCTCCCAAGGCCAAGAAAGATGCCTACCCACCAAAGCCTGGCCCGCTGCCGCCACTCTCACTGGGGCCTTTCCCTAGCAAGAATGACAGCAGTGGGCAAGGATCGGGTGGGAAGGCCACCTTTCATCATCCTAGATATGCCTCTGGGTACCTCCGGTTTGCTAATAAAACTGAATTACTGTGTCACAAAATGATGCATGTCAAAAAAGTGTGTCACTAACATGAAAAGTTTGGAAAGCTCTGCACTAGGGTTTGGTTGCAGGATCCCCTGTGGATACCAAAATTCATAGAAGCTCTAGTCCCATTGTGTAGAATGGTATAGTAAAATAGTGCCCCTTGGTTCAATCTATGGATGCAGAATCTGCAGATATGGAGGGCCAACTGTACCATGAAAGCAATAGTAAGATAATGTTCATTTAGTACACTTCTGATTAATAATTCCTGAGGGATCTCAACTACATAGGACCCATGGCGATCCAATTATGCCTGATCATATTTTGGAAGGGCTTGTCCCCTCCTGTAAATTCTTGGGGAGCTTGAGTCCCCCTGCTTCCCTGTTTTGGGGTCAATGGTAGTATAACACTCTGAACACTATAACCATTATGCAATGGCTTACTAGAATATGTAGAAACAAGCAGTACAAGTGTGTAGCTGAATCAAGTTCCAAAGAAACAGGTGGTGGGTGGATTGCACAAGCTAAAGGTTTTTCAGTGGATATGTTTGCAATTATTCCTGGCAAGAATTCTAGCCTGCCCTTCTGTCACCCTGCCCTGCCTTGCTTTACCTTGCCCAGCCCTATTACAAGAAGTCCTTCCTGATTCTATCACAGTGACTCCCAGTTACCTGCAAATGCTGTCCAACTTAACTATGCAACTTAACCAACTATGTCTATCAGGGTCAGAGATTCAGATTACATCATGTTTAATCCTTCAGGCTACATGAATCAAAAGAACTATTGATACTGTGTCATTTAATGAAGATCTAACATAATCAGGCAAGCCTCCACAAGCCTGCTGACATACACAGCATTAGCAAAGAAGGCAACTCATGCACCTTCAGCAAAAAGAGAAGCAGCTTGGAAAGCAGCCTGATTGAGAAGGTGAGACAGCAACAAAGAAATAGAAACCCACAAGGTGGGTTTGTGTGTTCATTCACCAGACATGCAGCTTTCCCATACAGGTGTATTGTGGGTAAATTTATAATGATAAAATCACACCACAGGACAGGACAGGAAGCAGACAGATTGACACCTGTTTCATCTAAGAGAGACACTCTTCCTGTGAGAGCTGCAAAGCAGACAGAAATTCACTAGTAAAGAAAAAAAACTGCACAAATTTCTACTTCTTTTGTTTTAATCCTCTTTTATTATTGGCAACTTTATTCTAAGCATTTCTTGGAAGATTTATTCAGAAGGTTTGCCGCTGCCCCATCTGGAGCTGAGAGTGTGACTTGCCCAATGTCACCCAGTGGGTTTCACACCCCAATCTCCTGAAGTCCTAGTAGTCCAGCATTCAAAGTGTTACACTATGCTGACTCCAGTTGTCTGTTTTTAAGGTGTTTAGTAAAAGGATAGGGTATCTCTCAGAAAACAAAGATTCCCAGAAAACTGGAAGTGGCCAGAAGTATACTAGTGCTTTTGAAAAAGTGGTACTTTCAATATTAAACAATGTAGGGGAACTATTTGAAAGATGAATTGTGACTCTTGAAGGCTTCCAGGAGGGGAAAAAACAACTTTTTTGACTAGGAAAAGAGTGGTCCAGGGAATCTAGAGAGGTTGAAGCCAGAAAAACTGCCATGGGGATGAATGTGGCCTTCATAATTTACAACTGTCTACTTTACACTCCAGGCATTTGATGAAGTTGGCTGTTGTCCCTATTATAATAAATGTGTTTGCTTTCAAAGCAGGGTTGGGCAATAGCAGCACACTAAATGCTGTTTCACTGCTATTCCCAGCCGCACGAGCTAGGATAACTGCTACTGAGCTCTGGTAGCTGGTGGCTTCCATATGTCAATAAGGTGATGAATCAGTTCCAGGTTTTAGTCTAAATGATCTATCCAAGGTGCTGAGTCAGTCCTCAAATCAGATGTAGCAACCTGGATAGTTTCTTCAAAGTTCAGGCTAAAATCCAGAGCAAATTTACTATCCCACTAACATGGGAGCCACTAGCGGTCACTGGTGATGAACTTAAACGTGTTAACTTGGGAAGAAATTCCTGAGTTCATTGGGGCTTATGCTGAAGTAAGTGTGCATACCACTGCAACCACTATTGTAAAGAAACTGATCTTAATCACACTGCCTTGGTGGCTCTCTTAAATTATGAAATAGAGAGTAAATTCCCTGCTCTATTGATACGGCAGCCACCAGGTTCAAGCGGTGGTGATGGATCATGGGAGCTTCAATCCAGTGATATCTGGAAGGTCACAAATTACTTGCCCCTGCTTTAAGCTGCTTATAGTACTTTTTGTTATAGCTGGGTAGGTGAGAGAGGAAGGGACATTTGTGGGTGGAAAAAGCTATCTATTGTTTTTCTCTAGAGCCTTTGCCCATGCTGTCCAATGAATGGCTTGCATCCAGCACTGATTAATACAGTCCCTCTCTGTATTAATTGTTTCAGGGATAATAATTGTTACTATAATTCTTACAGTGTTTTTGATGTTGTGTGCCTTCAAGTCAATTCCCACTTACAGTAACCCTATCTTAGGCTTTTCTTGGCAAGACTTATGCAGAAAAGGTTTCCATTACCTAAAGCCGAGAGACTGTGACTTGCCCAAGGTCACCCACTGGCTTTCCATGCCTAGTCTCCAGCAAGAGCTCAACTAGTAGCCCAATCACACTCCACTGTTATAGCGCTATTATTCCATTTTAACTGCCGCAGCAACATACTGTGGAAATCGGGGGCTTGTAGTTTAGTGAGGCCCAAGAGCTCTCTGACAACTCTAAATACCCCTTCCTGAACTGTCAATCCCAGAATTCCAAATGATGTTGCCATGGCAGGTAAAGTAGAATAATAGTGCTATAGCAGTGTAGTGTGACAAGGCCCTTAGAGAACAGAAGGAGGTCAGCCTGGCAGAGTGCACAGAGACAGAGGCAGTGGGCTGGGGCTGGGGCTGGGGAGGTAGGGGGAACGGAAACAAACTTGGGGGGGAGCTGAATTAGGCATGTGAAGTATCAGAGGAAGCCTTCAATCACACAGGGGAAATGAACCAGGGGAAATGGACCAGGGCAACCTGGCAGAGCAGGTGAGGAAGTTGTATTAAGAGGGAAGGAGGGGGAAAGGAAAGGCAAAATTGTTATTTAAATACAATTAAGGTTAGGCATATTTCCAACAGCAATTATCACAGCTAAGGGCATTTAAAGTGAGTGTTGCCATAGCGATCAATCTTTTGAAGTAGTTGGTTAGTAAATGTGTTCTCTTTTTTTGATTTTCATAACACAGTAACCCTACTCAGACCACAACACTACACTAGTTCTTATAGAACCGTACATTTGCAGACCATATGCATTTGTAAAGAAGCGTGTATCTTTATGTATATAGACAGGCAGGCAGGCAGGCAGGAAAGCACATATTCAGGGTTATGTTCCATTGTGTTTGGTGTTTGCTCATGTCTTTACTACACAAGTAACGACACCATCAAAATATTTGAAAGAGACAGCCAAATGCAATTTCTGCAATGATCATCAATGTATTACAGGTAGGAGTCCAGCAGTAAAAACAACAGGTTTCCAATTTTCTACAATCTAGATGAAGGCCATTTCTGCACTAGACTATTATAGTGCTGTTATTCCACTTGCAACATCCTATGGAATCCTGGGGTTTGCAGTTTCGGGAGGAGCTGGCCGGCCCCGCTCAAAACTGCAAACCCCAGGATTCCATAGGATGTTGCAAGTGGAATAATAGCACTATAACAGTCTAATGCAGAAATGGCCGAAGTGTGGAGAAATGAAGGCAAAAGCTTTGTCAGTTTGCTTGGGTAGGCTGCTGAGCAGGCCAGAGTGGCAGCCAGTTGGTGAAATTATTGTTCCTTTGCTCCCCCTTCTGGTCAAATCTAGGTTAACCTCCAAATTTCTTCATATTTTATCATATGATAATAGGAAGCAATAGATGTTCTGTTCACCTTGGTGCTTGCTGATTTCCTGAGGACTGAATCCTGACCCCCAAACATCTAAAGGAAACTTGGATGGGAGAGGAGGAAGAGTGGTCCTGCTGCAGAAAAACGGCTTTACTATTGGTTCAAGTGTGTCCATTTTTGAAAAGCAAGCTGTAGGTTAGAGAACTCATAATGGCAAGTATGTGTTCTTGAGAAAATGAAAAATGAGCATCAACCTATTCCTAAAAGGAAAGGGGAAGCCTTTCTTTTGTTCAGCCTGCCCTCATTTTTCCCCCTGTGAAAAACATCACAGAAGTATGGAACTGCACAAGGAACCCATGTTGTGTGACTTGGGTAGAGATAGTAGCTACTCTCTCACAGAGGTATTTTAAACAAGCTTAGGTTCCTATTTCCCAAATTCCCCTGGCGGATCCAGAGAAACATGCATATATCAGAAGGGGGAAAACCTAAGGAGATTTTTATATTATAAGGTACACTTTTCTGCTGTAGCATTTTGCTTTAAAAAGCACGAATTAGTGTTTTGTGTTTCGATCCATTAAAAAGTACAGCTTTTTTGTGACAATGGCAGCAATCATATGCAATCATATGCATTGCTTACTTGCTTACTTGAGCATGAATCCCAGTGGACTGGACAGGATTTCTGGCAGCTGGATGCTCCCATATCCATGGGATGGTGGGTCTGTTCTGGGTCTTAGGCTGAATTTCAAAGGTGCAAAACCTATTTTGGAATAGGATTCAGCACCTTGAATAGATCCATTAGTGTTTACAGTATCACAGTACACAATTACACTACTATGTTTCCACTTTAACCACCATGGTTCTGTCCTAGGGAATCCTGGGATTTGGAGTTTAGAGACGGGTATTTAGAATTCTGAGCTAGAAGGCTCTGCTGCCTCACCAAACTATAAGTCCCAAGGTTCCATAGAATATGGCAGTCTGAGTGGAATAGAGTGCTAGAATTGCGTAGTATGAAAGGGCTGTAAAATTTGGAGCACATTCACCATCCCATAGAGATGGGAGCCAGCAGCCACCACCAATAACAGCACATTTCTGAAATACATTTTTCCATTTTAAGATTTTGCTCTGGTTATGTCTTAAATCCTCAAATGAAGGATCTGATCAACTATTACATATTTTACGTCCTGAGGTACACACACTCTCTCACTCCAGCTCCATAATCACGCTTCATACATCGTCATACACTGAAGATGGAGATAGGAGACAAAACTCTTACCACTCCTTTATCACTCTCATTGAATCGAACATCAGTGGTCACGTATGTGTCATGTTCTTTTTATTGCTTATGTAGTGATCTGAGGTTTTTAATAATTTCTTTGTAAGCGGTTAACAAACAGGAAATATTGGGAAGGGATCTGTTACGGAAAGGCATAATGTACATGTTCAGAAGATCCTGCATCTTCTTGTTGTTTTAATTTGCTTCACAGTTCTTGAAAGGGCAGAGGATGTCTTGCATGACCTAAAGATTTCCAAAGCAACAATACCACCTTGAAATCAACTGGTTAAAACTAGGTTCATTTAAATCTGCACTTAAATGTACTTTGTCTTAAATGGTTTTAACTGATTTCAAAATTGTTTTAAATGATTTTAACTGATTTCAAACTGTCCTGTTTAACTTGTCAAACTATTTAACATGCTTTTAGTTTCTTTAATTTTTTTTTTACTGTTTTACACTGGTTCAAAATGTTTAAGCTAATTTTATTTTATGCCACCTTGAGATCCCATGATCTAGAGTGGGATACAAACATTTTAATAAACAGACAAACACAGTACAGTCAGCCCTCCACATTTGTGAGTTTCACTTTTGCGGATTTGATTATTCATGATTATTTGCTGTCACCCCTGCTGCCTCCCTACACTATTTTTAACAGGGACTGCAAGTCCTGTGAGACTGAGAAACTGTGAACGAGGCTTGCAAGTCCCTCTTAAAAACGGTGTGGGGCAGCAGTGGAGGTGGCAGTTCACCCCCACAAGCCACCCACTTCTGCCTAATGAAGGAACCCTAATGCTTCAAAGTAATGCATGGTGGGTTGAATATGGTGATCATACTTTTTTTGTGTGTTAAATATGATTTAGGAGGGCCTAGAGTTATTCACAGTTTTTTCACTTTCACGGAGGTCCTGTGCTCCTAACCCTAGCGAATGTGGAGGGATTCCTGTATCTTCAGTCAAGTAACCCTGGTTGCAGTGGGTAGAAACTGTTGGCAGTGGTTAGAAACTCTTTTTAAGGATTATGTAGATATTCCATTTAGTGGCCTAAATACCCTAAAGCAGTGGTTCTCAACCTGTGGATCCCCAGATGTTCGTGGACTTCAGCTCCCAGAAACCCCAGCCACTATGGTCAATGCTCAGGGCTTCTGGGAGCTGAAGTCCATGAACATCTGGGGACCCACAGGTTGAGAACCACTGCCCTAAAGGCACCAGATCCTGTCTGAACTTGCAAACTAAGCAGAGTCAGCCCTGGTTAGTACTTGAATGGGAGACCACCAACGAATACCAGGTGCAACAGAGTATATTTCAGAGGAAGGAACTGGCAAAACCACCTCTGAGTGTTCCTTGCCTAAGAAAATGTTATGAAATTCCTGGGGTTGCCATAAGTCGACAAGTAGCATGAAGCCACACGCACATAGAGAGAGAGTCCATTTATAAACTGCAGCTGAGATCCTGCTTCAGACACAGCTAGAATGCGGAAACTACATTTAATTCCCTGTCTGACCCCTGAAATCCATTTAAAAGTCAGTCAGCTTTCCAGAGCAACCTAGCTCAGTTCTGCTGCTGATCAGGGTGCTCCAGGATGATGTGACTAGCTCCCTCCTGTTAGTGAGCAAGACTGCAATGAAGAGTTGTGAGAGTTCCTTGGGGGATACCCACTTCAGTTCCTCACAGCCTCACTTGCTGGCAGGAGGGGTCGCATCATCCTGCAGCACCCACCTCAGCAGCAGAACAGACTCCCATCACTCTGGACAGATGACTGACTTTTAAGATGGACTTCAAGGTCATTTGTAGTCATGGCAATAGACCCATCCTATGGAATCCTGGGTTTTGTACTGTGCGTGGTAAGGCACTGGAGTGCTCTGCCTGGGAATTCGAAATGTCCCTCCCATAGTTCTATCCTATGGAACTATGATAGTTATAGTGCAATAATAGCACTATAACTATGTAGTGTGAAAGGACCTGAAGTCTGGGTTTCCTCATTTCTGTCTTCCTATAGGATGCACAACCTGATCGTTGAACAGAGCTTCATGCAGCTGAAAGTTCAACAGTTCTCCAGCAACTGAGGTTCAATTAAGTAAAGAAAATTGTTTAACCCTCAACTTAGATACAATAGGTTTAAATAAGAATGAGAGTTATGTAAAAAAACAAATTTTAAAAGCGGCTCATGCTGTTATTGCTTTAGGTTGGAAAAAGAAATCAATGTGGAATGAGTTTTACTTGATAAAATATATAGAAGAAGTTATATTATTTGACTTTCTCAGGGAAAGAAGGTTAAAGTGTAGTAGACAATGTTGTAAAGAATCATGGAGTGACAACTGGAAATTCATGATTGAGAAAGTAAAAGAAAAATCAGGGTATGAAGATGTGATTAATTTGATTAAGATTATATCCCATATCTGTGAAAAAGCGTTCTAACATAAATTGATACCAAAAGGGTCTGGATCCTCTGTTAGCTGTTTGAGAATGTTGGGGGGGGGGTGTTGGATAGGTTGAAAAGGCATTGCTGTTGAAAAAGTTTTTTTTCTCCCTTGTAATAACATTGTCATACAGTATATATTAATGTATATTTAGTATGTGATTCATAATAAAAGTGGGGGGAAACAGTTCTCCAGCAACTGAAAGTGTCCTTAGGGGAATGAACACCTTGCCCTAGGTTTCTTTCTTTCTCTAATATTTCTTTAAAATATGCCTTTTCAAACCAAACAGAAGAAAAATTTTGAAGAAAGCCCTGTCTATATACCAGTGCTTATACCTGTGTGTCAACTGGATTTTCTACCTCAAGTATCAATTTTTTTCATTCTGTCCCTGTTCCTTGCCTGCCATCAGCTGTCCGCTACAGTTTCTGCTAGGTCAGGCAGAAGTTCAGGTAACATTAACCAGTCCATCATTCACAATATATTTTACTCACAAGAAGTAAATTCTACCATACTAAATTGTGCTTACTTCTTTGCAGGTATGCGTTTATAACGATAGTCTTATCTGAGCATTCATTCCAACACATGTTCTTAGATTTATTTATTTATTTCTAAAATCCTTCTTGCTAAGTAAATTGCAGATTTCTATAGTTAATGTCAATTTTACTTTCATTTTATCCTATGGCTATTAATTTGTTTAGATTTTACATCTTCTTTTATTGCTATAGTTTGGTTTCATGATTTTAATCTTTATTATGTAAGCCACCCAGAGAGCTTCAATTATTGGGTGATATAAAAATGCAGTAAAAAATGAAGTAACTAGATCAAAATACTAAATACAAACATAAAATATAGAAGAAATGAGTTCTCTCAGGCCATTCATAGCTCCATAAGTAGAGGATGTCCGTACCATTAGGAAAGATGAGGAAGCTACCTTAGGCAGCATAGTTTATTCACTTACTATGGCATTTTTACTACTGGGGTAAGGAGAGATTCTTGTGGCATTTTCTGTCTCAGTTGTGCTCTGGGCACTATGCCCCTGACCCAGTGCACATGTGTGATTCCACTTTGCCTTCAGCAGCTAAAGGCCTTTGGGCAGGTCTGTCTTCAAGGAGCTAATAGCATGACTTCCTTGGTAATTCCTTTTTGGGAGTAGCGTTGCCAAACTGAAACTGGAGAGAGCTCCTGTACCTTTAATTTTAACGTAGAATAGCAATAGCATGTGCATTTCTATATCGCTTACCAGCTAAGTGCTCTCTAAGCAGTTTACAATGTGTTAGCTAATTGCCCCAACAAGCTGGGTACTCATTTTACTGACCTGCGGAAGGATGGAAGGCTGAGTCAACCCGGAGACCAGCAGGATTGAACTCAGAACCTTGTTGGTGCAGTCCTGGCATTTAACCACCGCCCCACCAGTAGTAGTAGTAAGAAGAGTGACTTTCAGCTGGTGTTGCTTGTGAACACCCAACAAACAAGCAACACCTACTGAAATTCCCTCCTCCCTACAACCATTAAAGGTAGAGGAGCTGTTTCCAATTTTTACTGTAGCAATTCCCTCTAAGAGTTCTGTCATCTTCCCTGAGATCATATCAATCTTACTACCTCACTGAAAAGACTAATTGATTTTCTTTTCAGAAGACACTAACATGGGATTCTTGGTCTGGGCTTCTTTTTTCCCCCTGAATTTCTTCATTTCACACATTTCACTACAGTCTTTAAGTAGGCTCCCAGGAAGTTAGGTCTGGAGTGGTTTTAACAGTCTTTCAGAAACTGTTGATATGAACTACTATTACTACTACTTCATCATCATGCCTCTTCTGCTGGAGGTTGGACATCAGCATATCGAACCTGAGTTTGGATGTGACTGTTCTAAACAAAGATAGGAAGCACCTGAATCATTCTTAGGTTTTTCAAGAAAAAGTAATCTTTCTTCATACATTTGTTTTCCTAATTGACTTACCTTGATTTTTTTCATTTCTCCTTATATGACCAAAAAGTTCTAGTTTTCTGCAATTTATGGTTTTTATATTCTTGATCTTTGTACATTCTGTTAGATACCATTTTTGGTGGTCATCCTCTTGGTCCAGGATTTTCTCATTATCCTGTGATAATTCCACCTCTCCTTGATTCCATGCTATGCAGTAGAATTGAGAATACATAATACCATGCAGTGTGCATTCTCAATGGTAATTTTAAGTTTTTTGGTGTACCTTACACTTTTCATCTCAAACAAACTGCCCAACACCATCTATATTCTAACCTTTATTGAATGATTATGGTCAATTATTCAATCAAACAAATATTGGTATTTACATTTATAAACAGATTCTAATTTGGTATGGACTTGTAGATATTTTCTTTTACTACTATTACTAATAATTATGATGGTGATGATGATGATGATTTTTCAGACACCTTTTTTTCCTTTTAAAAGAGAATAATATAATTGAAATATCTAAAAATGTTGTAAGAACCCAAAAATATAATATAAAACAGCATCTTGTCCCACAAACAAATTATAGACTCAATCAATTGTTGTAATGCTAATATTTGAAATGATGGCATATCATATCCTGTTAAATGCCTAGCAGTAGAGAAATGTATTCATCTGGCGCCAAAAAGGCAATGATGTTGTGGCATCACTGGGGAAGGCATTTTATGGGGGCAGGTAACAACTGAAAAGAACTTTCCTCATATATTATCCTCCAAGACTAAATTACTTTAAAGAAAATGAAAAGGAGGAGATGTCAGCGAAGACTGTATGGGATGCTGGAAAAGCTGTGATGAGGGGCCTGCTCATAAAATGGAACACAGAATTGAAGAAAAAGAGGATGGAAAAGATAACAATTCTTGAAGCAGAAATCAAAAAGAAAGAAGAAGAGTTAAGGAAAGACCCAGCAAATAAAAGATTAAGAAGGAAGATTAAAAAGCTACAAGAGGAAATTCGGGAGGAGAATACGGTGGAAATGGAAAAGAAGTTAAGAATATTACGATTAAAACATTTTGAGAACGCTGATAAACCAGGAAGATGGTTAGCGTTCAGACTGAGGAAAAGACAAGAGAGAAATTTAATTTTACAAGTGAAGAAAAACAAATCGACATACACAGACCAAAAGACAATTATGGAAGTTTTTCGGAAATATTACAAAGAGTTATACAGTGAAGATAGTAATAAGAAACTGAAAGGAAAAATAGACAAATATTTAAAGAACAAGATATTCCAAGGTTGTTGGAAGATCAAAGAAGGAACTTGAACGCTAACATAACAATGATGGAAATTACAGAGGCAATAAAAAGAATGAAGATTGGGAAATCACCAGGACCAGATGGGTTCTCAGCGCTCTATTACAAAGAGCTACAAGAAGAATTGTCCTTGCCGATGCAGAAAATGTTCAATGAGATTATAATAAATGGGAAACCAGAATCATGGAGAGAAGCTAATATAATCCTGATATTAAAAGAAGATAAAGATCTGGCAGACCCAAAAATTATAGACCAATATCTCTATTGAACATTGACTATAAAATATTTACTAGTATAATTGCGGAAAAGACTGAAAAAGATTATACAAGAAATTGTTCACAAGGATCAAAATGGCTTCCTTCTGAGAAGATACATTAGAGATAACATACGGACAGTAATAAACATTTTAGAATATTATGAAAGACATAATGAGAAGGAAGGAATGATGGTTTTTGTGGACACAGAGAAAGCTTTTGACAATCTGAATCAAGAATGTATGATAGAATTATTGGAAAGAATGGGTTCTGGAAATAAATTCGTAAATTGGATAAAACAAATATACAAAGATAATAAGGCCCAATTAATCATAAATGGAGATAAGACAGCGGCAATCAAAATTAAGAAAGGAAGAAGGCAAGGATGTCTTTATCACCACTTCTCTTCATTACAACCTTAAAAGTACTTTTAAGGAAGCTGAGAGCTGACGATCGAATAAAAGGAATGAAAATAAAAGGACAGGAATACAAGGAAAAAGCTTACGTGGACGATCTAGTGATATTCCTTGAAGAACCGAAAACAAGTATTAAAAGAATGATAGAAATATGTAAAGAATTTGGAGAAGTAGCTGGGTTTAAGATAAATAAAGAGACAACTAAGATCTTGACCAAGAATATAAGAAAGAAGGAAATAGAGGATTTGATGCAGATGACAGGATTTAAAGAAGAAAGGAAGATTAACTACCTGGGAATAACGATAACTAAACAAAACAATGAGTTATTTGAAAATAATTATGGAAAAAAATGGAAGGAAGTCAAAAAAGATCTCCAGATATGGACAAAACAAAATCTGTCCTTGTTGGGATGGATGGCAACAATCAAAATGATGATTTTACCAAAGATAAATTATCTATTTCAGAACCTTCCAATAATCATTAATAGTAAATGTTTTCAGATATGGAGAAAAGAACTTTCGGAGTTTATCTGGAGTGGAAAGAAGCCCAGGATAAGATGGAAAACATTGATAGATAGAAAAGAAAACGGAGGCTGCGGTGTTCCAGATATTAAAATGTATTATTATGCAAATGGTATGACATGGATAAAGGACTGGATCACGCTGAGAGATGAAAGAATATTAAATTTAGAAGGTGCAGATCTCTGGTTTGGATGGCATGGATATTTGTGGTACAATAAAGCGAAGGAAGATAGAGAATTTTTAAATCACTATATAAGAAGATCTCTTTTGGAAATCTGGAAAGTATGGAAAAGAAAATTATACTTAAGAATACCATTGTGGGTGTCACCTCATGAAGCTTTGTACGGAAAGTGGAAAGGAGTAACAGACAGATGGATAACATACAAGGATCTATTGGTAGACGTGGGGAAAGAATCTCAACGTATAAAGACAAGAGAAGAATTGATAAGGGAAGGATGGAACTGTCAATGATTTTTATATATCCAGCTTAAAGAACAATTAAAAATGGACCAAAAATTAGAAGGACTGGAAATAAATACTCAGCTAAATGAATTTGAAAAAATAATATTTGAGAAGAAAGAGCATTTGACATCACATTTGTATAAATTTATGTTAGAATGAGAGCTAGAAATGGAGACTATAAAAGATACAATGATAATATGGGCCAGAAAAATAGGTCATGAAATCAAGCTGGAACATTGGAAAAAATGTTGGGAGAATACACAGAAATTTACGATGGCACAGAGCTTAAAAGAAAACCATCTTAAAATGGTACATAGATAGTATTTATATCAAGAGAAATTAAGTAAGATGTGTAAAACTAAAAATAAGAAATGTTGGAAGTGTGAAAAGGAGTGTGGCACCTTCTATCATATGTGGTGGCAATGTGAAAAAGCAAAAAAAAATATTGGAAGAGGATCCATGAAACAATTATGAAGATTTTGCAAATAAAGATGCCACTGACACCAGAGATCTTCTTGCTAAATATGACTCATCAGGTGGATAAAGAATATTACAAATATAAAAATAAGATACTTTATATGGTCACTGCAGCCAGAACCGTATATGCTAAGAACTGGAAGATTGGCTAAAGAAACTATTGGAATATGTCTCCCTAGAAAGTTTATCATTCACCCTGAAAGAAACAAGAAGGGGAGAAAAGGACAATGAAAAGATTGACATAAAAAAATATATTGAGAATAATTGGACAATGATTTGCCAGGAAGAATAATCAATAGGGACTAGAGGAGAAAGCAGAAATTGCTTGATAGCGGAAGAAAATAAATTGTCGGGAATAAGCATATTGGTGGCCAGTCAACGATTGCTTAATAATGTTAGAGATAACAAATAAAGGGAGAAGGAGCTAGCCAAGTAAAAGAAAGAAGGAAGTGAAAGAGAATAATATACAGTAAAGAATCAATTTGAGGGTGTATGATAAGTATGACAAGTAAAAATAGACATTACAATACATAGATACTATAAATATTTCTTTATTATAGACAATATAACCATTTATAATATTTTGCTGGAATGTAAAATAAGTAAATAGAACTTTAGGCATACAGAAATACTTATTTTTTTATGTATTCTGGAAAACGGATATAACAATTGTAATAATGTACGTTAGTATATGTTCTGTTTTTTTAATAAAAAAGATATAAAAAAATATTATCCTCCAAAGACTTCTTCAAGAAGATATTCAAAGGAAGGCTTCTGAATAGGGTATGGGCATGTTTCTGATAACAGAGGCATTCTGTTAAACAATGAGGTCCTGAGCCATTGATTGTCTGTATGAACTAAATTAGTGTTTTAAATTGTACCACTGGCAACCAGGACTGGTGGTAGAAAATAGATATCAGAGCTTCTGCTGGCTAGCTGTTGCATTCTGCATGAGCTGTCTTTTCTAACACTCAGAAATAGCCCAATGTACAAATAAGAGATTATTGGAACTAGAAGGCCATGAACTGAGATTTGGGTGGCACAGGTTTTTGTGGTATGATAGTTAAAGTGAATGCACAGTGTAAGAGTCACGATGTGAGAAAAGCTTTATTGAGCATATGGAACAAATATAAATGAAAGCTGTGTCCTAAAACACCTTTATGGGTGCCACCACAAGAGGCTTTTTACAGAAAGGAGATGATGGCAAAAGAAGTTTTGACGACATATCAAAATTGTTGGAACATGATCAAGAACAATGCTGAATCAAGTTAATTGAAACATTAACCACTGAAAAGAAAATCCTTCAGAAGTTTTCATATAGAGAATTAATGGGGAGGTATAAAGTTGATTTTAAGATTGGTAAGATACATAAACTTTTGTTAAAATTGGCAAAAGCAATGGTCAAAAATTATATGATTAGATAGGCACAAAATATTGGACATAATATTCAGTTGGATCAAAGGGGAAAATGTGGCTAGAAGAAATTAAGTTTGCATTAAGATCTCAAGAAGAATTTTTACAAGGTGATATACCAATGGTATCTGCCACCACAAAAATTGGCCAGAATACATAAAGAGGTTGATAATAAATGTTGGAAATGTGATCAACAAGTGGGAACATTTTACTACATATGGTGGACTTGGTGAGAAGGCCAAAATACATTTTATGGTATATAAAATTTTTGAAAGCTGACGTGCAACAGATTCAGGAGGTGTACTTTTTGGGAGGAATGGAACAGCAGTTGGAGAAATATGGCAAGATATTACGATATATGACTACCACAGCATGACTGTTATATACACAGAAGTGGAAGAATACAGAGATTCTAGTGAAAGAGGATTAACCAATAAAATTGCTGTACTTAGTTGAGATGGATAAATTGACAGTATTAAGGAAAAAATCCATGTTGTCTTTTACAAAAGGCTAAGAACCTTTGATAAACTTTTTGCAAGAAAAAGAATATAACTTATTCTTAGGATTTACTATTTAGTATTTTGGAAATCATAACAGTGGAAGCATCAAAAGATATTAGTATCTAGAAGTATTTTTTAAGGGTATGTTAGATAAAAATGGAGTTAGAAATGCTGAAGCCTATATTTTAAGTATGTTTATTGTTTTTTTCTGTTCTTAGTTTAGTATTTAGTGTATAGTATGGCTCTTTGTTTACTTCTTCTCATGATGTATTTGATCTTGATAGGTGGCTAATTTGATGTAACTTTCTTGCTTTGGTTGCCTTCTTACTCTGTTCCTGTTTAATATATTTGTATAGAAGGAGGAGCAGAAGGAGAAACAGCCCACTGCACAGTGTACTGCACTAATCTAATTTGGATATTACTAGAGCATATAGATTTCTGGAAATGGGTTATGCTTATCCAGGTAGGGATGTAGTTGAGCCACCAGCCAAAATTGGTAGAAAACATTCCACTGAGGTTACATTTGTTTCAAGTGATAGCAAGCGGATCCAAGAGAACCCACAAGCTAAAATTGCAATCTTAACATTTCGTAATCATTCCAAGGCTCCTCCATGCACACTTTTAGCCTTCTTGCTAAGAAAGTGACAGATAATTATATTTTCATACTTTAAAAGCCTGTATGCACCAAGAAAAAAAAGTTTACTAAATATTTTTAGATGACAATGAGTTCAACAAGATTCTCTGTTCCTCTCTCTTACATTGCTAAAGTGCTTGGCAAGATATACTGATCTGAGTTCTGGAGTAGGATTCTGAGAAGCCTGAATTCCCTGAAGGCACCAAATCCTACCTAATCTTGGAAGCTAAGCAGGGTCAGCTCTGGTTATTACTTGGATGAGAGTCAACCTGAATACATGTTACAACAAGAAATTACAAGAAATTCCAGATGCTATAGGCTATATTTCACTAGGACAAACTGGTAAAACCACCTCTGAATATTCATTGCCTAAAAAAACCCTATGAAATTCGTGGGGTCACCATAAGTCACTGCATGACTTGAAGGCATATAAATACATATTATAACTCTGGGAGACCAGGGCTCTAACTCCTGTTCAGCCAACCTTGGCCAAATCACTCTCTCTAAGCATCTGAGGAAGGCAGTGGAAATCTCTACTGAATAAATATTGCCAAGAAAACCCTATGACAAGGTTTCTATAGGTCAGAGTTGACTTGAACACACCTAAACAAGATACTTTTAAAAACAACAGAATAGCAAAAAATATGGGAGAGAATAGTGAGTAAAAATATTTTCCACTAGATGGCAGCATTAACACTTTTTTCATTTCAAAAACAAATGTTATAAAGAAATAAAAGTATTTTTCAACTTTGGTCAATTTGGATTTTCCACCCTTTGTTGAAAGGATAAGTTGTTGTTGATGATGATGTAACATGTATTCAGGTTGACTCTGACGTATGCCAACCCTATTCTAGAAACTGCTTGCAAGATTTATCCAGAGGGAGTTATCTTTGCCTACCGCTGAGGCTGAGAGAGTATGATTCACCTAAGTAGGTCTCCATAGCTGAGAGGGGAAAGTCCTGCTCTCCCATAGTTTGAGTTCAACAATTAAACCACTATGACGCACACCTGATGACTTGGCACAACTTGACATCAGGCCAACTTGTGCAAATGAAGAGTAGGCAAAGTTCAGCCCCAGAGCTGTATGTATTCCCTCCTTGTCTGCCTTTTTTACAGGTTCTCTAAATGGCCTTTTTCCAGCCCCCTCAAAAAAAGATGAAACCTTTTTTAACTTAAAAAAAATACCCATGTTTAAAAACAAAAAGTGGACTTCAAATCACTTCTGGTTTCCCTTTTTTAAAAAAGCGTTTTTGCCATTGTTGCCAAAGGCATAGGCATAGGCAGCTATATACAGCAATCTCAAATGTGAGAAAAAAAGAAGAAGAAAAAACAAACAATCAAAAATAAAAAATAAAATATATAACATGTGTATCAATGTATGATAACATGAAATCAGAGGGAATCGTAGCATTAATAATAAACTGTTCTTTTTAGAATTTGAACGCTTATAATTTTCTTTGCTTAGTTATGTGTTATAACCACTCGTGGTTCTGATTCCCTCTGATGTACATAAAACCCAAAACATTTTTAAAAAAAGAAAAGAGAGCAACATTCATGCACAAAAATAAGAAATGAAGCCAGAAAACTGATCCATGAGGGTGCCAAAATGTAGAAGGCAGCATCCACCTCCCCAGACAACCAGAACTGTTGTGGATGCAGATGAGAGAGTGCCTTGATGAAGAAGGTTTTACGCCTTAGGAAGAGGCCTCAGAGCTTTGACCAAGGAACTTTTAGCCTGAAGTCTAACACTTGCATATCCTCCCACATTTAATAGGTTAAAACTGGGATGCCTGTGGCCAAGTAACATCAGAGTATGGTCAGGCAGTTATTAATGAGGAAGAACACATGAGGTAGGAGGAGTTGCAACAGTTTGCTTTTGCCTGTCCACTTCCAAGGGCAAGATTCTAATCTTCCTCTTGCCCCACCTTGAATTAATTAAGTGCAAATTACCTTTGCATTTTGAACTTAGTTTGCAGCTATTGAAGTAAGTGGTGAACAGAGGGGGAAAGCAGTAGTAGCAGAGAGAAATTGAGACATTTTAAAAGCAATTGAAGAAGTGGGGAAACAGACAATTATTTGAGGCTTTCCCTGCCCAATTGAGACAGCTGGAGTGCATGAACTTGGTGCCTCAACTTGCATATATCTAACCTTTCTGGGGAACAGAGAGGAAACAGATATACAGTTGACCTTGTGTTCGTTGCTCCCATTGAATATATACCTAGATCACCCCCTGTCTACCTTCTTGCTTATAAGCATTGCCATTCTTGTCTGTTTATTCTGGTAGCTTAAAGAGCTACTAATGCTATTTTTAGTTTGACATTTGATGAAACAGTTAGTGGTTTAAAACCCATTTAGTTTCATAAACCTTCTACCAGCTCAGCACATCTATTTTTTATATACTTTGCAATGAATTTTTACCAAAGTAGGCTAGGGGTTTCCCTGAGAAAGCAGAGAGAAGAAGGAGCAGATGTCACTTAAATGGTTCAAATATGGCTTTGGGCATATGTTGGTACCTCAGATCAACATGTGCTGACTGTCAATATAGAATTATTGGCCTAGAGTACAGGCGGATGTTAACTCAGTATAGGAATTGCCTTATCCCGGATCAGGCCATTCGTCCATTTGGCACAGGACTGTCAACTCTGACTGGCAATGATTGCTCTTCAGGGTTTCAGGCAGGATTCTTTCCTAACCCTATATGAATGACCTGGGTATTCCTTGATGGTGCCCATCCAAGTGTTAATCAGGTTTTTGTAGCTTCTAAAATCAGACAAGATGGCTGTATTCAGGTAGTATGGAGGTTACCATAACTGATACTGTGAGATGTCTGTTTAGGATGACTACTTTCCTTGGGTGACATGAAGGGAATGCTCTCCCACTTTGGCCCTTATCACAACACAGCACTATCCCAACATGGGGATGCGTTGCTGCCGGTCTGCAATGTGTGCCATCACATGACATCACTGTGGTCTCACTGCTGTCACATCCCTCATCTGTTGCAATAGTTCTGTAAACCATTACTGGGGGGGGATCCTATAATGGTTTCCCTTCGCTCAACAATCCCACCAGCTATGGGCATATAGGAAGGGCGGAAGCACTATCAGGTGCCTCCTTCTGCATTACAGCTGAGGAAGAGGCCGTCTGCACTGTGGAAGGGAGCAGCATGTCCTGAACATTACCTATCTGTCAGCAGCCAACCAGCATGGTGGGGAGTGTTTTGGTCCCGATACCATTCCCACAATGGCATTGCTGGGATTGTGACAGGTTAATGCAAGATCATGGCATAGTGTGGTAAGAGCCTTTGTCTTTATCAATAAAAGATGCCTAGATGTTGACATGAACACTGTTTTGTCTCTGAGAGATCAGTTCGCCTGAAATGTATTAAGTACAAAATTGTAACCGTCATAGCACCAAATTGGTCTAGCTGCTCTGTATCCTAGAATTATAGAATTATAGGGCTGGAAGGGGCTTCATGGGCCATGAAGTCCAACCCCCTGCTCAGTGCAGGATCTTGCCCAGCATCTTTTTGAAGATGTCCAGAGAAGAAGACCTCACCACCTTTCTAGGCAATTGGTTCCATTGCTGAACTGCTCTTATTGTCAAGAAGTTCCTTTTAATGGAAGTGCCTTTCAATTGAAATCTACTGTCCTAAACTTGAAACTGTTAGACTCTGTCCTACCCTCTGGGGCAGCAGAAAACAAACCTGTACCCTCCTCTCTGTGAGAGCCTTTGAGGTATTTAAAGAGTTGCAACCATGTCACCCCTTGGTATTCTCTTCCCTGAACCTCTACTAGATTAGGCCATGATGTCCTTTATATAAGAACACATCAAAAACATAAAGCTGTGCATGTGCACTGAATCATAAAGATGCCCTTTTGAGTGGTTGAGTGTGGTTGTTTTCCAGGGCTGTTACTTGTTCTAGTAAACCATAGTTGAAATTAACTACAGTTTGTCTGAGTTTCATATAATGTTGACTGATAGTTCCTCAAAAATGGAAGTGAAAATATTCCATTGTTGTAATTCTTCTTTGAGGCCACAAAGGGAGGGGAATTGTGGTCATGGGAGGTGGGAGAGTACATGAAATGTCAGTCTCATTCTTGTAATAATAGATCATGGTTGGACAACTTGATGTGCCTTCCAAGTATTTTGGAGTACAACTCCCATAATCCTTAATCATTGGGATATATGGATATTGTAGAAAGTGACTTGCAAAGCTCCTGGGCCAACCTGTGGTTTGGCATTATTATGTATGAAAACAGTCATTATCTTCCAGCCAAATTTACATCACAGGATTGTTTTGAGGGTTAAGAGGAAGACTATCTATCACACCATGCAGGTAAACTGCACTTACAGCCGGATAACACTGTCTTTGGTTGGGAATTATCAGATGATGTTGGTCCTCTTGTGTTGTTCTCCCAGTGAGAGACCATTTGGAAAGTGTTTCTTTTAAAAAAGAGATAATTGATGCATTTATATGTTCCAAAGAAGTGAGGCAAGTACTAATGTGGCTAAACAGGCTTTGCCTCCTTCTCTAATAGCAGCAAAAAGAAGCATCTGGTATGTCATCATGAAGCAGATTAAAAGGGTCAGGTTAATTTGGTTTTACTGCCCCAGTGTGTTCTCAAGGGTTCTCATGTCGTTACTCAAAACCGAGTTCTCTGCACTTTTTGCTCCTAGGTATAAATCCATCTTGTATGGAAAGAAATGCTAGACTATTATTATTATTATTATTATTATTATTATTTTGTTATTGTTGTTGTTGTTGTTGTTGTTGTTCTTTTTGTTCAATCAAACAAGACGTAAAAAGGTTACAAACAAAAATTTAAATCATTAAAATGTTATAAACTCTACAAGGAAATATCCATACGCTTATTGATTATTTCAGATAATATTCCTAGGTCTATTTACAACCAGATAAACATACACAACAGATATTCCCAGTCCTACTTCAAGATACTAGAACAGAATCTTCAAAATTATTTAACATCAAATATCTTCCCTTATTCTCCTTTTCTGTCTTCCCCAGTGATTCTTTAATTATTGCTTACCAGCAATTTAAGTAATTTAGACACTATTTACAAGAGAGAAGGAAAACTCCACCTTTATCTATCCCTATAATCTCTTAATCTATTCGTTTTCAACTCAAGGTTTCATTCTGTATCATTCCTGTTTCCGGTTTCCTTTCCAAGTGGGTTGTATTTACTCATAATTTTTCTACACCTCAGATTCCCGTCCCTTCTCTGCTTTCCATAACTTTATCTTTATCAATCTTAAATCCATAAAAGCTCTGACCTCATTTCTTGAGATCTGTTTATAGAAGCTGTACATAATATCCTAGATTTTCTGTGTCTCTTTCTGTATTTCTTCAAGAGATTTCTTCCTTTATCCCTATTATTGCTATCTCATCCCAGTTTTCCTCTAGTGTAGATAACATGGGGTTCTAAACTTCTTTGAATCTTTTTAAAGAATTATCAGATAATATTATTGTCAATCTATCCATTTCCATTATATTGTATATTTTCATCCACCGTTCTTCTATATTTGGAGCCACTTTCTGTTTCCACTTTTTTGCATAAGTCATTCTCACTGCTGTAATCACGAAGAGTAACAATTTTTTTCTGTGGGTTTTTTCTTTTTGGCAATTTGATCTCATCAATCGTATTTAACAGATATATCTCTGGTGTCATTATATATTTTATTTGCAATATTTTCATTATTCTTTCATGAACTTTTTTCCAGAACTTTTTTGCCTCTATACATGTCCACCACAGATGGTATAGCATTCCTTTCTGTTCGCATTTAAAGAAATGCTAGACTCTTTAAAGTCTTAAGGCAGAATGGCAAGTAATTCTGATTTTTAAAATTGAAATCTATACACGCAGAAAAATACAGCCGGAATTCTCCGTCAACTACTTAGCTACATAACCACTGTAGTTACATAGATAAGTAGTGTCCTCGAGCCCAATCTTCCTCCCAGTCTCCACTTACCAGGCAGCAGCCTCTGTCAAATGATGGAATACATTGCCCTATTGATAGGGAAGCGGCTAATATTCCCACACCCTCCCTTGAGAGATCTCCTTTGCAAAAGGCAGATACAGGGTCCTGGTCACAATCCCCCCTCACGCTGATCATTCATGAAAAGGGGATGAAAAGATCAGCCAACTACTTCCTGACCAACAGGGGAACAGAATTCTGTTGATTGCAGTGGCTGTGCCCAGTAGGTGGGGATTGGGGAACTTTCGCCATCCCTATAGGCATTCCCTAGAGACCCAGTGTGATATAATGGTTTGAGTGTTGGACCATGGCCCTGAGACCAGGGTTCAGTTCCTTGCTCTCAGCTACGGAAACCCACTGGGTGACCTTGGGTGCATCACACAAACTCTCTCCCAGAAAACCCCATGATAGATTCACTTTAGGGTCACCATAAGTTGGAAACAACTTAAAGGTACACAATTACAAAATCTGATTCACCTCCCTCATGTGATAAAAAGCCCTAAATATACTTCCTTGAGCATTTGGGGAAAGACTAGGATAAAAATATCAACGATGGTTAATTATAATATCTCCCTACTACCCTACCTGGAAATTTCAGATTTTGAATGACAATACTAAGCCCAAACAACAACACTATGTGCTGTATTTCCACAAAACAATTGAGAATTATTAATTTTCTTTTGGAAGGTGGGGGGAGAAACATGCTTGCTGTTCTTTTCTTTTTTCTTTTCTTTTCCCTGTTTCCAGCAAGTTTCCCTCTCCCCACCAAAATCGTGATCTTTTTGGAACTGAATTCCTTCAGATGCTCAAGTCTACTTTCATGAGAATTATGGCCAAATCCTAAAACATTAACTATCTATAAACAACTGTGAACAAGAGGCATCCTTACCTTCTTCAACCCCTTCTGCAATGCTGCTGTCCACAAGAGTGGAACCATAGAATTACAAGGTTGAACAGTAACCCCAAAGGCCATCTTGGCCAAGCCCCTCCCAGTGCAGGAAGCATCTGCTAAAGCACCCCTGAGAGGGAGGCTTTTGCTAAGAAACCTCCAGCAAAGTCCATCATCTTCTCAGTGGGAAGATCCTAGTGTTTTCCTGGGAAGCCATATTTTTGAGTGGTTGCCTTCAGAAATGAGAGATTAAAGTGTACATGACAGGACTTTGCAGAAAATGATGGACTGGGTAGAGTGGGTACAGCAAAATATTCCTGGAAAGCCTGACAGAAGTATCCTGAATGTTATTTTTATGAGGAGTGCATTTATTTACATACAAGCATCCAAGTGCCAAGTTTTATACGACACACACACCACCACTTATCCCATGCAAAAAGAAAGTGCCTCTGTCTTATTCCACCCCCCGCTCCACCATATATTCTAATTAATTAGTTCCTCCTACTTCAAGTTTCTTTTATGCAAAGAACAGAATGCTGAAGCTATATGAATGAGAATATGCAATGCCTAATACACGTTTACTGTTCCACAAGAATGATTTTTCACAGAATCTGGATATGAGAGAAACACAACCATCATTTTAAAATACAGACTGCTGCATTCTCATTCACCACCTGCAAGCCGAGGCCTGTAACCACACCAACGCTTTCCTTCCCTGGTTAGAAGTGCCTATTCACAGTCTTTGATACATTGTGGCAGGAAGTAATTGAAGTGCATATCTGGAAAGCAGGAAGTTTGACACTGGTAATTATTTTACAGCCTTTCTAATTTTGTTAGTGGCAAAGCCTTATAAAACAATCTCTTTGGAAATCATAACTATTCCCATGTGAGTTTTACACAAAAAGTTTTTCATTTCTCCTTGAATATACTGGAATAATTTTTAAAATTTGGGCTGGAAATGACCAATTCATATTCATAATCCCTACATATTCACTGCTTTAGGGAGTGCATTATTGTTGTGTGCCTCTAAGTTGTTTTCAATTTATTGTGACCCTAAGGTGAATCTGTTACTGAGTTTTCCCAGCAAGATTTGGAAGAGGTTTGCCTTTGCTTTCCTCTGAGGCTGAGAGATTGTGATTTGCAAAAGGTGAGATTCCATGTCCAAGCAGGGATTCTAACCTTGGTCTCCAGAGTCATAGTCTAACATTCAAACCACTACAACATGCTGGCGCAAATGTATTGTAGTTTAAGCGGCAGCCACTGCAATTAACAGGATTCTGTTACCTGCAGTCAATTTCAACTATGGTTTCCCAGAACATGTCAACTTTAAACCATGAATTATGGACCTGCGTTGTTTTTATAACCACAGTTAAGATTAATCACAATTTACAGTTTCTTCTCATTACAATTACACTAGAAGAAAAAAGGGAAGCTGGTGAGGGGAACGAACCTTGCAAACCCAAGGCTCACATAGGTTCATTCTCATTTTGCTTATCATAGCTTCTCGTCATGTGAAATATAGAGAGGTAGTCTCTCTTTTGTCTGACTCCTGTCAAGCAGATCACAATCAGTTCTTTGGCTTCATTTTGTAAACTCTTTGATTTAATATTTTATGTATTGTACTTCTGAACTGTGTCAGAAGATGCTCAAAGCATTCATTAATTAGACACAGAAAAGCAAGGAAAATAGCAAAATTCTGCCTTGTGAATGCACATATACATGTTGCTTTTCTGATAGGTTCTTGAGGCTTCTCTTAGGCAAAGGACAAAACTTTACTATAAATAATCAGCAATGCTCTTACAGGAAACCATGATTCTTCTTGCAACTTGTGGTTCAGTCTTTCTACCCACATGTGACCCAGTTCAGAAACCTCTGCACTTGAAGCACAGTGTGAAATGCAAGATGAGCATAGAGGCTTGAGTGCTAAAAAATACCAGCTCTCCCAGTACCAGCCTCTAATATTATGCATAGTCACATTTTCTCAGCCTCAGAGGAAAGCAAAGGCAAACTCCTCTGAACAAATCTTGCCAAAACAAACAAATAAACACACAAATACATGATGGGTTCCTCTTAGTGTCATGATAAGTTGGAAATAACTTGAAAGAGCACCACCACATGATGAATTTCAACATATGCAGCTTTTTCCAGTATAAAGATGAAATGAAAGTGAGAACTACTCTTGACAAACATTCAAGGAGTCACAACTTTCAAAAGCATAGAGCCCAGAGAGGGGATGTGGATGAAGAGAAGAAAAAGCTGGCTGTGCTGTGGCCCAAGGCCAGCAAATCTGTGCCCATGCAAAGGTTGAGAGACTCCAGTTGCTTTCATTCCCTACTAGTCTGGTCAGTGGTGAGGGAGGGTGAGATATACAGCCATGTGGAGAGTCAAAGATGCTTCACTTCTGATGTAGCAATCCTGGTGTTATCGACATAATTCTCATATACCTCAATCACTTGGTCAATGACTTGGAATTAGAATCATAGAATCATAGAGTTGGAAGAGATCACAGGGGCCATCCAGTCCAACCTTCATGCAGGAACACACATCAAAGCATTCCCAATAGATGGCCATCCAGCCTCTGCTTAAAAACCTCCAAAGAAGGAAACTCCACCACACTCTGAAGCAACATATTCCACTACCAGACAGCTCTGATCATCAGGAAATTCTTCCTGAGGTTCAGGTGGAATCTCCTTTCCTGCAGCTTGAATCCATTGCTCCTCGTCCTAGTCTCTGGAGCAGGAGAAAACAAGCCTGCCCCCTCCTCAACATGACATCCCTTCAAATATTTAAACACAGCTATCACGTCCCTTCCTAACCTTCTCTTCGGCAGACTCCCTAAGCCGCTCCTTATAGAGCATTATAGAAATTGTAGTCAACAAACCTACATTACAGACAATCCAAAAGAACCAAACATAATATAACCTTTTAATATTTTCTCAAACTAATTTTAATTAAAGTCAGACCAGACAAACAGGTTTTCTCTTCCTGTGAAGCAGTGATACTGAAACTATAATCGGAATGAAAACAGGGAGCGATGCAGTTGGGGACACTGGTGTGCCAGAGAGTCATAGAATCATAGAATCATAGAAATGTAGAGTTCGAAGAGACCACACGGGCCATCCAGTCCAACCCCCAGCGCTGCAGGAACACCCTCAAAGCACTCCCGACAGATGGCCATCTAGCCTCTGCTTAAAAACCTCCAAGGAAGGAGACTCCACTACACTCCGAGGCAGCATATTCCACTGCCGGACAGCCCTGACGGTCAGGAAGTTCTTCCTGAGGTTCAGGAAGTCGAATGAATGGAAAGTTCTGTTCTTCTTTGGGGAAATGCAAGAAGAACTCTTGTTCACACTTGGACGCTCAGTGTATGGGGGATGCAGACCGAAGGTCGAGGGCTGGGATACATAGATTAAGGTGCCTTTTACACATGCTTAAATTCATTGGGTATGGCCATACATGCGTGTGTGCATACAAACCAGGATTCTATTATATCCTAAAGGTGATATTTTGAATGTCTAATTTCTTTGTTGCAGAAGAATTTCTTTGTTGGAAATTCAAAATACCATCTGTGGTGAATGGCAGTGACTACCAGAGAATTTCAAATGGGTTATACATGCTAATCTGTGGTAGCATAATCAACAAATAGTCCACTGGCATATTTAAAGTGACTTTGGGTTTTTCATTATTTTAGCTACTTTATGTTGATTAAATAAGAAACACATACTATTATTTCTAACCTCATCCAGTGAAATTTCATTGATATATACCTCTTCTAAGTTGCCAAGATACATACAAAGAATGCTTAGATATTTCCCATGTGCTATAGACATTGTCTATCCTGGGGACCTCAGGAGCTTTAGGGTGGCCCAGCAGTCAGATTAGGTACTAATAGTCCTTTGGATCAGGGCTTGCTGGTGGAGGATTTTGAGTGTTGTTAGTCTGAGGGGAAAAAAACTTCCCAAGCTTTGTTCTGGAAACTATGGATTTGCTTTTTTGGCATCCTTTATCATTTCCAATGTAAAAACTCATAAAATGTTGATTTCAAGATATTACTCGCAAGCCATCTTTTTATTATTATTTTTTCACATACAGTGGCATACACACATGGTTCAAATATAGCATAACATTTTAGGATTGTACAAAAATAATCATTAATATATATATTTTTTAAAAAACCATTAAGAAAATGTTTTCTGTACCTTGGGAAAGATGATGTTGTATAGGCAGGAAAAGTTTTTGCTTAGCTTTGGTCTTGCATCTTCTCTGTGCAGGAGTAAATCATATGATAACAATCAAATGTGGTGCCTTAATCTGAATCTGTTGATGGGGTTTGATTTGGCAGGGACAATTCTGATTAATCTCATTATCCCACTTTTTTCAGTTGCTTTTAAAATGTCCCAGTTTCTCTCTTCTCCCCACACATTTCCTCTTTGTCCTTGGCTTATTTCCATTGCTGCTGAGTTCAAAGTGCAAAATTAGTTTCCACTCAATTCACAAAATGGAGGGGAGAGAAGAAGATGAGGCAGGATCTTGCTTATTCCAGTAGGCTCAGGCAAAAGCAAAGTGTTGCAGCATCTCAGTGCTTCTCTGTGCTTCTTCATTAATAACTCTTGTCACCTTGACTATGGTCTGATGTTGCTTGACCACATGTGTTCCCATTTTCATTTGTGAAGTGTTGGAGGATACAAGGTCTCTGGGACAATTGTTAGTGTCCATTCAGGAGCCAGGATTTTCTAGAACAGTCTCCAAGCCAGAAGAACAAATGGGTGGCAGAGCTGAAGGGCAGAACAAGAAGGACCAGAAATATCTGATTTCATTAACATTCAAAGTCAAATTGCAAGAAACTAGTGGCAGTAACATATTTTTTGTAGTAAATGGGAATACATCAGGAAGCAACAAAAGTACTCCTTTACCTTGTTCTGGTTGAAAGAGGACATGGAGGCACGTGGAGAGCTTTCATATATAGCCATATCATCTGGACCCCAAAACTTTCAGGGCAGTACATGTGCGCAGGCAGTATATGCACATCTCAGTATCATCAAATATACAAATGTCTTCTAGTTGACATCCTTTTCTCCAAACTGGAATGTAAGGAAGGCTTCAAAAGACCTGACACAAGTAGTTTGTAGTATCATTTTGTTTGTTGCAGCAAGAACAAGAAAGATTATTGTGGGTCCTTTAAGATTAGCAACTGTATTGTGGAATAAACTTTCATGAATTTCATCAATTTGCATTTGACAAAGTGGACTCTGGTCCATGAAATCTTATCCCATGCCACAATAAATTTATTAGAATTCTGAATGTTGAATTATTAGATTTATTAGAGTTATTAGGTGAGCACATGGAGCTCTCTGAAAGGCTAAACTGCCTTCTGCAAGAACAAATGGATGATGCAACTAGAACTACGATGGAGCAAACACTTCACAGAAGAAGATGACAAAGGAAGTTAAGCTCTGAGTAACCAAAACAGGAAACCAGTTTTAGACTTCAGTGCCCATAAGGAGTATCTCTCAGGACAAGAAATGGACTGTGGATGTTGTTTAAGTGTATCCATTGAGTATTCCAACTACTGAATATACATTGGTCATCACAGAGTGACTTTCTTAAAATCATATCGTGAGTATGAGAAGTTTATAATTGCCCATCAATGCTTGCCAACATAAGCAAATGTAATGGTGCATGACGCTTTCGAATTTATGGTCTCTCTTTCATGTGTCGTGGTGGTTTCCGTTGAGGTGGGCGCGGGCATGGCTGAGGGGGACCACTTGGCTGTTGCAGTTCAGAACGAAGTATTGGCAGCCTTTGTTGCTGCTGGTGTGCCTGGTTTGGAAGGTGAGGAAGTTTCCGGTGTCTCGACTCATCAGCTGCAACCCGGGCCTGCAGTTCTCTCTCCTGATCTGTAATAAGGATGAGAACTCTGAACCACTAGTGATTAACCTAACAGAAAAGAATAGTAACAGTGCAGCAGCATTGTAGATGATGAACTGTTTAAAAAAGAAAATGGTCATTCTTACTGCTTATCCTAATAATACTCTGCATTTAAGAAAGTTCAGAATCCAAGACTGGCTTTACCAAAAAGTAGAGTGAAGTGGTTGCCCTAGGCAACTGATTTGAGGGCATTATGAAAAGGCAACAAATATTGTCAGTATTATATTGTTAGAAAGAATAAGAGATGGTTGTGGAGTTTGCCACCTGAAAAAGTGACCCATCAAGCTCTGAATACTTGAATCTTGACTTAAGTGAGAAAACTGAGCGTATCGAAAAGTCTAAAACTAAACCAGCCAAATAACGCAAATTCATTGTTTGCCAACATATGAGTTATAGCAGCCTCCCAACTGGGAGTCACGAAGTCCTGATGCTGCTTGAAATGGCATGGTATTGTGAGAGAAGTGAGTTCTCTAGAAGCTGGGTATAGAACTGGCATGGGTCTGTTTGTAGGATCCAAAACAAAAGTCCCAGGCTAACCCCAAGTGATTTAACGGAATGTATGTAAATGTTAGCTTACCAAGTTCCCATTGTTTAAAGTGGCCAAAGTCAAGCACTAGACTCTCTTTTAGCCCTGGGAATGTGGGGGAAGAAAAGCAACCTCCAATCCATCACATTATTTCAGAGTCTACATGAAACTGGAAAGTTTCAATGGGTCATAGGAAGAGTTCCTCCTTGTAATCTACCATGGCCAGCATCCTCTCACCACATCACCTCCTACAAATTGTGCCCCTGAAATGTAATATTAACCAGAAATACTATTTTAAAATAAGCAGGAGGTGTTTGTTAAGTTTGCTGATGACTATCAATGGCAGGGATTGGAAAGAAGCTGTACAAATAGCCTGGCAGCGGTGGGGATATCTCTATGTGGCCCATGATGCATGTGTTATCAAACCCACTCTATGTGATGATTCTAGTGGCACCTTGCTGAGTCTTTTGTTCCTTTTAATCTCTAGTCCTCAGATAACCTGCTAAAATGTTCAACTTGTTCCTGTCCCCATCCTAGAAGGAGTCTACCAGGAATGCCTTAAGTTGTTCTCCTGTCTGATAAGATCCAAGGGAAACAATGAAACACAGAGCAGTATTCCCTGCTCCTTTTAACACCTTTTAAGCATATTTACAGTTTGAGTCCCAGATTCCAATCACAACTGGCAGGTAAAAAAAAATAGGTTTTATCTCTATTTTAATTTTTGAGCCTAGAAATCAGGCTGTAAGGCAGAAAGAGAAAACGGAAAACAGAGACTTCTGAAAGTATTTTACCTCAGAAAGCAACCTGTGCCCATACTGCAAGACCTTACTCTCTCCCTCCCTCCCTCCTCCTTTGCTTCTGTTGACTTCAAATGCATCATACCCAAGCATTTCAGACCAGGAATGGTATACTCTGTAGATTTACAGTGTCAACTAACACTTATCCATCCAAACCTTTCACTTACTGGAATTTTCCTTCTTTTGATTATTCCTAGGAGTACTTGGGTTCTGTCTTTCACAAAGTCCAGGGCTCCAGGAAAATATTGCCCCACCAATGCTTTAACACCCATGATACTTGTCTTTAATGCCCAAGTGTTTTCCAAATATATCTTTCCTACAATTCCTGTTCTTTACTTTTCCCTTGCCAGAGCCTGAGCACCTATTCTCAAGTAGTTGTGAAATTGCCTGGTGCTCTTTTTGCCATAAAACTTGCCACTAATATCTTTCAGTACACTCTCAGGCCATTTCCGCACTAGCCTGTTACAGTGCTATTATTCCACTTTCAACATCCTATGGAATCCTGGGGTTTGCAATTTAGAGAGGGGCCTTTGAGGCCCCCCTTGAGGCCCCTCCCTAAACTGCAAACCCCAGGATTCCATAGGATGTGGAAAGTGGAATACTAGCACTATGACAGGCTAATGTAGAAATGGCCTCTGTCTCTTTTCCTTCTTCCAAATCTCTCTTCTCTTTATTCCAGTTCCTTTGAACTTGGAAGTGACATCACAAGTAAGTTGGCATTAACTCTGTGAAAGCCAGTAAGCACTGTTTAATCAAGTTCTGAAAAATTTCAAACCTTTTGTTTTAACAAAAGAACAGTTGTTTACGTGCTCAGGCAGTAAAGTGAGCTGGGATTACCTTCTATTTCACGTCTTTCTGCTCTCTTCTTTAGGACACAGTAAACAATCACAGCCAAAAAGATGACAAGGATGACAACACTTCCTCCAATTATCATGAAGTAAATTAGATCCATGGGACGAGAGGCTAAAAGATGGACAAATCACAGGTAGGGTTAACAATGATAGACAGGCATGCAGATGGGTGGTACAACTTGGATGGCCTAAATATGTTATAGCTAATTACAATGTAGTGAGGATGTCCTGGAAAAGACGTAGTATTTCAAGCCCATGTAAGGCCTGATTCACACACTGATGTACATCTCTTGATAATATGCCTGCTTTTGATGACATATCTCTTAATTACTTCCAGTGGCAAGTGAAAACCCTCCCATGCCTTTGTGTCTACATTGACTGAAATTACTTGGGACTTCAGCTATGATGCTGTTTGACAAAAGCACGTCATCCACTTAGTGTTACAGTTGTTAACGGATTGGATCAACATGGAGGAAAACATTCCATGAACTGGAAAGACTGTGCTATCTGTAGCTGCAAATTATTATTCCAAATAATCACTGGAACCCTGTAAGACCTGTTATATTATGTAACTTTATGTATACCTAGCTATGTAGCAAAGGCATTAAGAAACCCCTTTACTGAATTGTGAAGCTGTGCAATGGGACACCAGCAAGAGTACCCAATCTGCATCACACACTTTGCAAGCTCCACTACATAGTAATATAACAGCAACCCTCCACTGGATATGGATATTACTCAACTGTGAGATTATAATTCCCTCAGATATAAATGTACTTACAAAGGTGTACGGGCCCAACCGGAGTCTGGCCAATTTCTGTTGTTTAACACTTAATGGATTTTTTTATTTTTTTTATTATGTTTATATATGTTCTAAACCAGAGATGGGAAATACACAACGCACAGCATGTAGCCCCCCCACATGCACAAACACACACATTTTTGTGAGAACCATAATCTTCCAACTACCATCACTCTCAATAAATAAAAACAAGAAGAATCATGTTCTAGCAAGTACACCTCTCCTATAAAAAAGAGGAAAAGTCTTGTGTTAATGAACAATTGTAAAAATAACAACAGAAACTTTTTCTGGTGATATCTGGTTTTGATTCTTGGTGAGTTTTGGCAACAGCTGAGGGGAGTGCAGCCAAGTTTGGGGACTTGGTTTTAGCCCCTGAAGTTGCCTACACCACCATTGCTGTTAAAAGAAAAAAAGAAAAAAAAAAGAAATCAAAGTTTCCCTTAGCTGCTGTGAAAAAGACCCAAAGGCCCAGGTAGTCTGTCTTTAGTAATGACAAAACTGAGATACTGTAGAAGTGAGAACATGTCTTGACTGTTTTTGTTGTGGGCCACATTTTTGAACTTATACTGTGCAAGAGGTGAACCAATAAATCAAGCCTCAATTTTCTCAAGGGTTCTTTGATCTATTTATGTATGCTTTTCAGGAGCGTAGATGCAACTCTACCTCAAACCAGAAATCTATTGTTTAAGCTAAAAACATGGCCATATTAAGCACTTGAGCAGAATTTTCCTATTAAGGAGATAAGAAGAATCGGTGAAAATACTAAAATAAGTCACATTGTTTTTATTGTTGTGACAGATAAGCTGCAAGCATGTTGTAGGGAGCAGGCTCTATGATATTGTTGTCTTTAGAAGGCTTAGATTCTTCATAATTAAATTATGTTCATAAATCTTCAACCTTGGGAACATACTTTTTGAAATCATCTTTTATCTAGAGCTGGTGTAGTTTAGTGGTTTGAGTGTTGGATTATAACTCTGGAGGCCAGGGTTCAAATCTCTGCTTGGCCATGGAACCACTGAGTGACCTTGGGCAAATCACATTCTCTCAGCCTCAGAGGAAAGCAAAGGCGAATCTCCTCTGAACAAATCTTGCCAATAAAACCCCATGATAAAACTTAGGATCACCATAACCTGGAATGACGTGAAGCAACATAACAATACGATCTTTTATCTAGGCTGAGCACCAGTACCAATACTTCACATGTTGTGACATTTGCTGGAGCTCACATATCCAGCATGGCTGCTCAGGGCAATGATTCCCTTGGAGCCCCTCTCCACCTGTACCCGACACCACTTGGCTCATGGATGGCATTGCAAAAGTTCCTGAGATATTGCAGCACCACTTCTAGAAAAGTCCACAAGTGAGACTTTGAAACATAGACTGGTGCCATGGTCTTGTTCACAGAGCCTCTACTCCAGAAACAGTTACACCATATTGGATAGCTCCTTTAATGTTCACACTAAAATTCAAAGTGGATTCACTGTCTCACTGCCATGGAAACCACCAGCCCCTACTGACTGATAGGGAGGAGGATGCTGGTGGCTGCAACAATATTGTCACAACCACCGGGCCAAAATGGCACCTGGAGATGGAGAGAGCAATCGCACAATCAGGCTCAACTCCTCCACAGCAGTTCATCATTAATGAGTTTTCCTCAGTCTATCAATTATCATACATAAAAAGGCAATTCTAGCTCTTTCTGAGTGGATTCCCCACCAACAACAATTTTAAAATGATCTTTTAATGTCCTCCATTCTGGAGTAAACTAGCTATGTTTTAAGATTTTTTCTTTTCCATTTTAAAATTATGGCTTGATATTAATTATTGGTTTTCTTGGCAATTAGTTTTTACAAAATAGCATTTAGGTGGCAGGGCAGTTTATCTGGCTTGTTTGAAAAAGTGCCTGTGGGTACTGGAATTGTTTTTTAAAAAATTAAGATGAATTTCAGGATTAGAAACTGGCTATTCAGACTTCATTTAAACAAAAATATGCCATCATCCTGTTAGTGGCCATTTCTCCATTAGCCTGTTATAGAGCAATGATTCTACTTTCAACATCCTCTGGAATCCTGGGGTTTGCAGTTTCGGGAGGGGCCGCATGGCCCCTCCCGAAACTGCAAACCCCAGGATTCCAGAGGATGTTGAAAGTGGAATCATCGCGCTATAACAGGCTAGTGCGGAAATGGCCAGTGACATGTAAGTCCAGCTTGTGCCTCCATTTGCCTTTTCTTTTCTGGTCATTGCAGAGATTAGAATTCTATACTTCCCTCATGCAATGACCAAAACCCCCTGAAAAAGCACTTCTTTCATTCTGCTTCCACACCCCAGACACAGCCTATGGAGAGCTGGGGATTACTGATGACTGAGAAGCATCTGGCTATCTCAGACAAATAATTTCCAGTTTTCTCCCAAGAAACAAATGTTTCTCTGCAGTTCTCTGGTATCTGCAGTTCCCTAAGTGTTTCAATAAATTATTCAGCACAGAAACAAAAGCCAGTTTCCTGTGCAAAAAAAATGTTATTTTTGTGGAAAAATCATATTTTCTCAGGAAAAAAAAAATCCAATTATCTTTTTTTAACAAAACCTAGCAATTTTTCACAAAATACTTCTTGTCTATCTGAAAAGTGGGGTTTTTGGTGCAAAAAAAAGTGTTCTCTGTGAAAAACATGACTTTTGTGCCAAAAAATTCATATACGGGTTTCTAGAAAAACGAAACACATTTTTCACAGAAAACCCTCAATGTTTCCAGTAACCTACATGTTTCTTCTGCAAAAACGATATTGTGCCAAAAAATCCCCCATAGAGTATCTGAAGGCAGTTTTTTCTGAAAAGTGCTTTTTGTAGAAAGAAACCATGATTTTCAACAGATACACACACACACACACACACACACATTTCTATGCAGAATAATTTCCTGAAACACTTTGAGATGTGTGAATACCGAGCCAAAACTGCACAAAATTCTTGTCTCTGTGTTCTTCCTTATTCTTCTTGACACATGTGAAACCCATTTTTCAGCCAGGAAATCAATAACAATGAATACTCTTTTCATTCTTCATTATGAAATTATCTTCTGTATGTGATTCTATGTATTTATTCTCTCTCCAGTACATGCACACACACACACACACACACACGCACACACGCACGCGCGCGCGCACGCGCGCACACACTTTCAGACAGGTTAACTTTTCAAAGTTAACTTTCTTGTTTCCCTTATAGAAACCAGATAAATGAGCGCAAAGCAGGCTGTTGCTTGTGTTTTGCTTGTGTTTTGATCAGACCCAAACTCTCCCTTGTCAATGTTACAGCTGTCAAATGATTTGGCGTTGTGCTTCAGTGTGTCACTTCATGAAATGTGCTTCTCCCTGAAACTTTTCATTCCGTTAAAGATCCTTTATCAGAAGGGGAGGAGGCCCTTTATTGTAACAATGTGCTGACATATGCATTCCTTCATTTCTGTACTTCAATAAGCCTGGAAACCCTTTTCCATGAGAACATGTTTGGGCTGCTATGTAGTTTGGCCAGCCTTCCTGCCCTGCCTTGCTCTGCCCTTTGGTGCACCAGCTCTAGTGAACACTACTTACAGGAAGTATAGGCCTGAACAATTGACTGGGAACAAAAATCAGAATTTTAAGATTTAAATGACAGTCATGCTATTATTTCATTGACATCAGCACCATTACAGGTGTTTAGCTTTGGAGAAAATATATGTTCTCTTCTGCAGTTAAGAACATTTTTAGTAAAATGGATTTATACCTGTTCCCAGACATTTGATTTCTTTCTCAGTCTGATTCTTGGCAGGACCACTGGTAACTTCACACCTGAATTTCCCTGTGAAGTTTGTTAGTAGAAATGTCCACTTCCATGTCCCATTGACATATTTTTGTTCTTGATACCGTTTCTGTTTATTATTTTGAAACAACTTAACTTCAATATTTTGACTTGCACTGGATTCCACCTGACAGATCAATGTTTTGCTGGAGCAATTCTCAATGAGCTGTGGTTGAGGCAAGGGTTCTGAAAGAAAAGAAAGAAGAGAAGGCACAGAAAAGTTGAGGGATTAACTGTGGTTCAAAACATACTAGCTTAGTTCCTGCAGCCATTTAGTGACCATTGGAGAGTGAAGGATGGCTGAAAAGAATCTGGCTGTGTGACTGTAGCAAGAAACAGGAGGAGGAGGAAGAGGAGGAGGAGGGGGAGGTCTTTTAGGATCTCTGAAGGACCTGAAGGAGATCCTGGAGAATATTTGTTCATCCATCCATCCATCCATCCATCCATTCAGTTTGTATGCCACTCTTCTCCTGGTATAGTTTCCAAGGTGGCTCACAAAGCTAAAAACCAGGTCAGCTAAAAATCTGTCAATAAAAATTAAATGACAATTTTAAAACTTATCTCATTAAAATCATTAAAATCTTCATGCTTATGCATCTAGTTATAGTTACATAGCCATATGCTTCTTAGCCATCCCATACTCTCCAACAGCCACTGACCATGTTGTGAGGAAGAAGGCAGCATAAGAAGAGTGGGTTGTGAGAATTGGCCATTGCATTAGGGAAATGCAGAATTCTAACCTCAACTACAATAACAGCAGCAGCAGCAGCAGCAAAATGTGCAGGTATAAATTGGGCATATGCCTATAGCAGCCCACTGTGAACAACTTGTCCAGTACTTTGCAGATAAAGTTGCTTGGATCCACTCTGACCTGGAAACTATAATTGAAACAAATCCAGTGGATGTGACTCTGGCCCCTGCTTGTCCAGTGACAATGGATGTTTTTCAGTTTGTGCAACCCAAAGATGTGAACAGGAGTCCTGGAGATATGAGAACCACCCCATGCGGCTAGACCCTTGCCATTCCTGGTGTATTAAAAAACCTAGAGGAAAAATGGTGGAGTGGTAGAGGGAGTGGTTAATGCCTAGCTAAAACAAGGCAGAAGTTCCAGCTTTATAACAGAAGGAGGCTGTTATAATACCATCACTAAAAAAGCATCCCTGGATCCCACCATTCTGGATAATTATCAGCTAGTCTCTACCATTCCATTTTTAGACAAGGTTCTGGAGCATGTGGTGTCCTCTCAGCTCCCGGGGTTTCTGTTTTCAGGCCTGGTTGTGGAATAGAGACAGCTTTGGTCTCCTTGGTGAATGACTTGTGCTGGGAGCCGAACAGGGGGACTACGTCCCTGCTGGTTCTGCTGGACCTCTCAGGGGCTTTCAATACCACCAACCACCATGGAGCAATGGGCCTTGGGAGAAACCCAGAAAATGCAGGGAGACTCCCATTCACCCTCTTGGTTCTTGCTCTGTGGGGTCCCTCTAAGCCAGTGGTTCTCAACCTGTGGGTCCCCAGATGTTCGTGGACTTCAGCTCCCAGAAGCCCTGAGCATTGACCATAGTGGCTGGGGCTTCTGGGAGCTGAAGTCCACGAACATCTGGGGACCCACAGGTTGAGAACCACTGCTCTAAGCTGAGTTCCTTCCCCCATACTATTTAACATATACATGAAACTGCTGGGAGAGTTTGTCCAGAGTTTTGGGATTTAGTACCATCAGTATGGAGATGATACCTAGCTTTATTACCTGTTTCCAGCACAAGCCAAAGAAGCTACTCTGGTCCTAAACAGGTACCTGATGTAAGTTAATGGACTAGATGAGGGTGAACAAATTGAAATTTAATTCAGACAAGATGGAGATGCTCCTGGTCAGTTGAAAGGCAGAACAGGGAATAGGGATTCAGCCTGTGTTGTATGGGGTCCTGTATAGTCCATTCTAACATTTTTCTGATGGAGGTCAGACTGACAAACCATTACTTTCCTGGATCTTCCTTTTTTGCCTGTTTTGAAGAGAGAGTCAATGTTTGCTCATCTCCAGTCCTCTGGCACATCACCTGTTCTACAAGATTTCTCAAAAATAGCAAGTGGTTCTGCATGTATGTCAGCAGCTTCCTTCAGTACTATGGGATATAGTTTATTTGGCCATGGAGATTTGAATTCATTTAGGATAGCTAGATGATTCCTGACTAACTCCTTATCAATCTTGATATGCAACCCAGTTTTCTTATCAAGGTTTCTGTTGATGTTGATGTAGCTTATTGGCAGTCCATTCCTGTGCATATGTGCTCAGAAGTAAACCCCACTAAATTCAGTGGAACTGTTCCCAAATAAAAGAGAACATTCCTATGTGAGTGTGCCAAAGCATTAAGATCCTTAGAAGAAGGCTTCCTCTTGGTCCCACCATTGTCACAGTCTTAGCTGATGAGGACCTGTGAAAGGACCTTTTCAGTGGCTGCTCCCAGCTAGGTTGAGTATGTTGCTGCTGGTCCTGCTGGATCTCTTGCATACCCTCCAACATCTCACAGATGAAAATTGGGACAAATGTGGCCAAGCAACATCAGAATATGGTCAAGATGTTAAGAGTATCAGTGAGGTATAATATACAAGCTAGGAAAGGATGCAACAGTTTGCTTTTGCCTGAGCCTGTTGGGAAGGATAGCGTCGCACCTTCTCCAATCCTCTCCTTCCCATTTGGTTAATTCAGTTCAAACTACCTTTGCACTTTGAATTCAGTTTCCAGTGATTAAAATAAACTGAGGATGAAGGAGGAAAGTAGAAGAAGCAGAGAGAAACAATAGAGGATTAAACAGGTCTGTCCCTGCTAACCTGGGAGAATTGGAGAGTATACTCTTTTTTGGCTTTTGATGCTACTGTTGATGGTGTCTTTCTGATTCACCTCCATAAAATGGCACTGTTTCACAATTGCTTTCCAGTTCCGGAAAGGTGCATTTATAAAATGTTGCTGGGCCATTCTTGTTCAGTGCCATATTTGCTAGCCTAGAGTGTTTTTCTGGATTCCATTTTGTTCCTCCATGCCACATGAAACTGTAGAGATCATTCTGTCTTAGAGGAATTGATACCACAAGAAAACAGATGACAATCAACTCAATTTTGATCTTCTATCTAAATCCAAGCAAAACTGTTTTGGTTCTAAGCAAGTACCTGCTGCCAGTAATGGACTTGTTTGGGGTGAAATTGAAACTAGGGAAAAAAGGTCAATACTAAGGAAGATCAAGGGACAGGGATTCAACCTGCTTTGGACAGGAGTCTCACTTGCCATGATAACGTAGGTTTGCAGTTGAGATATGCTCATGGATTCAGCTCTTAACCTAGATGCTTGAGTTTCTGTGCTGGTTAACGGTACATTTGCACAGTTAAAGATAGTGTACCATTTGCATCTACTCCTGGGGATGTTGGATTTGATCATGGTGACACATGTCTTAGTTACGTCCCACTTGGACTATTATTATACACTCTATATGTGGGTGCCCTTGAAAAGTGTTCAGAAATGTCTTCTGATCCAGAACAGTGCAGTTTGTCTGTTGTCAAAACTGGATACAGGGACATGCATTGTTTATGGATCTTATTATTTAATGCTTGTTTTTTTAAAATACAGTGGGCCCTCCACTTTCGCAAGGGTTCAGGAGCAGAACCCTTGCAAAAATGGAAAAACCACAAATAACTCCCTACGTGCTCACCTTCCCATTCCATTCCAGAGCTCCTTTCTCCCCTTCCTTTCCCTTTTACCCTTTTTCCATGCCTAGGCAAAAGGCAAGGGAACGGGGGAGGTTTGCGTGCCTTCCTTCTCCATCTACTTCCTTGTCAACATACGGAGCACCCTTCCCATTCCATTGCTTTTACTTGGGTATGGAGAAAGAAGGCACAAGCATCCAAGCAAAAGGCCAAGGAATCGGAGGAGGTGAATGTGGGGGAGGCATGCATACACCTTGAGAATCACCAAATTCACAAAGATCATAGGATCTCAGGACCGCAGAAAATAAAATCAGTTTGACCAATCCCAAAACAATGTAAAACAGTAAGAAATAATTTGAACAGTCTAAAAGCATGCTAAACAATTTGAAAAGTTAAAATAAGATAGTTTAAAACTTCTTTAAAATAATTTAAAACTGTGCGTATTTGCCAATTTGAATGAAGTCAATTGACCCCCAAAGGTTTTCAAAAAAAATGCTTTTTACTTGATACTGGAATGAAAGCAATTTCAGAGCCAAACAGTTTCAGAACCTTGATGCAACAACTTCTGTTTCTTTGCACACTTCAGAATTCTAGTTATGACCTATAAAGCTCTGTACAACTCAAGATGGGGTTTTTTGAAAGGTTACATTCAACCATATGAGTCTGCCTGGATTTTAAGATTTCCAGGGGAGGGACTTCTTGATCTCCACAGCATCTAAGACTTATTTCTCATAGATTCCAATGTTTCACAGATAAAAACCAGGACATATGTGGCCAAGTAACATTAAAGTGTGGTCAAGATACCAATGATCATTAATAAAAGAGTAGCTCAGAGAGAATTAAGCAGTTTGCTTTTGCCTGAGCCTACGGGGAAAGGCAAGATTCTGCTGCCTCCTCTTCTCTCCCTGCCACTGAGTTAAATGAGTACAAACTGCTTTTGCACTTTGAATTCAGTTTGCAACAACCTTTGTAAGCTGAGGACAGTGGGGGAAAGTGGAGCAGAAAAGAAAAAGTGGGACATTTTAGAGGCAGCTGAAAAAATTGGGCAGCGAAGGATTGACCAGGACTGTCCCTGACAAATTTAGATAATTGGAGGATATAGAATACTTCTGATGGATTAGATTAAAAATCCATCTAACCCAGCATCCTTTTCCCCACAACAGCTAATCAAAGGCTTCCAATAAGGCAAAGGCATGATAGCCATAAGCACCTACTGTGGCTGGTGCCTAGAAAGGGAGAAAGAAAAGCAATGCAAGACAATACAATAAGACCTAGTCACAGAGGGAGAAATGAAGAGAAACAAAAGGCTCACCCAACAGTAGAAGGAGAGATGTGGAGTTTAGAGACTCACCATGAACTTTCAAAGTAACAATGGTTTCGTTAAATAATGCAGCCCCATTTTTATTATGGCCATCCACTTTGTAATCCCCAGCATCCTCCTTCACCAAATTATCTATTCTCAGGCTTCCATTGCTTGATATGTTGTATTTGTCTAATACCATATGTACAGTTTTCCCTGTCTTACGTCCAATAAAATCTCCCTTGCCAGCAGTTAATATAACCCATTGTACACGGTCTAGTATGCCTGTGTATTTGGGAGTAGGCAGAAAAACTGAATAACCCAAAAGGCCATGAATCTCCTTATTGCTGGGTGCAACACCTGCAGGGAGAAAAAAATACGAAGATTGAGTCAGATTTTACCCTTGGATTTCATTTCCTGGATCAATGCATTTTTAAAATTCTACATTTCATCCATATTTTATTCCATTCTTCAGCAAAATGGGAACTACCATCTGAGGCTACCAGAGTAATTAATAGAGATGCAAAAAAAGTCACACTTTTCTTTTTTGGCCTTGTTGAAAAATCGGATATCAATGTATCGATATACTCTTTAAAAAACAACAACAGCAAAGTTGATTTGCTGTTGTTGAATTAATTAATTTTTATTTATTTATTTGACTTTCAGAACTTCTTGCTAAAAAAATTGTTTATAGATAAACCAGTATCTCTTGTGCAAACTGAAGCACTGAAAAAATGTGCAAAACTTCTCTTTATTGCCTAGTGAGAAGAAAACTTCTAATATCTTTTTGGTCACTCTGTGTAAAGAATGAAATAAACAAAGATTTACATCCCCATTAATTACCAGTCAGTCCCAAACATGATGATCTGGCTCTAACATAGTTGACAGATGTGGTCAGACTAAGCATAAAAACTATTTGGTGCGTAAAAAGAGCTGCTCTTTGCTCTATGTCTGTGTTGGTATGTGTATACTTGTGTATCCATGACACCGGTACCCCTGGCCTTAAAGTTCATCCAAATGGCCACATTATTTTTGTGCATTGACTTGCACATGGACAATGCAGCTTTCTCTCTCTGATAATTTTTATTTAAAATATTACATGTGTGTGTAATATGTGTGTGTGCTCATATATGTATGTGTGTGTGTGTGTGTATATATATATATCTGTTACATAATATGTCTGTATTCGTTTCTCTCCCATCTTTACTATTCTTCCATTTTCTTTGGCCATTTCCGCACTAGAGTGTTATAGTGCCATGATTCCACTTTCAACATCCTATGGAACCCTGGGGTTTGCAGTTTCGGGAGGGGCCTGTGTGAAATACTGAAAGTTCAATTTGTAAAAAAACCTGAATTTTATTTGTTAAGCATGAAAAATGTTCTTGAGAATACTAGTATTAAGAGACATTGGAGATTAATATTGTGACAACAGCCCGAATAGAATATGCCAAAATGTGGAAGTCTCAGCAAATACCCACAATTGAACAATGGTGGGGGACGTTCATTGAGAATAGAAATGCAGATATTGTCCCACAGAGATTAAAGGGGAAATTGGATGATCAGATAAAGACAGAATGGCAAATTGTAATGGGTAATTGCTGGGAACTGCCAAGTGAGAATGTTTGAATTATGGATGAAATTAAAGAGAGATAACTGTAACATAACAGGAGTGGGCAAAGAGAAATGCAAGATCAAGCATGTGATGCATAATTTTTATATATGAATAGAAATTCAGAAAATTAAAACTAGATCAGAGTGGAAGAACAAAAATATTACATGTAAAAGTACAATTTAAGATGATTTTTTTTATTTGTGAAACTTAATAAAATTATTTAAAAAAAAGAAAGTGGAATCATAGCACTATAACAGTCTCATGCAGAAATGGTCTTTATCTCATATAACTAAAATATATAAAATTATTTATAACTCAATATTTATTCTTATATTATATACCACTTATATTTATATTTATTATAAATATTATTTACATCCTCTCGCAGCAAACTCTCTTTTAAGCTTCTAAACCTATAATAGCTAATTTGCCCTATTTCTTTCCCCATATTTCCATCACACCCTTCCAGTCTTCTTTTACTCATCTTAAATTTTGATAGTCATTTTATCCATTCAGAACATATCAAATGGTTTTAATATCCACTCTTTTTCTAAGAGAGTTTCTTTATCTTTTCATTTTTTCACATACACCAGCCTGGCTGCAGTCACCATGTATACACTCACATTTGTGGTTTTGTTTTTGTTTTCTTTTATATCTATGCCTTTAACAGTATGTTCAACAAATACAATTCTGGGGTCACTGGAGATTCTATCCTCAGTGTCTTTGTTATTAAAGAATGTGTGCCTTTCCAGAATGTCTTCACTTTGTCACATTTTCACTATCTGTGGTAATATGTTCCTGATTTTTCTCCACATTTCCAACACTCATATTTGGTATTTTTATAAATATTTGCTAATTTATATGGGGTGAGATGCTGTCTATAAAACATTTTTGATAGCTTTCTTTTAAAGTGGAACATCTAAGACAATACAGCTTTTGAGGCAGACATTCCTAGGACTGCAGCTATATATTCACACTCAACGTACTATTTAATCTAAAGCAAGATTTATTTTATCAACAATTTTATTAACTTCTAGAATTCCCAAAGCTTAATCACAGTTACACAGTGCAGTTCAGTCGCATCCATACTACAAAAGCTTAATTTTATTTTATTTTTTGTAGTAATTTTTATTAAAAGTTTAATCTCAAAAATAAACCCCCACACACACTTCCATGCTTTAATCTTCCAGCTGAAATTGCTTATTTCCATCCATATAAACATAATTTCCATCTTACAGAGAGAAGAACAATCATATTATTCCTTCTTTGATTTCTTATACATTTATATCAAAACCTTAATTTTAATCCTAAATGCAAACACCACACATCCTGGTGGGATGAAACACACCCATGTTTTAATCTTTAGGATTAAAAGATGCATCCTTATTGTAAATGCCTGTAATGCCGTAGTATTTTGCCATATCCAGAAGGGAAGAAGGAAGGAATTGATTGCAAACTTACCTTTCAGGCTGAAGGGGAAAGCAATCAGAATTGTAATTAGAAAAACAGTACCCAGGTTCATTTTCAAGGCCGTATGCCCTGTCTAAAGAAAAGTGTGTTGCAGGCAGGCATGCGGTGTACTTCCAACTGAGCATGCTGATCTAGTTAAAGGCTGTCATCAGCAAATCTATCTCACATCTCCACCCAGGCCTGGTACAGTCTTCCTCTTTTGTCTAATGTGCAAAGGAGCAGGGCACAGATGGGGTCTGTGGCTGAGGTTTTCTACTCTGTATGAACTTTACAGAAATATTTAGCTGACTTTCCCCACTTCTTTAATTTGCCAAATTAGCAGGTTTGAGAGCTTATTGTTCTCCAAAACAAAACAGAACTGAAAGTTAGGCATATTATTTGATGGCTTGGGAAGTGCCCCAATTCCTCAAATTTGGCTTTATTGGTTATTTGGTTGATTGCTTTAATGTATAGTCCAGCCTTCAGTCAAAGGGGAAGAGGCAGTAAACAGTCTAAATTCACATACTAGCTTAGGTTGCTTGATGAGATTTAAGAAAATTAATGGAAGGAACATTTCTTATCCCTTAACATGTACATCCCACAACCACAACACACATACACACCATCCTCCAAGACCCCTCTGGGATGTTATAAGGCCCACATGCACCATTTAGGAGGGGGCACTGAAGTTGTTGGGCTGGAGGAGGGGATAAAAACAATTGCATAGAATCACAGAATTGGAAGAAACCACAAGGGCCATTGAGTCCAATCCCTTTCCATGCAGGAACACACGCTCAAAGCACCCCCAGCAAATGGCCATCCAGCGTGTGTTTAAATACTTCCAAAGAAGGAGACTTCACCACACTCTGAGGCAGCATATTCCGTTGTTGTTGTTTGTTGTTGTTGTTGTTGAATGGCTCCTACCATCATGAAGTTCTTCCTGATGTTTAGGTTAAATCTCTTCCTGTAATTTGAATCCACTGCTCTATGTCCCAGTCTCTGGAGCAGCAGAAAACAAGCTTGCTCCATCTTCAACATGGCGTTACTTCAAATATTTAAATATGGCTATCATGTCTCCTCTTAACCTTCTTTTCATCAGGCTAAACATACCTATCTCCCTAAGCCACTCCTCATAGGGCATGGTTTCCAGACCCTTCACCATTTTGGTCACCCTCCTCTGGACATTTTCCAGCTTATCAATATCCTTCTTGAATTGTGATGCTCAGAACTGGACACAGTAGTCCAGGTGAGGCCTAACCAAAGCAGATTAGAGTAGTATTATTACTTCCCTTGATCTCAACACTATACTCCTATCAATGCAACCCAGGATTGCCTCTGGGAACTTCTTTGAGTGAATTCATTTCACAATTCAAGTCTATAAAATGGGTTCATGTTGAGAAGGAGGTGGATTAATGCTTGGAATTGTGCCCTGAAACAACCAGATAGCTAGTTGTTGGAGGAGGAGTGTACTTTCAAGTTGTTTCTGACTTATGGCAACCCTATGGGAAACCTTTCATGGGATTTTCTTAGCTAGTTTTGTTCAAAGAAGGTTTACCATTGCCCTCCTCTGAGGCTTAAAGAGAGTGACCTGGCCAAACCTAAATCTATAAAATATGTGCCATTTAAAGGAGCGTTTTCAGTCTCTTGGACCCTCGTTGAAGTTCATAAGAGGGAAAGGTTATTTGCTTCAAAAGTCAGGAAGCTTCTCACAAAGGAACATAAAGGTCCTGAAGTTTATAAAATACCAATTATATTTCTGAACCAAGATAAATATGATGGTGATTGTATGAGAACATCCAATGGAGTTCTTGAAAAGAATGGATATAGTGTTCATACCACTCCAAATTGAATTATTTACCAAAGAAGCTGGAAGAATGATGAATGGTTTAGGGAAGATGGAATGCCCTGTGAAGGTGAATTTGAGAACAAAATGTTGCATGGATGAGGAACGTATGTATTTCCCAATGGAGCCAAGTACACTGGGTAGTGCAATGAAAACAAGCTGGAAAGGAAAGGAAATTAACAGACACAGAAGGCCTGGAATGGGATGGCACACTTCATTACACAGCAACACCATGGCTCAAGCTAAATCTGGAAATGTAGGATATTTTATACTGGAAGAAAGGTAATCAAGATTAGTAGTTCTAATACTGAAACAGTTAAGGAAACAGACCATGGAAAGCAAGGTAGAATGTAACTGAATCAGTGAATGCTAAATAAACTGTAAGTTGATGGCCAAAAAAAAAAGAAAGAAAGAAAAGAAAAGAAAAAATATGTGCCACTTAGTTGGCTCCAGTTAGAAACCTAGCCATTATGTTTTGTACTGACTGTTGCTTTCATTACGTCTTCAGAGGCAGCCCCACATACTACGCATTACTGTAGCTTTAGAGAGATATTTAATCAGTAAGTTATTAATAACAGAAAGCTAGGGTGGTGCAGTGGTTTGAGTGTCAAGCCACGATTCTGGAGACCACATCTCAAATCCCTGTTTGGCCATGAAAACTCACTAGGTAACCTTAAGCAAGTCACACTTTTCTCATACTCAGGGCCTTTCCATACTACTTTGTTATAGTGCTATTATGCCACTTTCAACATCCTATAGAATCCTGGGGTTTGCAGTTTAGGAAGGGACCTTGATGCCCCCTAGGAACACAAGTATGCAAAAATAAAATACACAATGCTGAGGCCCCTCCCTAAACTGCAAACCCCAGGTTCCATAGGAAGTTGAAAGTGGAATAATAGCTCTATAGCAAAGTAGTGCAGAAATGGCTTCAGAAGAAGGCAAAGGCAAACCCTCTCTAAACAAATCTTGCCAAGAAAACCTCAGTTCAGTTGTCTGAAAAGCTGCCACATAAATAAGGCTGCAGATTTCTTTCTGTTGTTCCAGAAAGCAGGGCCTGATCATCAACAGGCTGAATTTTACAAGTGTGGGGATTTTGACTAAATGTTAGGACAAACTAAATGTTAGGACAAACGCTCTGTGTAACAGTGAGGAGACTGTTTTGAAATACAGGTAAAGCTCTTATTTGTAAGACATTTTTAAGTGAATACTGAACGACCATCAATGGGAAACATTTGCCTTGAGGGGGAGTTAGACAAGATGATCTTTAAGGTCCCTGCCAATTCCATGATTTAAATGACAATGGAAGGAGGTGTAGCCATACAGGACCGAGCCAAAAAACAGGCAGTTGTTCCAAGCACCACTGTCTTTGATTGGTTGTGATAGCACACTTTCTCAGATGTACCTGTCTGTATGTCTTACCTCCAGACCTTTCTAGTAGGAGGCATCCAGGTTTTGAACGTGGAGCCTCATGGCCAATATTCTATTTTGTTACCAATGACATATTAGGCTTTTCCAGTGTACTTATGCTAGAGGTCAGGAAAGCAAAGTCTGCTTCTTGCTCCCCAGTTGTGGACTGGGGGACAAACAGCACTATATAGACAATAAGTGGCTGCAGGAGCTCTGAAGATGCACCCTGTCTCAATCCTGTTGGGCAGCCAGAGCAACAGCAGAAGCTTTCATCATCCTGGAATTCCAGCATATTTCTGCAGGTTTCGGAAAGTGAAGGCTACTCCCTTCCTGCAACTGTGCAACAGCATCCAGATAGTGTGAGGGTACAACACCACCACTAGCCACTGATCTGCTGTGTGGGTTGCTGTTAGGCATCTGGAGGAGAGGTGCTGCACAAGGAGGTACTGGATACCTTCTTGCACAATGCCTGAGAAAGTACTCATTGTGACTATGCTGGCAAGGAGATTCTGGTAGTCAAAAAGCCCTTTTTCCCCCAAACTCTTTTTGTTTCATGAGACTATGGGTACATAGGGAACTCCTTGATTGGTATGAACAGAAACCTGGGGAATAACAAATCCACTCCCCCTATTATAGGTGTTTCTCCAGATTGCTTCTATGACCACCTGAGCAGAGTGACAATACTGTAACAAACCTTATATGGGTGTTAAACCTCAATAGGCTAGAATAACATGTTTAAGAAGCATTGGAACCCCATGTGCTGATCTCACTCTGACATCCTTGTATCTACTGGCTCCATCCTTGAAGTCCTTACCTTGCCTGTGTAGAATGGGGAGCTTGCATGGGGCTTCTAGTTACTTTCACTTGAACGGGAGTAGAACCCTTTGTACAACCAAGGATCTTAACACAGAGTTCAACTCTTGTAGGCCCTCCTGCTGAACATGCAGAGATCTGCAATAAAGAGTGGTCCCCTCCTTCACTTGTTTGCCAGTATACAATTTTAGAGCTAGCATGGCTGGACTAGGACTCGAGGAGACCTGGATTCAAATAACTACTCAGCACAGAAACTCACTAGTTGACTTGAGCATGCTACACTGTCTTGGCCTCAGAGGAAGATAATAGCAAACCTCCTCTGAATAAATCTTGCAAGAAGATCCTATGGTTCACCTTAGGGTCATGATCTGAAGACATATAACACACACATACACACTACATGGGCATAACTGCTGAACAGAGCTGGAGTTAGAGTGCTGCTGGGAGTAAGAAAAAGAAGGTGGTAAGAGATTTGGAGCAATTGATAACTATGGCGATAACTCTGCTTTAAGCACATGAGTTTTATTTCTATTTATTTATTTAACTTTCTCCTTGTACAAAATCCAAGATGGCTGGTTCTGCTGCTGTTGTTAGACTGAGTTTCTTTCAAAACATTTCCATGCTCATCTGAAACATGTTGAGCCTATAAAATTCAAAAATAAAACTAGCTAAATCCAAGTTCTCTGGACTAAAACTACATTGGATAGAACTGAAATCCACACACCGAAAAGGAAGCATTTTGTTTTGTACTGAATTGCCAAGTAACATGAAAAACCTGCAAACACAGATGTGAGAAAAAGAGCAGAGTTTAAAGTGGAGCCCACATTGTAATATTGCTCCTCTGATAATCATCAAATTGTTCACAACATGAGCAATTTCTCTGAATTTCAGCAATCTTTTATTTACAAGTACAGGAAACTGCTGTTGTATGATAAAAACAAGCCGTTCCCTGCGTAATGGAAACAGAAGCCTACTGCATGCTTTTTCTCTCTCTTATTATTTGCCACGAGTGGCATAAGCAAATGGAAATTCAGTGCCCTAGAGCTCTAGACACTTTGTTGCAATAGGCTATTTATAAATAGGACTAGACTGCAAAGCACAGAGCTTTGTTAAGCCACAGGAAAAGAGAGAGCTACATCTCCAAGCGCAATGAACTGGCCTTGTTCCAAAATAAGAAAATAAAAACAACCATCCACTAAGCCAGTGGTTCTCAACCTGCGGGTGCCCAGATGTTTGTGGACTTCAGCTCCCAGAAGCCCTGAGCATTGACCATAGTGGCTGGGGCTTCTGGGAGCTGAAGTCCACAAACATCTGGGGACCCACATGTTGAGAACCACTGCACTAAGCACTTGGAGAAGTAGCTTCTTTTTCCTGTGGATTCCATTGGGTACTCTCCAATATTTTCCTCATATGCCCTTTCTTAAGGACAGAGTACATGTGTTCTCTACCAGTGGGTTCACTATCCATAGGCTTTTCTTTGTTAAAGGATGATAAACCAGATCCTTACACATCCTTCAACAGGGGTGAGAAACAGCTGACCCTCTAGATGATATGAGCAATTCGCAGAAGGCCAGTTAATGGTAAGAGATAATGCAGCTTTATGTTGAGAATATTAAGAAGACGAAAGGTTTTCTGTTCTGTGACATAAAAGTAGTAGTATAGTTCGCCGTCCACATTCATGAGGGTTAGGGGCACAGGGTTCGTCTTGCAAAAGATGAAATATTGAAAATATCAAAATGTGTGTGTCTGTCTGTAGGAAGAGGGTCAAGGCATCACAGGGAGAATGGGTGCCAACCAGGTCAGGGAAAGGAGAGGGGAGGGGGTGGGTTAGCATGACGGCCTTATATTTCCTCTCTCTTCCCCATCTCCTTCCTTGGTTGGGGGGGCACTTTGGGAAAGGGTTTGTGGTGCTCAGAAATCAGGCTGCAAGCTGTCCTTTGCTGGCCAGACAGCAGCTGATGGTGGAGGAGGAGAAGGGGGAGGACCAGAGGTGATTCCTGAAGGCTGTGCAGCCTGATCAGAGCTGCTTAGAGGGAAGCTTCCCCCAGAAAATAAGTGCCTGAGCTGAAGGGGCAGGAGCTGAAGATACTCACAAATAAACCCATCAAAATTAAACTCTCAAATGTGGATGGCTAACTGTAAAAGCCAGATATAAACACGACCCTTTATTATCAAATGCAAGATATTGTTGTATGTATAGAAATCAAATAACCCTAAATTTTGCAGCAGAACAGCATATACACAAGCTGCCCATTTATATTAGTGACATTCCTGAGTATGTTCAGAAACTTTATTTCAGTTTCTGGAATTGACCAAAGGAGATGGTCATTTGTTGGAGTGGTGATCTGGAACTCCCTTCTACAGATGGGTTCCCTCCCTCCACCACATTTACAAAACTATTGGGCAGAGGCACATCTAGCATAAACAGCGCCCAGGACAAGCATGGAAGTTTCCTTTTCCTCCTCCTCCTCCTCTGCTGCTTTGGGCACCGCTTTTTTGCACTGCCCCACCAGCATCGGTGCCCAGGGCAAGCACCCTACTTGCCCCACCCTAGACATGCTTCTGTTATTGGGGTATTTTGGCCTGTGGTGGGCAAGAGAAAGCAGTAGAATGGGAAAGGATAAAATCTCCATTGCTAGACCTGGCAGAATAGCCAAAAGGTTTTGAACAGCTTTAACATGTTTCAAGCTCTGCCCTCTTAATAGCAAGCAGGCCTTCAAGATCAAACTAGTTATCAAGAGGAATGCATATTGCCTGTAATAAGTTTTTTTCCTTGCATAATAGAAGAATATCAGCTAGAGCAAGGACCCAGTGAGCTCTTCTTTTGAAAGATGTTTTTTGAATCAGGTCTGGGAAACAACCTTTGCTCAGCTTCTGAGAAACAAACATCTCATTCTATAAGCTTTCCTTGATGATTTGCTACCACCTAGTAGCAACTTGGTTAAAATGCAGTTCTTCAAGTAACAGCTTTACTGCTGGCCGAGTACTTGTGGTACATGCAAGATTATCTGTTGTTATGTTATAAACTTTCATGGCAATGAACAGACAGAAATAATAGGGCCTCAGGACTGTGTGCTGATAGTGGTAGTGATGGAAAGATCCTTTACTTTCTCAGATCTCAGTGGGTGAAATCCTTCAGACAAAGGAAGACTGAAAATCTGAATTGAGACACCATTCATTGGGCAAGCAAAACCAACAACAACAACAACTTAATTAATTAAAGTGTCTGAATAAAGCATACACTAAGGCCGTTTCCGCACAATGTAGTCACTGCGTAGCTGCAACGGCTTGAGGAGACGTACATCCACATGACGTTGTTGCTATTAAGTTGCTATTAAGTTGCTGGCATGCCTTTGCATGCTGCTAAAGCGTCGTATTTGAGCAACGGAAAAAATGCATTTTCACTCCTTGAGACTGCTTCTACTACGTTTCTACAATTACATGCAGAACCGTTGAAGCACATTCTTGCAGGAACGGGCGGGTTCAGGGCGGACCTGGCTCAGCACATGTGACGTCATGTCTGTGTAGGGATGTCCTTCCCAGGATTTTTTTTTTAAAAAAGAATCCAATGAAATGGGCTGGGGCGGGGCAAAGACAGAGCAGGGGAGTGGTGGCGAACACTGTAGTGTGGAATGAGAAAGCAGTCTTCACCGCCTCAAGCGGAGGATGGTGCGGAATGCCGCCTCGCAGAAACATTGCAGAAACGCAGCCATAAACTCCGCTCCTACCACATCATGAGGCATTTCTGCCATCTCATACGGAAAGGGCCTAAGACATGTCGGGGTATCTAGCAGGCCAAAGTCTTGAGTAGAGATTTGAAAAAGACTAATGAAAGCAACATGTACCACAAGCCCTCTAAGGATTCATCCTGTTCTAGAGATGCTTACCGTTTATCGTTATATTGGCTGGACCACTGAGTCAGGTGAATGGCAACAGGGGAAAAAAAGTCCAAAACACTTAGAACATCTGCTTGCTTTTATCCTATGACTGGTAGCAACAGCACCTAATCACACCCTCTTTTGTTAAGGTTTATAAGTGCACATATATAGTAGCTACTCCCTGGTCAGTTCTGCACTACACTGTTACAGTGTTATTATTCCTCTTTCAACATCCTATGGAATCCTGGGGTTTGTAGTTTAGGGAGGAAACTTTAGAATTCTCACCCAGAGAGGTCTTTGGCTTTAATAAACTACAAACCCCAGGATTTCATAGGATGTTGAAAGTTGAATAACAGCACTGTGACAGTGTAGTGCAGAAATGACCCCACTCCCCACCAAACATATATAAACATAACCCAACCTTGTCTTGGTTAAGCAAGGATTGGGGGGGGGGTGTAAATCCTGGCTGCCGCCTTCACTGAGATCACTGCTTCTCTGCCCCTGCTAGTGGGCTGAAAACAGAGGCCAGGAAAGAGTTGTGCCCCTGCACCATTCAACTGGGCTTTAAAAGGATGGGTTGCAACTAGTCCTTTTTAAAGGCTAAGTTCTTACTGTCTCCATACATGGGCTTTCCAATTAACTATAGGTGCTGATCAAAATGGTTTCCATTGGTGGAGCTCAAGTGGAACAAACAGGACTTTTGAAAAGATGGAATCCAAGGAACTGTGAAGGAAATAGCTTGGAGGAGAAGAGCTTATTGCAGCTCCATTTTACAGAGCAAGGCTGGGCCATATTTGAGGGTGTGGGAGCTATTTCCATCCTTCACCAGACCTTGGCAGGCTTCTTTACAGGAACAAGGGGAAATAGCCTCTAAATGACAAACCATGGCCTTCTGATGGAGTTCTATTTGACACTTTTCCTGTGTGTTTTTTTTTCTGTGTGTTTTCTAGATTGAAGGGATCTGAGTGGGGCTGCACTGCTGCACTGAAAGCTCCATGCAATAAAACATAACATACTTCACCCTCCCCTCTCCTGGAGATACAATCCATTCTGTCCTGCAGGAGCTTTCTAAGTGGTGGTTTTGCCTGTGTTGTTGGCCCTGCATGTCCATGGATTCTGTATCCACAGATTCAGCCAACCGTGACTTGAAAATATTCTTAAAAATCCAAAAAGCAAACTTTGATTTTGCAATTTTATATAAGAGATGCCATTTTGCTACACCATTGTACATAATGGGACTTAAGCATTTACAAACTTTGGTATCCACAGGGGGTCCTGGAACCAGACCCTAGCAGATACTGAGGGCACACTGTATAAAGAAGGGACAGATGAACAAATACTCCTATTTTTCCACACAGGTGTACAAAACAATCTGCTTTATTAACTGCTGCATCATTTAAAAAAAACATTATAGCATGAACACAGAAAAAAAACATTGAATGAAATTTTCTGGCTTTTTATTGCTGCAATATAGAGTAAGAAAATGGAGTGACATGGCTAACTGTAGTTGTTCTGCAGAGTTTTTGAAACTATATTATTAGTTGATCATGCATCTTCTATAGTGCAATAAGCATACAGCCTCCAACTGAAAAGCACAGCAGGATTCTCAATATTCCAGTACTTTAGACCAGTACAGGGTTAAAGAGGCATATTTAGTGAAGGTTTTTAATTCATACTCAGCACTATGGAAATAAGCTTTAGGTAGACAAGTGGCAAAACCTTGTACCAAGGTGCAAGTGGTATAAAACATCAGTGGGAAAAGCAACTAGTCCTATATGTGACCACTGAGGAATGTTTTCAGATTAGGAAGAGAAAGTGAACATCTTTTCTACTCACCCAATGTCTCAAGAATCTGTAGTAAAGATTTGGTCCAGAAGCAGCATAAGTGTGCCACATAAGAATCTTTCTCTTAACCATGGACTCTACTGTCATATCAAAGCCATGATCATCCCCCCCCCGCAGGGTTTTTGGAAATGCACACAGTGGATAAACACAAAGCAACTTCTTTTTAGCTGTATGTCCCTGCACCCTGTAGTTATATTTCCACAGCATGCTAAGGAAGAGTAAATCCCATATTCCTTTAGCTGTGGCACCAAGAACTTCAAGTCATAGGTCCAATTCTGAACATCACATTGATGTTCATGGTAATGAAAAATTCAGACACCATCTTTTTTTAAAAAAAAAAAAAAAGCATGATTCCCTTAAATGCATTGCAAAATCAACAGAACTTAAGAGCCATGTGGGCTTGTCTAGTCCAACATCCTGTTTCCCATAGTGGCCAGTGAGATCCTTATGGGAAGCCCATAAGCACAACAGCACCCTCCCACTTATAATCCCTGTAGCCAGCACTCAGAGGCATATGTCCCAAATACTGGAGGTAGTATATTGCCATCCTGACTGTTAACCATTGGTGGTCTTTTCCTCTGTACAATTGTTCCAGACATCAACAGTGAAGCCATTATAGCTATAAGAAAAGTAAGCCTGAAAGACACCTGGATTTCTGAAGCCTTTCATCTAAAATAAGCTGCGAGTACATTCATAATAAAGATAAACAACGTAATGAAGCACCTGCTGTAAATTACATTGATTATGTATGCAAACTGCTTGAAACTCAAAAAAAAGCACAAGATGAATGCTAAGAATGATTATGTTGAAGTCAATTGTTGATGGCATTCCATCTCAGAAAGTAAAACAAATAAAACAATACAATATTAGCTGCTAGTCATGCATAGAACTCATGTAAGAAAATGCATCTGTTAGCATTCCTTTCAAAATGGCAAACAGCAATGAGGGCAGGAGATCAGTTTATCTCAGAACTGGGTGAAACATCAAGGGTAATGGTCAAATCACAGATGGAGTGAATTTCAATATATTTCCATGCTTCAAAATGGGCAAAGGATTCCCTCTCCAAATAGCCTCACAATCATTTGCAAACAGCATGCAGAAGATTCCTGAAGTCCTCTGAATGCATATCCCACCTCTTCCTGGTAAAGGAAGTCTATAGTAGGTACTTTACTCAATGGATTCTTGAATCAAGGATGGGAGTAATTTTGGTTGGCACGTAAACCCAACAAAATGGAAGTAGATTATACTACTTCTGATCATAAGAATTTGGAAAACCTAAACATCTCTGTGACAAATCTGAAAATCTCTGTGGGATTTTCTAGGGGATTTCTGCTTTTGATTTTTTTCTTTAGTATTTTCTCCATTTTGTGTCCAGGCCTGGACAGAACCAAGACCAAAAACCAAGAATTCAAGGAAACCAAATGCTCACACAGAAACAACAGTGTTGCTTAAATTATTTAAATGATCAGAGGATAAAAAATCTTATCCCTACATTTCTCATATTTAATTCTAAAGCTAATGCGGTTAGGTGCAGAAGCACCACACTGGCCAGTGTGGATTATTTTGAAACAGATGTGCAGACTTGGCTAGTGTAGGCAGGTGATTTACAAAGGACACCATTATTTTGAAACAGGATGGAGTGAAGAACCACCTGTTTCCAAGACTGAAAGAAACCATAAGAGGAGCAAATCTAATCAAGCATCATACGGATCAGGAAAACAGTCATCAATGGCTTCCAAGGCTGCACTGTCAACCATGACCTCTCGAAACTCTGTCTCTGTTCCAGCTTTTTCCTCTGTTTTAGATTCTGATTCTATCTCAGCTCCAGCTGTGGGATTCTGATCCATCTTGGGTTCCAGTTTAAAACTTTCACCAGTCTCAGGACCTTTACAAGAACAAGTTAGGAAAGTGCATAAAAATGCATTACATAGCATTATTTCTCCAGCTTTTCCCATATTCATTCAGGCCTTCATTTCTTCTTGCTTTCATGCAGAAATTGGAACATTCACAGAAAAGATTTAACATGTTTCATTAACCCAAATCTAATCCATTTCTACTAATGTTGGGGGATTTTTGAAATGTTGCACTGTCATTACATTAGTATTGCCATTAAGGTTAGAAACTATAGGACTGACAAAGGAAATGGTATATTATGATTTGGTTAATACTGTTACCCACAAATGTGTTACCCTAAGAGGCGGGGGACTTTGAGGTCCACCTACAATGCCAGTGTCTCCTTAGAATCCTGGGAGATTGTAGTTCAAAGGAGGCTGCTTCTCTGTAACAAGCAGTAGCATCCTTCTGGACTCTAACCCTTTTTGTGTGGTTGTCTAGGGACAGGCTAGAAAGCATCCATTATGGAAAAATGTCAAGAAATTAGAGTGGTGACTGATGGTAGTGGAAAAACTCTGTATAATGTGAGCAGTCCATTTTGTGGGCTACTCTATTGTGTGGAACAACTGCTACATGGAACTGTTTCAAGCAGTCCTTGTGGCATCTGTAACATATTCACTGGTCCCAACCAAAGTATGTAAATAGGTCATTTTGATAGCTGTCATCCTCCTTCTCCATTGCACAGTGGAACTTGCAAAAACTGCTTTGAGAAGCACCTACACAAGTGCATCTGGTTCTTATACCCATCTTTGCTGTTCAACAATAGCTGCATTGATGTACGTACCAGGATTGGTTGTGCTGCCACCAAGGGCACTTGTAGCTTCACAATGCTCTCCATTAGGTGGACTCTTTTGTCCTTCACTGGATATGGCTGTCAGGGTTAACCCTTCATCTTTCTCATCTTCTGTAGGAAAACATAACAAGAGTTTCGTAGGAGCAATTCAGGGAGGGTTGCTGGCTCCCATGTCAGTGGAATGGTGAATCCATTCCAGATTCTTACTAGCTTTAAAGCCTGAAACCAGAGTGGATTTACTGTTCCCTTGGCAAGGGAACCACCAACCATGACCAAGCAAATCATATGTAGCCTTTCCTCCTTAATGTGAGTTAGATTTAGTTAGGGATTTTTAAACTTTCAACAAACTTTGTTAGCTTTATATTTGGCCTTTCCCCAAGGCAGCCACAATAGCCTACAAAATTCAGTAAATAATTGCATAGATAACCTGCTTCAAAACTGTGATATTTCATGGAGCAAAATGAATGTTCCCCCTCTGAAAATTTTACATGTAATCTCAGATCAAAAACTGGTAGAGTAAGAAGAAAAACACAGATGAATAGAGAAATATTGAGGATATATAATGTGATTATGAGTAGTTTAATGGCAATTTCTATTAGCTCTGGCTATAGATGAGCAAGACCACCTGGTACAACATTTTGAAATAGGACCAGCAGATCCAAATTTCCATAAACTTTAAGAGCAGATTGATCTTGGGATTCTGGATGCCTCTTCTTCTGGTGACAGACTTAACCAGAACTGAAGGCATTCCAAAGGCTTCCTCATAAAGTCAGTCTCCTAAGAACAAAATATGATGAGGTATGGCGACCTAATCATGTTTTGGTGGCTGGAGACAATTTACTTCATCATGATGAAGTCTCAGGATCTCACATAATCTCAATGGCATATTATGGTAGTTTCTAGTTTAAAACAGAACTATCCTAGTTGCAAACAGAAGTGTGTTAGGTGTAGAAGAAATGGGAAGGATGTTGACGAAAAATCAGATGAGCTGGATGAGATGTTCGGGATATAGGTTACATGGTCCACATGCTCAGGCAATTGAATATTTAAGATACTGGGGGATATGATCCAGGAACTCTAAAACATGAAATGTGGTGGGATTCTATGAGACAAATAACTTTGCAGAAATGTAGGCTAGTGTTAAAACCAGAAAGGCATGACATGGTGAGGTCAAAACAGAGCTTGGAAAGCTATTTTAATGAAGAATGAATTTAGCAACATGCTGAAGCCATCTAAAACTGAGCAGTTATAGATTGATGTTATAGGACATAAAGCATCATACTGCCTACTTAGTTTGATGCCAGAGCTCTCAGATTCCAACCATCAACCTAAGTCTTCTGACAATATACTGCCCCTGGAGTAACACCTAAAACAATAAAGTAGAGTACCAACACCTCAATTAATTTCTTCTCAGTCTGAGTCAGGGGGAATCAGCAAAATTTCCTCCTGGAGGGGAAATTCAGTGCATTTCTTTTCTTTAGGAATATTCATTTTCAGTGGAGGCTCATGCAGTTCCCTAACCTCTCAGTTTCCCACTCTGCTCTGCACATTGAAACTGGTATGATACAAGTACAGACAACATACAGAAAGCAAAAATGTAGCCAAGAGCATGAACACTCTGGGAACTTTTACCCCCTTTTCCCCAAAGGGAACGACATTGGGTCCAGTTAGCCAATTAAGAGGCCAAAGGCCTTGAACCTCCTAGCAGGGCCATAGATGAAGCTTCTGGAAGCTGTGTCTTAACAGGCAAGATGCTTTAACAGGGGAAAGCTAGGATAACCTTGATTAGGTCTTCTCATAGACCCAAAGGGGCAGCAAAGCTAAGGAGGTTTTGCCAGTAATATGGCCTGGCTGAACCTGTGAAAATCAAGCTTTTATGACACTATTTTGTCCCTTTTTAATTGTCTTCAGTATGTCCATATATTTGATTCATTCATTATATTGACCCATTCAATAAGTAATGTTTCAAGCTCCAGGCCAAAGATATCTTTGCAAAAAAAGATAAGAACTTAACCTGGCTGACCGCAAAACATCCCTTATGTAGTTGTAAAATTTCCTCTTTGGTTACCAAGAAACAGAATTATAAACTTGGGAGAAGCTTGGGTTCTTTAATAACCAGCTTAATAAAGAAACAGTGGAGGCTGTGATCCTATGCTCACTAATTAGGGAGCCAGTCCCACTGAAAACCTGTATGCAGTTTTAAAAGTAACTGAACTGTGAAGTGGTGGAAATTTTACAAAAACAGAAATATATGCAATACTTATTTTCTTATGAAATCTGAATATATCACTGGATAATGTGATACATACATAAAATTTACAGAGTAGTTTTTAAAAACAGGTAAATATTTTTCTAGATGTTCAAGATAAACCCTTTCCAAGGTAGTTTCAGAAACGAATCCTATGCGCGTTTGTTCAGAAGGAAATCACATTCCGTTTAGTGCAAGTAGATGCCTACAAGACTGCCGTCTCAAAAATTCAAATGTCTAGGGGTCAACGTTTAAAATAATATGTTAAAAGTAACAAAGTTATCTGTAACATGTTACTTTTTCATGCTATAACATTTCTTTTTTTAAAAGCAGTGTGAAAACTGATTAAAACATTGCCATTTACTTTTATGAATGTTAACTTTTTACTCCTATCTATGGGGGTAAATAGTAGATTTTTCTATTTTCAGTGCAAAATACATACTAGCAATGTTGTAAAATATGTGTTATCAATGTAGTTACCAATGAGTAACATACAAGTTACTTTCAAGTAGCATAATGAATTATGTTTTTGCTCTTATTGCAACAAGGAACAGGAATAAATTATATTTTAGAAAGTATAATATGCCAAGCTGTGCTGAAGAGGAATTCCATTCTTACTTCTCCATTTACCAAATAACCTAAAATGTAGCTTCTCGTTTAGGTCACGCTGTAGTTTTCTACAAGGAAAAGTGTAACCGTTAACACTAAAGAGGTAAAAACTGAAAGCTGCAAAGGTTAGCAGTTTCAGTTACCCATGCAGATGCATCTTAGTTATTGCCATCTAGCCAGGAAAAAAATAAAAACAGAAAACAGAAACCACAAATTTTGTTCCTTTTTTTTTAAAACAGAAGTATGTAATTTAAACAGAACCAGTCTCCTATAAGTTTAGCATACTGGGATGTCAAGCTGAACTTTGTAATACTGAAAATATTGAATTCTACAGTTAGACATAGCTATTTCATTATCTAACGCCATAATCAGCATATGTCAACCTGCTGCCCTACAGTTATGTTTGAAGTTATAGACCAAAACATCTCAAGTACACCAGATTGGAGAAGGTTACTGTAGGTTGTCTTCCAGAAACATGTTTGTAATAGACATTTGAGTGAGTAGTAATACCTTGAAAAGCTTTTCATTCCTTCTGGAGAAAAAATATTCCATAGGAGGCTTCCTCCCACCATGGCTCCCAACAACTGAAGGGAAAAACCCTGCTACAAGGAAAAGAAAACCCAGGGGAAGGGGGAACATGTCTTTCTTCCCCTCACTTTTTTTCCTTAGAATCAGAGAATCATAGAATCATAGAGTTGGAAGAAACCCCAGGGGCCATCCAGTCCAACGCCTTGCTATGCAGAAACACACATCAAAGCATTCCCAACAGATGACCATCCCTCCAGCTGAGTAAACATCACAGGATTGCCATGTGCAGTTCCTGAGCACATGGTCAATGGGGTGGGGTTACTGAGTTCCTTGGGGGCAAAGTTAGCAGACACTAGCTCAGTGGTTCTCAACCTGTGGGTCCCCAGATGTTTGTGGACTTCAGCTCCCAGAAGCCCCAGCCACTATGGCCAATGCTCAGGGCTTCTGGGAGCTGAAGTCCACAAACATCTGGGGACCCACAGGTTGAGAACCACTGCACTAGCTCCATGTAACTGCTGCCTCAGTCTTTGGCACTGAGCCTCTGTGGCCCCGATGTATGTGTCTTGCATCACACACAGTTACATCAGTAAGAGTTATTACAGGCTGAAATGAGTAAAAAAAATAACTGCAGGGATGGAGGCAGAAGGATATGTTATTGTCTGCTGCAACATGTTGCATTTCTTGTCTTCTCACCACAAAGAGTCACTGACTACAATTGCAGCAAGTGCAAACTAGTGGTTGTCTTGGAAGAGAAGATCAATGCACTGTAGCTGCATGTTGAGAATCTTTAATGCATCAGAGAAAACAAGAACTTCCTGGATAGAACAGAGGGAGAATTGATTGTACAGCACTAACAGGAAAAAACTACCAGAAGAAAGAAAGAGGGCTGTAACACTGAGGGGCCACCCTGGAGAACAATCACTGTCAGGAGCAGGCCACGTACAAGGGATTCAGAACTGCTCCAACTAAGCATACCAAGAAAAAAGTCAACCTAACTGCCAATGGCAACAAGAGGAAAAGAAAGGTACTGGTGATAGGGAATTCATTTTTCAGGGATATAGAGGGAACTGTGTGTTGGCTGGACAAGACGAATCAGAAAATGTGCTCTCTTCCTGGCATGCAGGATGTCACTGACAAGTCACCAAAGCTCATCAAGAATACAGAGTAGTATACCTTTCTTCTGATTTATGTAGGCACCAATGACATGCTACACCTTTGAGCAGCTCACCCTGGACTATGAAGCCCTGGGCAAGAAAGTAGAAAGTTTAGAGGCACCAGTTGTATTCTGATCAGTTCTGCCAGTGAAAGATAAAGGACCACACAGTGACAGCAAGATCCTTCAGGGGAATGACTGGCTATGCAGATGGTGTCAACAGGAGAGGTCTGGCTTCTGGTACAGTCATCTTCACCTCTTAGATAAAGGACTACTGGCTACAGATGGGCTACACTTCATGAAGATGAGGAAGAATGTCTTTGGCAAACCATGGCAAATCTGATCAAGAATATTTTAAAGTAAATCCCTGGGGGGGGGGTTGGAAATGATAAATGTATCCTCAAGAACACGCTCTAAAGAAGTTGAGGGAGGGAATGAGAGCCACAGTAAAACTTGCAGTAGAATAAAAGATGAGAACAAACAAGGCTTTAGAAGTCTATGCACCAATGTACAGATTGGGAAACAAACAAGACAAGCTTCAAGTCCTAGTGCAGGAAGGCAAATATGGCTTTGTAGGTGTAACAGAAACATGGTGAGATGACTTCCATGCTTGGAATACAACAACTGAAGGATACACTCTGTTCAAAAGAAATGAATTGAGAAGAAAAAGAGGGGACATAGCATTGTATGTCAAAGACAAATTCACTTGAATAGAATTCCATGTGAGAGACCATTTAGGTAAAAATAAAAAAATAAATAAAAACAATACTGTGGTGGAAGTTTATTACAGCCAACCAAACCAAGACAAAGTAGTAGATAATACTTTTCTGAAACAAATCTCAGAAATCTCCAAGAAGCAAGAAGTAGTAGTTATGGAAGACTTCAGTTATCCAGATATCTGCCAAGAGACTAGCTCTGCTAAGCATAGGAACTCCAATAAATTCCTGATATGCCTTGCAGATGATTTCCTCTTTCAAAATGTGGAGGAAGGAACAAGGGGATCAACAATCCTGGACTTGCTCTTAACCAATAGGAAGGAATTGCTCATAGAAATCAAAGCAGTTGGTACTTTTGGGGACAGTGACCATGTAATGCTAGAATTTATAATAGTGGAACAGGCCAAAGAAAAATATAGACAAACACGAACCTTGGCTTTCAGGAAAGCTGATTTTATCCAGCTCAGGAAAATACTGGGCAGAATGATATGGCTACATTTACTAAAGGAAAAAGACATCCAGAATGGGTAGCATTTTATGAAGAAGGAACTATTAAAACCACAATCACAAATAATTCCATGGAAGAAGACAAATGGGAAGCATCTGAAAAATGTGGCTAAACTCAAGGAGGAAATGAGAAGAAATAAAGAGTATATAAAGAGTGGAAGGAAAGATGAACCACCAAGGAAAAATAACCCAACTTTGCAGTAATAATATAAGGAAAGCTAAAGCTCAAAAATGAGCTGAGACTGGCTAGGCAAGGAAGGAGCAACAAAAAGGGATTTTGGAAAAATGTTTGAAGCAAGAGAATGATGAAGGAAAAGGTGAAATTGCTGCTCAGCAAGGGTGATACAAAGCTAATGGATTGCAATGAAAAGACAGAACTACTCAATGCCTATTTTGCTTCATTTTTCCCCAAAGAGAACTGTGCTCTTCCATGTGTCATCAGATATCTTGGCAAGGAATCTGGATTGGAAATCAAGATTAATAAGGAATTAGTCAGAAATCACTCAGTTACCCTAAACAAGTTCAAATCCACAAAGCTAGATGAAATGCATCGCAGAGCACTGAAGGAACTTGCTGACATACTCACAGAACCACTTGCCATCATTTTCCAAATATCTTGGAGAATGGTGAGGTGCCAGACTAGAGACAGGCAAACATTGTCTCCCTCTTCAAAAAAAAGCAAAAAAGAAGATCCAAGAAACTACGGGCCAGTCAGCCTCACCTCAATACCAGGAAAAAGATTAGAATGGATTATGCAGAAGTCTGTCTCCAAGAATCTTGATGACAATGCAGAGATTAGCAGGAGCCAGTACAAGTCTGTCAAGAATAAATCATGCCTGACTAACCTTATATGTTTCTTTGATCAGGTCACTAGATTAGTAGATGCTGGGAATGCTGTGGATGTCATTTATCTGGATTTCAACAAAGTATTTGATATTTTGATTAGCAAACTGGCTAAATATGGAAACACCATCAGATGGATCCATAATTGGTTGGACAACCATACCCAAAAAGTTTCTATAAGGTGCCATGCTTCAGATTGGAAGAAGATCTCAAGTGGAATGCCACAGGGTTCTGTCCTGAGGCCAACACTCTTCTATATTTTTGTGAAAGATTTTGATGATGGGATGGAGGGAATCCTTGGCAAATCTGAAGGTGATACAGAACTAGGAGGGTTAGCTAATATATTGGAAGATAGGAACAGAATGCAAAAGGACCTTGATAATCCAGAACACTGGAGTGAAATTAATAAAATGCAGAGACAAATGCAAAACTGTACATTTAGGCCACAAAAACTGAAAGCATGGGATGGGAGATACTTGGCTCAGCAGCACTACATGTGAAAAGGACCTTGGGATTATTACTAATCATAAATTGAATACAAACCAGCAGCGTGATGCTGCAGCAAAGGCAATTGCTATCTTAGGCTTCATTCATAGAATCATAGTTTCCAAGCCAAGGGGAAGTAATAGTCCCACTATATTCTGCACTGGTCAGGCCTTATTTGGACTACTGCTTTCAGTTCTGGGTGTCTCATTTTAAGAAAGATATAGACAAGTTGCAGCAAATTCAGAGAAGGGCAATGAGGATAAGAGGTGTGGAGAACAAAACATATGAGAAGAAACTGAAGGAGCTGGGCATGTTCAGCTGGGTGAAGAGAAGACTGAGGGGTGAAATAATTGCACTCTTTAAATACCTCAAGGGAACCACAAAGAAGAGGGTGCAGTCTTGTTCTCTGCTGCCCCAGAGGGTAGAATTAGATCTAATTTTTTAAATTACATGAAGGTAGATTTGGATTATATGATTCAATAATTGTGTTATGAAGCAGCTTCTAAAAACAGGGAAAATGCTACTCACCTGCAGGCACTGGAATGAAATGATGTTTGCTTCTCATGCAACAGCATGTAATCAGTGAGGCAAGGAGAGCCAGAAGGAGAGCCCCACCACCACATCCTGCCAAGATGTACAGGAACAATGGATGCTGCAGTAGATCCCTTAGTTGAAGCAAAGGATCTGTTTAAGAAAGAGGAGGAGGAAGAGAAGGAAGAAGGATATTGAAGAAAAAGACAGAGAAAATGTTATGAAATATCAAGGCCTACAAAGTGAACTTCAGCACCTCTAGGAAAAGAAAACCACTGTGGTTTCAGTGATGCTAGATGCTCTGGGTGCAATTGCAAATGGACCAAACAAACATCTGAATGCAAGTACCATGGATCAGATCACAGTGGCACAAATGAAAAAAGTGAAACTACTTTGAGCATGTCGCACTATCTGACAATACTTCACTGATCCTTAGATTCTTGGGTAGAATCCAACTCATGGACAGTTCGAAATTCTAATCAGTAACGCCTCATAGATTGTGAAACCGAGAGTTAAATAGGTGCTGGTGCTCATTCTGCTAAAAACTGAAAGGCCAAACAAGACCTGATGTTAAAAATGTCTTTACACTTGTCAGACAGATTAATAAAAAACACAAATAGCAATAGCTGGGGTAGGAAAATGAGATACTGATCTGGATCCCTCTGGCAAGCAGGGAGCGTATGTCTGTTTCTCTCTTGAAGCAGTTTGAAGCAAAATTCCTTTCTTCTGAAGAAATCCTCTTCTGGTATCCTCCATTGGTTCCAGTGTGAAAACACATTTAATGCCACATACAATTTGACCCAAATTCAGGGACAGCAACCAGATGTCTTATTTCAAAAGCCCTCTGGTACCTATTAGTGGCATCTAATAGGTTCCATGACCCCCTGCCCTCATGTCTGTGTGTGTGTGTGTGTGTGAAAAAAGAGAGAGGGGAGGTCATCTCTAAATTTTAGTCCATACTGTAAAAGAGCTATATAAGGTGCTGAACCATATCTTTCAAACAGGTTCAGCACCACAGACAGCTCCTTATTCAGCTATAGAGATATTCAGATCTTCTAGATCACTAGAAGAGTGACCCTTTGCCAGCACATAGGATGAGGAGAGGAGGAAAAGAAGGGAGAAGGGTTGAGCCCTACATACAGTTGCCTCTGTTGCCATGCACTGGCCCAATAGATTATTCCTGAGTGAATGCTGCTCTCCACACACACACACACACACACACACACACGTACGTTCCCCACTCTTTTCCATACAGGTGGGTTAAGGGGTTTGGAATTGGAATAAGAGGGGGTGGGGTGGGGTGAGGTGGGGTGAGGTGGCCCCTGGAACAATTTTCAGAATAGGGCCCTCTTTGTGTACATGTGTGAGCAATTCTAGGACAGATGACTCAGAAATTAAATAGTACAATAGATCAATAGAACAATATTCTGTATATATGAATCCAGTTTTAGTCCAGCAATTTAGGGAGGGTAACAACCTGATTCCATGAGTTTTTGCTCAGTTACTCAAGTGAAACATAAAATGCTGTTGATAGTAGAAACATTAGGAAAACCTGGAAGTGACTGGGGAAGATGAGAAAGCAAGTAATTCTTTTTTCCCCTTCAGTGCTGAGTTTCCAGTCAGTAAAAGGTCATGATTGCACCGTTGTTAATCTGACCTCGCATGTCATAAATCCAGTCGATGGAAATGGAATGAGCCATATGAGGAAATAACTTACATGTTGAGGTGCAGTCAAGCAGTGGGGTATACAACAATAGCAACAACAACAACAACAGCAAGTTCAATGGGGATTAATCATTCAGGCAGATTTTCATGGCTCTCTGGCTCTAATAAAGGTATTAGTGTATTTGTTGGTTTTAGATTATTATATCAGTGGAACAACAGTAGCTAGCTTTGCTTTTGGCAAGTTTGTTGACAGAGGTTATTAAGAGCTAAAGATGGTGTTAGTTATTTAGACCTTTTACTACATCAGCTTATTTTTGTTGACGAGCATGTTGTTCACATTCCCAACAGTTAAACTACCTTCATGTTTCACAGCTCTTGCACAGCTCAATTTTTTGTTTAGCCCAGAATGGTAAGCTAATTTGTTGCAGCCCTTTGATCTTTCCTATTTTATATCTTTTAAAATATATCTTACTTAAAGCACTCCACTTTCATGCAAAACTTGCAAAACAAAAAGATATGAAAATATTCTAGACACCTAAAAATTTATTCTATCAACTAAAATTTTTAGTTCACTGTTCTATGTTAATCAATGTAAAAGTGAAGCAGATTACTCATTTTAGTATCTATATTTTACTTTTTATTTCAGAAAATATTTTATCCTGTCTTTTGAATCAAGAAGGTTCATCATGGTGGTTAACCATTCAAATCAAATATATGTTAAAGGAACAAAGTACAACCCAACATAAATTAATATATAAAACAATAATACATAATAAATACACAATAAATCTATATTGGTAAACAATATGAATACTCAACAGGAGAATTCAAGGAAAGCTCAATCATGCAGCTGAAGCGTAATGCAGAAAGCCCAACATTCTTCAGGGAGAAAAAAAGCAACTTTTACTGGTGTTCAAATGCTAGAAGGGAATCGGAAGAATGACTTTCATATAGGAGAGAATTTCAGAGTTCTGGTGTTACTGCTGAGAAGACCCTGTTTTGGACTACTCCTGCATATTTTTGATGGAAAGAAGACTCAGATCAGTCCCTTCAAGAGTAGGTTCTTAAGGTCTAACGTGGTTCTAATGTGGATAGTCTGGACTCAAACCATTTCAGTAGGAATGGGCAGCCTGTGGCCACCATTAAAATAGCCCATAAAAATCATAGAATCATAGAATCATAGAATCATAGAAATGTACAGTTGGAAGAGACCACAAGGGCCATCCAGTCCAACCCCCTGCCATGCAGGAAAATCCTCAAAGCACTCCCGACAAGTGGCCATCCAGCCTCCGCTTAAAAACCTCCAAAGAAGGAGACTCCACCACACTCTGTGGCAGCACATTCCACTGTCGGACAGCCTTGACTGTCAGGAAATTCCTCCTGAGGTTCAGGTGGAATCTCCCCTCCTGCAGCTTGCATCCATTGCTCCTTGTCCTGGTCTCAAGAGCAGGAGAAAACAAGCCCACTCCCTCCTCGACATGACACCCCTTCAAATATTTAAACATGGCTATCATGTCCCCTCTCAACCTTCTCTTCTGCAGACTAAACATACCCAGCTCTCTAAGTCTGTCCTCATAGGGCATGGCTTCCAGGCCCCTCACCATTTTGGTTGCCCTCCTCTGGACCTGCTCCAGCTTATCCATATCCTTCTTGAAATTGGGGTGCCCAGAACTGGACACAGTATTCAAGATGAGGTCTAACCAATGCAGAATAAAGTGGTACCAATACCTCCCTCGATCTAGACACCATACTCCTATTGATGCAACCAAGAATTGCGTTGGCCTTCTTGGCTGCTGCATCACACTGCTGACTCATGTTCAGCTTGTGGTCTATGAAGACTCCTAAATCCCTTTCACACGTACTGTTAGCCAGCCACGTGTCCCCCATCCTATATTTCTGCATACCATTTTTTCTGCCTAAGTGTAGGACCTTACATTTCTCTCTGTTGAAATTCATTTTGTTAGCTTTGGCCCAGCTCTCCAATCTGTCCAGGTCCTTTTGAATTTTGATCCTGTCATCAGGCGTATTAGCAACTCCTCCCAATTTGGTGTCATCTGCAAATTTGATCAGTGTGCCCTCTATTCCTTCATCCAAGTCATTAATGAAGATATTGAACAGCACCGGGCCCAGGACAGAACCCTGTGGCACCCCGCTAGTCACTTCTCTCCAGAATGAGAATCTGCTATTGGTGACCACCCTCTGGGTACGGTCAGTCAACCAGTTACAAATCCACCTGACAGTAGCCCTGTCCAGTCCACATCTTACTAGCTTCTTTGCAAGAATGTCATGGGGAACTTTGTCAAAGGCCTTACTGAAATCAAGATATACTATGTCCACAGCATTCCCTTCATCTATCAAGCAAGTAACTCTATCATAAAAAGAGATAAGATTAGTCTGGCATGACCTATTTTTGAGAAATCCATGTTGACTTTTCGTAATTATGGCATTGTTTTCTAAGTAATTAGAAACTGACTGTTTGATGATCCGCTCCAGGATCTTTCCAGGTACTGATGTCAGGCTGACTGGGCGATAATTATTTGGGTCCTCTTTTTTTCCCTTCTTGAAGATGGGGACAACATTTGCCCTCCTCCAGTCTGCCGGAACTTCTCCGGTCCGCCAAGAGTTTTCAAAGATTATAGCAAGAGGTTCCGCAATGACCTCTGCTAGTTCTTTTAAAATCCTAGGATGCAATTCATCTGGCCCTGGAGACTTGAATTCATCCAGTGTGGCCAGGTATTCCTGTACTACCTCTCTATCTATTCTGTGCTGCGTTTCCCCCACTTCCTCACCTGCTCCCCAACCGCCAGGTTGAGTGTTTTTATCCTTTTGGGAAAAAACTGAGGCGAAGAAGGTGTTGAGGAGTTCTGCCTTTTTTCTTCCTCCTGTTATTAATTCACCATCTTCCTTGCGCAGTGACCCTATTGTCTCCTTCTTTTTCCTTTTGCTGCGGACGTATTTAAAAAAGGCCTTTTTATTGTTTTTAATGTCTCTGGCCAGCCTAAGTTCGTTCTGTGCTTTAGCCTTTCTGACCTTCTCCCTGCATCTCCTGGCTACTTGCTTATAATCTTCTTTGGTGATTTCCCCCTTCTTCCATTTCCTGTACATGTTTTTCTTAATACTTAGCTCAGTTGAGAGCTCTTTAGTCAACCATTCCGGTTTCTTCAGATGCCTTCCATTTTTCCTCCTTAATGGCACAGTTTTAGCCTGTGCCTTCAGTACCTCCCTTTTAAAGAACTCCCATGCCTCCTGAACTCCTTTCTCATTGACTATTCTTGACCACGGGATTTCAGCCAGCAGCTCCTTCAGTTTACAGAAGTCTGCTTTTTTAAAATCCAAGACGAATGCCTGGCTACACTTGCCTTCTCTTCCCCACTGAATGCCAAATTCTAATAGGGCTTGGTCACTCTCTCCTAAAGATCCAACCAGTTCTACGTCATTAACAAGGTCTTTTCTGTTGGTCAGGATCAGATCCAGAATATTTGATCCCCTTGTCGCCTCTTCCACCTTCTGAACCATGAAATTGTCTGCAAGACAAGCAAGAAACTTGCTGGACCTTACCGCCTTTGCAGAGTTTGACTGCCAACATATATCCGGGTAGTTGAAATCTCCCATTATTACTGTATCTCTCCTTTTTGAATGTGCAGTCACTTGGTCTATGAAAGCGCCATCGAGGTCCTCAGTCTGGCTTGGAGGTCTGTAGTAAACCCCCACTATAATATCCCTATTGTTTCTCGCTCCCTTAATTCTTACCCAGATGCTCTCGACCTGGCTTCCGGTGTTCAAGTCATGGATCTCTTCACAGGTGAAAACATCCTTGACATATAAGGCTACTCCTCCTCCTTTCTTATTTGGTCTATTTCTACAAAATAGGCTATACCCCTCTATTCCTACATTCCAATCGTGAGACTCATCTCACCAGGTCTCAGTGATGCCTATCAAATCATATTTATTTTGTTGTACTAGGAGTTCAAATTCATCTTGTTTGTTTCCCGTACTCCGTGCATTAGTGTAGAGACACTTAAGTCCCCGTGCCCTTCCTGCAAGTCCCATAGCATTGTTTCCACCCCTCCCACGATTGGATGCTATTCCTACTTGCCCAATATCATTTGGGCCTTTTTCCCCTGCACTTGCCGAGTCCTTGTCATGAATAATCTTGTCTCCCTCCCCAGTTGTACTTAGTTTAAAGCCCTCCTAATCCTCCTTGTGAGACTGTTTGCAAAAACGTTCCTGCCAAGTTTCGTGAGGTGCAGCCCATCCCTTGCCAGAAGCCCATGTTCCTGGAATTTCAAGCCATGATCCAAAAAGCCAAACTGTTGGCGGTGGCAAAATGTGCGGAGCAACTGTTGACCTCTACTATTGTCCTTTCCCTTCGTGCACCATATCCTTGAACAGGGAGGATTGATGAAATGACCACCTGCGCACCAAGGTCCTTAAGCTTTCTCCCCATAAGCTCGTAGTCCTTTGTGATGTGGTGAAAGCTGCGCTTCACCGTGTCATTGGTTCCAACGTGAACCAAAACGAGGGGCTTATGGTCAGTGGGCTTGACCAGCCTGGCTAGCCTCTCTGTTACGTGGTTTATCCTGGCCCTTCTACTTCTCCGTGTGACATTCCTCCAAGCATCACTTTCCTGGGTCACGGAACTGATTTCCTCATCAGGCAGCTCCTCCGCATATCCGGTCTTCAGGAAGGTCCTCTCTGCCCTATCTAAGAAGTCCTCACCTTCCCTAATAAGATGAAGATTAGAAACTTGTGCCTCCAGCTGCCACACCTTGACCTCTAAGAAGGTGACCAGCTTGCACTTGCTGCAGGTGTACCCGACCACATCTTGTGGCAAGAAAAGGAACATGCCACAAGTGCTACAGGTGACAGCAGCAGCTCCCTCACCTTTCATACTTGATAATACAGAGAATAGAACAAGAAAACAAAAACAAAAACTGGGCCTCCTTTCTTAATTTGAGCTGTATAAGCTATGTCTGCTCAGCTAACTACCAAGCTCAGTTGAACTCTTCCTAAATTTGTTCAGTCGCTATATGGATCGGTTGTTCCTAAACTTGAATGGTTCCAGGCAGATTATGCCGAAACCTGAATTGCCCAGGTGGAGAGAGAGTAGATACCTCTTTCTCTTGAGCATATCACAGAAAGTCCTTACAAACTGCCTTATTCACTCTTTCAAATGCATCCTTCCCATGCAGTGTTACCTTTTCCCCACAGCTCAGCTACTTCCCATATCCAGATGAGTAGGGAAGATTGGAGGGAAAGGGGAACTTTTTAAGTATTTTTTAAGTATTTTTTAAGTATTTCTCCCCACAAATAGTAATACACCTCCGCATGTTGCCATGAAGCATAAGGGAAACTGTAATCACAAAGAAGCACATGATCTTAATTTGTACTGGGGAAGAGAAAGGGCATTATTACCACCCAGTCCTATGTGGTGGGTATCTGAATGAGTGGGAAATTAGGTAGGAACCAGAGGGGATGCTAAAACCTGCTCACATGCTCTCTCTCCATATCACTGTTAGGGGAATGTGGCCATCATGGATAAACACCTGACCACCTGATTTAGACTTTTAGAGATTACCATCAGCCCTTCAAACAGAAGCCAGAAAACAATTTGGAACTAGCAACATTGTTTTCATTGCCTTCTGTCTGTCCTAAAGCCTGCTCCAGTCATCAATGTTGCAGATACATTCAATAACGAGTCAAAAATTATCCATTAGTCAATCAATAATCTGGTAGTTTCCAAGAATTTTGAAAGGTAGCCTGCTCCCAATGCCTTTTGGGGGTGACTAGCCAACTGCAACTCCCCAAGGCTTCAGGGAGCAATTAGCTGTTTTTACTACAAAATGCAACTGGGGGAGATTTGAAAAATAGGCTGGTACAGCCTACTGAGAACAGGAGAATGTGAAATGGTGCCACATTTACCAGAGTTACCCATTCCAACCTAAAGCTTCCCTTCCATGTTCAGGGGCACTCAAACAACAAAAAGCAAAAGCAAAGCAAACACATTCCAAATATAATTGAGGAATTTTCTAGCAGTCTTTAAACTGCCTTTTTTTTAAACAGAAGTGTTTTGGAAACAATTCATGAATAAAAATGAAAGTCAGTCCAATACTTGTTAATGTGAATATAAAACATGAAAATGGGGCATGATTCTTGCAATTGCTACTACACCTCTCTAGGTCTGCAAAGATATAGAAGAACAGAAATAGATCTTTGTGACTGAGGGGATTGCACAGCACGCTTATTGAACCATAAATAACAAAGTCATGCATGACTGCTTGCAGTTACTCTGTAAGCAACTCATTATTGGCAATTTGTTCAAAACATTGAGGAAGCAATGGCTAACAAAGGCATTTCATACACACACACACACACACACACACACAATTTGCTTGTTTGTGTAATAATCAGCCTGATGCAGGACATGAGCAGTAAAAAGCAAAATACATTGCTGAAATTATGAATGATCCAACTATACGTGAGACCAGTTAAATAGATATTGTAATGTTGTATTGTAAATTGCTAATATTTGTAATAGTTTGGCAAAGAATATCTAGGGAAGAATCACAAAGTGAGCCCTGAACATTTGGTCGTAACATTGGGAGCTTTTTCTTCTCTGTTGATTTTAGAAAGACAGTCAGATAAAGACTGGGAAAAACACATGGTTGGGAAACTTGACATTGAGAGAAATTTCAAGAACTGGAAGTTTCAGTCTGCCAAAGTAAACATTTAGGTGGTAGTACACAAATAGTCTAACTGATTTAAAATTGATCTCAGTGCGAGATTGTATAATGAAGAGAAACGTGAAAGACTGGTGAGGGGGACAACTTGTTGCATAAAGGAGGCAGTTGTAAAGCTTCTTTTGAAAAACCCTTTCCTGAATCCATCTTTAACAGATAATTATTATCCAGTGTGCAATATACCATTTGTTGGGCTGGTATTAGAGTATGTTGTAGCTTCCTAGCTCTAAGGGTTCTTAGATGAAACAGATTATCTAGATCCATTTCAATGTAGTTTCAGGCTCAGTTATGGGACAGAGATAGCTTGGCGGATGACCTATACCAGGAACTTGACAGGTCAATATGTCCCTGCTGGTTTTGCTTGATCCATCCCCTATCTTTGATATCACTGCTATGGCGGCCTTCTGGGCCACTGTTTTATGGTGACTCTGGTTCTTCCTGGGGGTTCAAACCCAGAAGGTAGTGCAGGGAGATTCTAGTTCAACTCCTTGGCTATTAACCTATAGAGTCCCTCAGGGTTCTATCCTGCCCCCTGTGCTAGTCGATATCTACATGGAATCCCTGGGAGAGGTAGGCCAGAGATTTAGGTTTCAGTGCCATCAGTATGTTGATGAAAACAAACTCTGTTTCTTTTTTCACCTAACTCAAAGGCAGATCTAAACCAGTGTCCGGCATGAGTAATACACTAGATGATGACAAACAAATAAGTGCTTCTGGGCAGTCAAAAGGCAGATCAGGGAATAAGGATTCAAATTGTATTAGATGAGATTATACTGCCCCTAGTGACACAGATTCATAGTTGGACGTACTGCTGCACTTAGCCTTGAGCCTGTAGGCTCAGGTTTCTGTGATTACCAGAAGTGCTTAAAGCTTGTGTGCCAACTGTGACCATTCCTTGAGATGCCCATCTGACCATGGTGGTACAGGACTTAATTACATTCTATTTGGACTAATATGCTTGCTCTTCATGAGTGGCCTTTGAAGATGTTTCTGTTGCAAAGAGTTGCAATATTAACTGGGGTGGGTTACAAGAACCGTACAACTCCATTGCTACAGCAGTTCCATTGGCTGCCAGTCAGTTTCTGGGCACAATGCAAAGTGCTGGTTATGACACATAAAGTCCTATACAGGTTAGATCCAGGCTATCTGACAGACTGCATCTCCACAAGTGAGTTCCTCAAGAGAAGCACTTCTCAATCTCAACACCTTCTCAGGCACAGTTGGTGGGGATACAAAATAGGGGCTTCCCAGTGATGCCCCTATGTTTTAGAATGGTGCCCTCTTTGGTGTCCCTGCCTTGGCAAGCAAAGACCTTTTCTGTATCATCTATTATTTTTGATTTTGAAATTTTAAATTGTTTAAGAATTGGGAAGGGAAAATTTTCATATCCTATTTGTAACCTTTACAGTAATAAACATCCAAAGTAGGGCTGCAGCTATGACAGCATCTTTATTCTGGTAAAGTTTCAAAGATGTAAATGCATGAGATTATCAATTTTGTGGACCTTCCAAATATAAAATTCCAAGATTTATAACCACCGATCTGTTTTGGAAAAAAATTCAAATGGTCAAGATTTCTACCAGATTCTAGTAAAGCCAAAACATGAACATTTTTCAACATGAATCTGATGAGCTAAGTTGAAAGGCACCATAATACATATCCACATTTGGAATCTCTAGATGCCCATTTTTACAGCACTTAACAAGAACTGATTTAGGAATTGTTGATTTTTTAATACTTTTAATAATGTCTGCGTTTTTTTCTTTCTCTCTCTCTCTCTCTCTCTCTTTTTTTTTTTTTTTTGCCAGTGAGGAAACTTTTATAAGATAATGGAACTGGCAGCATCTGAAACAACAATCCCCTCAAAAATTGAATATGGAAAAACCAGCATTGTTACTGAAAATGCTTCCAGACTTTACTCTCTAGTGTTGGGTTTGCCTTGTGGAAAATTAATAGGGGTAAAAATATATTGGAAAATGATCTGGGAACTAAGGATGAAAGTAAACTCTGAGTTTCTATATGGATTAGACCATAAAGAATTTTATCATCTCTGAGGTACCACTGGTCAAATTCTTGTCCGCAAGCGATAGGAATCATGCAATCACATATGTGTTGGTAGATTGCAACCGCTAACAAAGATAGCATTAATAGCATTAATAGCTGATGGTGATGAATGCTGGGAGTAGCAGGTCAACAACATCTGGAGGGCTGCATGATTCCCTCCCTTAGTCTGTGCTAACTGGCAGTGAGTCTATCAGTTGTCAGCAAAGAGATCTTCCTCAAGCCTACTTCGACATGTTAAGGATTCAAAACAGAATCTTCTATATATAGCTATATATTGTACTTCAAGGCTAGAATTTTGCTGTTTCAAAGGGCTAGAGTCCCTCAACGAGTGGCTCATCTGTACGTAACTGCTCGGGAACTCAAAGAACCCAGCTCTGTGTTAGGAGCATTCCCTTACCAGCTGTTTTATGAGGGCTGTGATTCACTGAAATTCTACACAGTAGCAGGAAAAATAAAGTTGGAAAAGGACTGATATGAGGAAAAAATAGTTTTCTTTTCTTATTGTTCTAAATATTCTAGTAGAAGAATTGCAATCTATACTACATGAAACATCAGCAAAAATTACATTACAAATCATCTTCCTTTCTTCTCTCACCTTTTGGAGTATGAAAGAGAGAAATTTGCAGATAACATCAAAACAACACTTTCAGCTTCCCTAAGAAAGAATTAAAATACGACTTACCATCATTGCTTTCATTACATGACAACTCAATGGAGGAACTGCTGCAGCTGTTTCTTCTATGGCAAACCAGCTGTCCACGGACTCCTTTTTCCAAAATTATCCTCTTGCCACCATCCTTCTGACAAGCATCAATATCATTCATCCTACTTCCATTCAGAGTCCAATGAATGCTGTCATTGGATTGTCCACCACCTTCACAGAACAGATTGGCCCTTCCATCAGACAGACAATGAATGTGAACAACCAGAGGCACCTCTAGGCAGTGGAAGAGGAACAACCAAATTAAGTGTAACACACAAAATGTAATGATAACAGCAACAATAGGAGACTCAAGAAGCAACAGGGAGAAGGGGACAATAACCAGTAAGGGGACAGGAGAAATTGGAGCAACTGAGCTGTTGACAATCCATCCCTGGCCACAATGGACCAACTGATGATTTAAGCCATTTCTACACTAGACTGTTATAGATCTTATTCCACTTTCAACATCGTAAGGAATCCTGGGGCTTGCAGTTTAGGGAGAGCCCTGGTGTGGAAATGCCCTTAGTCTGATTTAGCAAAGTTCTATTATCTTCACCTATGTCCCTACTGTGCCCCATCTCCTTACCTCTACTCCTGTGCACAAGCCCTCAGCCTTTCTGCCTGACTGTTTTTTCTTTCCAAGTTGCAGGCAGGCCACCTTTTTCCTTCTGTACCTTGTTCCTTCAGTACTGCCTGCCCACCAATGAGGGATCTGGAGTAACTGCACCAATTTAACTATTGTTAATTCAGCCCACAAAAAGGACCATATTTACACCATATCTTATATGAGTAGTCCCCAATCTTGGATTTCCAGGATTACAACTCCCAGACCAATGGGAGATCCTGGGAGTCCAACAACATATGGGGATCCAAGCTGGGAGATCACCGTTCTGTACTCCTTTTTATGGCACAACTTTATATCTCACTGAAGTCACTGACTTCAAACAGAGAGAAAATAAATTAAAAAATAATCACGTTTCCCACATCCCACTCATGTCACCATAACCCAGCAGTGGATATGACACATATCAACACTCAAGTGCAGCATACTGGCACAAGAGTACAAACTCTAAAAAGGGAGACCATAACTCAGATCACTGGGCACACAACACAGGATTATCTCTCTGGTACCTTATTACACACACTTAGGATACTTTACAATTAATGGTGTTTTAATATGAAACTTGCTTCAGTATGTTTTAACTTTTTTGTCATCAGCCTTTTAGCTTTATCTTATTTGTAAGCCATTGTGGGGCACTTGCTGAGAGTCTTACCACACTTTACACCCCTATGAAGTGGCATAGTCTGATTGGCAAGAAATATTATTTAATTGGCATGAAATATCATTAAAAAATTGACCATCATGGCTGGGAAACATGTGGTAAGCAGGACTCTGGCTGTATACCTGGGCTAGGTCAGTATGGCCTCAGCATGGCCAAATCATAAGGTCAAGAAGAGGTAAATGGGAAAATGTTTTTTAAGTGCAAATAAGGAAAAGAAAAAGGAAAGAGTGGTGCTATATGTCCTTAAGACTCTTTCCGAAAGAAGTCTTTCAAAATAATCTAGACCACCTCTTTGGGGTGAACATTATGACAAAATTATAATGATGGGAGACTGGAATGCAGTAGTCAACCCTACATTGGACATAAAATCTGAAAATGACATCAATGAAAAACAGGAGAAATTGCCTAAGAATTTTTTTTATTATATTAATGATTGGTCAATGATAGAATCTGGAGATTTAGAAATAGTCATGAAAGAGATTATACTTATTATTCCAAATGTCATAAATAATGGTTTAGAATAGCTATGGTTTTTTTTGCTTCTAAAGTTCTGATGAAAACTATTAAGAAAATAGAAATACTTCCCCAAACGTTGTTGGATCATAATCCAATATTACTAATTATGAGAGGCTTTAAGTAAAAATTTAAATGGAAATTTAATGGAAATATTCTAAAAGAAGAAAAAGTTATACAGATCTTAAAGAAAGAGATAAAGTATTATTTTGAAGAGAATATGGACAAGGGTACTCCTATGACTAGTGTATGGGATGCAAGTAAAGCCATAGTAAGAGGATTTATCATACAGCAGGAAACAGAACTTAGAAAGAAGAGACATGCAAAAGAGGACAATATTTTAATGGAAATGAAAAAGAAGAACTAAATAAATCTCCATCAAAAGCAAAACTGTTAGATAAACACATTACAAAAACAACTTTCATTACTGATGGTGTCACAAGTAGAAAAAAAATCTAAAATTCATGAAACAAAAATATTTTGAATTCTCTAACAAGCCAGGAAAATGGCTTCCACATAAATTAAGGAGGGGGAGAGAGAGAGAGAGAGAGAGAGAGAGGAAAATAGTTGGTGAGATAAAAGATGGAGATGAAATAATAACACAACAGCAGAAGATAAAACAAACATTCTACGATTACTTTGCTAGTTTATGTGCTGTAGAGTAATGGCAGGGCAGTAATCTGAATAGAATGAAGGAGTATTTACAAAAGGTAAAGATTCCACAAATCTCAGAAGAACAAATAAACTACTTTAACCAACCAGTAACAACAATGTGGATTTCAGAGGCAATCAAGAGATTGAGACAGGGAAAACCCTTGGACCAGATGAACTCACAGCTACTTATTAAAAAACATTTGAAAATGAAATTCTGACTCCAGTTCAAAAAACGATGACTCAAATAATAGATGGAGGGAAGCCCTGGTCATGGGGTATGGCAAACCTGACATTGATACCTAAGGAAGACAAAGATCCACTACAAGTTAAAAACTATAGGCCTATCTCCTCATTAAACTTAGATTATAAAATTTACACATCAATCTTGGCCGAAAGGTTAAAGAAGGTTGTAAAAGACTGGATAAAGGATGACCAGGCTTTCCTACCTAGAAAAAAAATGAGAGACAATATAAGAACCATTATAAATATTGTACAGTATTATGAGCAACATAAAGAGAAGGACTTGGCTTTAATATTCATCAACGCTGAAAAAGCCTTTGACAGTGTTACATGGTAGTTTATGTTTGAAATTCTTACAGAAATGAATATTGAAGACAATTTTATTAAATGGATCAAAACCATCTATTCTGATTAAGCTGAGCAATTAATCCTCAATGCAGAAAAAACTCCATCTTTCAGAAACAAGAGGGGCACTAAACAAGGTTGCCCTCTCTCGCCATTACCATTTTGATCATTATGGAAGTCTTGAATAACAAGATAAGAGAGGACAATAATATAAAAGGATTAAAGAATTGAAATCAAGATTTTAAGCTTCGAGCTTACATGGGCCATTTCCGCACTAGACTGTTATAGCATTATTATTCCACTTTCAACATCCTATGAATCCTCGAGTTTGCAGTTTAGGGAGGGGCCAGCCAGCCCCTCCCTAAACTGCAAACCCCAGGATTCCATAGGATGTTGAAAGGGGAATAATAGCGCTATAACAATTAGTGAGGAAATGGCCATGGATGATCTGGTGCTAATTCTTAAAGAGTCTCTTTATTTGCTGGAGAATTTGATCCAGATGATGAGTTTGGAAAATCTGTGGGATTTAAAGTTAATCAGGAAAAGACTGCCATGTTAACCAAGAATCTAATGAAGGAAGAAGAAAAGAAATTACAGAATAATACCAGATTTAAACTTAAGAGGAAAATTAGATATTTGGATATTTTGCTAACAAAAAATGAATCTTGAATTATTTGAAAATACTTATACTAAAACATGGAAAGAGGTAAAGAAGGAAATTCTAAGACAGGACAAAATGAATGTATCTCTATTAAGTAGAATATCAGCAATTAAAATGAATATCAGCAATTAAAATGAACTATCTTTTTCAAAATCTACCTATATTTCTCAGAAATGATGTGTTTAATCAGTGGAATAAAGATTTGACAAAGTTTATTAGGGCCAGGGGAAAAAAACCCAAGAAACAAATGTAAATTAATGGAAAACTGTAAAGAAAGAGGTGGTTTAGGACTGCCAGATCTGAAATTATATGTCTGTGCTAACGCTTTAATGTGGATATTAGAGTGGATAAGACTGAAAAAATAAAAGAATATTATTCCTAGAAGGAGTAGATTGGAATCAAGGTTGGCATGTATATTTATGGTATGCTAAGAATAACCCAGAACAGAATTTCTTTCACATTTTGTAAGGAGGACATTGGTTTTAATTTGGCAAAAATATAAATTATGCTTATATCCCCAAATGCCCTTAGGGTTATCTCTTCTAGAGGCCTTCTACAACTCAGAAACACAGTCTTCAGTAAAGTGCTGGACTTACAGGAATTTTCTTAAATTCCATAAGAATGATTGATGTTTTAAAACCAAAGAGCTAGTTGCAGAAAGGATTAATTGTTCCTGGTTTAGTACAGCAAACTTTATTCTACATTTAAACAGGATCAAAGAGAAGAGAAAATAATCTTAACAAGAACTTGGTATTATTTTAAAAGGTGAAGATGGACATATTATTGTGAAACTGTATAAATTGCTCTTAAGATGGGAAACTGAAGATGAGACAATCAAGAGCTGCATAGTTAAATGTGCCCAAAATATTGGGCATACACTATCACTAGATCAGTGGGAAAAGGCTTGGAAAAAATTAAAATTCATTAGTTGTCAATCATGTAAAGAGAAATATTATAAGATATTAAGAAATAAGAAATATTATAAAATATTATAAGATGTTATATTTTGTTGACTCCAACAAAACTAGTGAAAATACATAAAGGAGACGAAGATAGATGATAGATGCTGGAATGACAGATGCTGAAGTGCAAATCAGAAAAAGGATCATTTTACCACTATTCATGGTACTGTAAAAAGGCCCAATTTTGCAGGATAAATATCCACTCTGAAATTACTAAACTCATTTTAAAAATTTTTTCCAATGAAACCAGAATTCTATTTGTTTAATATGGTTAATGTTATTGAGGAATATGTTGGTAAACAAAATAACAAAATCTTTCTATATATGATTACAAAGGCAAGAATACTATACACTAGAGACTGGAAAAAGGAAGAGATTCTAGAAATAGACAACTGGCTTATGGAATTACATGATGTCATGGAAATAGGTAAATTGATAATATTTTTCAAAGACAAAACCAATGATAACTTTAGAGATCAATGGAGATGTTTAACTAATTATTCAGAGGAGAAATGGGGGGATTTCTCTATAGTAGCTTTGAAAGACTGAACGTTGAATATCGTCAAGAATCTTTAATTTACCCACTCTAAAGAATTTAAATTTAGATTAATGAATGATTATTGGATTGTGTGAACTTTTCTTTTTTTGGTTAACTAATCATATAATAATAAATAAATAAATAAATAAATAAATAAATGCATTAAGCAGGAAAGCCTGGAGTAAGCAGACTTCCAGTAATCCTGTCATAACTTCCAAGCATTTCCTACCAAAACCTTCTTCATTTACCTTACCCAACGAAGACATTTAAGAGGCTATCAGGACTGCCATCAATGTTTTGTCACTCCGAGTAAGACAATCAGTCCATTCTGGAACCCTTTTATTTACTCTGCCACAGAGCAATTGACACTCACCCCTTCAGAGTAGGAAAAAGAGTATTCAAATCCTAACTCAGACCTCAGCATTTTGCTAGCACTTTGGGCATGATGCTGCACTCCAGACGCTCATTCCTTCATGCTGCCCTCAGACTCTTGTGTTTGAGCCACCTCTCTTTGATCCTCTGCTCCAGGACTAATAAATATCACCATATACACCAGAAATATATCTCTATCCAACCTTTCTCTCCTTTCCCTTCACTAGCCTTTTATGGTTTGTGAGACTGCTTGATTTCTCACATGTTTCTGTGAATCACTCAATAAAACATTTTTTTGACTCTCAACTGATGTCTTCACAGTTAGTACCGATATTACACACCATGGTGTAGTTACCCCCCTCTCATAGGCTTCCTTTTGAGCTATAATTCCTATCTTCTTAAGGAGAAACTGACACTGTTGGTGGACCTGAAGGTCCCCCACCCTTTGGGGTAAGAGGAGAAAAGTGGGATATATAAATAAATAAAATAAAGTAAAAATAAATATAAATATAAAATACATACCTACATTGATGATAAGAAACAGCAAGAAGGAGAACTTTGCACACACACAAAGAAATTGCACAATACAGATGTCCTTCAGAACAATGTTAATACATCTCTGCTTAATTTTCCACGCAAATATTACTGGAAAAAGTTGCATTGCACTGAATGTGGTCACAATTTAATAAGCTATTTGAGATAAAGAAAACAAATGGTACTTCTCCCATTCCTTTCCTTATAATTCACATCAAGTGTATTTCAATGTTTTTACCTCTAGGTGGCATCAACAGTAATGTGTCTCAACACTTGACTCATAATTTCATACCTTTTATATTCACTTCCAAGTCACTTTTTTTATGTTATGTTGAACTGATCTAAATGCATGCAGAGCCATTGTTTCATTTTACTACAGCGACAGATAATAAATAAATGAGTCTTCTCTGTCTTAGCTTACTAGGTACCCCCCTATGTCTCAGGATAAAAATCTACATTGACCATGTTCTATGCAATTGCTATTGAAATGGGATTCAGTCACAGTGTCATTGGGAATCAGTAAGACTGATGCTTCTTCTGAGTGGTTCTTAAGGAAATGAAGTCTGGAAGCCTCAGTACTGAGGTGACATTTTTAAAAGTTCTGCTTTTATGAAGTCTCAGCATTGAGATTATATTTTGTTGCTGAACTGTGTTACCAGACTGATGACCTCAAGTTTCCATTCTGGGTGGAAAGATCTTCACAGATCATTTTCGACAATTCAGCTGAACCATTGGCTACATGACAGCCTAGCCCTGTTCCCAAGTTCTTAGATAAAAATCTACCCCTAGCTCAGAAAAGATACAATTTTGAACCACAGCTCCCAAAATACCCCAGTCAGCATACAGACTGGACAAACTGGCTGGGGGATCCAGAATGTCTTATCCTATACTGAGCCCTGGTGGCGCAGTGGTTAAATGCCAGTACTGCAACCACAAGGTTGTAAGTTCGATCCTGCCAGGCTCCAAGGTTGACTCAGGCTTCCATCCTTTCGTAGGTCGGTAAAATGGGTACCCAGCTTGTTGGGGGCAATTAGCTAAAAATACATTGTAAACCGCTTAGATAACACTTAGTTGATAGGCGGTAGAGAAATAAATGCTATTGCTATTGCTATATATAGGCTCTGGCTGTAGGGTTCTGTGAATGATAGTCCCAAAAGTAATTTTTCAAAGCTCTGACTTTCATGTTCGAAAGAACCTTCCCACTACTGTAGCTCTACAACATGCAAAACAGCTGACCATTGCACACATTTCTACACACTGTGCAGGTGTTAAAGAGCTTTTGCACACATGACTGAGAAGAATCTTGGATTAAAGCAGATGGAGGGCAAATTCATAAAACTGCTCTGCATGTGGAAAAACACTTTTTTCTTTCAGTCCAGACCTCATCTAAGCAGTGGGATGAAAATAAATCACCTGAAATATTTAAAACATGCACTGTAGACTTCACATTCTAGGGATTCACACCACTGTGTCAAATAACAGTTTATCGCAGGCATAGTTCACTATTCAGAAGACCAGTTTGCCAGGAATTTGTGTGTCCCAACCATGTTAACTTAGATGTTAACTTGGGAGCAAGTCCCACTGAACAAGTGGTATTATTTTCTGAATAAGACCACCTAGGTTCATGATGACACATGAAGCAGTTAGCTGTATCAGGAAGCTCTCAGAATTTACCAACATTGCTTCCAAAATTAGGACACTTACCACACACTTTCAGGAACAAAGTCTGGCTGTCATTTTCAGAATCAAGAGTGTATTTCCCTTCATCATTTTCTGTTAAATTCTTTATTTCCAAGACTCCTTTCCTCAGGCACATCCGTTCATCACAATCACTGCAACAGTCCAAGCTTATGTTTGTTGAGTGAGTACAATTCACTTGGTTTACTGTGGAGAAACGGCTTGTATTTTGAATTCCTAAAGGGATGAAAACTGTGCTACCAACATCTCCAACAACTCGGATCATGTCACTACAAACACAGCCTGTAACAGGAACAAAGTTCAGTCAATGTTGTGCTGTGGGGAGTATTCATATTTGGCTTTACATATGGGGGAAATGTCTCAATAGAGTGGCAACCACTTCAAGAAACTGTTGAAGATGCAGGAAGAAGTAGCATTAATTTTGAGAAAACAGCTAATACTGTAATCCTTAACATAAAGAGATGAGAAATCTTTGTGTGAAGGAAACATCTGAAGAATGCTTACTTCCTCTTTCTCCTCTTACCTCATAACTACATACTATTGAGTCCAACTGGTTACTGGAATAAACCATGTATGCACACACACACTAATGTCCTGTTGATTACATAGGCTGTGCTTAGCGCAGACCTATGTGCACTTACTTGGTTGAGAATAAGTCCCATTGAACTCAGTAAGGCTTATGTCTAGCATGTATAAGATGGCACAATAAGACTGCAGTTCTGTACCCAATTCCTTGGAAGTATATTCCATTAAAGTCAGTGAGACAGAATAGCCCTCTACCCTACTGCTACTCAAAGTGGTAGTCTGTGGACCAGTGCTGGTCTGCAAGCTATTGGCTGCCAGTCCATGGTGAGTTTCCAGAAACAAAGAAACAACTGTAGCCAGTGGGCACAGATGTGGTCAGGCCCCCGGCACACTAATAAAATAGCCTTCCAGTCTTCATATCAGAGAACTTCAAAAGTACTACTATACACTTTTGCTGAGAAATAAGAATTAAAGCTTCAATTCGCAGACATCAAATTTATATGACAGCTCCTCCTTGGAAAGGATACCTGCTGATATGTTGTTGCAAGCAAGTCAAACAACCAAAATGTAGTTTTTTTATTCACATAAAGCATTTAATTTGGTGGGGGTGCATTTAATAAGCATTATCTTTAATAGCCTTATCATCTACACTGAAGTCCTAGTCTATCTACCTGAAATTGGTGATTAGCTGATTCATCAATCTCAAGAAAAGCAAGGATTGTTCAATTAACTTTGTTTGGCTCACAGACAGATACTGATAGCATGACATAAAAACATTAATAGAAATATTTTCCAGCTACTGTACAAACAGCTTACATTAGAAAGTGTTGTCTGTGAGCCCAGATTGATTTGGAGCATTAATGGCCACTGTCTCTGAAGTCATAAACGGATATACAGAAGGACTGGAGTACCATTTTCAAAATAGTTTAAAACAGGAAAAGACTCATAAATCTGTGTACATGGACCAGAGAGCAGCTACATTATTTGGGGATGTTTTTGTCTAGCATATTAAGTTATTTGGTCACATCAATAAAAAAGAAGGTATCTCAAAATCAAGTCGTCCGGTATCCTATTCTGACTGCTATATTGCACGCAGAGACTCTTAACCTTCTTTATTTCTCTTGCATTTCAAATGCAGTACATCAAGGGAACATAGTTACAATTAGTTTATGAGAAAATCTGTCTTACTTTGGACTGACTGTCCCTTTTCATGCTTTGGCGATTATGACACCAGTATTTCCCTTAGTCTCACTCCTTTGAAGTGGGCAACACCTGAAGAAAAAGACTGCTTCTGCTTACCTAGCCAAAGCACTGCCAATTTTATAAAGAAAATTCTCACTTACCATCAATAACGGTCAAAATCGCCAATAGGCATGGCAAGGGAAAAGAAAGACTGAAATCCATTTTAAACATCTTCTTGCATCGTGTAGAGAGAAGAAGGTCTGGCTTTGCTGTTAAACCAAGATGCTACTCAGGAAATGATGTCAGAAGCAGGAACAAAAAAAGGAAAAAAAGAACATACACTGGAGGGGTACAAGACTAATGTAGATTGAAAATAGAACGGAAGGGTGCTTGCTTGACTGACCTTATGCTGTAGCCACATCACCTCAATGATCTATTTCTGTGATCCTGTGTGCAGGCACTGAGGTGTGCAAGAATAAGATTATGAAGAAGAGATAAAATAGTGGTCTAAACAAGCCAACATCAGCGCTAAGAAGTATCCCAAGTAAATCCTGATATAACTTCATTTTCCTATGGTCATTTAAGCCCTTGATTCTCGATTCTGTTGACTGATATAACATGGAGTACAAAATTCAAGGAAACTTATCCAGCTAAAGACTGGCACGATTTAACACCAATTAAACCAAAAACAGGAAACTAACAAATCATCTTCTGCAGCTCAGTACCAATGAAAGGAACTGAACATATTATACATGACCAACTCCAATGGTTTGGAACTAAAACCTGCAAAATGACAATCTACTGTGATATAGTATACATGTGCATGTTACATTGTGTATAAAGATATCATATCGATTTTGAGCATTAATGTAGCCTGAAGGAATTTCATAGTATTAGGAAAAGAACTACTACAGCAAGCTTAAGTGTGTGAAGTTTTCTCAATGAAGAAGAATGTTTGTAACCATAACCCATACCCATAAAACAAAGAAGTCTCAAGATTTTGTTGGAATGTATCTCACAGCTTTCTTCACTATGGCTAGTGCTGCTGGGACCTACTCAGACAACATCTGGAGGATCACATGCTTCTCACTTGTCCTGCAAATTAATTATGTTTATTAAATATACAGTTTTCAAGTTAACTCAACATTATACTTCGACCATTTGAACAAAATGGCTGATCTGCACTGTTACTGGAACAAGTATATAGTAACTGTTTCAGTTGCACCATTTATAACACTGCCTTGCAAGTTTGAAATGCATTTCTAGAGCTCTAAGTTCATGGTTGTTTATTACTTTGTAGTATAGTAAAGGTGTAGGGCCATTTGAGATCACCTATTTGCATGTTAATGCAATGGGCTTTGCCTTAAACATCAGCCTTAAACACTTTTCTCTTGGAGCACTGATCTTTGTTGTATGCCTTACATTACAAGTAACTTTCTTTTCAAATCCTTGCAACTTCATTATCAAGCTGTAGGTTTTGTTTTTCTGTCTCTCACATTTCTGATTTCTTTTGTCTTATTTATGATGCAGATCTCCTTAGCGGGAACTCGAGTGTTTCAGTGTTGCTTGAAATATGCCACTTTGCTGTTGTGCAGCATTCAAGTCAACACACCTTATGTCACACTATTCTAGGGTATTCTTGGGAAGACTGATTTGGAGTCATCCCCTTCTTTGTAGGCTGAGAGAGTGTGACCTGCACAAGCTCACTTAGTGGGCTTCCACCGTTATGCAGGAATTTGAACCTCTGTCACCCAGACAGCTAGCCTACCATTCAAACTACTACACCATACTGGCTCCAACATGCCAAATACTGTACTTAACAAACAGTAGGGTCAAAGGCAGCAACTTAAACAGAAGAAACAACCATAGTTCATGTTTTCACATCTCAATAAATCAGGCCTTTGTCCAATTTATAATCAATAAAAATATAGCTTACTACTCTTATTTCTATTACTGTCTAAATGAATTTAAGACAGTAAAGGTATTAGAAATACAATTAGAAATAACAGTGGTGTATAATCCTGCCATCCATGATTATCCTAATAGAAAACACAGGTCTGTTACATAACTTTGAAGTGTCTAATGCAGTGGTTCTCAACCTGTGGGTCCCCAGATGTTCATGGACTTCAGCTCCCAGAAGCCCCAGCCACTATGGTCAATGCTCAGGGCTTCTGGAAGCTGAAGTCCACGAACATCTGGGGACCCACAGGTTGAGAACCACTGGTCTAATGAAGACATTGAAACAGTGAAAGATTTCATATACCTTGGCTGAGTTATCAGCCAAAATGAAAACAGTGGTCAAGATCAACGCAGCCACAAAGGAACTAGATAAGATCCTCACATGTAAAGACATGTCATTAAATACCAAAGTTAGAATCATCCATGCTATGGTATTTCCAGTTTCCATGTATGCTTGTGAAAGCTGGATAGTGAAGAAAGCTGAGAGGAAGAAAATCAAATCTGCTGAAATGTGGTGCTGGAGAAGATTTCTACGGATACCACAAACATAAATTAACAGGTCTTATTGAAAATCAAGTTTGAGCTCTCACTAGAAGTGAAGATGACAAAAATGAGGCTATTGTACTTTGGACATATGATGAGATGAGATGTCTCACTGGTAAACACAGCAGTCTTGGTAAAGTGGAAGGCAATAGGGTTGGGGAGGACGTTTGCACCAAGTTGTATTGATTCAGCCAGGGAAAACACAGCTCTGAATTTGCAAGACCTAAGCATGGCAGTTAATGATGAAGAATCTTGGAAGTATCTCATTCATAATGTCACCATAAGTCAAAATTGGCTTGATAGCAAATAATCACAACAAATTATAGCTGCTCAAGGACTTCAGATGTAAACTAAATTTTAAAAGAAATATGAACATATATAAAGGCTTTGGTAATCCTTGTCAACATTTTGCTGACATCTCAGTGGAGTAATGAGTCTGCTTTGGGGCATAGTCCATGCTTTCAAGGAGTTGTCCAAGGTGCCAAGCATATTTTGGGGAGAGGATCTCTTTCACTTCCCCATTTTCTGTTCTTAGACTTCTATTTAAAATGCAGAGGGAAAAAACTGTTAACATATAGGTTGCAATACTAGTCTAAAACAGGATAGCTCTTCAAGTTTAGACTAAAACCTGGAATCCATTCATATCCCAATAACATGGAAGCCATTAGTCACCATTGTTTACTGATGCTTCACTCATTGTACATATGCCTCAGTTGCATGGGTCAGGGTAATGGATAGTGTTCACTTATAACACACAAGTGCCCCCTACTCTTGCTTGCAAGAATTTGCAAGACAAGCTTCACAATAAATATTCTAGTGGATTTCCCTACCCTCAAGTCTATCAAATTCTGCCTTGAAAACCTGTAGGACTAGCTGAAGGTCAGGATAGCTCTATTTTGTCTCTACACATGCATGCATACTTTTCAAAAAACCCTTCAGTGTGATCTAAGATGTGACAAAAATAGCTTCCTGTGAGAAAGGCAGTGATCTGAATCTCCAGACATCTGCAGGCCAGTGGAGAGAGAAAAAAGACATTTGCAATTAGAAAGTCATCCATGAGTGCACTTGCTCTTTATGTTTTAGATGAGTACAATGCAACTGCAGCCTATACATTCACTGATTTGTTTTCCTGCATCTTAAATGAAAGTGGGAACACAAGACTCTTAATCTTGCATAGGATTGAAACAGGAACACAAGACTCTTAATCTTGCAGCCAAGAATAACCCTGAAAGGAGGTGGGAAAGTGAAAGGAAGAACTACTGCACTCTTCTAGTCTATCGCTCTTTCTCAAAAAGCACATAAAACTGAGATTACCATTTTTTCCTTGGCATTACCAGAAAAATACTCCAATTGTTCCATATCTATTTTATTTGTATTGCAAGTCAATAATTCCTGATCTTCTGCCAGTAGGGTTCTCCCCCTTCTCTTCTTCTGTTTTATTTCATTCCTGATCAAGCATAGCTGGCTTCTTCATGTAATATAGGATGGGAGTTGTGCTGTTCTCCTAACAGTGTTGGACTGCAGCTCCTAGCATTCTTCTTCACTGACTATGTTGGTTAGAGCCACTGAGAGTTACAGTTCAACCACGTCTGGAGGGCTTCACAATTCCCATCTTTAATGTAATATTCTCCTTCCCTGAGATCCCCATTTCATGTGTATATTACAAACACTACAGAACACCTCAGAAACTGCACTTCAAATCTGGCTTTCTTTCTCTCTGTCTTGCCCATGTTATTTCTCATCCTGCCCACAAAAGTTAAAATACCTGCAAACAGAAAACAGCAACCAGGCCCAGCTCCACTGTGCCTTGGTCCCAGTGGCTGGTGAGAGGCCACTCTCAATTCCAACTGTCATTGCTGTGACCTCTGAAGAAGACAAGAGCAGCTAGCTAGCTAGCGATTGATTGATTGATTGATTGATTGATTGATTGATTGGAATATTTATTTCCACCATTTATCTGAAGACTGCAGGTTGGCTAATTATAAAATAAATTTAGAAAATAAATAATTACAAGACTAAAAATATATTTCTCAATTAAAAACAGACAATTTAAAACTGGTTAAAACTATCTTGAACAACATAACCAAAAACATGATTGATAAAATCAGTTTGGTCAGAAGTCTTTGATAAAAAGCCAAGTTTTAACTTGCCACTGAAATTATTTCCAGCATTGGCATCAATCAAGCCTCCAGGAAGACGCAGTTCCATAATCAGGGTATCACTGCAGAAAAGACCCTCTCCCATGCCCTCAGACAATGTACATCCCCTACTGATGGAAACAGTATGGTATGGAGGACAAGGTATGGAGGACATTAATCATTAATCAGATTGGACACTGCAGTCAAGAAATCAGAAGAAGTCTAGGGACTGGAAGGGCAACTATGAAGGAACTAGAAAAAATCATGAAGTATAAAGATCTATTATTTAATACTAAAGTTAGGATTGTCCATGCCATTGTATTTCCAGTTCCTCTGTAGGTTTGTGAAAGCTGGATGGCAAAGAAAACTGAAATGAAGAAAATCAACTCATTTGAAATGTGGTGCTGGGGAAGAGTCCCTCAGAATCGTATACCACTAAAAAGTCCAATAAATGACTCCTAGAGAAAATCAAGCTTGAACTCTGCCCAGAAGTCAAGGTGACTAAACTGAGACTGTTGTGCTTTGGACGTGTTATGAGAAGACATGACAACAATGCTAGAAAAGACAACCACGCTTGGTCAGGGTAAAAGGCAGTAGGAAAAGAGAAAGATTACATTCCAGAAGGATTCAATCAAGGAAGCCATGGTACTGACTCTGGAAAACCTGAGCAGGGCTGTTGATGATAGAGTGAATTGGAGGTCTTTTCACTTCTGAGCAGATCACCAGCTGCACTTTCTGTTGGGTTGAGTCCAGTTGCATCATTAGCCACAGCACTACTTGTAATTGTCCTCTGCTGTATGCCAGTAACTCACTGAGTGCCATCCAATCTAGAAGTTTCATCTCCTAGCACTATCTTTTGATTCAGTTGTCTTGGGACAGGGGGGCAATGGGGACAGTTTACGCTAGGCTCTCCAAGCTTTGCCACTGTTTTGATTTATTTTAGATTGTCTCATCGTAGGGTTTTCACAGTACAAGATACTCAGAAGGAAGTTTACCACATCTCTTTCTGTGTACTACTAACAAGCATTACCTAAGGTGCCACTCTCATCTTCTCTGTGAGATCCTCCACCAGTGTCACCCCTCACTACTGCTGCTGCCGCCTCCCACTAGCTGTTTGGCAAATTCAGTCTGGCTCATCAGCAAAAGTCTGTCTGACATGAGAGACCATACCAGCAGCATTGCTACTATTAACATACCCTCCTTCCTCACAGAAGCATGCAATTAATTCCACCACCACAGAAAAGAACTGCCATTGGTGAGGAAGATCTACAGAACAATAAATAATAAATATCTGAAGAGCCAACGTTATTTCAAAGAACTTCAGGCTCCTAAACACAATAGTTATATTGAGAGAAAGCACCTTGTGTGCTCCTTTGATGAAGGCCAAGCTTTTATTTTTAATAAAGGCTTTAAATAATGAGAAAAAGAGATATACCAAAACACATGTACAATTTATTTATAAAAATCATAACATAAATTCAAACAATAAGAAACTCAAACAAGCAAAAGATAGCTCTCTACCCATACACTAACTATGGAGTTGAATTAGAACAAACTGCTAAAAAATTGTAGAAGTCCATAGAAAGCACAAGACAAGTTATCAGGAACACTACTCAAAGATTAAAACCTTGATCATTCATCCTCACAATCCGGAGAGACAAGAAGGACCAAACTAGACTTCCAGGGACATTAACAAACAAAGTGAGCAAAATGGAGCAAAGTTTACTCAGTTAATGAAACCATTTGGTCGATGCACATTTAGCAGGCAAAATGGAAGCTTTTACATTCAAGGTGCCGGTTATATACGTCAGTAAGATATAATTCAGCAGCACTATGCAAGTGGATTGGAGCAACCATATGAAAATGAGAACGTTAACACCTGTAACTGTTGTGCAGCATGACCAGCTACACCTGCTCAAATTCTTCTCCAGCACTACAAAACAACACTCTCTTCTTTTTCATGTCACTATGCTTGAGAAGATACAGTACAGCTTTATATTTTGGTCCCAGTGAATGATTCTGAAACACTTCTTAAAGGCTTAATAGTTAAAAAGGGAATGTGTGTTCAGCTGTGGTTTAGGCAGGAAAGGAAATAAATGTCAGCAATTTAGAAATCTGTTTCCAACTTGGTTGAAACTCTTGACTTGAACATGTCTACAGTTTCTGTCTCTCCCTTTCTCTGTTTGTGTGTGTGTGTCATGTGGTACTGAGTTCATGAACTTTTAATAAATAAATTAAAATACAGATGAGATTATATTTAAGTGGATTAGTGTTCACCATTTACAAAAGAAACAAACTGTTCTAATATGGCGTAAGTTTGCTATTCAATGCCAAACACAGCAACAGCAGTTGCCCTATTGCTGTCCTCAACTACACTTGTACTGCTTGTTTTCTTTCAAATTAAAATGGAAATCTGGAGTATCTAATCAAAAAGTTTGTCTTGTTGAAGAAAAGATCAAACCTCTTTTACAAAAATCATGTAACCCATACTAGAGAGAAGATTATTCAGGCCCCCTTCTTTATGTCATATTGGCTGGGCCTTGCAACAAAATGTTACAGGGTGGAATGCTTGTGTTCAGTCTTAACAGTTGCTGCAGTTCATTCCACTGCAGTGAAACACACAACAACAGCAAACAACAGTCTCTTCTGTACTGTTCTAAAGATCATAGCAATGTTTATTATTTTGTTTGAAAGACATGCCAGAAAAACACAGTCTGCTCCCAACCTGCAATCTGTTTTCAACCACTGAAAATGAGCTTCATCAGGAACATAAAACCGTCGGACTGTGGACTATATAAAACCTTAATTTTCATCCATGTGCTTTCAAATGTACGTAAGCATTAAAAGCAAGATATGTATCTACTCTTTGACAAATGCAAAAATGGGGGCTGCTGAAACCTGAAGAGCACAGCTCACAAAACTAACAGTTTTGGTAAGCCATCTCAAAAATGATTGAATAGAACAATGTATCATCAAATATGAGAACCAGAAAATGGGGACAGTCACAGACAGTAATAATAAGGAAGAGCTGGTACATTTGCAATAAAGAGTCCACTCTGGTCATTTAAACAAAAAAAAAATAATCAAAGAAATACCATAAAATAAGATTGCATAACAAAATGGTTACAAATATATTCATCTTGCTTGTATGAAAATTTGTTGAAATAACAGGTTCTTATCAGTGAGCAGGTAAGATGGTTTTTCAAGTATGGCTTCAATAATATAAAAGTAGTAATCACTTTTTGTAGCAGCTTGACAGACTGCATTCTCTGTCAATAGAAATAGTTTTAAAAATGTTATTTTGTCTCCTACGATTTCAGGTTTCCATTGTGTTCTGGCCCGGTCACATTGTAGCCATGTGTATGGTAGGCACCTGAAATGCATCCTTGCTTGTGTAATTTCATTGTACAATCAAAACATGTCACAGAAAATAGCCATCACCACTGTCACGGGAGGCAGTGTTATCAGCCTTCATAGAACAGTGGACACACTACAGTTTCAAGATATCCACAGACAAGCATTGTGATAACTATGTTTATTTCCCTGGACAGAAAGATGATAGAAATACAAATACGTCCATGAGCTCGCTCTTAATTGCAAGGATTTTTTTTTTTTTTACTAAAGTACTAATCATAGAATCATAGAATCATAGAAATGTAGAGTTGGAAGAGACCGCACGGGCCATCCAGTCCAACCCCCTGCTATGCAGGAACACCCTCAAAGCATTCCCGACAGATGGTCATCTAGCCTCTGCTTAAAAACCTCCAAGGAAGGAGACTCCACTACACTCCGAGGCAGCATATTCCACTGCCGGACAGCCCTGACTGTCAGGAAGTTCTTCCTGAGGCTCAGGTGGAATCTCCTTTCCTGCAGCTTGAATCCATTGCTCCTTGTCCTGGTCTCTGGAGCAGCAGAAAACAAGCCCTCTCCTTCCTCTACATGGCATCCCTTCAAATATTTACACATAGCTATCATGTCCCCTCTTAACCTTCTCTTCTGCAGACTAAACATACCCAGCTCTCTAAGTCTATCCTCATAGGGCATGTCTTCCAGGCCTCTCACCATTTTGGTCGCCCTTCTCTGGACTTGCTCCAGCTTGACCACGTCCTTCTTGAATTGGGGTGCCCAGAACTGGACACAGTATTCAAGATGAGGTCTAATCAAAGCAGAGTAGAGTTGTACCAGGACCTCCCTCGATCTAGACACCATACTCCTATTGATGCAGCCGAGAATTGCATTGGCTTTCTTGGCTGCCGCATCACACTGCTGATTCATGTTCAGCTTGTGGTCTATGAAGACTCCAAGATCCCTTTCACATGTACTGCTATCCAGCCACATGTCCCCCATCCTATATTTCTGTATTCCATTTTTTCTACTTAAGTGTAGGACCTTACACTTCTCTCTGTTGAATTTCATTTTGTTAGCCTTGGCCCAGCTCTCCAATCTATCCAGGTCATTTTGAATTTTGATCCTGTCCTCTGGCGTATTAGCAACCCCTCCCAATTTGGTGTCATCTGCGAATTTGATGAGCATGCCCTCTATTCCTTCATCCAAGTTGTTGATAAAAATATTGAACAGCACTGGGCCCAGGACAGAACCCTGTGGCACCACACTAGTCACTTCTCTCCAGGATGAAAAGCAGCCATTTGTGATCACTCTTTGGGTTCGGTCGGTCAACCAATTACAAATCCAATTAACAGTAGCCCTGTCCAGCCCGCATTTTACTAGTTTCTTTGCAAGAATGTCATGGGGAACTTTGTCAAAGGCCTTACTGAAATCGAGGTATGCTACATCCACAGCATTCCCTTCATCTATCAAGCTAGTAACTCTATCATAAAAAGAGATAAGATTAGTCTGGCATGACTTATTTTTGAGAAATCCATGTTGACTTCTCGTGATCACTGCCTTGCTTTCTAAGTGATTAGAAACTGACTGCTTAATGATCTGCTGCAGGATCTTTCCGGGTAGTGATGTCAGGCTGACTGGGCGATAATTATTTGGGTCCTCTTTTTTTCCCTTCTTGAAGATGGGGACAACATTTGCTCTCTTCCAGTCTGCTGGAACTTCTCCTGTCCTCCAAGATTTCTCAAAGATTATAGCAAGTGGCTCCGCAATGACCTCTGCCAGCTCTTTCAATATCCTAGGATGCAATTCATCTGGCCCTGGAGACTTGAATTCATCCAGTGTGGACAGGTATTCCTGTACTACCTCTCTACCTATTACGTGCCTCATTTTCCCTGCTTCCTCACCTGCTCCCCAACCGCCAGGTTGAGTGCTTGTATCCTTCTGGGAAAAAACTGAGACAAAGAAGGTGTTAAGTAGTTCTGCCTTTTCTCTTCCTCCTGTGAGTAATTCACCATCTCTGTGCAGCGACCCTATCGTCTCCTTTTTCCTTTTGCTGCGGACATATTTAAAAAAGCCCTTTTTATTGTTTTATTGTTTTTAATGTCTCTGGCCAGCCTAAGTTCGTCCTTTAGCCTTTCTGACCTCCTCCCTACATCTCTGGGCCACTTCCTTAAATTCTTCTTTGGTGGTTTCCCCCTTCTTCCATTTCCTATACATGTTTCTTTTAACACTTAGCTCAGCTGAGAGTTCTTTAGTCAACAATTCTGATTTCTTCAGATGCCTTCCATTTTTCCTCCTTATTGGCACAGTTTTAGACTGTGCCTTCAGTATCTCCTTTTTAAGGAACTCCCATGCTTCCTGAACTCCTTTCTCTTTCACTATTCTTGACCACGGAATTCCAACCAGCAGCTCCCTAAGTTTACCAAAGTCTGCTTTTTTAAAATCTAAGATGAGTGTTTGGCTACCCTTATCTTCTCCTTCCCACTGAATGCCAAATTCCAGTAGGGCATGGTCACTCCCCCCTAAAGATCCAACAACTTCTCCCTCATTAACAAGGTCGTCCCTGTTGGTCAGGATCAGATCTAGAATATTTGATCCCCTTGTGGCCTCTTCCACTTTCTGGACCATGAAGTTGTCTGCAAGACAAGCAAGAAACTTGCTGGACCTTGCTGTCTTGGCAGAGTTTGACTGCCAGCATATATCTGAGTAATTGAAATCTCCCATTATTACTGCATCTCTCCTCCTTGAATGTGCAGTCATTTGGTTGAGGAAGGCATCATCAAAGTCCTCAGGCTGGGTTGGAGGTCTGTAGTAAACCCCCACCAGAATGTCCCTATTGTTTCTCGCTCCCTTATGACCTTGGACAAGTCATACTCTCTCAGCATCAGGGAACGGCAAAGGTAAACCCATTCTGAGCAAATGTTGCCAAGAAAACCCCGTGATAGGGTCACCTTACAGTTGCCATAAGCTGGAAACAAAGGCATACAATAACAAAGTAATATATTGTACATTAGGGATCACACCCAATGGCAAACTAAGCATTCTACATCATGATTTACATGTAAACTTTCTGCTACACAAGGTTTGCTTGGAACACCGGGCACCTGCTGACACTGGAAGAGAAAATACCACATAATATAATGCCCCAAAAGATATAGAACGTGTACAGGTTGGTACAAATGCCAACTGAATCACTGTGGCAGGAGGTTTAACCACAGGGTAGTATCAATTGTGCTATAAAGACAACATGTAAATAGTAGACCTAAAAATGCAGGGAGCGTGGGGGTGAGGAAGTTGAAAGTAATGTAATAGATCCCAGCTTGGCACTTAGTGTAAAAATTATCCAAATCCATAAGACTGTGGATGATTAACCAGATTCCTGGTTGCTAGAGTTCCACCTCCATCTTCTAGCTTTAGAGACACACATGGGTTGTGATCCTATATGGTTGCACATAGCTGTAAAAGTTCCTCATGCAGAACTCAGTTATAGTTTTCCTGTCACCACCCCCTTGATTCACCACTGTTCTGCAACAGCCTCTTGTAGCCATTCCTCTGCTAGTAAAGTGAGGAAGAGATGGGTGGAGAATCACCTGACTATGTCCCATATAGCCAGAGGCAGGCTGAGGACATCTTTCATCGAGATCCACATGGATACACCAAGGCCTCAGTGGATGATGTCATCAGTCTGCATCTGGCTATAGCAAGGTAGACAGATACTTCTCTGATCCTCTCCCCCTCCATCAGCAATGCAAGGGCTGTGGAGGGTCATTGCAGTGCAGTAATGAGTCCCATGGGACTTCGGACATTGCAGAGGAGGAGAAGTATAGTGACCTCTGCAATTACCAAATAAAAAATAAAAATATAGAGAAGCATTAGGTAGACTTACACTTGTTTACATCACTACAGAATACTATCCATTCTCTCAAGAAGATATGAAGACTCCATAGACTCAAGTTCCAAGGAAGCTGTTTTGATAGTTTCATCCATGGCCAGTCCTTTGAGTTCTGCCCATGGCTTCCAGGCTTAGTATTTTACACTGCATTTCATTCACTTTATTAAGATGTTGGGGTACAGACTACTGTAGTCTGCCCCCTGACCCTCACAAGACACCTGCAATTTTCATCCTCTGTTTATTAAAATTTTAAAAATAGAATTACGTGCTATGTGAACCAGCATCCTGAAGTTGTCATGAGTGCCAGACTAGGACTTGGGAAGAACAGGGTTTGAATACCCATTTGGCCATGGAAATACACTGGAGTAGTGTGATGTCATGGACTTTTGGGATAAAATGTTGTTTGATTTAATATCTGTCTGTCTGTCTGTCTATCTCAAGGTAATTTACATATGTGGATTATAAGTAATAAGGGAAGATGCTGTAGCCAGGGGGTGAGAGAATGGACTGTTGATAGGGAATGGTGATTGGTGGAATGTCTGAGAGGATTTGAGTAAGGTTGATGAGTGATAGTTGAGATGTCCAAATAGTTAAGGTAGTTAGAAAGGAGTGAGGAAAGTAAGGTTTGGGTTAAGAGAGTCAGTCAGTCAGGTTTAGGAATTAATGAATGGTATTTAACAATCTGAATTAGCTAGGAGCACAGTGTGTGAGAGTGAGTGAATTGTGTTCCAGATTTATTACTGTATTTTCTGGCATATAAGATACACCAGCATATTAGATGCACCCCATTTTCAAACAGTATTTTTTTTTGGGGGGACAGTGAGTCTTATATGCCAGTAAATACAGTAAACGGTCAATCTGTTTTGTTATGTTAATAAAGCGTTGTTTTTATAGTTGTATGCTTTTGGCTGCTGGGAACACCATATATAGAAAACTTGGGTTAAGGCAAGTTGTCTGTGGTAGCAACACTGAACAAAGAGGGATGTTGTCTGGTGGGGATATAAGTTGATGGCCACAGCACTAGGACAAGAGGAGGTCCTTACATTGACTGCAGAAGTGGGGACAAGGAAAATCTATCAGTCTTGGTGATAACTTAGATTTGTGGTAGTCTTCACATTTGGTGGCAATGGAGATTTAGGCAGAGCCCCACACCTGGTGGAAAAGAGGCAGGGTAAGTGCTAAAACATCCACAGCAACCTTAGGCAAATAACACACTCTCAGCTTCAGAGGAAGGCAATGGCACACACCCACCCATAAATCTTGCCAAGGAGAAAACCTCATGATTGGATAAATTCAGGATCGCCATAAGTCAGAACTGACTTGAAGGTGCACAAAACCTTCCGTGTTATGCTCTACACATGGCAAAAATGTGAGTTTGCAAAGCCATTTTGTCTTCCATAGAAATCCTGGCAGGATATTGGACTGGAGATCAGGCAGAGATTCTCTTTCCAATATTAATCTGGTTACTGTATTTGAAACACACACAAACATACACACACTTGCAGCTTGTGCTTTTGTGCAGGTATATACACTTCAATAAATATCATGAACACCAGCTGAATAATGCTTGGGCAACAGTGATGAGAAAACACAGTTGCATCCCCAGTTGCTATACTCATTCAATTTTGGAACTGTTTTTAAAGGCACCCAGAACTTGGAAAAGTTTTTCTTGTTTTTTACAACTTGCACATGCCGATGCAGTTGGAGATTCTGGGAACTGTATTCCAAATGTAATATTTCCAAGATCTTTTATGCAAATTTCTAGCACGGCAGACAGATAGCGAGACACTAAAAATTTATCACACTAGAACATTTATATTTGATATGTTGTCATTCCATTGGTATTTTTGCCTCCACGTTTCCTTTGGATGCCTAACCTGTCTTTTCAAATGCTCGGCTGAAGTTTTACTGCAATGCTCAAAATTTAGAGACTGAAGGAAAAGTTCATGGGGAGCAAAATTCTTACTAGGGTTGGAGGCAATGCCTTCATTTACCCCATAGGGCATCCCTGAGTATACTGCTTATTGAACTGTTAAAAATGCACTCAATGTCAGCAGAAGGTAATGTATGGATCATCTTACAGTTAAAAACAAAGTGCAGTTGATAAAGATATACGGGCACTACCTAAAAGGAAGCACAATGGTTTTTATATTTGTCTTAAACTGGGACATATAAAACTATATGAACTATGGAACGATTGCTTGGCTCCAGCAAATTGAAACCAGCAAGAGTTATTAAGCTCTTGTGCTTTGTCTCTTGTTATCCATTCTGATACCCAAGGCACAGGAGGAGCCCAAAAATTGCTGTGAGCAATGGAAAAGCAAAAATTCTTGGATGAGGGTGGAGCAATGCCTCTGTTCAGTTTGCAACAGTAGCTAGAATTGTTATATATCTGCAGCCACATCTCAGGCCTTTATCACACTAGGCTCTTCCCTCCCTAAAATAGCATTGTACTAAAATTGCTATTGAATCAGGATTGCTCTCTTTGGCTTCATACCTTCAGAACCATTTTGGATTACAGCATTATTCTGTGCTAAAAGCATATCACACATAGCATTTGGGACTGCCCACCCACTACCTCCTCCAAGACAGCCCTGCCCCCTTTCCTAGTTTGACAGCAGTAGAGAGAGAGAGAGATTTCCTATTCCCCCAAATATGTATAAAATAGCATTATCTTTAAAAAGTTTTTATTTCTGGGGAGGAGGCATGTTTCTTGATCAGGATAGACCATACTTCTAGCTTCAGACTTAACTAATCACACACAGATGGAAGCCAGCAGTTACTGATCTGTCTGTCTCATCAATGCTGGCTTTCATCTGCCAGTGATTAGTTAAAGTCTGAAGCTAGAAGAAAGCAAGAATTAATGAATAAATTAAATAAATGTGTTTTTTTAAAAAAAAAAAACCTGTAAGACTCTTTTCCGTTTATATTTCCAGGCATGTGTGAATGTGTGAGAGTGAGAGAGAGAAAATGAGAGAGAAAGAGACACTCTGGACCAGAGCTGGAAAAAGAGTGCAGGGGGTAGTGAACAAAATTTTGACTTCCCTGACAAGCTCAAGTTGTGGGGGGAGCAGTCGTTTGGAAAAGGGACTTTTTTTTCTACAGAGAAAAAAAGTTTAAAAGTTTCTCAGTTACTTTGCCAACTGAAAGGAAATCAGATTGAAATTTCCACCCCTTCTCCTTCTGCCTGGATCATTGGAGGTGTAGTGATGTTTTGCCACCCACAGCATGCCCACTGTATAGCTCCTGACCACCCAAAATTCGCATAAAAGGACTATTAAACTTTTACACAAGAAATCATAGCACAACAGAAGCAGGAAGGGAGGTCATTAATGGATTTTGGTGTTAATAGAAAGAAATGCTTTCCAAATTGTCTCCCACAGGAGAACAACAGAAGAGGAACAATAGTATATAATAAGTCTCAGCCAAATATACTATTATCCTGCTGTAACTGTGATTTACGTGACTCATATGATAAAGCCCTTAGAGGGGACTGGGTGAGTATTAAAAATGTCCAATGGTTCTCTCTCCACTGATGTTTCAGACTTTCTTTGTCCTTTTGTATAATAATATTGGTAGGCAAAACCCAGAGCAATGGTGATGTGAGTGCTAAATTAAAATTGCTATGCGTTCTTCAGGGGAAAAGAGAATTGGAAGTGAAACATAAAGAAGAATTTTGAGAAAAACAGGGCCATCCAAACACAAGAAAGAAAGGAAGTATCTCTGTAAATCAAATAGGATAAAGGTAATAGATGGCAGACAAGAAAATGAGAACAAGACAAAGCAAATGCCCCTAAAAAGGCACAAGATGTAGAGGCTGCCAATAAACAGAAAGAGAATGGGACTGGAAGATCAAATTTCATTTGACATAAGCATCTGTTTATTTTTGTGGAATCATTCCTGCAGCAGTGAACCCTCCAGCCCTGACTGGCTGAGCTGCCATGCACAGAATGTTCACTTACACACTGAACACAGCATTTGGCAGTCCAGCTTCTGTGTGGGAAGGGGAATGTCATCTGGTTGGTGTGGAAGTAAAACCTCACACAAAGGCAATCTCTGTGAAGTTGAAGTAAAACTTCACAAAAAGGGAAACTTTTTATCCTATAAGTCTTTCCATTTCATTTACAAAGAAATTCACAAATGGTGATAAATTCTTATTTAAAGAATTAAATATTTTTTCACCCATTTCAAATGGCCATCTTCAATGGGGACAGATATTCTTAGTACGGAAAAGAGGACTTGTAGCTGTTGAAGATCAGAAGCTTGCCAAAAGAAGAGGAAGGAATCCTAATTCACCATATTTAGGAATCCTAAATATGTTTATATACAGCGGAATTCAAGGTCAAATTTTTAAGACCTAAACAAGTTTTTCCCCTGCAACAAGCGTTTTACCCCCTCTCTAGCATGTTGGTTGGGGCCTAGAAGAGCTCAAAATCTTAGGTGAAAAGTCAGTGACTTATTAGCTTCATTATGCTCCAGGAAAAACCTGCCCATTGTTGATATCACTACCACCATCCTTACCCAGTCTAGCACCCAATAACTCCTATCATCTCTAGGCACCATGACTAGGCCACCTTTTTTGGGGGAAGGGCAATTAGCAGAGTCCAATGTGTCTGAAGGGCTCAAAGGAAGTCTGGCCTACACAAAAGTATAATACAAACTTTGAGTACATCTCATTGTCTGTTTGCAGACTGATCATTGCCAATTCCACTGGAGTTAATATGGCTCAGGACTGATGGGAAAGATGTATTTTAAGTTATGAAAAAGGGCAGAATAATCTTCTAGCAACATTCAGCATGTAAATGAGGATGCCTCCTTCCCACAGTGCAGGAAATCAGTTTAATTACCTGGCTATGAAGAAAAAACATTCAAGTCACCTGACTTCTGTGATGTGTACAGAGGAGAGGACCATATAATTGTCTCATTGTGTGAGAGAAAGAATGCTTGGGAACATACGCATATTCATTTTGTGACCCAGAATTGGGTCACAAAGTACTTGAGAATATAGCTCCAGATCACCTTAGGAATGTGGTCCTCAAGGTGGAAAAAAAAGTTTTCTGGTTTAACTATGATCTGCTAAAGCAAGCCAACATTAGGAAACAGTTTTAATAAATCATAGTTTAACCCGGGTGAGCAAAGTACAGCCCTTGGGACTCTAAATTATGCCCTGCAGGACCCACTCAGAAACTCCTCAAATGTACCAGATCCCCCACAATATTTTTTTAAAAATTACAGCTGAATTTTAGGTAATTTTCCCCCCAAACCATCCAAAACCTCATGAAAAGACAATAATTTGGTTCCCTATCCTCCACAGATCCCCAGACCTGCCCAAAACAGCCAAAAAAGAGGAAAAATCAACCAAAAATCAACCGCAATGGTAGCCAAAAGTGACATCGCATCACTTTGGGCAAACTGGAATCTGCTTGTGCAGCCCATCATATGAGTACAGGAAGGAAAAATGGCCCCTGTCGTGTTTGTTGTTACCCACTCCTGATATAAACCAACAGCAATAATCATGAAGCTCTACAGATGATGATATATTCCTATGGAGAAATGCTGGGAGTTGCCATCTAAGAAAATCTGGAGGACTGCATGATTCCCACTGCTTATTTAAGAAACCGTAATTTGTCCTTGTTCAGAACAACAAATTCTGGTTAATTTAATCCAGGAAGTAAATATTTTCTTGATACACACTAGAGGAGGAAATGGAGGTTGGCAATTGGCAGTTGACTTGATATCAACTTTGGTCCATTTGAGCCTCCTGTCATGATCAACTTCCAAATTAGCCAACAAGTTTTCTACCCCAGGGCTATTAGATCTGAGGTCTGAATTACCTTGAAAAGTAACAGTAACAGGTTGGTGATCACTGTCCTCCCTCACGTACAGAGGTTGGCATGTTCAAGGCGTGAGTCCAATCAGCACTCCCACAACACTAACCCTGGTTTAGCATTACATCCAAACTGACTCGCTCACTGAGTCATCTATGTCTATCCAGAATGTTATCTTTCTCACTACATTACCCTTTTTAAAATTAGGAGTGATCTTAACACCTCTTGTATACAAAGCTTTGGCTCTCACACTGTGATCCATTGCAATTAACATCATTTTCTCTCAATGTTGTTTTCAAAAACCACAAGTAGAAAAGAAATGTTTCCTATGAAGTGACTGATAAAAATAGTACAATTATAAGGCAGGAAAGCAGCAATGTTTATACTTAACTTTCTATTTTTTGTTTTGTTTTGTTTTGTCGTATGCAATAGATACATCCATCTTGGAGAGGGAAAATGGGGTAGAATTCCCATCCCAAAACAGATGTAACATATTATACCTTACCTGATAGAACGCAAACAAGTAATTATTTTATGGCTGATAACAATAAGAAAACTAGAAAACCAGAACTAAGATGTAGAAGAATTATGTAGAGAAAACATATTGGTTTTGGATGGCACATGCACAGGGCTCTAGTCTTCATGGTCAATATTTAAAGTCATCTTAAGGAGCATATCCACATGTGCCTTGGTCTAAAAGATAAATAATCTACACATATAAATTGTATTGGATTTCAGTCTGAACATTGGTCACACAAGACATGTTTATTTCTGAAGAAGGCTGCATATGGATTTTTACCCTACGATCAATGCAGAAAGCTGTCTTGTAAAAGTAAGGGTATAAGGATAACTTTAAAAAAGAAAAAACAGCATTATCTGTACTCTTTCCATTTTCCAAAATGACTTGTATATAGACAGGCACAATGCAATAAGAAACACTGCCACATAAACTCCAGGGAACATGAAAAAAGGCTAAATGGGGCCAGTTTATTGTCTTCCTTGCCTCTGTCTCTAAAATTAGATTGCAATTGTGAACATAATTATCTATTTTAAATTACTTCTGACAGATACTTTCACAAAGAGCTCTGTTTGGGCTTTCAATGGCATAAAGAATTGTATAACATATTAATGCTAACCTGTCAACCGATTAAATTATTTCAATGATTTCAATTAACCAGCTTGCTTCTAACATTTCCATCAATTAACTAAATAAAATAAATGTTAAATTAACTCAGCAGAGCTGATAACTTGAGAACATATAAAAAATACAAAATACTGTGTGAAAAATCAACTTAAATTATGTCTTGATTGGGAGGCATTGTGTTGAGGATCTTTGCACTAATTCCACTGATACAAAATATATATTTCATAAGGAATAACTCCAGTTAAAATTCACAAACTGAATAGCCCTTAGTATTCAGCATGAGATTACATTTCCATGAAGCCAAGTCAGGCCATTAGCCCATCTAATATAATAATGACTACTGCTGGCTAGCTGCAATCCTTTCATAAAATCATAGAATCATAGAAATGTAGAGTTGGAAGAGACCACACATCCAGTCCAACCCCCTGACATGTAGGAACACCCTTAAAGCACTCCCGACAGATGGCCATCTAGCCTCTGCTTAAAAACCTCCAAGGAAGGAGACTCCACTACACTCTGAGGCAGCATATTCCACTGCCGGACAGCCCTGATTGTCAGGAAGTTCTTCCTGAGGTTCAGATGGAATCTCCTTTCCTGCAGCTTGAATCCATTGCTCCTTGTCCTGGTCTCTGGAGCAGCAGAAAACAAGCCCTCTCCTTCTTCTACATGGCATCCCTTCAAATATTTACACATAGCTATCATGTCCCCTCTTAACCTTCTCTTCTGCAGACTAAACATACCCAGCTCTCTAAGTCTATCCTCATAGGGCATGTCTTCCAGGCCTCTCACCATTTTGGTCGCCCTCCTCTGGACTTGCTCCAGCTTGACCATGTCCTTCTTGAATTGGGGTGCCCAGAACTGGACACAGTATTCAAGATGAGGTCTAATCAAAGCAGAGTAGAGTGGTACCAGGACCTCCCTCGATCTAGACACCATACTCCTATTGATGCAACCGAGAATTGCATTGGCTTTCTTGGCTACCACATCACACTGCTGACTCATGTTCAGCTTGTGGTCTATGAAGACTCCTAGATCCCTTTCACATGTACTGCTATCCAGCCACATGTCCCCCATCCTATATTTCTGTATTCCATTTTTTCTACCTAAGTGTAGGACCTTACACTTCTCTCTGTTGAATTTCATTTTGTTAGCCTTGGCCCAGCTCTCCAATCTATCCAGGTCATTTTGAATTTTGATCCTGTCCTCTGGCGTATTAGCAACCCCTCCCAATTTGGTGTCATCTGCGAATTTGATGAGCATGCCCTCTATTCCTTCATCCAAGTCGTTGATAAAAATATTGAACAGCACTGGGCCCAGGACAGAACCCTGTGGCACCACGCTAGTAACTTCTCTCCAGGATGAAAAGCAGCCATTCGTGATCACTCTTTGGGTTCAGTCGGTCAACCAATTACAAATCCAACTAACAGTAGCCCTGTCCAGCCCACATTTTACCAGCTTCGTTGCAAGAATGTCATGGGGAACTTTGGCCCTTTCCACACAAGAAGAGGAATTCGCGTAGTGAGGGTTCCGGCCGGTTTTTACCGGGTTTTTTTGTATCCGCGCTAATGCGCGCTCTCTATTCATACGTCTTATGTTTGATCCGGCTTAGCGCGGTTTCAGAGATCCACACGTTGCCGTCCTGACCACCCCCGCTATTAACATAACCTCGCCCACTATGGCTGTGATAGGCTGATTTCGATTTGAAGAAATGGCGCGTTGCGTCGGTACGTACCCGCGCATGAGCGCACGTACGTATGCAAGGTCCTCCCCCAACGCCTCCCGCCTTTCGCCGCCACCCCCCACCTCTGGTTAGTGCGTTGGTTGGTGCCGGTCGTTGTGCTTCCTGCTTCGCCGATTTTCTGGCTTGTTCGTGGCTTTGCGATGGAGGGCGAGGTTCTCGATGACCTGGTCAGGTTCCTGGGGCCCTTTGTTGCGGTCCTGGGTGTAGTGGTGGCCACCATGCAAGAACAATGGGCCAGAGATCGAGCGAGGAGGTCCAGGCTCCATCGCGACCATGAGGAGGAGGACGTTTTCTATGCGCCCCTTCTGAGAGGACACTCGCGGCGTCTCCCACGCTCCAGAAGGTAGTGGGTCAGGGAGAGGATGCGGAGGACATGGTGGGCTGAGGAGGTGCTTGCTAAGTGGGACGATGACCAGTGGCTCTACCACTTTCGCATGACGAAAGCCACCCTCTTCGAGATCACCGACCGTCTGCGTCCCACACTTGAGAGGAAAGCCACAGAAATGCGTCAACCCATATCTGTGGAGGAGAGAGTGGCGATTACCGTGTGGTGGTTGTCAACGCCGCTTATATATCGCAAAACGGCGAACACCTTCGGCTTGGGGATCTCCACAGTCGCTGTGATTGTCATTGAGGTGTGTCTGGTGATAGAGCAGGTCCTCCTGTCGTCCACCGTTTCCCTTGGAGACTATCGCAGAGTGAGTACTCGACATCCATCCGCCCTCTCTCCCTTCCGTCCTTCCCCGGCACCCCGACGTCTCCCGGTGACGCTATCTCAGCCCAGACCGTTCCGGCCACCATCCCTGCACTGGCCACGCCGCGCGCACGGCCATCCACGGCCCTCAGTCCCCCCTCCCCACCTCCATCCACCCTTCCCCCTCCCGCCCTCTCTCCCCTTCCATCCTTCCCCCACGCCCCGACGTCTCCCGGTGACGCTATCTCAGCCCAGACCGTTCCGGCCACCATCCCTGCACTGGCCACGCCACGCGCGCGGCCATCCGCGGCCCTCCGTCCCCCCTCCCCACCTCCATCCACCCTTCCCCCTCCCGCCCTCTCTCCCCTCCCGTCCTTCCCCCGCGCCCCGAAGTCTCCCGGTGACGCTATCTCAGCCCAGACCGGTCCCGCCACTATCCCTGCACTGGACATGAAAGGAGTAATGTTTGTTTTTTGTGTTGCCACCCATTGCAGGTCATGGATGGATTCCATCGCATGGGATTTCCCCAATGCATCGGCACGGTTGATGGTACACACATTCCTGTGCGGCCACCAAAAGGAAGAGGGGAAGAGTTCGTAAACCGCAAGAGCTCCTTCTCCATTCTCCTGCAGGGGATGGTGGACCATGAAGGACGCTTTTTGGATATTGTCCTTGGCTTTACGGGCAGAACGCATGACGCGTTTGTTTTCCGTCACTCCTCCTTGTGGCACGCCATGGAGGCTGGACGGTATGTTCCTGGGAACCCTACCGTCACCATAAATGGCGTTTCCATTGGTCCAGTCATCCTCGGAGATACGGCGTACCCCCTGTCAAGGTGGTTGATGAAGCCATACGGAGGGACCATGGACCCAAGGAAGTTGGCTTACAAAGGGTTTTCAACCGCTGTCGGAACGTGGTGGAGCGGGCCTTTGGAAGGCTCAAGGCACGGTGGGGCTGCCTCCAGCTCCCCTAACCGTGTCCGAGAAGAACTACCTTCCCGTTATTCCACCTGCGTGGCCCCCACAACATCTGCGAGTCAAAGGGCCACATCCTGTACCCCGACCTTGCCCCCCCCCACCTCTGCGCCTCCCCAAACACGGGATGACTTCCGATCCCACTCCTCCGCCAGGAGGCTCCGTAAAGGGGGAAAACAGTTAGGAATGCCATTCAAGCCTTTTTGCCGAGGACAATGTTCAGCCCTAGATTTGTAGTTTTCCCCCTTTGTTTTTTGAAAAAATGTTTTGCCCCTCCCCGTTGTAAATACTTTCCCCTTTTACAAATAAACTTTACACTGGTTTTGTTGCAAAAATAACAGGTTTGCTTTTATTATTTAAAAAACAAAAACAACATGAATGGCAAACAATAGTACTGACTTCAAAGGAAAACAAGATATATGGCAACTCCCCTTTCATAGGAGAAATAGGAAACATAACTTTAAACAGTTAGATCATGGATATTGCTAACAAGTTAACGGGGCCATATTTGTACCTATCCAAATGGGCAGGTAGGGGGGGGAGGTGCATTTCTCAAGGGCTGTCCTGTGGCAGGGTCTCGCCCCTTTGGGGAAATGTCGTCTTGCCACCTGCTGCTGGGAGGAGGTCGATGGGTTCCCCCATTGCAAGGCTCGGGCCCTGGTTCGGGCTCAGTTTGTTCGGAAACCACACTGCCATCATTCCTGGGAGGTTCAGCATTTCTTGCATTCACTGCATCCGCGATTGCGGACATAACCCTGATACATTCCCTAAGCAGGGAGAGCAGCTCCCTGCGTTTTTTGTCACTGTGGTACTCCATGCTGGAACTCCCTGGCAGATGTCCCTGTTGAGCTCCTGCTGCTCCCGTATGAGATCCATGGTAGCTATGGTAGCGGGGAAGGTTCCCACGCCCTGCTGCAGTGATCCTATGGCGCGACATGCGAGTCTGGACCGGGGAGACAAGCCCGCGGCGGTAGTGCTGCGTGTCACCTCTGCTGTACCGTTGCTTGCCTCATCTAGGGAGAGTGAAAGCAAAACGGAAGTAGCATTGTACTGGTTAATGGGATGTGATTTTTGAAACGTAACACAACATTCCTGTGAGGGCCGCACAAAACTGCATGCCGGGCAGCGGCAAAGCCAATCACATCTCTCATCATCCCATGTAACATCACCTCTCGTGTCACATCTCACTGAAGAGTGACAGCCACAGAAAAACCACCTTTAGGAGAAATGTGTGCGGGGAAAAAGGGAAACAACAGGAACCGTGCATGCAAACAATTATATGTCTAGTTTCATGGATCCTCCCACTCGTGAGACACCAGGCTTGACTGTTGTGCAAAAGGTCCAGCGGGAAAGGTTCCTGCCCTTTCCCGGCCAACACCTCTAGTGCTATGGTGACAAGGTGTGGAGTAAGGGTGGTGGTTAAAAACTCACCTGTCCAGTGGTGCTCTCATTTTCCGCTCTAGATGTCCCGGGATGAACTGGCGTGTTGCTGGTGTCGTCCATGCCTGCATCGAGGGATAGGTTGCGAGGTGTGAAAGAACAAGTCTGCTGAGAATGCATTCTGCATGGCTCCCGGGGGCCCCCCCTTTCCCGGGCCCTTTCCCCCCCCCCATTGACCTATGCACATTGATATCCAGCTGGAAGGGACCAGGCACATACTGCGCGCCTTTTGCATGCTCCCACACTGTTAGCATACCCAGAGACCCACAGGAATCCAAGAGTTAGACAACTTGGCCGTTTTGGGGAGCAAAAGGGTTTGCTATTGAGTTACTGAGTAAGTAGTGATGCAGGAATTGAAAGGTAGGTAGCATGCACATTGCAAAAGCATTCTTTCCGCTTCATAGCAGCCATGCCCAAGGGCTATTGCGACCCAGGGAGATAAAGCGGCTTAACTTTGTTGCCACACTAACAACCTGCCTTACCTGATGTCTCCGCATCAGAGGTACCCGGGGGAACCCCCAAAAAGCTCCTGGCTATGGGCAGTTGGACACAAAAAGGGAAAGGAATGGGTGGAATTTCCATGCATAGATGAGTTAGTGATACAAAACCAAGATGAGGGACCCCCAATTTTCAACCTTCTATGCTCAGCCCCCTCCACTCCGTGATCCCCGTCCTCTGAATCTTAGGCTCGCGATCCCCTTGGTGGGTGTGCACCCGCGTCCCCACCCAAAATTGGACAGCTCCTCAAAGTAAGGACAGGTAACCCGGGACGAGCCTGCCCTTTTTATTTGCAGCGACCGCATGACGGAGTCCAGCCGCATCCGTTTGGGATTTTGTGCGGCATTCTTCCGCTTCCTTTTGTGCCCTTTCTTTCCATTTCCCTGGCTATTTCTTCAAATATTTCGATATTGCGGTAGTTTTCCCGAAGATCCGCCTGGATTTCTGTTCGCCCCACACTTCAAGGAGATCCTTTACCTCGGAGGGCGCCACGCGACCCCCCCTTTTTGCCCTGCTTCTCCTCCGGTTACCTCTCCCTCTCCAGGGCTGGACACATTTCCCTGGCTTGCATCTTGGGTCGCCATAGCCACCTTCAACAAAACTCTTCCCGTTTGGCTGACCACGAGGTTGCTAGTTCCGAGTAATGGCTTCCTCCTTGTCGCCCCAGCGCAGTTTCTCCGGCGACGCTTCGCACATGCGCAGCGGCCACCAGGACTTGGCGCCGCGGGCCCCCCACGGGAAAGGCGGGGAAACTGCAGCCTTCCTGTGGGCGTGTCGAGGCGGAAGGTAGGAAAATTAGGAGAGTGGAGGAGCGTGAGAGTTTGTGGATTTTGGTTTTTAAGATACTTTTATTAGATAGATAGATAGGTAGAGAGAGAGAGAGAGAGAGACAGATAGATAGAAAGATAGATAGAGAGATAGATAGAAGATAGATAGATAGAAAGATAGATAGAGAGATAGATAGAGATAGAAAGAGAGATAGAAAATAGAAAATGAAAATAGATAGAGAAAAGAGAGAGAGAGAGAGAGAGAGAGAGAGAGAGAAAAAATAATAGCTAGAGAGAGAGAGAGAGAGAGAGAAAAATGGAGGTGAGGGTGCCCTCTGGGAAGATTTCGAAACCAGGGAGATGCTGGCTATGGTCGAGGGGTCGGAGGGGTCAATGTACCCTCCGAGACAAATGCCCCAAACAGGGAGTACTACGAGACCATAGCCGGGGGTTTGTCACGGCGGGGGTTCGACCGGACGGCCGCGCAGGTCAACTCCAAATTCAAGGCCATCAAGGCGGCGTTCTACAAATGCATGGAACGCTTAATGGCCACCCACCCCTACCAAGCCTCCCTCTTCCGCACCATGCTGCGGCTGTGGAAGCTGCCCGGGGGCCCCTCCTGGCGTGGCCGCAGAAAAGGACGTGAGTACCCTTACAACCATCCCCCCCCCAATGAACAAGTGATGGTCAATCAAACGGTGGGGGGGTTCCTGGTTCCCCCCCTTATGTGAGACACACTCACAGCATGTGCCACTTCCCTTCCCAGGTGCCAGACGCCGTGCCACCAGGCAAAATGTTGATGTCGCCGGGACCCCAGGAGGGAAGGCAAGTGCAACACCTCCACTTCTTATGAGATTCCCAGCCCTGTCCCTGCGTATGCAAACACGTGGGGAACTGGTGTGTTTTACGGGAGGTCTGCCCGCTGTTTTGCAAAGGTTAGAGCTTTGCTTTTTCCTGTTTCTCCAGAGCCTGAAACAATCGTGCTGGGGGGGAACCCCGGGCCCCTTTGGGGGGAAAGTGACGTTGGAGGTGCAGGGGAAGATAAGATAAAACATGTGCAACAGCTTTGGCGTGAAAAAATTCACAGCTAGGAAGTTGATTGTTTCCGGGGCAACACGTTTCCCGCTTGTTTCTATTTCAGCCACAGGCGCACAAGCAGAGAGCCCCGCGGTTCCTCCCCCCGGGCACGGTGACCTGGTAATTGATGTGCCAGGGGAAGAGGAGCAAACAGCTGACGGTACAGTAACCACCTATGTAGAAAAATTTGGGGATTAGATGCACAATTGCTGACAGGGATGTTGAACAGTTTCCTTCCTTTCGCAGCTGGCACACTGTCCGCAGCAGAGGAGCGAGAGGGGAAATTTTCCCGGCGCATCCTCACACACAGCTGGGAAGTATAAAAAAATTACTCCGCGGAAGGTGGCACACATGGAGGCCCACTCCAAGGAGTGCCTGGCCCCAAGTCACCTTTTCTTTCCAGGTCCATCCCCCCCGGACCTGAGGTCCATCGCGGACTCCATAATGGCGGGGATGACCACGCTGGAAAAGAAAACGGCTGAGATGTGTAAGTTAGCAACACGGGTGGCCATGATGGAAGGTTGGCACGGGCTTTCAAAGCGTGTCAGCACGGGCGTCCATTTTCTCTCCCTCCAACAGACGAGTCCGCACAGAGAAGCCTTTCGGAGGTGTCAGCCGCCCTAGAAAATACGTATGCGGACATAAGGGGGAAATGAGGGGGAAAGAGACAGCTGAGGAGGGGCAACCTCCTATGATGTTTTTAACCTTGTTTTTTTTTTTTCTTATGTTATGTTGGGTTAGTTATAATATCTAGTTTTAATAAAACATATTTTTTAAACTATCCTGTGACTTGTTTTCAATGGTTGCATGTAACCAGTTCACCCTTGGAAGCAGTCAGTTCAACCTGGATCCACCTGCCATAGCAAGGCAGGTGTGCAAATCCCATGCCAAACCTGGATGCTAAGCAGGGTGATTGGGATTTAGACCCGGATGGGAGTCCACCACTTGAAATCCATGGTTTGAAGGACTGCGCATACAGCTTATGGCCTATACCTGCTAGTACTTGAAGCAACTGCATCTTTTGAAAGAAGCCAGGTGACCAGTTCGAGCTGCAGGTATTTTGGAGAACTGGATGGAGGTTTCTCCCACGGACTGTTCCTTGTCTGATCCCTCTGTCCGCCTTGAAGGACAGGCCACCGGGGATCCCCCTAAGGAAATAGTTGGTTTTGGGGGGTGGTCATCTTTTTGTTGGACACCCTCCTCCCCCTCCAGATAGACCGCGTCCCTGTCGTGGCCCCCACCAACCGCCCACCAATCAGGCTGTAGTTCCGTTGGAGCAAGGGATGTCAGTCGGGTCACACTCTCTAGCCACCCACAGATGAGTCTGCACAGGGGAACCCTTTGAGGTTCAGTGCCCTCGAAATTGTATGCAGAGATAAGGAGGGAGCTGCGGAACCTAAGAGACAGATGAGGAGGGGCAACCTCCTATAATGTTTTTTGACCTTTGTTTTCTGTTTTTCTGTTATGTTGGGGGATAATTTTATCTAGTTATTTAATAAAATATATTTTCTAAGCTTTCCTGTGACTTGTTTTCAATGGTTGCATATAACCAATTCACCCTTGGAAGCAGTCTACAGTTTGACCCCAACCCGCCATAGCAAGGCAGGTGTGGAAAGCACTTGAAGATCATGTGAACAGGCCCCAAATCCCATGCTAACCTGGAATGCTAAACATGGTTTGGATTTAAACCTGGATGGGGGACCACCACTGAAATCCATTTTGGAGAACTGGATGGAGGTTTTTTGCCCCGGAGTTTCCTTGTCTATCCCCTCTCAGCCTCGAAGGACGGGCCACCGGGGATCCACCTGCGAGGAAATAATGGGTTTTGGGGAGGCTTGTGTACACAAAGCAGATGGTCATCTTTCTGTCCGGAGCACCCCACTTAGCCCCCCCCTCCCCCTCCTGCCAGACTGCGTCCCTGTCGTGGCCCCCACCAACCGCCCACCAATCAGGCTTAGTTCCGTTGGAGCAAGGGATGTCAGTCGGGTCACACCCCTCAGCCTCAAGTGACACCAACTGCAAATCAATCACGCCCGGGGGATAAATGGTCGGGCTGAATGCATGGGGTTTGCAGGCCCCCCCGCTAGCCACCCCTCCACACTCATTTCGGTCCATTCTGCCCAACGCAGGACATGGTCCCCCGCCCCGTTTTCCCTATGTTCTGGGCAGCATTTCCGGGGGACAGTCAGGGTAGCCCCACGACGCTTTTTTAACTGAAGGCAAGGCTTTCCGTGGCCCCCCTTGCCCCCCGGCTCACACATTCAGCGCTTTGTGGCGGGTTGCGAAAAGACGGTATTGGGGGAAAATTTTTAAAAATAACCCCCCCAAAATGCCGCCGCGGAAGAATCCACAGCCCCCTGAAACTTCCAGGCCCCCACTAAACTCCAGGTGGCTGTGGATCTTTGCTTTTATCCGTGGTGAAAGGGGGGGGGTTTCAAAGAAATAATCCCAATTTGCCAAACCTGCAATTGATATCCCCGCAGCGCTTCTTCAAAGTGAAGGGGCCATTACTCCGAGGCTTTCCCCCGGGACCCCTTTGGGGGCCACCATGCTGCCCTGTCCGTTCAGCGCCCTCTTGGCAGGGCGCCGAAAGGGCCCCCCCCGCCGCCGCCGCAGCCCCCCCTTTCCCCCCGGCTCACACATGCAGCGGTTTGTGGTGGGTTGCGAAATGGCGGTGTCACTGAGGCGACTTCCCAAAAAATTCCCCCCCACCCCCACTCCCACCCCCACCCCGGATAGGCCACTCCAGATGAAGGCAATAAATCCACAGTCCCCCTGAAGCTCCAATATCCCCACGGAAACATCAAAAGCGATTTTAAGATGGACTGTAAATAAATAATTCCAATTTAGCGTACCTGCAATGCTTTTTTCTTTTTCCTGCTGTGGGCTCTCGCTAGCGAGGATTAAAAAATGGCGCCGGTCGGCTCTTTGTGGGGCGGGCCAACCGCCGAAGCTGTCCACGCCCACGGCCCGCCCCCCGTTCATCTCAGGGGCGAATCAGCGCGTATCTGCGCCTCCACACAAGTGAGCAAGAATGTGATTGCGCGGATCAGGGGGAAAAGAAACACTTTTTTTCCGGTTTTTAAAAAGCACGTGCAAGCACAGTTGGAGACGTTTCTGAACGGATTGACGTGTGGAACTTGGAAATTAAGGACAACTCAGCGCACTTTAAGGTATGGAAGACCTCCGTCAGATATCGCGCTACACTGCGCTGAAACGTTTTATTATCCCCGTGTGGAAAGGGCCGAAGTCAAAGGCCTTACTGAAATCGAGGTATGCTACATCCACAGCATTCCCTTCATCTATCAAGCTAGTAACTCTATCATAAAAAGAGATAAGATTAGTCTGGCATGACTTATTTTTGAGAAATCCATGTTGACTTCTCGTGATTACTGCCTTGCTTTCTAAGTGATTAGAAACTGACTGCTTAATGATCTGCTCCAGGATTTTTCCGGGTACTGATGTCAGGGTGACTGGGCGATAATTATTTGGGTCCTCTTTTTCCCTTCTTGAAGATGGGGACAACATTTGCTCTCTTCCAGTCTGCTGGAACTTCTCCTGTCCTCCAAGATTTCTCAAAGATTATAGCAAGTGGCTCCGCAATGACCTCTGCCAGCTCTTTTAATATCCTAGGATGCAGTTCATCTGGCCCTGGAGACTTGAATTCATCCAGTGTGGCCAGGTATTCTTGTACCACCTCTCCACCTATTATGTGCCTCATTTTCCCTGCTTCCTCACTTGCTCCCCAACTGCCAGGTTGAGTGCTTGTATCCTTCTGGGAAAAAACTGAGGCAAAGAAGGTGTTAAGTAATTCTGCCTTTTCTCTTCCCCCTGTGAGTAATTCACCATCTTCTCTGCACAGCGACCTTATCGTCTCTTTCTTTTTCCTTTTGCTGCGGACATATTTTAAAAAGCCCTTTTTATTGTTTTTAATATCTCTGGCCAGCCTAAGTTCATTCTGTGCTTTAGCCTTTCTGACCTCCTCCCTACATCTCCTGGCTACTTGCTTAAATTCTTCTTTTGTGGTTTCCCCCTTCTTCCATTTCCTATACATGTTTCTCTTAACACTTAGCTCAGCTGAGAGTTCTTTAGTCAACCATTCTGGTTTCTTCAGATGCCTTCCATTTTTCCTCCTTATTGGCACAGTTTTAGACTGTGCCTTCAATATCTCCTTTTTAAGGAAATCCCATGCCTCCTGAACTCCTCTCCTTTCCTGAACAAGAGTGTGATATTAGGGACCATACCAGGGACAAATCAATTCATTTGAAATGTGATGGTGGAGAAGAGTTCTACAGACACCCTGGCCTGCTACAGCAAATCAAGCCTGAACTCTTCGTAGAAGCCAAGATGACTAAACTGAGGCTGTTGTACTGTCCATGTCTTGAGAAGATATGACTCACAAGAAAAGACAATAATGCTTGGTAAGGTAGAACGCAGTAGGAGAAGAGGAAAACCACATTACAGATGGATAGACTTAATGAAGGAAGATGTGTCCCTGAATCTGCAAAACTTGAGCAGTGTGCTTGATGATAGGATGTCTTGGAGATCTTTCATCTTTCATCCATAAGGTCGCCATTAGTTGAAGTTGACTTGACGGTAGTTAACAACAAACCGGGGCATATCTGCTTATTCCATGTCACTTCCTTCTCAAGCTTGTTCAATGGGAACAAGAGAGCCTTCTTAGTGGCTTCTCTCTAACTTTAGAACTCTCTCCCTAGGGAGCCTAAGACTTTGCTCTCCTTCTGCCACCATGTTACAAGATTCTTGTGCCATCAAGCTTTTAGAAACTGAATGGGATGGGCTTTTAATGATGTGCTGAATTCCTTTTTTTATTTGTATAGGCTAGCTTAGTGTAGTGGTTTGAGCACTGGACTACAACCCTGGCTTTACCATAAAGCTGGGTGAAACTATCATCTAGATGGGCAAGTGCCAAAGAGTGGCAAATTTGCTGCCCACCCTGTCCTTGGAGGGCTACTGTTGGTCTTTGCACCACTGCCACTGGATTTACTTCACAGGACATTTGTGACATTTCTGTGTCCTCAAGAGTACAAGGAGAGGGAGACCCTGAGTTGGAAGAGCTTTACTGTAACCAGGAGGATGGGTATGAGAGTGGTTCTCCTTGGAAGCCAAGGCAACCATCTCTGCCACTTTCCTGTTGGAAAGGCAGGCTGGCTTCCTTCTTCTTCCTCTCAGAGGCTGTGTCCATGACTTTACACACATCTACCCAGAAAGAATTGCAAGCACTGGCCAAATGGTTAGCTGGGAATTAATCTTGTGTACTGCTGTGCCGCTGGACATCAGGCTAGGGCTTCCCCCAGCAATCAACTGTACGGTGGAGTGGAATGTGCAGTAGTGGCATGATAGCCCAAGTAGTCTGGCCAGCTGGAGACACTGTTACACCAGCAGAGCCCCAGAGGCCAAGAAAGGATGTAAAGGGAAGAGATGGAAGAGGCTGAACAAAGTAGGAGAGGACAAGGACTTCCAGAAGAGGCTCCTTCTCTTTCCAAGGTACTGGAATGCTGTCCCTGATGTGGCCAGTGGCACCATTTTTTTTCATCTATTCACTGCATGGGGAGAAGATACAGGTGCTGCCAATACCTCTGGAGTGGGTGTTTGTCTTTCTCTTTACACATGAGTGTTGTTGCAGCTGCAGATGTATGTCATTCACATTTATGAGAAAAGAAAGGGAGTAGGTACATGCAATGGATTAGGAAGTAGCGGGAGAGCTAAATGTAATCTAGCTAATATATACTAAAGATATTCATATACCTAGACAGTGGTAAATCCTCAACATAATTAGATTCAGTTGTTACTCAACATATGGAGAGTTCCTCCCCTACCTAAATCATCAGGAAGCTATGCCCAAAGGGATTCAAAGAAATTGAAAGGAAATCAAACTCTCCATAAATTTTGTGGCCTTTATCCCATTATTCAAAGACACAGCCATGTTAGTCTAGAAAGATCAATATGCAAAGCAGTCTTATAGCATCTTCAAAACTGAGAGGCAGAAGTTGGTAGCATAAGCTTTTGTGATAAATAAACCAAGACAGCCCTCATGAGGGGACGAACTAGTGTTATAATATGCAAAGTGTTCCAGAAAAGCATTGTATCTGTTCAACCTACTGTTGATGTAGCTTGAAACAGCAATATTGGTGTGCCATCTATATCTGGTGATTTTTCCCCCAAGTGCTTTGAGTGCCACTTCCACTTCACTTTCTAAAATTGTGGGTTCCTCTTCAAATGTTTCATCTTCATCACTTTTATATAATTCTCCAGTGTATTGTTCTCATCATATTTTTATTGATCAAGCAGTGAGTTCCCCTGCTGGTCATATAGCATCCCCACTCTTGATTTAAATTTTCCTTTTATTTCCAGATCTTGTAGAAGAAGCCTCTTGTTCTACCCTTTTTGTTGCTTTCCTATGTTGCCTAATTGTTATTGTACTTCTTTATGTCCCTGCACACAAGTCTCTGAACAGTTGTGTTTGGAGGGTTGACTCAATTTTTGTCCCCTTTTGCTTTTTTCTTTTCTGTCCTTAATATCTTGAAGAGTTTCACCTGTCATCAAACGGACCTTTTCTTTCTTTTTGGCCTGTCTGTTTGTGTTCTGCCTTCCCAATGTCCTTCACTTCAGTCCAGTGTTCTGGACTAGTCAATTAGGCTTTATAGTATGAACCTTTTTTTTTTTTTACATTATCTTTTAAATTCTATCAGGAGGAGGCATCCAATGTGAGTTCATAAAGGTTTTTCTAAGTGGACGGCAGGAATGAGGTGATGTGACCTTGAGTGCAGCTATAAGAATGTT